>BTPG01000003.1:228972703-229217451 GCA_036245525.1 Semisulcospira habei
ACCTATATACGAATACTAATCCAAGTAATGTCTGAAATCCAGGCAGACTCGGTGTCCTAAAATTTTATATATATATATATATATATATATATATATATATATATATATATATATATATATATATATATATATATATATATATATATATATATATATATATATATATATATATATATATAATTTTTCAATAAATTCTGAGAATGCTGTGCTAATGCCATGGAAATCCAGGCTGGTAAGCTTGCATTGTGTCATCAGGACATCAGCTGTCCTTTTGTGACTGCATCGCTTATTATATCTTTTGAGCCTTCCACTGAACACCTACTACATAAAGTAATAGGGACTACCCCCAGGCGCCCCGCAACCCGCTGGAGAATATCCAGTCCTCCCCCCGAGAGGGGAGGCTAGTGCATGAATATTCCCAAACAGATCTTGGACCTGCTGGATAGATTTAAGATTTTGCCGCCTACGACCGGTTTCGACCCAGGTGGGTCTCATCAGGTAGGCATACGGCATATATATAGGGTTACTTCCCTTATACCATAGTCGGCCAAGCAAAAATTCCCGAAATCACCGGGGATATATCGCTGACGCGGGGACAACGGTTTAGCAAACGTTGCGGATAAATCGCTGACGCGTCTTCAAAAAAAAAAAAAAAAAAAAAAAAAAAAAAAGGACGGACGGACGGACGCCGAACTGACTGACTGACTGATTTGTGAGCACAAGACATCGGCCGACGTCAGTTGTTCCGAGGGTCTTGCGCTTACTGGGCTTGGAGTGATACGTACGTATCACGTGTAGGAACCTGTTCAATGTGTAGTTGGTCACAGACACGACGTTAGGCTTTTGACTCTTAACGGTGACGCGTAGAGAGTAGACCCCGGAGTCCGAGGATTGGACATCGGACACAGTGAGCCCTGCCGAAGTGGAGTGGGTGTTGCTGCGAGACGGCCCGGGTTTTTTCTGCTGTATAAAATATTAAACCTCATATCGGAATTGAGGCGACTGCCAAATGATCCATGAAGCAAACAACGCTCGGACCGACGTCGGCCGCAGTAGGCCCCGACCACGACTGTGCGCGGCCCCGACCACGACTGTGCGCGGCCCTGACCACGACTGTGCGCGGCCCTGACCACGACTGTGCGCGGCCCTGACCACGACTGTACGCGGCCCTGACCACGACTGTGCGCGGCCCTGACCACGACTGTGCGCGGCCCCGACCACGACTGTGCGCGACCCTAACCACGACTGTGCGCGGGCCTACTGCGGCTGAGATCGGCTGCAGGTTCTTTTGCTGGGGAAGTGGGTGGGGGGGGGGGGGGAATGGCTTCATAAGATGACAAAAGAAAAGGGTGCGATTTTGTCTTTTGTCTGCACCTGCAAAGATGCAACAGAGGAAGCAAAATATCCTGCTCAACACCGGTAAACATAGAAACACGCGCCCAGGCTTTCGCACACCCGCAAAAACTCACATAATTATACACACAGTTGTAAAAGTGTACATATCCATACACACATTCATAAACACAAGCACAAACACACACACATGCGCGCGCGCGCACGCACACACACACACACACACACACACACACACACACACACACACACACACACACACACACACACACACACGCACACTCACACACTGACACTAAGAGAGAGAGAGAGAGAGAGAGAGAGAGAGAGAGAGAGAGAGAGAGAGAGAGAGAGAGAGAGAGAGAGAGAGCCAGACAGAGACAGAGAGACAGAGAGAGAACTTGAACAGGTCACATCTAGAGTTTTGCGTCGATGTCTGTGTGACGACGAAATTTCTGTTTTTACGTCACCGTCACTGTCTGATTTTCTCCAGAAGTCGAGGTTTTTTACTTTAAAAAAATGTTCTTCATAAAATTAATTTGTACTGAAAAAGTTTAAAAGACACAAGCTTGCTAAACGAACTCATCGAATGTCTTTCTCCAATCCGGCTATAACCAAAACAGCAAGTGAATATAATGAAAATAACGGACTCTAACGTGGGTCATCCGACTTCCTATAAACGGTCATTTAAATCTTCAACGAGACATCCAATTTCAAATGCTCGGAGCGGCTCCTAGGCACCCCTAACAAAAATTCTTCATAGAATTAATTAATTTTGTACTGAAAAAGTTGATACAAAACTGGCTTACGAGCTCATCCCATGTCTTTCTCCAGTTCGACTATATCCAAAACCGCAAGTGAATATAATGAAAATAACGGACTCTAATGTGGGTCAACCGACTTCCTATAAACGGTCATTTAACTATTCAGTGAGACATTCAATTTCAAATGCTCGGCCCGAGCTCGGAGTGGCTCATAGGCACCCTTGAATGAAGCAACTCCCTAATTTCAAGCTTGTGGGTACGCAAGCATCCGCCAATTTTCTTGTTTACACATATACGCGCATACGCACACACACATACACAGGCACGCACGCACGCACGCACACACACACACACACACACACACACACACACACACACCGCACACACACACACACACACACACACACACACACACCGCACACACACACACACACACACACACACACACACACACACACACACACACACACACACACACACACACATACGGCCTTTCGTGCGTTTTACAGCGAGGTTTCCGTAATTAGGCATGACGAATTGTTTATCTTGTTACTTTACTGTCAAAGTTTTAGTCTAGCCCAACTATGATGTCGTGTGTGTTCTTTTGAAATCGCCCCCACTGCGTCCCCCTAAAAAGTCTCTTCTATAAATATTTTGGCATCCTGTCTCGGAAGACAATGGAATATATGCGCTTGCTGGGTCAGTCACTAGGAGTGACCTCTCCAGGGCAAGCCTGGGCGAAGTGTATGGAGATCCTGGGGTGCCCAGTCGTCAAGATCCCCCTCTCGGCCTCGCTGATGTAGTCCAAAGGAATGCCAAGCAGTACGTTTGGCACCAGTCTGGCTGCAGGAGCTGCCAGAACAGTGCGTGAATACAGGCAGCTGTCTGCCTTCGGGGCTCCACCGCCTCCCTGATTTGAAGGGTTTACTTCCCCACATTTGGCCGTTGGATCCAACCTGATCTCCTCCGTCCTCTAGCCGTTGGCTGTCGGAAACAGCTCATCCGCCTAGTGGTGCAATGTGAACACCACCCCCTCACGTGGTTTAGCCCACCAGCTGAGGTGGTTTGCCAGGGTGTGGCGCTTGGAGCCAGCACGTGAGAGATTAACAGTGGATGAGGACCAGTGATGCCCGTCCGTACCTATGTAGGACGCAGATGCCGAATATCAAAGGTACTACCTCTATCCAGAGCCCACTACACCTCTCTATAAATAGAAGAGACTTAACAATTGGTATGTTCCAGTGCCACATACTGACGTCACATGACAGGTAGTTGAAGCTTTCTCTATTTGCACGCGACTTCACTAAGGAAAGAACGTGACAGTAATTTGGTATATATCGTAATTGTCGGTACCAAAGTCTATCGTACTATAAATAGCATGATCGGTAGAGTGGAACACAAGACAATTTTACCACGGGCGGCACAGTCTAACACAGGACAATGTATAATCCGTGTACAGTGCAAAACTGATTGGTCAGTGTATTTAGTATGCCGTGTTGTAACATGTTAAATGACAGTGACCACTTTTGCGCAGCTGGGTGCCGGCTTTCACTGTGTCACAGCAATGAAAGAGTCAGTCCACCTTATGTCTGTTTATCCCCTTCACTGCTAATAACGCTGTCGAGGGATGTGCGGTAGCAATCAATGGGCTAATAGTTCCTTTTTAACCCATTAGAACTGATTTTTCTTTTCTTTTCTTTTCTTTCTTTTTTTCAAGTCTTATTTATTGTCCTATGAAGGCTACATCCTGGACACTATTTCTGGTTTTGATCCCTCATCTGTCACAATGCCTCCTAAGTATTGAATTTATTAACTGTTTCCAGTTTTTGGCTTCCAATCATGACGTCAGTGCCAATGCCACTTGTGTTATTTGTCATCAGTTTGGTCTTCTCTGCGCTGATTTCCATCCCATACGCAATGGCTGTACAGTCCAGCTTTTCCACCAGCTGAGCTAGCTCCCTCTCTGTTCCTGCAAGGCCATCAATGTCGTCCGCAAAGCGCAAGATCGTGATTGTTCTGCCTCCAATACTGACAGTTTCTTCATGATCTTTCAAAGCGTCTGTCGTGATTCTTTCCAGGAAGATGTTGAAAAGAGTAGGTGAGAGCAAGCAGCCTTGTCTGACTCCGACTGTAGTCCTAAACCAGTTTCCTATTTTGCCGTAAGCAGACTGCGCTAGTGGCCTTGTTGTAAAGGTTTGCTATGACTTTGATCAAATTTCAAATACTTAGGCGCCTTTGTGACAGATGAGGGATCAAAACCAGAAATACTGTCCAGGATTGCGCTGACAACAACAGCACTGACAAGATTGAACACCATATGGAAGGACAGAAACAACACGCTCTGCTCCAAGATCAGACTGATGCGCTCCTTAGTCATCTCAGTGTTCTTGTATGCCTGCGAGTCATAGACCCTCACAGCAGACCTTGAAAGCCACTGAAATTAGATGTTTTCAAAGGCTGCTTGGCATTTCATACAGAGATCACATCACGAACGATGAAGTGCGAAGCAGAATCAGGCAAGCCATCGGGCCCTATGAAGACCTATTAGCCATTGTGAAAAAAAGGCAAACTGAAGTGATATGGGCATGTCACGCGTTCAACAGGGCTTGCCAAAACAATTCTGCAGGGCACTTTACAACGAGGACGAAGGAGAGGAACACAGAGGAAAGGATGGGAGGACAATCTCAGAGTGGACAGGACTGAGGCTGGGCGATACGCAAAAAATGGCAGAGAACAGAGTGGAATGGAGGGAGCCGGTTGCCAAGTCATCAGTGGAGCCCTAACGGTCGGCAAGACTACGGGATATAGATAGATAGATAGTTGATTGATTGTACATTGTTAACGTCCCGACAGCAACAAAGCTTTCTCAGGACGTGCCTGCATTGCTTGTGAAAAAAAAAGAATATTGAATGTATGTCGCCAGACGGTCCAATACGTTAAATAAACCTACGATATGAGGTCTAAATAATGCCAAGACCATTTAGCAACACACATCCAATATCAAGAGCTACAGGCAGCGCAGACAGTAGGGAGAGTTTAAAATAGGAAAATACAGGTGAATGGACCAAGGGTAGACAGAAACACATGCCCCAGAATAGAGAGTAAAACCCACCCTGTGGCCGGGGCTGACCAGGGTGACCCTGGGAACTAAAAAGTAGTTAACCTCATCCAAGTCCCCCAGGGCAGACCCGGATGGGGGCCAGATAGATAGATAGATAGATAGATAGATAGATAGATAGATAGATAGATAGATAGATAGATAGATAGATAGATAGATAGATAGATAGATAGATAGATAGATAGATAGATAGATAGATAGTAGAAGGCTACGTTACAGATGACAATGAGAGATCAACCATTTTAGTTCAAGGGTGATGCCATAACAGCTTGGCGTCTGAACTGTCATAGTCAAATTTATTTCAAGCAAACGTGTATCAGGATGAAAAGGGTTAAATCTTGTTTTTCACAATCAGTTGAGCCGTGTGCGTGTGACAGTCGACGTTTCTCGACACCTAAGCTACACGTCCTGACTGAAATGTTAACTACAGGTTACGTGGTAGTCGTAGTCGTAGTATGATATCACACCAGACGCACGCACGTAGGGTTCTTGTAAAGAAACTTCATTCAGCTGCAACTTGTGACACGTGGCACAAGGTTGTAGACCACTCTGGAGTAACAGTTCCAACAATATTTTATTGCAACGTGAAGCGATCTCCACACAATGCATTCACAAATGTGTTCACTCACTGATAAACTGTCTTCTCTAAAATGCATCAATACTTTTGACACACTGCGATACAATGTACGAAATGTTGCCGACAACTTTGATGTCATATATGAGGTCCCTAGAAAGATCGCGACCCTGCTCGAACCTTCAGTCTAATGTAGGTCAAACTTTAAAACAGTGTAGCGAAAATACCCGTCACAACAAAAATCGATCGCAATTCTCTGTGCAAAAGAAAATGAATCCTACTAAAAAGGTACGTAATTATTATCCAAAATAACTCAAATGAATATCGGATCTTTCGGCTATGCTTAACACACACATGCTCTCTAAAAATAACACAATCGCAAACGTAACACAACCATTGACGTATAGTTGTCACGCGAGTTTTTAGGCTAGTGAGTTTTGGTTTGCAACGTACGACGCCCACAGCGAACGAAGAGCGAAATCACAGCTTGTACTGTAAGCCATAGACAACACTCCAAACATCTCTCACAGGCATAGACATCTCCAAGGGGCATAGATCCTCATCAGCCCGGAGGGCTGATGAGGATCTATGCCCCTTGGAGATCTCTATGCCTGTTGGAGATGTTTGGAGTGTTGTCTATGCTTATGGTACACCTGAGCTGGTTCTGCGGCTACGTGATTTCGCTCTTCGTTCTTTGTTGTCGCTGCAAAGGAAACCTCACTATTTTCTGTGAAGGCATAAGAGAGTGAGAAGAGAATTAACCTTTTTGTATATTTTGACGGACCGTGACAGTACAGTTTCACCGGCCGCCAGGATGCCATCAAAGGGAAAGGTAGCGTTCTGTCCAGTGCAGACGTGCAGTGTGTTCCCTTCTTGCATGTTACCCCATTTAAACGCCTCAATAGTGGCGCCTGTGAGACAGACAGAAAAACAACTCTCCGTATAGGTCGTTTTACATCGGACCGCACTGAATATCTTTGCAAACCTCAACTTTTGACGATTTTAGAAACAATATAAAAATTACGCCATGTCTAGTTACGCTAACCTCGCTGCAGAATGTACTCTTTGGCTCGCGCGCATGTGTGTGCGTGCGTGCGTGCGTGTGTGTGTGTGTGTCACTCTATGTCTCTCTGTGTGTGTGTGTGTGTGTGTGTGTGTGTGTGTGTGTGTGTGTGTGTGTGTGTGTGTGTGTGTGTGTGTGTAAGGAAGGGCATTTCGCCTAACGATCGTCATCATCATCATCATTTCTCTCTCTCTCTCTCTCTCTCTCTCTCTCTCTCTCTCTCTCTCTCTCTCTCTCTCTCTCTCTCTCTCTCTGTATATGTATAAACTTACCTTGCAGATTCAACACCGCAATGACCGAAGTTAACACAGGACCAATGACGTTCGACACCATGTTTGCTGCAGCCGTCTCTGCAAAGCTGCAATAACAAAAGAGCACAAACGGCACAAATGGTGAATAAACTGAACGATTGACGAGAGACAGAGTTGAGTCTATCAGAAATGGTGGGAGAAAAAAAACAAAACAAACCCTTCTAGTCCTGCAAGTCAGACCTGCTGCCGACGATTACCAGACAATGAAACCGTCAACTGTTTGCACCGCAGTTATGACTGATCGTCACCGTCACGTGGTTTTATGAGTGACTGGTGAGTGGCTGTTGCGACGATATTATCTTATCGTTGTTTTGGCAACGTTACGTCATCCATGATGGAAACGACTACAATGATAACCGACGATAACGCTGAAAAATACGACACTTTATTTTCCAGGGATAAATGATTTAGTTGAAGTGATTTTTCACATTGCACTTGCTACTGTCCAAAATGTGAAACATGAAAAAATAAATAAATAAAATAGCATACGAATGAAGTTAACAATGACGTGCAACTAGACGAGTAACCCATTTCGCCCCGATGTAGCAGTAGATGGTTCGACCACGATAAGTTTGAAAATTGGTTTTTGTGACCAAATACGTTTACCGTTGTAAAATAAAGGTTCATTGTTCATCAGTTGTTCTCTTTCCGACGCTCTTCAGAGTAAGTCAGTCGCGCATGGTCACATCGCTCCGTCCTCAGTGATAATTTGTGTTCTCACAGTGTGTGGTTGTGCCTGTGTGGTTTTTGCCTTAGTGACATGTGTGTTAAATTCACATTTCGTGAGTTATTAACTTATTGTGTCCGAGGTACGAAATCCCCACATTTTGGGGTTATCCTCTGAGTACTGCATTACAATTCAGGAGATAGTTCGGTCATGATAGTTCAAGGGTGGTGGCAGAATAGCTTGGCGCCGATAGGCGCCAAGCTATTCTGCCACCACCCTTGAACTATCATGGCCGAGCCATATCTTGCTGTGGCCGTGTTTTGCTGGCATAGTGACTGCGTTGACGTTTCATTTGAGCATCATTGTTCTGTTGGATACTTCGTGCCGTGGAACGTGTACCCTTTGAGTATCGCTTGGCGCCAGCCTGGCGTGCCTACAGCCGTAAGCAGTTAGCTGCGTCATTTTGACTGCCTTCTTAGCCGGTATCGACTTACTCACGTCCCCCTGGTTCTGGCCTTTGCTCCAAGGGCCCGTCACATAAGTGAGTTTAGTCCTGCGCCGCTGAGCCACTAAGCAAGGTGCTACGCTGGGGTGTAGGGGGGCTCTGGATAGAGGTAGCACCTTTGCTGTTCGGCAGCTGCGTCCTACATAGGACGGACGGGCATCACTGGTCCTCATCCATCTCCTTAATCTCTTTCGTGTTGGCTCCAAGCGCCACACCCTGGCAAACCACCTCAGCTGGTGGGCTAAACCACGTGAGGGGGTGGTGTTCACATTGCACCACTAGGCGGATGAGCTGTTTCTGACAGCCAACGGCTAGAGGACGGAGGAGATCAGGTTGGATCCAATGCCAAATGTGGGGGAGTAAACCCTTCAAATCAGGAGTGGAGCCCCGAAGGCAGACAGTTGCCTGTATTCACGCACTGTTCTGGCAGCTCCTGCAGCCAAACTGGTGCCAAACGTACTGCTTTGCATTCCTTTGGATACATCAGCGAGGCCGAGAGGGGGATCTTGACGACTGGGCACCCCATGATCTCCATACACTTTGCCCAGGCTTGCGCCCTGGAGAGGTCACTCCAGTGACTGACCCAGCAAGCGCATATACTCCATTGTCTTCCGAGACAGGATGCCAAAACGCTGAGGCACTGACCTTGCTTGGTGGGTGGCGCCGGCTGGACTAAGCTCACTCAGGCACTCACTGACCCCAGTGTGGTGCCGTACTGAAAGTAACGCTAGCCCCAGTCCTTGACACTCGCTGCCGTCACGCATGAGCGCACCAGCGGGCTATCAAGGCAATCTCTTTTTTCTCTTGGCTTGACTTCGCGAACGAAGATTTTATAGGAGTTGCCCACGACGTCTGCAGGCTTGTTCGTGGCTGCGGAGGCCAATCCGAGACAGGCAGGTTCGACCGCAGTGGCTGCAGGGGAAGGTATGGCCAGGGTTCTGAGCTGCGGCATCTCTGTTTTTTCAAGGCAATCAGCCGCAAGCAAAATGGCGTCACGTCGCGTTATCATCACCTTGACGGACTGTGCAGTTGCGAGACCAGCGAGCGAAGGGAAAAGCGAACAGCGCACGTCCGGCCGGTGTAACTAGAGTCTAGCAGCTTACGCAATGTCTGCAGAGGTAATAGGCTGGGCCCACGCTACCAGAATATGCCACTAGCAATGTGTGGTAAGCAACAATTTGCCACCTACCACATCGGCTTCGAGGCACACGTTTCAATGTGCGCGCAATGTGTTTGTACTGACTGACCTGCCATTCTATCTATCTATCTATATCCCGTAGTCTTGCCGACCGTTGGGGCACCACTGATGACTTAACAACCAGCTCCCTCCATTTCTCTCTGTTCTCTGCCATTCTCAGCGTATCGCCCAGATTCAGTCCTGTCCACTCTGAGATATTGTCCGGCCTCCCATCTTTTCCTCTGTCTTCCTCTCCTTCGTCCTCCTTGCACAGTGCCTTGCAGGATTGTTTTGGCAAGCCCTGCTGGACGCGTGACATGCCCATAACACTTCAGTTTGCGTTTTCTCACAATGGCTAATAAGTCTTCATAGGGCCCGATGGCTTGCCTGATTCTGCTTCCCACTTTCTCGTTTGTGATGTGATCTCTGTATGAGATGCCAAGCAGCCTTCGAAAACATCTCATTTCAGTGGCTTGTATCCTCCTTTCTAGGTCTGCTGTGAGGGTCCATGACTCACAGGCATACAAGAACACTGAGATGACTAAGGAGCGCATCAGTCTGATCTTGGAGCAGAGTGTGATGTTTCTGTCCTTCCATATGGTCTTTAATCTTGTCAGTGCTGTTGTTGTCAGCGCAATCCTGGACAGTATTTCTGGTTTTGATCCCTCATCTGTCACAGTGGCTCCTAAGTATTTGAATTTATTAACTGTTTCCAGTTTTTGGCCTCAAACCATGATTTCAGTGCCAATGCCACTGGCGTTATTGGTCATCAGTTTGGTCTTCTCTGCACTGATTTCCATCCCATATGCAATGGCTGTACTATCCAGCTTTTCCACCAGCTGAGCTAGCTCCTCTGTTCCTGCAAGGCCATCAATGTCGTCCGCAAAGCGCAAGTTCGTGATTGTTCTGCCTCCAATACTGACAGTTCCTTCATGATCTTTCAGAGCGTCCGTCATGATTCTTTCCAGGAAGATGTTGAAAAGAGTAGGTGAGAGCAAACAGCCTTGTCTGACTCCAACTGTAGTCCTAAACCAGTTTCCTATTTTGCCGTTGAAGCAGACTGCGCTAGTGGCCTTGTTGTAAAGGTTTGCTATGACTTTGATCAGGTTGGCATTGATGTTGTATAGCTTCATGGTGGACCAAAGGGCTGCATGCCACACCCTGTCAAACGCTTTCTTAAAATCCACAAAGACATGATAGAGGTCCTGCTGGTGCTGGAGGTATCTCTCACATAGAACTCTCAGGTTGAAGATCTGCTCAGTTGTGCTGCGCCCTGGTCTGAAGCCTGCCTGTTCCTCAGCTATGATTTCCTCTGCCTGTGGCTTCAGCCTGTTCAGTAGGATCTTTAACATGACTTTGCTTGGGTGGGATATAAGACTGATCGTGCGATAGTTCTGGCATTGATGTAAGTTACCTTTTTTGGGGAGAGTTATTATAAGTGATTGGGTCCGTGGTGTGGGCCAATCCCCTGACTGCCAGATCTTATTGCAGATTGTTAGTAAGGCGCTTATCGTGTCTTCTCCCCCTTCTTGGACTAGCTCTGCAGGGATGTTGTCTGCTCCTGCTGCCTTCCCTTTTTTCAGCAACTTCACTGCAGCCTCTACTTCTTCTCGGAGGATGGGATAGTTGCCATTGTTGGGCACGGGTGGGTTGACAAGTATGCCTGGGTCCCTTGCAGCTCGGTGGTTGTACAAATCTGAGCAGTACTCTGTCCATCTCTTCAGTATGTCTTGGTCTTCCGTAAGACAGTTCCCTTCACTATCTTGAATGATCGAGGAGCGTCCTTGTTTTACACTGGTCAGGTCTTTCACCAGCTGGTATGCTTTTTTGCTATTATTTTTGTTCAGATTTTCTTCTACGTGTTTACACTGATCTTCAATCCACTTATTCTTTGCCTTTTACATGCTTTTCTTGATATCCTGGTTAATTTCCCTGTATTGTTTAGCTCCTTCTACCTCTGATTTCTTTTTCTTTAATTCTCGACGCTTGTCACATAGAACAAAGATGTCAGCTGTAACCCAAGGTTTCTTTGCTTGTCGGTGTTTGCCAAGCATCTCACTGGCTGTTTGGGTTACAACAGTATTAAATGTGTCAATCAGTGTGTCCACGTCCGTGTCTTCTGCACATAGAAGTAGCAGTGGTGCGAATTTTCCTCCTATCTTTGCCTGAAAGGCTTCCACTACCTCTGGGTCTTTCAGCTTCTCGAGGTCAAACTTGATTCTGGTGGGACCCTGCTTGTTGACCTTCTTTAGCCGGAGTTCGGAAGGTCATCATCACTAAGTCATGGTCGCTTCCAATGTCTGCTCCTGGAAAACTTCTTGTCTTGGCAATGTTCACACTGGTTTGGAAGCGTCTCTTCACCATGACTGCCCCCCCCCCCCCCCACATATCCCACTGTTCCAGCCACTCGGTGCATGGAAATTTAAATCTAGGTCCCCCAAGGGGGGTCCAGATATTTAGCCGGTGTGGACAGCTGCCTTTCGGTCTCAGTTGGCGACCTCTTCAACACACCATCGGCAATACTGGAGGATGATGATGATGTTAAAAAGGGACATGCACTTCCAGCTCTCGCTGATTTCGTCCGGGGGGGGGGGGGGGGGGGGAGTGGGCCGGGGGGGGGGGGTTTGGGGGGGGGGGTTTATCCTGTCTGTTCGCCGCTGACGCCCGCGCATCACTTTTGTTTTTTCTCTCATCATGTCTGCCCGCGCCCCAGGGGGCTGGGTCGTTGGGGAGAGCCCGTGCTTTGGTGGACGCGTATGTCCACCGTCTTGCTTGGGTCCTCCTTTCTTGCTTGTTTGGTGGTGTGCTCTTTCCTCTCCCCTTTGTTGATGGTCGCAGTCCAGGGCCCGGTACTCTCTGGCCCCGCCAGCCGAACCCTCTTCATGTTTGAGGGGGGTTGATTTTTACTAACCCCCCTATATGTGTTTCTGTATTTCTCTGGAGGGGGGTGATGTACCCTCCGTTTTCCCAGGGAGTGCATGGACGAAGGATGCTACACCTCCCTGGGCTCCCTATTTATTTTGATGGGCGGCGACCGTACTCAGGCGAGCGGGGAGTCACGCGGTGTTGGAGTGCCATCGTGGGTACCTCGACCCCCTGGGTTCTCAAACCCCCCTATCTCGCAGAGCGGACCTTCCAGGAGTGTCCTCCCTGCGCCCCAATACGTGGAAGATGGCCCCCAGAGCCGGCCGCCAGCCCCCGGGCGCGTCCCACCGAGCTTCGGTGGGGGTGGGGGGGGGGGGGCCACAGTGGCCAGCCGCCGGCCCCCGGGACCCTCTCCCCGCTAGGAGGGGGGCAGTTGGTCAAAAAGCCGCCCGGCACGACCTATGGGGCTTTCCCTCCGAGCTCCTGGGGGGGGGGGGGGGGCAATATTAACGTGCCGGTCCGAAAGGAAAGTAACTTCTAAATACAAAAAAAACAAAAAAAAAAAAAAAAAAAAAAAAAAAAGGGGTGGTATGATGGATGGTCCTCGCGCGCCCTCCCCCCCACGCCCGGATGGCGCCACCGGGCACGGCGGTGGCCTCCGCCAGCCCGGGGGATCCACCCGAGGCGGGGGAGGAGAGGGGGCGGCTCCGGGCCGGTGATTGATGATGGTGGGGTTGATGATGTCTTTTTATTAACCGTGGGGAGGTGGGGCGTGTGCTGGACCATGAGATGAGATGAGGGTGCGGGTGACCTGTGTTAGCTGTTCGGCCCTGCCGGGCCCACGGCCACACTTCGCGAGTGGATAGTGTGAGGATAAGTGGGGAGGGGCCGGTGGGGGACGGGGTCCGCCACCGCGTGACTCTGGAAGGGTATTATCCTGTGCATAAGTCGCCGGCCATTATCTATGTTTATAAGGAGTGCATTGACGTTGGATGCTAAACCTCCTTTAGTTGGACCTAGTTTATTTAAGTGGTTTGCTCTCCTTTGTCCAGGCTGGGCTCCAGCCGCCCGGATTTACCTGCTCTCTAATGGCTCTTCCCTTTTTTCCTTCCCGGGACCTGATTGCTCGGCCCCAGGAGGCCCGGCGGTGGGCTTGGGTCCCGTCAGGGTGCCCCACGGTCTCCGGGCACGGTCCACCTGAGTGGCGGTTGTCCATACCCGGCTACCGCAGCCCCCCGCGGTCCCGCCTCGGCCGGGTAGGGTTGAGGGTGGTGGGGGAAAAAAAAGTGGGGGAGGAAAGAGGGGAAGGGGGGGGGGGTTTATGAGTGAGATGACTTTTTATTATCTGAGGGGGTGGGGGCGGGTGCTCGGACCGTGAGATGAGAGGGTTGGGGATGATGGGTTCGCCCTCTCCCCTTCCCCGCCGCCCCCCCGGCCTTTATTGGAAGGGCGGCGGGGCGAGGCGGGCGTCCCCGGAGTGGATAGATACCAGAGGTTATGGGGTCATGGGGTCGGGTCGAGAGAGCAGGCACCGGGCAGTTCTGGGAGACCTGGCTTCGTGAGAGCCACCCACTGTCTACGGTGCTATCTTTTGAGTGCCCCCGGGAGGGCAGTCCGGGCGGGGTGGTTGTGATGGGGGTGGAGAGTGTGGGGTTGAGGTGGGGTAGGGTGCAATGTTTATTACCTTGGGGGGTGGGGGGGTGGGTGGGTGCTGGACCATGGTTGATGATGGGGAATGATTGGTGGTGGTGGGACCCCTTCAGTCGCTCAGTCTTGCATACTTTCATTCTTCCTTCTTTTATTAACCTTGCATGCACTCAGTCTTACTTCCTCTTCCGCTTCATTCTGACACCCTTCCTGCCCGGCCGGGGGACTGTCTACTTTTGAGCACTTCGGGCCCGGGGGTGCTCGGACGACGACGAGAGCTAACCCCCGAACTCATCGCCATGGTCTAGGACCATGAGCCTTCCATGCTATGGGAGGGGGCAGGTGGGGTTCTATGTTTGGTTATATGTACTTAACTAAGGGGTGTTTGTTGATTAGATGTATTGTGAGTTTGGTGGTGGTGCACCAAGTTGCTGAGTCGGGATTTATGAGGCCTTCTAAGGTAAGGGGGGTGTCTAGTTTTTCTTTTATTGTGGTTCTGGTTTTTTCTGTGTGTTGGCATTCTAGTAAGATGTGTTCCGTTGTTAGCGTGTGGCCGCACATGCATATTATTTGGTTTGGAAGGACTAGGTATCTTTCGCCCCCCAATCGGATTCTTGTTAGTCGGGATTGGTCTTTCCTTTTTCCTTGGAAGAGAATGGGTTTGTTTTTGAGTTCCCTCGCGAGGTTTTTTCTTCTACCTCTTTTGTTTTGTTGAAATTCATCTACCCATAGTTTTTGAAAGGCGGGTCGGAGTGCCTTGGATCTTTCGTTTGCCGACAGAGGTAGGTTGAAGAAGGTCGATTCTTGTTCGAGGCCTTTCTTCGCCACTCTGTCGGCGCGTTCATTGCCTGGGATCCCCACGTGAGAGGGGACCCACATGATTTTGATTGTTTTCCCGTGTTCTGATAGTTCTGCTGCTTGGGCTCTGATCAGATACGTAAGATCGTCTCTGAACGAGTCTAGGTTTTGGATTGCTTGGACGGCTGAGAGCGAGTCCGTTACTATGAGTATGCGTTTGCTTTTGGGGAGGTCGCTCTTTATTACCTTATATGCTCCTAAGATGGCCGTGAGCTCTGCTGTAAAGACCGCCGAGTGGTCAGGTAGTTTAATGGCCCTATCCGATTTGTCGGGGGCGTGGATACCTAGTCCGGTTGCGTGTGTGGTTGGATCGTGGGACCCATCTGTATATATGAATATGTAGTCTTTGTATATGGTGTCCTTTTTGATACTAAACTCTAGTTTCATTTTGGGCCCATCTTCTGATTTCAGATATTTGGTTAAGTCCAGATCTACTTCTATTTGGGGGAGTTTCCATGGGGGTGTCTTTATTTGTATTTTCGGTGGCCTATACGATAGTTTTAGATTTATAGCGGCTTCGCTTTCTTGGACTACAGCTTTTATTTGAGGTGTTTGGTTGCGTTTGCCTCTAGTTTTGTGGTCTGTGGTGAGCGTGTATTTGGCCGGATGGTCGTCTGGCATACATATTGTTTTATAGTAGTAGTTTGCTGCTCTTTCCTTTATTATGATTGTTATAGGTTTTTGCCCACTCTCTGCCAGTACAAGCAGGTTTGGGGTATGCCTGGGGACTCCCGTGGCCACCTTCAACGCGTCCGCTTGCACTGACATCAGTTTTTTGGTCTGGCTCTTATTTGGGTTGGTGAGCATGGGGGCTGCATATAGTAGTCTGGACATAACGAAGGCATGATATAGATTTAGAAGGGATTTAGGGTCAGTGCCCCAGTCTGCTCCGCTGACTTTGCGCATGAGATTTATTCCCTTCCTGGCAGACTGACATATTTGTTCTACGTATGGTGACCAGTTATTGCTACTTGTGAACGTAACTCCTAGAAATTTAATGTTTTGACGGTATTCGATATCTGTTTGCCCTATTTGTAATTTGGGGATATGGGCTTTTACTTGGTATTTTAGGCTTCGGTTGCTTCTAAATATAATCGCTTGGGTTTTGTTTGGGGAAATTTTGAAGCCTGCTCTTATTAGCCATTTCTCTATTCTGGTTAGATCTTGTTGGAACTCTTCGAATCCCATTAGTTCCCATTTAAAGTTTTTTTGTCTGCATTTGATCTTGCCCGCCTATAATGACGTATCATCGGCGAATTGCATTATTTTGTGGTGCCTGACTACGTGTTGTAGACCTGTGAGCAGGAGTGAGAATAGGATGGGGCTGAGCACCGAGCCTTGTGGTACCCCATTGTCTAAAGAGTGTTCTTTGGATGTTGAGCTCCCTATTCTTACTGTTATTTTTCTATCTGCCAGGAAGCTTTTGACAAAGCTATACATTTTATTTGTTATTCCGAGGTCGCCCATTCTGCTAAGTAGTTTTTCGTGCCAAACCATGTCGTAGGCTTTCTCTATATCCAGGAAGATTCCTGCGAGCTCGGTTCCCCTCTCTCGGTGGGTGTTTAGAATTTCCTGATGTAAGGTGGTTAGGTGGTCTAACGTGCTGTGTTTTTTTTCCTAAATCCACTTTGTTGTGGGGGTAGGATGCGGTTTTTATCGTAGTAGGTCATGAGTCGGTGTTTGAGTATTTTTTCTAGTGTTTTGCCCAGTTGGGATGTTAGTGCAATGGGCCTATAATTGTCGGGTTGGTGTGTTGGTTTACCTGGTTTTGGGAGGGGGAAGACTACTGCTTTTTTCCATTGTGTGGGGAATATTCCTTGCGTGTATATGTCATTAAACAGGGTGGCTATTGCTTTTTTCATGGTGGGGTGGCTTTTTTGTATCATTTCATATGTGATTAAATCTATGCCGGGGGCTTTGCCCTTCCCGGCGGTTCTTAGGGCTTGAGTTAGCTGAGTAGCGTTATCTCGCTGTCTAATTCGTAGTTGTTTGTTTCGGGCGGTGGTTTAAAGCATGTACTCAGGTGGGGTTTGAGGTCCCTAAATTCTGGTGTTAAGTTGTCGTTGGAGCTAGCTTGGCTAAATGTGTGGGCTAGTACGTCAGCTTTCTCTTGGTCTGTGGCATATATTACATTTTCTTTTTTGAGGGATGGCATGCTACTTCTCGGACCGTTGTTGATGGCTTTAATTTTATCCCAGCTTTCTTTGATCTTGGAGTTGATATTAATTGCTTCTGTGAAGGCGTACCAGTCGGCTTTTTTGGCTTCTTTGATGGTGCGGTTTGCTATGGCTTTGGCACGATTGTATTCTATCCTATTTTCGGGCGTTTTGTGTTTCTTCCAGATTTGGAGCTTCCTTTTCCTGTTTTTTACGTCTTGATCACAGGCCTTGGTCCACCAGGATTTCCCTGGCTTTCCCTTATCAGATCTGGCAGGTGTGCACTCCGTGACTGATCTGATAATGTGGTCTGTGATGTGGGCCGTTTTGTCCTCTATGTTATGTCTCTCGTCCCAATTTGGGTTGAATCTAGTGGTTTCGTGGTATTTCTCCCAGTTTGTCCGTTTGGTGTTGATTCTTTGTGGGGCTCCTGAGTCTGGTGGTAGGGGAGTTTCGTTTTTATCCTTGATTGTTATTAGCGTCGGGAAATGATCACTTCCTAGATTCTATCACTGTTTACTTGCCATTGGGTTTCCACGGCGATGGTGTTTGTGGTTATGGCTATGTCTAGGGCATTCATGATGTCACTGCCCCCCTGAGCGTACATGTGGGTGGGCTCCCCTGTGTTTAGGATGCATCGTTGGGTCTCATTTATTGCTGTTTCTAGTTTTTTCCCGGCTGTGTCTGCTGTTATTTGGCTCTCGTCCCATTGAGGGCTCTTGGCGTTAAAGTCCCCTACTGGCGGAGGCAGGAATTTCTGCCTACCTGCAATGACAATGACAGCCACATTTTACTGTGGTGTCTGCAGGGGCATACATTCCATGCCACCACCTAAAAGCGTTTAATGAGTGGATAGCGTAAACAGCTGGTCCCCCCAAATCAAAACTACTGCAAATGGCGGAAAATCAGTCGTCTGTTGGTAAGGTCGGTACTGACAAACTTCAGTAACGGCTACAGAAAAATGTCTCCATCTTCCGTTGGCACAATTTTGACATGGGCATAATGTATTCATCACATACTTCATTTTGATATACCCAAACCTTTGTTACTCTGAAGAAAATCACTATCTCGTAAACGGCTGATTGTCTATGAAGGGCGTCTGCTAGACTATTATAGTGTAGCTGTAGTGTGTAGTGTAACTCTTCCAGCTGTATGTACCTAAGATAAAGGTGACGCAGAGTAATAAATATTCCTTTAGCCTTGGGAAGGGAGACTATGATAGTCTGAGAGCACATATCGCAAATATAGACTTTACAACTAGTAAACCTGAAAATCGCGGAGTGGAAAAACTCTGGGCATTAATTAAGTCTTCGATTTTGAAAGGTATGGAGTTGCACATCCCAAAAGTCATGAGTAAATCACATAAAAGAACCACACCATCTTGGATGAATAAGGGTGCTTTAAGAATGATTAAAAAGAAGCATAAGTTGTATAAAAGATATCTTCAAACTAAAGAAGGTAGGGATTACCAAAGATATATTACATTAAGAAACGATTGTAATAAATTAATAAAACGTATAAAAAAATTACATGAAAGAAATATTGCAAATAAATGTAAAACGAACCCTAAAATATTTTGGAAGTATGTACAGGAACAAACTAAGTATAATTCTGGAATAAATGCACTTAAAAAAGAAGATGGCACACTTGCTGTAGCTGATCATGAAAAGGCAGCAACCTTGAATACATTTTTCTCAAGTGTATTTGTGAAAAAAAATTTGAGTAATGTTCCATTGCTTGGTAGAGGCTCAAAATCGAATGGGTGCTTACTTACTTACTTAGGCCTGTCACCCCTACCCGGGTATAGGCCGTCGACGAGAGACCTCCAGCAACTCCTGTCCTGTGCTTCTCCTTCGATTCTACTCCAGGTGGTTCCCAGTCTCTTGATGTCTGCTTGGAGGTCTCGACGCCAGGAGTTTCTCGGCCTACCTCTTTTCCTCTTTCCCTGGGGGTTCCATGACAATGCTTGCCTAGTGATACTGGAAGCTGGCTTTCTCAGACTGTGACCGATCCATCCCCATCTTCTTCGCCCAATTTCATTCTCTGCTGTTATCTGCTCTGTTCTCTCCCAGAGTCTGACGTTGCTGATCTTCTCTGGCCAGTGGATTTTCAAAATTCTTCTAAGGCAACTGTTCATGAAGGTCTGTACTCTGTTGACTGTGGTTTTTGTCAATCTCCAAGTCTCTGCTCCATATAGGAGAACTGCTTTTACATTGCAGTTGAAAATCCGGACTTTGGTGTGTTGTGACAGCTCTCTGGAACTCCACACTTTTTTCAACTGGAGAAAGGCTGCTCTGGCTTTACCGATTCGTGCTCTGACATCTGCATCAGTGCCGCCTTTTTTGTCTATGATGCTCCCGAGATAGGTGAAGGACTCCACCTCCTCCAACGGGGTGCCAGCAAGCAAGACTGGTTCTTCCCTGGTTGCGTTCAGCCTCATTGTCTTTGTTTTCTGTTTGTGAATGGTGAGGCCCACTTGGGACGAGATGTCAGCAAGCCTCGTGGTCTTGTCCTGCATTTGTTGATGAGTGTGGGACAGTAATGCCAAGTCGTCTGCAAAATCGAGGTCGTCAAGCTGTGTCCACAGTGTCCACTGTATTCCACTTCGTCTGTGCTCTGTGGTCATCTTCATGACCCAGTCTATGGCCAGTAGGAAGAGGAATGGAGATAGCAGACACCCCTGCCTGACACCAGTTCTGACCTGGAGCTCCCTGATGAACTGCCCTTCATGGATCACGCGGCATGTCATGCCATCGTAGCTGCTCTTGATCAGGCGGACGAGCTTTGTGGGTACACCGTAGTGTCGTAGGAGTTTCCACAGAGTCTCTCGGTCCACACTGTCAAATGCTTTCTCATAATCCACAAAGTTGACGTACAGCGGGGAGCTCCTCTCCAGAGACTGTTCCACGATGATGCGGAGAGTGGCGATCTCTGGTCTGTACATGATCGGTTCTTCCTGAATCCTGCTTGCTGGTCTCTCAGCTGGGGGTCAACGGAGCTCTTCATTCTCTCCAGGATGATCCTGGTGAAGACCTTTCCTGGTACTGACAGCAAGGTGATTCCTCTGTAGTTGGAACACTTGCTGAGGTCGCCTTTCTTGGGAAGCTTGATTGGGTACCCCTCCTTCCAGTCAGCCAGCATCACATCCTCTTTCCAGATCTTTCCAAACAGTGGGTACAGCATCTCCACTGTTGTCGAATGGGTGCACCATAACTGATATTGTAATAACTCCTGATATTGTCAAGAAAAAATTAAAAGAATTAAATCATTCTAAAGCTCAAGGTCCAGACTGCATCCCCCCCCCCCCCCAGAGTTCTACAAGAGTTGTGCAACGAGTTAGCAGAACCACTTTGCTCACTATTTACACTTTCCCTTAAGTCAGGTATTGTACCGCAAGACTGGCGTACCGCAGAGGTAAGTGCTATTTTTAAAAAAAGGTTCTAGGTCAGATGCAGGAAACTACAGACCAGTAAGTTTAACGTGTATAGTATGAAAAGTTTTGGAGTCTATAGTCCGAGATGAGATCGTTAATCATTTTACTGTGAATAATTTGTACACTGAATGCCAACATGGTTTTAGAAAGAAACGATCATGTGTTACTCAATTACTACAGATGATATAACTTCCTTGATTGACAACAAAAAAACCAAAAAAAAAAAAAAAACGGTTGACATCATATACTTAGACTTTAGAAAAGCATTTGACACTGTTCCTCATGAAAGGCTTCTTCAGAAGATAGAGGCCTATGGTGTATGTGGAAACATTTCCAATTGGATAAGAAGTTTCCTACGTGATAGAGAACAAGTGGTAAAAGTTGAAAATGCAAAATCAGATAAAATAAAGGTGCTGAGCGGTATACCTCAAGGAAGCATCCTAGGACCTATATTATTTACAATATTTATAAATGACTTGCCAGACTGTGTTAATAGCATGTGCAAAATATTCGCAGACGATACTAAAATCTATAATGAATCGAGTAATAAAGACGTGTTGCAGTATGATTTGGATCACTTGCAAGAGTGGTCAGACACATGGGACTTGCATTTTAATGTAGAGAAATGCAAGGTCTTGCATGCTGGAAGGAATAATCCTGAACATGATTACTTGATGAAAGTTAACAGCGACATTAGAAAGGTGGTATCTTGTGAGGACTGAGGAAAGAGACTTAGGTGTTGTTTTTGATAAAGCGCTATCCTTTGACCCCCATATTCAGAACTGTATCAATAAATCCAACAAAATGGTTGGAGTAATTAAGAGAGCCTTTAATTATTTGGATAAGGATATTTTTTAGTAAACTGTATAAATCACTATAGTCAGACCACATTTAGAATACGGCGCAAACACTGTATGGTACCCAGGTTTAAAGAGACAATCAGTTGCACTCGAAAGGTTAGTTAGTTAGTTATTTGGGCCGCGTTTAACGCCGAGCAACACTCGAAAGGGTACAGAGACGAGCAACAAAGCTGGTTAAAGAATGTAGAAATATGACTTACTTAGACAGACTCAAATACTTTGGACTACACTCCTTACGTGGACGTAGAATACGTGGTGACTTAATACAAGTTTTTAAAATTTATAATGGCATCGACGACATGACCTAAATTGGAATGACTTTTTTGCAGCACCAGTTTGTGACAGAACCCGAAACTCTGAAGGTAAAATCTTTGTAAGGCACTGCAACACTAACCTGCGAAAGTTCTGTTTTTCTAACAGAGTTGCCATTGTTTGGAATGAGTTACCAGTTTCATTAAAAAAAAGCACTGACCTAACTTAAATTCTTTTAAAAACCAGCTGGACGAATTACCAAACTTGAAAGAGATTTTCTATTCCTATGATGAATGATTTATAGGAAAATTGCATGAATAGCAGACCCTTAAAGAAAATAAAGAAAGAAAGGACATTTACAAAGGCCTCACAGCCTATTTTGTCCTCACACTACTACTACTACTACTGTAGCAGACGCTTCTAGAAACGTGCGCCATGTTTGTTTGGTCACATGGTAAGACGTCACTAAACATGTCTGCGCCCATGCCGTAGATCGTGCTTTCGAAAAGTTGGCTCTCACCCTAGCAACACAAAAGAGGCATAGTAAACTTTGATTTGTTGAAGAACCACCAAAGTGCCAGAATGGCCCATTTATCAAAGCATGAAGAAAAGATGATTGGGTTGCAGCATCAGCTCAGAGAGAACCAAAAAGAACTTCAAGATTTCCTTTCGGATCTTGGGAGCTGGGAGGATGATATAAAACGTAAAGAGGAAGATTTGAAGAAAAAGCCAGACAAAACACAGGTAAGCATACTATCCAATATATAGGCTATGTATTTTTCTTTTAAAATGTGTGTGTGTGTGTGTATGTAGGCGTGGGAGTAGGTGAGGAGAGTAGGTGTATTTTTTTTCCATTTATCAATGTTCCCTTGTAGGCCTAAATGTACTTTTTGTAACGCAGCGTAAACTGTCTTAGAGCATTATCCTTTTCATTGACCCTCCACCCTCCCCCCACCCTCCCGGCACAGTTGGACCATGTTGATGAGTGTGGTCCAACTGCAGTTGATATTGGCATGAGTACCTTTTGCACACTAAGGTAACTGTTAGTAGCTTGCATGTGCATGCTGGGCACATTTATTTTATAACTGAACAAACTAATAATGTAATACACTAATTTTGTTTGCAGGATTTGCCTCCAGTGAGAAACAGTTTAGACAAAAAGAAGCTAAAAAAGAAAAAGAAGAAGAAACCAGACCAGCAGAATAAACCCAAGAAGATCAGCGGCTTTGATTTTAGAGCTTGGGACAAGTTTGACGTGGTAAGTATACCCATAGTTAAATGTGCATTACATGTTATGTGTAATGATGATGTATGTACGTGACATGTAGAGTAGTGTTCATTGTAAGCATTCTTTAAATGTTTTTCTATATGCTATCTTCTAAACCTTTACGTGTTTGCAGCGGTTGTACTGTAGTCATGATGAATCTTACAGGAATCATCCAGACTAAAACCGCTACCGAAACCAAAGGGTTAATGTTGTAAATGTGTTTTCCTATCCCGTAGGTTGGGCTAAAAATAGGCTGAGATACGTGATCTTGACAGCATGACTTGCTATATGATGCCAGAGCAGTTGTGTGATAATTTTTTCCCTCTGGCTGTTCGCGCTCTCTCTGATCAACTGGACTGATTGGAGAGAGCGCGAGTGCCTAGTGAGAACTTGTCGGAATGTGTACAGTCAGCTTATAACTGAATCGGTGAGGTGTGCCCGTTCGCCGTGTTGAATACCGGTATTCGCTTAGTATTTAGCATGGAAATCATATTTTATTTTAGAGTTTACTCTGTGTGTGTGTGTGTGTGTGTGTGTGTTATTTTAGTCTTAGTAACTGACATCAAGACAAATTCCAATGTTTTTATTGTTTTTTTACATGGAAACATGGCAATAAAATATCTTATCTTAAAAGATAACAATAAACATTAACCCATAAAGCTCTGACATGCTACCATAGGATGTGGATTGACCGTGATAGTTCAAGGGTGTTGTCGGAATAGCTTGGCGCCTGTAGGCGCCAAGCTGTTTCAACAACACCCTATGTCCTCAAAGCTGTGATATAGACCTCACAGGATATCTGAAGAAATTGATAATTTCATCCTCAGAATGTAATGAGTTAGCACCCTTGTGCATGCAGCCACTGGTACTGTTTACAGTACCAGTGGATGCATGCACTTTTGGCTGCATGTACAAGTGAGTTAACCCTTTGGCTGTCAGTAGCAACTTGTGAGGTTTCTGCAGGAGTCATCATGACAAAGTCACTATACTACAACTGTGATCTACCAGTTTCTTCTGCTTTCCCTTTCACCCATATATCACATTACTTTCATGTCTGTCTGTGTTCTACCATTTGCTGATGCCTGTACCAGGACAAAGCATTGGAGGAGATTGAGAAGACCGAAGAGAAACAGTCATCATCAGAATACGAGACAGACGAGGAGTGGGAATCGGAGAGGATGAAGCACCTAGCAAATGAAGAGAAGAACAAGGTACTGGCGAGATGTGACTGAATAATTGTGGATTCCTGATTGGTTCAGTTCAGTCAAGATGGGATCTCTGCACTTGTGAACGCCCGTACACGCTCCACCCCATCCGTCAGAAGTCTTTCAGATTATCTATGTTGATGACGGATATGAAAATGTATACTTCCCAGATTCTATTTCTAGATTAGACATGGTTAACTTGCATAACAGTATATAAGCAGTTAGTTATTTAGGTTTAACACCGAGCAGGCGACTAAGGCCATCTTACAGCAGAGTATATAAGCAGGTCAGCCTCAGTATTATGTGCTCCAGCATACTGCAGCAGGCACCAGTATTATTTTTTTAACCCTCTTGTGCAGGCAGTCACCAGTACTGTTTACAGTGCTGGTGGCTGCATCATGAGGGCGTTAACCCCTTGACTGCCAGTGAAAGCAGATTTTGCATCAGAAACCACTGCAGTGTTGATTCTAGAGCGCGTTTTGCGCGATTTCTCGCAATATTATGCTCCAAATCGCAAAAAAAACACCGATAGCGCGGCCGAAGAATCGCAGAAAAAAGAAACTGGACACTTTTTTGCACGACCAGCGCGGCCGCACCGCTGCTGCGTAAAAGCCTGCTCGAGCGTCTTGGTGCAATGTGGCCTGAGTCGAGCCAGGGCAATTTCACTATTATTCACCTGTTTAACACGAAAACAGATTCCATTCACAGAAAACCAATTCACGTGTCGCTCTCGCGCTGTGGAAGTACACATGACAGATCAGAGCGAACTCTAGTCTGTGATTGGCTGAATAGCCTTCGGCTGTTGTAATCTGTCTTCTCATTGGCTAGCATTTCTGTACTGTATTCATGTTGTATCATTCGTGTACCAACACAACCCTTTTACCGATGCGGGATTGTACTTCAGCCTGTGTTGCTTTTACCTGAGGATTGTAACTTAGTATGGATTTTACCTGATGGCTTTACATTAAATACTCGAGCTGTACATGTTTCCTTGTGTTTTCCTAGTGAGCTGAAGGTATGCATAGAAAGTATGATAATGTCGTGCACTTTTAACCTGGTACTCATTCACGCACACGTCTTACACACTTTCTCCTTGAGGGCCGTGATCAATTTTGAGGCCATATTGGTTAACACGAAATACGGTTAACACGAAGTGATTTTCCGTGTCCCCAGAAATTCGTGTTAAGCAGACTCCACTGTATGTATGAATGTGTGTATATATGTCGTTTTAAAGTAAGCAGTGCAACGCGATTTGAGGGCCTCCCTTTTACACCTTGAGGGGCTCCCTTTTTTGATTAGAGGGAGCCTTTGGGCTCACTTTTCTGAAATCCTAGAATCAACACTGCCACTGCACACTGACTGACATTTGTGTAAAGAACACAAATGAAATGGGACCAAACGTGGGCACAAGGAACACAGGACTAACAAGAGACATAAATCCTCATGAGCCCCCGCGACTGCGGGGGCTCATGAAGATTTATGTCTCTTGCAGATGGGAGCGTTCACCTTGCCCCAGCATTTTAGGGGTTTTAAAAAAGTGAAACTAACAGTGAGCTAAAATTGGCTGCAGATAGATTTAATAAGAAGTATGCTTATCTCTTGTATCATAGGGTAATGCACACTTTTCTGCTGGAGCCTATGAGGTGGCAGTTGAATGCTACACTCAAGGAATGGAACTTGACCCAATGAATGCTCTACTGCCTGCCAATCGTGCCATGGCCCTCTTGAAGCTGGAAAGGTGAAAGTTTGGAGAGAATATTTATGAAATTTTTCTTTGTATTTAGTTACAATATTGATTGGGTGATACCACAGTTTCAGCTTTTTAGTGTATGTACAATGATTTTTATTTTCAAATTCTGATTGAAAAGCTGATTAGGAAAGAAACGGTTGACATTATTTCACCTCTGAGATCACCCCACCAAGAAAACACAAAAATTGGAAAGAAATACAGTGCTTATAGACCTAGCGCTGCAAGATGTAAATCAAGCAGCTCCTTTATCCATGTCCATTGGCACTCTAGTGAGATTATCCTTATATCAGGTGCAGGTGAAAAATTTGAATGGACTTTACACATACTGTGATTTTTGTGCAGGCAAGAGGCATATTTTCACATCCACAGCTTGATGTACTTATCTGGTATTAAGAGTACGGTTGCTACAAGGATGCATGCAACAGTGATAGGGGGTGATCCAGCGAACGATCCCTATTGGCCTCACTGTAACGAGGTGCAATCTACTGTCTTTCTATATTATGAAGAAGCTCAGCCTACTGTCTTTGACCTGATTCTGATCAGGAAAAACTCCTATGGGCACTGTGGTCTCCTCCTTTTATTTTTGTGTTTTCTACTGTCTTTGACCTGATTCTAATCAGGAAAATCTCCTATGGGCACTGTGCTCTCCACCTTTTATTTTTGTGTTTTCTCCTAGACTTATAAAATGCTGACTTATTACCACTTTCCTGTTTTCAGTCTTATCTGGGAGAAATCATGCTATTTATATTCAAATCAGTCTTTTGCTGGGTAGATTTTAACCAGCATACAATGACATTTGCCTCTTCCACTGTACTTCACTTTGTGCTGATGTAACCAGGTATGCAGCTGCTGAAGCAGACTGTGTCACAGCCATCACTCTCGATCCACTGTATGTGAAAGCATACTTGAGGCGAGCAGCAGCACGAGTTGGGCTTCAAAGATTGGTGGCGGCTCGTGAGGATTACCAGCGAGTCCTGCAGCTTGAGTCCACCAACAAGCAGGCAAAGGCGGAAATCGAAAGACTGGACAAGGTATACATGTCACTATTTTTAAAACTACTTTTTCAGGCGATGTTAACCCTTTGGGGATGGGAGCGCCTGATATCAAGGTGATTCCTACAGGTATCTCTTGGACAAAAATGCTACCAACACTCAAACTGTCAAAGGGTTATCATGCCATGCCCTGATGTCAGATCCCCAAATGTTGGAGTTCTCTGGAGGCTGCATACCAGTTTAGGATACAGATCGACCATTTATTCTTCAAGGGTAGAGCAAGAACAGCTTCGCGTCTAGAGGCGCCAAGCTGTTCTGTCACCATCCTTGAACTATCATGGTTAACCCATATTCTGTCAAAGTGTGTCAGGGTGGAATGAGTTAAATGCAGTGAGGAAGTTTGTACTCGATTTGTTGACTGTTTCGTGGAGAAGCATCACTCCAGTTTAAAAAACCTTTTATTGAGCGTAATCATACTGTCTTTTGAAAGCTACATTTTATGAATGCAGATGCACAGTGACATCATAATGGGACACCTGCTTCAATGATAGCATGTACTTATGAATGTTTCAGGAGCTCAACAGAGACCAGGATGGTCAGCCTACAGCGACTGCCCTAGAGAAAAGCCAGACCAGCGAGGCCAAGCCCATATATAAACCTCCTGAGCAAAGGTCAAAGGTGGGTGTACTTTAACTTGAGTGGCAGTTTTGTCACTGTTTCACACAGTGGGTGAAGTTGCAGCTATTGGTGGTGCCAGATTAGCTTGCAGCTGGGAAATGTACGAAGCTAGTCTGGTACAAGTAGCACTATGTCACCCTCTGGCTGTTGGTAGCACTTTTGTCAAGGAATCTTGCTTCTTAACCCCTTCCCTGCCACTGTACCAACATTTTTGTTTCAGGAATATTGGTTCATTCAACGACCAAAAGCCAACACCATCCAAGAAACATGAATACAAATTGGTCTCGGCAAGAGGCATATGTCTCTTGCAGTTAGTTCGTGTTCACCTTTTCCCTCGGCAGTCAAGGGGTTAAACGGATGGGGTTATCTGGCTTTGAATGTGTCATGGTTTCAAAGATAATTTGTTCCACGGGCAGTGAAATGTTAACTTCTTGTTTCTGCGGCCGCCGGTACTGTTGTCACCACCAGTGGGTGCTTGCGCAAGTGGGTTAACCCATTCAGCCCTGACGCACTACAGCAGGAGATGGGTCGACCATGATAATTTAAGAGTAGTGCCAGATTAGCTTGGCGCCTGTCGGCGCCAAGCTAATCTGGCACTACCCTTGAATTATCATGGTCGATCCATCTCCTGCAACAGGTGCATAGTCGTTAGATGACGCCTCTAAAATTTGGGAAATATGTGCGTCTGGCTGAATGAGTTGATCCCTTCACTGCCAGCGGCCGCAGATTGTGTTTTTGAAATCATTGTAAATTCAATGTCAGCAATCCTCAGCCATCGAAGGAACATGGGTACAAAGTGGTTTTAACAAGAGACATAGATCCTCATGTATCCTGCAACTGTGGTGGCTAAGGAAGATGTGTATCTCATGCAGATTACAGGTGTTCAGTTTTTCTCTCACAGTAAAGGGGTTAAGTTTATTAACCCTTTTCATCCTGATACACTTATGCTTGAAATAAATTTGACCATGATATTCAAGGGGGGTGCCAGAATAGCTTGGTGCCAAGCTATTCTGCCACCCACCCTTGAACTAAAATGGTGGATCTGTCTCCTAATCTGCAACAGAGTCTTCATAGGGACAATAAACACAATTTTAAAATTCAGCCTCAGGATGTATTGGGTTAACAATTGATATTTAATATTTCAGAAACCTATGAGGCGGATCCTGATAGAAGAAATTGGGGTGATGGAAAACACCCAGAGAAAAGAAGCTATCGCCAAAGTCGAGGCAACACAGAGTGTTGCCAAGAAAGATCTGGAGGCCAAAGATGGACAGATGTTCCAGCGGTTTACTGCCAAGTCCAGTGACACAGGAGCAGTAGGTACAATGCCTGCCAACAATGAAGATTTAGGGATGGAAAGTGAAAAGAAAACGGTGCATGTTTCTGACACAAGGACCTCAAGAACTGTGCATTCAGAACAGCACAATGGTGAAGGGGACAGGGGCGACACACCATCCAAGTCTTCCAGAATGGATTCACAGGCTTCTTCAGCAGAAAGTGCGAGACAGTGTTCACAGAAACAGGCGAAATCATCAGGGACTAAACCACTCTCACCGAGAAGTGGAGGTAGTGGAATAACATCAGTGTCGTCCATTCTGGATCGTGAACCGCCACAAACGTCATTCCAGTTTCAGGCAGACTTCAAGGTTCTGAAAACGGAGGATGAAGCCTTTTACCAGTATTTCAAGGTGAAAAAGTCAGCACCTCTGATGGTTGTGCGTGCATGGGTGGGGGGCATGAAGTGAGGAAATGGTCATCTGGCTGATGGTGGCTTATGTTGGCCTGAGCACAGCTGTGTGTGTGCCAAATGCCACAGATGTCAGCCTGATAATCTTTTACTTACGACGGTATTTCCAGTTACAACAATCTGTTAACCCTTTGGCTGTTGTTAGCAACTTTTGTCCACATGATTCTGGCAGGAATCACCTTGACAAAAGCTGCTACTGACAGCCAAAGGGTTAAAGAGATGATAGCTCAGACGTGGTGTTTAGTTTTGTACCTATAGGTGACAAATTCAAGAACAGTCGGTGTTAATTTTTTTCTTAAATATAGGGGTCAGATCTAGCATGGCAGATTAAATTTACAGTTGCCAGAGGGTCAGCAGGATTTCCCAGGGGGTCACAGAAATAATGAAGTTTTAGATGATCACATACTTTGTTACACACACACAAACAGAACTGATAAGTCATTTACACAAGTTTTCTTTTTAAGTCTTACACAAGTTTTCTTTTTAAGTTTTTATTCATTAAGTTGAGGACAAATGAGTAAAAGACATTTAAAAATAAGTTAGTATAACCCTTTCAGTTCACTGGTGAAGTTCAAGGGCAGAAGGGTAATAAAAGACAGGTCCCACCCAGGTATGCATCCTGTCGTTCTGGTCCCTGAGAATGAGCACTTCAACTGTGTTTGACAAGCACATCAGGCAAACTTGTGACCGTCTGGCTGCTGCCTGATGATGTAATCCCAATTGCTAGGAGATGATCGTCTGAAGCCTGATGACGAACAAGGGCAGAGCGCTGAAAATTTGTCAATCTCTTCACGAAAGCGTTTTTCCACTGCACGGCAGCTTGGCACACACAGCAGAACATCTGCCCATCTAAATGGTGTAGCCATTTACATTGTCCGAGCCAGTTGTGCTGGAAAGAATGCGTGGTCTTTTTTTCACTATCTGATGTGCATGTAGGAACTTCAGACTATGTAGGAGAAGGCTGTGATTTTGAGCTCGACAACCCGAATTTCATGAGTCTGGCCATGCTTTCGCCACAGGAAATGCCGATGGCCTCTTGACTTCGGCTCCACCGCAGAAGAGTTATATCTGTTAAATTTTTGTTGCCGTGCATGTGGTATTGTTGCTGCATTGTCATTCGGCGCTCTCACAAAAGCTGTGTTCTGCTCGGCACGAGTGGCTGTGAAACGTGTTCACGATGACGCACTGGTGCGTTTTTCAGTGCATAAAGATAAAGCTTAGTGCGTCTGAGTAAAAATTTGTATGTCAGTCTGACGCAGAGCTCGGAACACTAGTGTGTAAGAGTTGGCTTTAGAGGTTCAGATACACACATTTCTGCGTAATAATTATCACTGACAGCCTTTGACCTACCGATATAATGCTTAATGCATCTCCTGCACTGTACAGGGATCTAATGGTTTTTGTGTGTGCAGAGAGTCGACCCGGGCATGTATTCCAAACTGTTTGGTCAGAGTTTGGAAGCAGCAGTCCTCCTGAAGATAACAGACACCATCCAGCGACATTTTATTCCGTACGTACACAGAGTGGCCAGGTTACGTAGTATTGACGTGGTAGTTATTATCCCATATCATGCCGAGGCTAAAAGCTTCAAATTTGTACACTGCCATATGCAAGCTACATTACAGTACTTACAGATAAGATATAGATCAATGGCTTGAGTTCAATGGTGGTGCCAGAATAGCTTGGCGCCTCTAGGCACCAAGCTATTCTGGCACTATCCTTACACTTATTTAGTCAAACTTTTGTTTTCTCAAAACACATTACCGATGGTATTACATTGTGGAAAAGCCCTTAGCTAGCCTAATTTTAGCCAAAATTTGGTTGTGTCCGTATAAGGGAGTGTTGGCAGGAGTGGGGCGCCATAGACCAGGTCATGGCCTGAATAGCCTCCCCTTATTCCCACCCGGTACGAGAATACCCGTCATCCCTCGGTTTAGTTCTTAGCTAGCACTAGGAAGATTGTGTCTGTTCGTGCTCTGCGTTTTTTGAACTTGGACCGGTCGGTTCTGACCTTGGTTACTGTGAGCTTGGAACTTTGGACCTTTGTGAACTGTGAAGCTTGAGCGTTTTGGGACTGCTTGTGCTCTCTGCTGTGCCGGTTCTCCTTCGTCGACTTGGGGTTTCACCTTGCCGACGGGGGTTTTGGCGGTTGGGATTTCGAGCTCACTCGACCTGCCGCTGTGACGAGACTTCGGAGCCTGCCCGGTCGTGACTGGCTACGAGTTGCTACAACCGGCTGACAGTGGTTCCACTTCGGTGGAGACACGTGGGTTTGCTACCTTTTGCCTCCGTGGCCAGATACCAGGTTCGTACCTGCACGTTGTGTGGCGACTTTCAGTGGTCATCGGCCGTGCATGCAGTCTGCATACCCTGTTCTGGTTCGACCCATACGTGTGTTGTGTGCGCCCCATGGCTGAAAGTAAGATGGTCGCAGCTGTGGGGCTTTTACCGCCGAGAGTGACCGACTCCTGTCAGGGAACGACTGACAGACCCGGTGCGGAGTACTAAGATGGGAACCAAGCCGGGACCAGTGGCTAAGGCGTCCCGACCAAGTAAAGCTGGCAAGTCGCATACTATCGCGGAGGGCCCCACTGAGGTTACCCTTACCGTGGCGACCAGGAGACCTGATCCTGAACCCTTGTCAGCGGAAGGGATTACAGTCTGTACGCCTCTGGAGGAGGCAGACAACAATGATCCTTCCCCCGGACTGGCGTCGGCAACCGAATCTACGACGCTACCAGTCCAGACGCACATGGCGGATCACAGACATGACAGGCGGGAACGACCACGTATAAGTAGTCACGCGGTGACACACGAGACTCGTTACACCGGGACACGGCCTCGAGAAATGACCACTCTACCACCCTCCGACAGCCCAGAGGGAAGACACGACGGACGGACGAACCAGATGCCAGGGCTCGATCCTCGTTAGATCACAGGTTAGTGGAGGCATTCCGATCTCTTCCACTGTGTTAGTTCAGTAGACCCAGCCCACAATCAAGACGCAACCCGGAGATACGACGCATGACATGCAGAAGCGGCCACGTGCTGGGAGTCGCACGGTGAGCCACGAGACTCGTCCACTCCGGGACAATGACGTCACGGGCCAGTTAGCTACAGTCACATACTAACGCGGAGGGCCCTCCTAAGGTTCCCCTTACCGTGACGGAGAGGCACGCCCAGACCCACTGACGGCGGGTACTGCCCCTAGAGACGACAGCTCGGCCTCAGGTCAGTGACGACTGTGTTGTGAGAGCATATTTTGCGCGGTAGCGTGCAAGTTGGGGTTCGTTTGTTGTCGTTTTATGGCACCTAGTGCCTTTCTTTCAAGCTAGGCGTTTTAACCCTTTGCCACAGCTGTTATTATGTTGCATTCCCAGCTGCGCAGCGGCTTCGCCAGGCAGCTGGGGCTCAACACCTCTTATCCTTAAAAGGCTATATAATCCTGGAACCACTGTTCCGATTACTTCAATTTGAGAAAATGGAGATGAGACACAGAGTGGTATTCTGACTCTTATAGTTCAATTTAATTCAAATAACATGATTTATCCCTGACAGGACAATTACATCAAATAAAACTCTTTCAATAAGCATTGATTAATTATTTGTTTCCTCAAAAACATTACCGATGACATGACTTTATGGAAATGTCTACTTCTAGCTCAATTTTAGCCTACTTACCCGTTGTGTGCCCACACAACCCGGGAGGCACTCGGGGAACCCCCCCTAGAGGGGCCGAGAGTTGTCTCCCGTTTCCCGCCTTACCAGCTCCGGTCACGAGACCGGCCAGTTTTGCTACTTCGCTCGTACAGAGAAGACGTGTCTGGCCTTGCTCTCGCGCCGCTTCGACCGGTCCTTCTCTTGCCTACGCTCGTTGCCTCTTCGTGTGCTCTGCGCCTCCTAGCGCTGACCTGCCTTCTTGTGCCCTGCCTCTGCTGGCGTCGTTCTGCTGCTCTCCTCTAGGCTGTGGAGGTGTATGACTACCCTTTCCCCTGTTCCCGATTCGTCTCGGAGGTAAGGTAGTGGTAGTTTCCCACAGCCGGCCCTCGGGCCGAGAGCCGGCTACCGTTGGGCTTTCCTTTCGGCTTTGCTACTACGTGGGCGCCAGTTGTTGAGCTTACGCTTCGGCGCCTTGCACGACCTTTTTTTTTACGAGTCTCCTCGAGGGAAGTCGCCTTCTCTCCTTTGGTATTTCACTGTTACGAGAAGACGAGGGTTTCTGTTCTCGTAGGGCCTTCGGGCACCCACACTCCGTGCGTCTACCTTAAAGGCCCTTTAGCTCTGGGAGACTGTAGCCACTATTTACGCGCCGGTGGTTACGGCGCTTGGAGTACCTTGGTGTGGGGCTAGGCTCCCTTGTCCGCCTTTGCGACCTTGTGCTCTTTGTCTGTTGCAGGAACCAAATGCTTACCTGCGCTCAATGCGGCGACTTCAAGTGGCCGACGGACGACCATGCGGTCTGCCTCCCTTGCTCGGGCTGCGCCTCGGACCATCTCTGCGATGTCTGTGCGACCTGGCCGGAGATCCGTTGGTCTGACCTCAGGAGTTTTTACCGGCGAGAGCGACCTCCGTCTGCTATCTCTCGTCCCACTCCTGTTGACGTCGCCCCTGTGGTACGACCGCTCTTCCTCGCCTCGGCCTCTCGGAACGGATTGATCGTCGGGACCCTGCGTTGTTCGCTGACCAGAGGACTGCCACTGCTGCCACGCCCGCTGACCCTTCCGGAGGGTCTGTTTGCCGGCAAAGCGCCCGCCTCACTGAGCCCGGCCTGCAGCAGTTCGCCACGAGCCGTCCCACGTTGACTGGCCTTGCTCCTCTCTCTCTCCACGATAAGCCCGCTGATCCTTCCGGAGGATCTGTACACCGGCATAGAGCCCTTCTCACTGAGTCCGGCCAGGAGAGACGTCAGCCTCAACCTACGCGACACAGTCGCGCCCCCGACCTTTCCCGTTCCACCGTCAGTGCTAGACACTCGCGCTCGCCCTGCGAGCGCCGCCGGAAGGATCGTTCCCCCCGCCGGGAGCGTCGCCGCTCCCACCGCCTCTCCTCGTCGCGCGCTCGGTCGCGCTCGCCTTCGCACCGTTCGATGCGTTCGCCGCGTCACCGCCATCGTCGACCTTCTTCCCGTGATCGGCACTCCTCTTCGGTTGTCCGCCGTACTTCACCCAGACGTCGTTCCCGCGCACCGGACAGGACCCCTCCTCGCTCCTTCCCGCGTTCGCCTCGGCGATCCCCGCCTCCATCGTCGCTGCCGGCTCATACCCGGGCTTCCCGCGAGGTTCGAGATGCGCCCCCGCCCAAGCTTCGACCTTCCGTGGTGCCTCACCCGCCTTCTCGCCACCCCCTGGACGAAGAAGCCCTCAGCTTGCTGCCCGAAGACTCCGTCTCAGCCCTGTTGGAGGAGGATGCTCGCTCCCTTTCGCCCTCCGACGTCGGTGCTGATGTCCCCTCGACCCTTCCGTCGTCGTCCCGGGCGGAGACCCTCCTAGCCTTGGATGAAGCCGCCAGGATCATCGCGGCCACTCTGCCAGCGGACTCCTGCCCAGCCTCTCCCCCCCTGAAGAGGAAGGTCTCGGCCTTTGTGGATGCCGAGCGTCAGGTGAAGAGGTTCAAGTCGCTTCCCCAGCCGCCTGGATTTAAGGAGCTGCGAGATGTCTTCTCAGCGCACCTGCAACTTCCAGCGTCTCGAGAACCGGTGTTCTTCTCCGATCGTCGCTGGCCGGCTGGCCTGGACATCGCCTTCCGTCGGGATTGGTATGCCGGTCATTCCCAGGCTTTCTCCATCCCTCTTCCTGCGATCGACCCCCCGGCCGTGTCGCAAGCTGGCGGCTCCGCCCTCCTTCGCCGTTCTTTACCTCGTGGCCTGGATTTGACTGCGTCTCTGGTGCGGAACACCTTAGCCTGCGCTGGGTTCCTGGAGCTGCTCACTCAAGCCCTGGTTCGTCGTGTGGAAGACGCTTGGCATCCTTCTATCACGCCTCTCCTTGGGGATTTACTCGTCTTAGCGGGAGTCGCCAACCGAGCCGCCTACCACTCGTCCGTTAACGCTATGGCTGCCTCCGCCAACTGTGACCTGATGCGTCGAGACGCCCTTCTGCTTGCCTGCCGAGGGATACCACCTGACCTGCGTGCGCAGCTTCGTCGTGCTCCGCTGGGTGGCCCCCTGCTTTTCGGTGACACCTGGTCATCCGTTCGAGCCTCCAACCCCGACCGCTGGCCTGTGAGTGCTCCTCCTCCCCGCCGCTTTCCGTCCTCCCGCCAGGCTAGGGGTCGCGCCTCGCGGTCGGTTAGACCCGCTGCTGCGTCAGCCCCTGCTTCGGCCCCTGAGCAGGCCCCCGCCTTTGGCCGTCCTAGACCCTCCAGGGCCCGTGTCCCCGCCTGGCCCCGTCCCGCCCGGCGACCGGGTCGCGGGCGGGCTACCTGACTGCCCCCCAGCCTTGCCCCCACCGACCACTTCGGGGTCTCCGGTCGGTGGGAGGCTAGCCTTTTTCAGAGGAAATTGGCTCACACTCTTTCCCGACGACCCCTGGATTTGCGACACCGTCTCGGCCGGCCTCCGGATCGCCTTTCGCAGCCCGCCTCCTTTGCGTCACTCCCCCCTTTGGACCGAGATCCCCAGCGATCCGTTGAAGGCCTCCGCTCTTCGGGGAGAGGTCTCCTCCCTCCTGAGGAAAGCCGCCACGGAGGTGGTACGCGTCCCCTACTCCCCAGCCTTCTACAGCCGCTTGTTCGTCGTTCCGAAGCCTGGAGGGAGATGGCGACCGGTGATCGATCTCTCGGCCCTGAACAAGTACATTACGGCCCCCTCCTTCCGGATGGAGACTGCTCGAGCCCTGAGAGCCGCGGTCCAGCCTCTGGACTTCGCAGTCAGCCTGGACCTTTCAGATGCGTACCTGCATGTCCCGATGCACCAGGCCTCCAGGAAGTTCCTCCGCTTTGCGATCGACGGTGTGGTATACCAGTTTCGCGCGCTCCCGTTCGGTCTCAACCTCAGCCCCTGGGTGTTCACCCGACTGATGGACGCCGTAGTCGCCAAGGCCCGACAGTCCTCCTCCAGTCCGACGTCGAATTACCTAGACGACCTCCTCCTACGCAACCAGTCAGAGACCTCGCTCGCGGCGGACAGGGATGCGCTGCTACGGCTTCTGGCACACTTGGGCTTCCTAGTGAACGACGGCAAGTCGGATCTCTCTCCGTCCCGCCGCTTCGTGCACCTGGGCATGGAATTTGCGACCGACCTCAACACGGTGCGCCTCCCAGCCCTTCGGATCCAGAAGATTGCGGACCTAGCCGGTCAGTTAGCACGACAGGACGTGGCCCCCGCCAGAGTCTGGCTCCAGCTTTTGGGCCTGCTGAACGCCGCAGCGGACCTTATCCCCCTAGGTCGTCTCTACTCCCGGCCGATCCAGCTGCATCTCCTACTCCATTGGCGCCCGTCGTCAGGCGACTTAACGACGTTGGTTCCGGTGCCCCAGATGCTGCTGCCTCATCTTCGTCGGTGGACCGACCACTCTTGGCTAGCGTCGGGAGTTTCCCTGGCCGCCCCTCCTCCCCAGACCTCGCTTTGTGTCGACGCCAGCCTCACTGGGTGGGGCGCTCATCTCCTTCCTCGGTTCCTCTCGACTTCGGGGCCCTGGCCCACGGACTTAGCGCACACTCACATCAACTGGCTGGAGATGCAGGCGGTGTGGCAAGCCCTGCAGTTCTGGGAGGATCTCCTCAGACACCAGGAGCTACTCGTCCTCTCGGACAACACGACTGTGGTGGCTTACATCCAGAAACAAGGTGGCACTCGCTCTCCCGACCTTTGTATGCTCCTCTACCGGATGATGCGTTGGTGCGAGGACCGGGGTATTACCATTCGAGCCCGACACATCCCCGGACACCTGAATGTCTTAGCCGACTCGTTGTCTCGCCGCGGCCAGCTCCTGCACACGGAATGGACCCTTCGGCAGGACATCTTTCGGATGATCTGTGCCCGGTGGGAGACTCCCCAGGTCGACTTGTTCGCCACAAGGTGGAACCATCAGCTGCCGCTCTTCGTCTCCCCGATTCCCGATCCACTTGCCTGGGCTGTCGATGCACTCTCCATTCCCTGGGACGGCCTGGTGGCTTACGCCTTCCCCCCCGACGGTTCTCGTACCCAAAGTCCTTCTCAAGCTTCGGGGATGCTCGGCGGTCCTGCTGTTAGTTGCGCCGTTCGCCTGGAACCGCTCCTGGACCACCGACCTTCTCAGCCTCGCCACGGACCCGCCCCTGCTGCTTCCCGCCCCACGCACCATGCTCAAGCAACCGCGTCAGCCGCTGTTCCACCCCTGCCCGGAGCGGCTCCTCCTTCACGCCTGGAGGTTGTGCGGCAAGCCCTCGGAGCTAGAGGCTACTCGGGTGCAGCAGTGGAGGCGATCGCTTCGGCCCGCAGACCTTCCACCATCCGAGTCTACGAGGGAAAGTGGCGAGTCCTGTGTTCCTGGTGCTCTGAGCACGGCCTGTCACCCACGGAACTGACTAATCCTCAGCTGGCGGACTTCTTCCTCTGGCTCTTTCGAGACTTAGGCCTGGCCCCCATCACCGTGAGGGGTTACCTGTCCATGATCGCTGACACTTATCGACACCTTGGACACCCAGACCCGGGCGCCTGCAAAGACTTAGCCGACCTTATGGGTCACTTCGGCATCCAGCGCCCAACACACCGCTCACTCCTTCCCCGCTGGGACCTGCCCTGGGTGCTAACGTGGTTAAATTCTGACAGATTTGAACCCTTACCTTTGGCCCGTTTCGCAGATGTGACACGAAAGACGTGCTTCCTGCTGGCCCTTGCTACCGCCTCTCGGGTGAGTGAGCTACACGCACTCTCGGCGCGGCCTACCTGCCTACAGTTCCGAGCAGACAGGTCTGTTCAACTCCTCACTGACCCTGCCTTCCTGGCCAAGAACAGGTCTCCTCTGACGGCACCTCAGGTTATCACCTTACGGCCGCTAAGAACCAACCCTCTGTCTCAGGAGACCAGGCAACAGGATCCTGTGCGCGCCCTTAGAGTTTATCTGCAACGATCTAAAGCCTTCCGCAGAGGGCGTTCGTGCCTCTTCCTACCTCTGAGACCTAGCAGAAATGACATAACAGCCCAGACGATCTCGTCCTGGCTCCGCTGGGTTATACGCTCCGCGTATCAAGATATCTCCCCGCAGGGAGCGAAGAGGCTGCACATTCGCGCACATGAGGTACGAGCCATGGCCACGAGCCTCGCATTTGACCGAAACTGCGCTGTCAAGGACATCGTGGCAGCCGTGGGCTGGCAGACTGAATCTGTATTCGCCCGCTTCTACCTCAGGGACCTGGCAGGCCAAAGAGAGAATCTCGCACTAGTGGGGGACATCGCCGCGGCGCAACACTCCCTCCCGGCGCCACCGGCGCCGTAGGTATGCACTTCGCTAAAATTGTCGGGAGGTTGCGACTGGGAGGACGGCGCTGTTACTATTAAGAGTTGCGCGGCACCCTCCTCCTCATCGCAATTCTTCCATAAAGTCATGTCATCGGTAATGTTTTTGAGGAAACAAATTCATTTTTCTCTAAAAGGTATTTTGTTTTCTCAAAACACATTACCGATGGTATTACACTTAGGAAATGGCTCTTAGCTGGCCTAATTTTAGCCAAATTTTGGTTGTGTCCGTATAAGGGGGTGTTGGCAGGAGTGGGGCGCCATAGACCATGCCAAACCCGAATAGCCTCCCCTTACTCACATCCGGTACAAGATTACCCAGCATACCCCAGTTTTAGTTCTTAGCTGGCAGAAGTAGGTTGTGTCTGTTCGAGCTCCGCTTTGGTTCTTGGCCGGTCGTTTTCGACCTTGACTGTTCGTTCGTTGGGACTTGAACTGTGGAGATGGTGGCGTGACTGGGGGTAGTAGTGCTCACGCTGGGCCGCCTCGTCGACCTGTGTGTTCTACGGGCCTACGGACTGGCGGCTTCCGGACGCTGCTTCGGCCTGCGCTCCGAACCGGTCGGGCTGTGTGGCGTGCTGTTTACGATATGGTGATACGTGGGTTTGCTCCTTTTTTCCGCCATGGCCAGGTAATATCTCGGTGAATGCCCTCGACCGGCGCCCTTGGGTGGGAAGGAGCGCCGAGCGTCGGCACGCGCTGTACACTCGTTTGATTCGACTACATATTCAATTATGTCCGATTCGCCAGCGCGCGCGCGTTGTTATTGCGTGACCTTAGAGGCCACGCTCGCTCTTTCATCTTGTACCCTCTTGTTGCAGTAACTAGGTTCGGATCTGCACGATGTGTGGCGACTTTCAGGGCCCCTCGGACGAGCATGCGGAGGGCCTTCCCTGAGCAGGAGGCGAGTCGACCCGCACTGGTGAGGTGTCCGCCTCATGACTGGAAGAGAGATGGTTAACGCTGGGGGGCTTACCTCCGTTTGCGTCCTACTCTATCAAAGGTCAGCCGACAGTGATGTCCAAGCTAACAAGGAGGGACCCACGTCAGGAACAGGGACTTCGTTGTCCCGCACAGATAGGGACTTCGTTGTCCCGCAGAGAACGTACGACGCCTCAAGTCAGAAACAGGGACTTCGTTGACCCGCACAGAGATAGGGACTTCGTTGTCCCGCAGAGTACGTACGACGCCTCAAGTCAGAAACAGGGACTTCGTTGACCCGCACAGAGATAGGGACTTTGTTGTCCCGCAGAGAGCGTACGACGCCTCAAGGCAGGAACAGGGCCTTCGTGGTCACGCACAGAGATAGGGACTTCGTTGTCCCGCAAAGAGCGTACGACGCCTCAGGTCAGGAACAGGGGCTTCGTTGTCCCGCACAGAGATAGGGACTTCGTTGTCCCGCAGAGAGCGTACGACGCCTATCCGAGATCGCCGGGCATTGATGTCCGAGTTTACAAGGTGCGACCCAAGTCAGCAGCAGGGACTTCGTTGTCCCGCAGAGAGCGTACGACGCCTATCAGAGGCCGCCGGGCATTGATGTCCGAGATGAACAAGGTGGGTCCCAAGTCTGAGGCAGGGACTTCGTTGTCCCGCAGAGAGCGTACGTTGCCTATCAGAGATCGCCGGACACTGATATCAGAGTGTAACAAGGCGAAACCCAAGTCCGAAGCAGGGACTTCGTGGTCCCACAGAGAGCGTACCACGCCTATCAGATCGCCGGGCAGTGACACCTGGCAGGGACAAGCTGGGACCCAAGTCAGAGCAGTGGCTTTGTTCCCCACAGTGAGCGTACCACGCCTATCAGATACCGGGCAGAGACGCCTGACAGCCACAAGGTCGGACCCAGGGCACAAGCAGTGGCCTTGCTGTCCCACAGAGAGCGTGCGACGCCTATCGGAGATCGTGGCCACGGAAGCAGTGGCTGGGTTGCCACTTCCCTCATACGAAAGTAATAAGTCGTGGCTGATTCTCTGTTTGTCTATTGACATTGGGTATGTACCTAAATATTACTAAATTGCGTTGCTTCCTTAGTGGCTGGGTTGCCCAGACCTGTTTACCATACACATTCGGCGTATTCAAGTACACTATTTTGCTTGGGGTACACGTACAGGTGCACGTTATACACAAATACACATTTTGGAGAAACTGACAACTCACTGGCTTGTGAATAATACACATGGGAGTCCAAAGTACACTTTTAGTCAGTTGAAAGTACACTGGCTGCACCCAGGGGGTAACCAGGTCGGCAAGTTGTCACTCAGAGCGGTCGGCGTCTTTCAGAGCTCGCCTGTCAGAGACGCCCAAGAGTAACAATGGGGACCCCAATCAGAAGCAGTGCCTTGCTGTCCCACAGAGAGAGTATGTCGTCTGTCAGAGATCACCGGACAGAGACGCCCAAGTGTTTTAAGGTGGGACCCAAGGTGGTCCCGGACCTGTAAAGCACAAGATACCTTGTTCTGGGCTCTGGTCAGCAGGAGAGGTAGCTGACAACCTCTACTGGCATGGCTAAACCAATGATTCTTCCACCGGCCCGGGACCCGGCCTCAAGAGTGACCCGCTCCACTGTCCTTCCGCAGGCCAGAGTGGACAAACAGCAGGTGGCCAGAGCATTAAGGGGGGCCCATGTCAATGGCAGTGACCTAGGCGCCCCGGCCCAGTAAGCTTGTAGTCACTGACTGCGGAGGGCTGGTGTCGGCTACCGTACCTACGATGCTTCCAGTCCCGGGCCAGACGACAAGTCGTAAACGGACATGCAGAAGTGACTGCTCGGCTTCTCAGGCGCTGGACAGTGTCTAGTGTCTGTGAGAGCATGTGGGCGCGGTAGCAAACACGTATGAGTATGTACGTTTATCGTGGTGCGCGACACAGGGGTTAAAAGGTTGCTTTCCCAGCGGCTCAGCGGTTCGCCAGGCCGCTGGGGCGCGACACCTCTTATCCTTCCAAGGTTAGGTTCCTGGAACCTCTAATCCGATTCTTTGCTTTGGGCAATAGAGATGAGAAAACAGAGGGGTATTCTGTCTCCCATATTTTAATCTAATTCAATAACTTGATTATCCCTTAAGGGCTATTACAATCAAAATTGTACTCATGCATTAAGCATTGATTAATTTAATTTTTCTTATTATTAGGTTGGGCGCCCTCGCCCGGGCTGCTCACCAGTTTTTTATGGCTTGTGGCGACCGCAAGGGCTACAGGACCACTGCACTTCGCACTGCAGGATCCCGGCTCGGTGATGTTGGGCCACGCCTCGCGCCGACCATACAGACGAGAGCCGCTCTAGATGCAGTGCAGAAGAGACGACCTCACGATGGGATCCGGGTTCCGGCGTTCGCTCATGATCTTCAGTTCCCCTTCGGAAGCAGGGACTCGCCTCACAGAAGCCAGGGGTACGAGAGGAACAGGAGACGCCGTCCCAGTTCCATGGCTCGCTACGCAAGGGAAAGACGGGCTCTCCGAGTTTTCGCCACCGTTCGGGGGAGCGGCCCCCTGAGACTACGTTGTTCCTTCCAAGTGCGGGGTCCGCCTTCGTTGGATCGCCGCCGGCCGGAGTTCCCCGGACTTCAGAGGGGTTGGACATCCCTTCGCCTGCGGGCGGAACATACGGTTCCCGCTGGACGCCAGAGGACGTCATTCGCCGTGGCTGGACGAGGTTAGCTTCTCTACGTCGCTATGCTCGCGGTTCCGAGAGGTCTTGCGTTTGCCGTCTACTGCGAAGATTTACAGGAGAGTCTACTCGAGCCGGGGACTACGCAGGTCCCCTCATCGCGTCCAAGCATTCAAGTCCCTGCCCCTTCTGGTCGGCTTCTGTCTCCGCTTCAGGGCGCCGGGGGAGGCGCTGGTGGCTTCAGCTGGATCCTACTTCTTCCGCTGCCAACGGTTGCTGCGTCCGTCCTGATCGATTACGCGCGGCTGAGTGGAGATTCGGCCACGCAGGGCACCGCGCTGTGGAGAACTTCTTGGCCCCCTGGACAGACCGACAAGGAGGCTTGCAAGGCCTGTCACTCAGCTGATTCACGCTGCGGGCGCCGCCGGATGTAGCAGCCTTCTTAAAACACTGTGGCCCGTCAGACAGGATTGGCAGGGACCACTCTTCCGCGGAGGCGCGGTTCGTCCGATGCACCGGATTGGGCGACTTACATCCGAGAGACGGAGGCGGCGACGGGACGCCAACGGCACTCTCCTGTGAACGTCAGGGACAGCATACTCCAGGCGCGCGAGGGATAGAGGTCAGCGCGGGTGGCGGACTGGTCCGACAGACTTCACTGCGGACGACGTCTTCTTCGGGGGTATGCACACAGTTCAGATTAGCTCCGCCTGAGATGACTTGCGGCTAGGCGCTTCCTTTCCCCGACGGGGTGCTACTCTTCGCTTGGGCCTGGCCGTAGTCAGCGGTGACCAGGCACGCTTGTCGCCTCCTTAGACGACAGCGTCGGGACCTAGCGGAAGCGTTCGCTTCCCTGGGTGGCGGCAACTTGGAGTTCCGGCAGGCTGCAGCGCCGGACCGGAGCGGATGGACTTACCCTCGGTAGCGCCTTCAGGGAGTTACCCATTCGGCGCGGTGGATCCTGCGGCCGGGGGCGCAAGTACAGGGAGTTAGACGGGACAACTTGGCAGGAATTAGTTCCTGAGAGGTCGTTGCGCTCGGGCCTGTGGCAGTAGGGTCGACGCAGCTCTTACACTAGACGGTAGATTGGAGCACGATCTTCGTCCTTCGACTCGACACAAGTGCCTCGTCATCTCGGCAGATACCAGACAAAGACCTGAGAGCAGCGGTGCGCCTCCAGGACCTGGGACAACTCGAGTTTCGAAGTCGTAACCAGTTGGCAAGCCGGGCGGTAGGCTGGGATCATGCCCACTTCGCCGTCGACTAGAGGGCCGACGCTACGGGACAGGTACTACGTGTTTTCTTCGCCGGGATTCCGTCGAGGATGGAGTGCGTGGTCGTCCTGTTCGAGTGGGACTCCCAGTAGACGGGAGCAGGGCAGTGTAGGAGGGACTCTCAGTCCCTTCTTCAGCTCTCTTAGGACGGATGACTTACTAGGGGATCACCGTTCAACCTGCCACCTCCTCTGCTTGGAGAAGGAGGGCGTAATTGGGAGAGGCTAGTGCGCTGGAGGCCTGCCGCGCGGGGAGGCGTCACTGTGGCCAGATCTTCCAGCTCCACTGCTCGCCATCGAGATTGCATGCCGAATTGTACGCTTGGTTGTCCGCCATTACTTGTGTTGCAGCTTGGTGGATGTAGGTGCGCACCCGGAGATTGGGCAGCAAGCCCTCTTCCACAGAGGCTTCCTACGGCGGCCATAGGTGCTACCGAGACAACCCGCAGACCATCAACCAGTCGAGTTGCGAGGGTAGATGACGAGCGCTGTGTGACGGGAATGACAACCTTCTTCCTTCCGAACTGGACGAAGCCCCAGCTGGCAGGGTGCTTCCTCGGGGGTTTTCATCTCCTAAGGACGACCCCCTTTCACCGTTCAGGTCTATCTCACCATGATCGCCGACTCCTACAGGCGATTTCGCTCATCAGACCCGGGTAGCGGCAAAACCTCACTTCAGAGGCTCCCTTCGCTTGGAATGCCCCGCTGTGCTGCGCAGGGACCAAGTTCTACCTTGGGGGCTTACGGGATCTCAACCTCGTCTGTTGGAACCCGGCACATGACGCGCCTGACGGATGTTTCAAGGAGGAGAGCTTCAGGGCAGTCCTTGACTCAACCTCCAGGCTCACTACTATGCATGCTGTCCACACACCCGGGTGGCTGGCAGTGCCAGTCGACCGGTTCATGCTACAGCTACCTGACACATCTGCCTGGACGAGACGCGGCCTACATGACGGCGACAGTTGTTTCGCCCTGCGCGTGTTGGGTGCCACCCGGGAGAACAGACTTCAAAACCCGGTGACAGCCTTACCTCTTCCAGGGTCAGTATCCGTACGCGCTGTCGTCACACACACACAGATGGCTGGCTGTTACGGACGGAAGGCGCCGTGCAACTACTACGGTACCAGCCTTCAGGGCCAAGTCGTGGTCGCCTTGGCTGCCAAACAGTCTATGTCTGTCTGCCCTTACGAGTGTCAGATTCCACTCAGTAGCCCAGACAATAGGAACCGGTGAGAGTCTTCCGTGTGTACCTGCGCCGGACCAAGCTGGCGCAGGGGGACGCACACACCTGTTTTCTCCCTCTGTCCACAGGTAGACGTGGTATCTCAGCCAGACCTGCTCCTCCTGGTTCCGGGGAGTTATCCGCCCGGCCTGCCAGGACGTTGACCTGTTGATGCCACATGTTGCACAACGCGGCGCACGAGGTCAGAGCCATGGCCGCAAGTTCCGCTGCGACAGCACCGGTGCAGTCAAAGTCTTGTGGCGGCTATGAGATGGCGAGCGGAGTCCACTTTCGCCCGCTGCTACCTGAGGGACCTCTCCTCCCAGCGACAGATCCTCTCGCTGGTGGGAGACACCGCAGCAGCGCAACACTCCCTCCCGGCGCCCTAGGCGCCGCAGGTATCTTAGCTAAAATTATCGGGAGTGTGCTGCAGGAGGGCGAGTTTGTGGGCTATGGGGTTGGCAGTAGGGGCGCTATAGCGGCACCCACCTCCTCTTTGTGATTCTTCCTAAGTGTAATACCATCGGTAATGTGTTTTGAGAAAACAAATGAATTTTTCAATTAAAATGCATTTTTTTGAAAAATACTTACCGATGGTATTACTCGAAGGTCCCTCCCTCCGGCCCCGCTTGCCGCAGTTCGCTAAGAACTAAACTGGGGTATGCTGGGTAATCTTGTACCGGATGTGAGTAAGGGGAGGCTATTCGGGTTTGGCATGGTCTATGGCGCCCCACTCCTGCCAACACCCCCTTATACGGACACAACCAAAATTTGGCTAAAATTAGGCCAGCTAAGAGCCATTTCCTAAGTGTAATACCATCGGTAAGTATTTTTCAAAAAAATGCATTTTAATTGAAAAATTCATTTTTCGAAAAATACTTACCGATGACATGACTCGGAGGACCCTCCCTCCTGCCCCGCTTGCCGCTTTCGAGCGAAGTATCACAAAAAACTGGCCGGTCTCGTGACCGGAGCTGGTAAGGCGGGAAACGGGAGACAACTCTCGGCCCCTCTAGGGGGGGTTCCCCGAGTGCCTCCCGGGTTGTGTGGGCACACAACGGGTAAGTAGGCTAAAATTGAGCTAGAAGTAGACATTTCCATAAAGTCATGTCATCGGTAAGTATTTTTCGAAAAAATACCTTTTAGAGAAAAATGAATTTTTATGATTATTTTGGGCGCCCTCGCCCGGGCTATACACGCTTTGGCGCCATCTTCCGTCGCGGGTTACACCGGCTCTTGCTTCGGCTTGCGGCTTCCGCAAGTGCTACAGGACCGCTGCACTTCGCACGACAAGATCCCGGCTCAGTGATGTTGGGCCACGCCTCGCCCCGACCGTGCAGACGAGAGCCCGCTCTAGAGGCAGTGCAGAGAGACGACCTCACGATGGGATTCTGGTCCCGGCCATAGGTCACATCTCTCAGTTCGCCTGACTTCGGAAGCATGTGCTCACTACACAGAGACCAGGGGTACGGGAGGAACAGGAGACGACGTCCCAGTTCCGTTGGGTCGCTACGCATTGGGAAGACAGGTGCTCAGAAGTATCTTCGTCGCCGTTCGAGTTCGTGGGACCGGCCCTCTGAGGCTAATCTGTTCCTTCCAAGTGCTGGGTCCACCTTCGTTGGATCGCCGCCGCCCGGGGTTCCCCGGACTTCGGAGCAGTTAGACATCCCTTCTTCTGCTTGCGGGACAGACGAATTTCCGATTGATTCCAGAGGACGTCGTTCGCCGTGGCTGGGCGATGATAGCTACTCCACGTCGCTACGCTTGCAGTTCCCAGAGGTCTGGGATTCGCCGCCATCTGCGTGGAGATGGAGGAGGGAGTCTCCTCGGGCTGGGACGAAGCAGGTCCCCTCATCGCGTCCAAGCATTTCAAGTCCCTTCCTCATCCGTTCGGGTGCCGGATTCTTGTCGCCGGCTTCTGTCTCTGCTTCAGGGCGCCGGGGGAGGCACTGGTGTCTTCGACATGTGCCCTACTTCTCTTCCGCTGCCAACGCTTCGCTGCGGCTACAGACTTCGATCTGATGATTCGAGATACCGTCCTGCACGATTTCTCGCGGCCGACTGAGTTGAAGAGTCGGCCACGCAGGGCACCGCGCGATGGAAAACTTCCTTGGCCCCCCTGGCAGACCGACAAGGAGGCTAACAAGGACTCTGGCACAGCCGATGCACGCTGCTTACACCGCTGGATGTAGCAGTCTTCCAGGAACACTGATGCAGGACAGGCGCGCGGTCATCGCAGACCGTCGGACGGGATTGGCAGGGACCACTCTTCCGCGGAGGCGCAGTTCGTTTGCTGCACCGGATTGTGTGGCTTACATCCGAGGGACGGAGGCGACGTTTGTGACGCCGACGGCACAGTCCCGGGAACGTCAGTGGCAGCATACTCCAGGCGTGCGATTGATGACTAGCAAGTAGCAGTCTACCTTCTTATAGGTCAGCGCGGGTTGAGGACTGGTCCGACCGACCTCACTGCAGGGGCCGACTTCGGTCTACATCGGGGGTAATGCACACAGTTCAGATTAAGCTCCTGCTGAGACGAGTTCTCGGCTTGTCGCATCCTTCTCCCGGCGGGGTGCTACCCTCCACTTCGCATTGGCCTGGCCGTGGTCAGCGGCGACCAATCACTACGGTCTTCTACTAAGATGACAGCTTCGGGACCTAGCGGAAGCGTGCGATTGCCTGGCTGGAGACGACTTGGAGTTCTGGCAGGCTGCGGCGCCTGACCGGAGCGGATGGACTTGCCCTCGATAGCTCCTTGTGAAGTTACCCGCTCGGCGCTGGGGATCCTGCGGCCGGGGGCGCAAGTACCGGGAGTTAGACGTGACGACAGCATGGCAGGAACTTAGTTTCCCGAGACGTGGTTTGAGCTCAGTTCCGCGGCAGTATGGTCGACTCTTCTGGTACACTAGTCGGTGAATATGGCGCACGATCTTCGTCCTATCGACTCGACACAAGTGCCTCGACATCTGGGCAGATGCTAGACAAAGACCTGAGCGCAGCGGTGCGTCTCCAGGACTTTGGAACAACTCGAGGTTCGAAGTCGTGACCAGTTGGCAAGCCGGGCGGTAGGCTGGGATCCTGCCCACTTCGCCGTCGACTAGGCTGCCTACGCTACGGGACAGGTACTACGTGTTTCTTCACATGGATTCCGTCGCGGAGGGAGTGCGTGGTCGTCCTGTTCGAGTGAGACTCGCAGTAGGATGGGAACAGGGCAGACTAGGAGCGACTCTCAGTACCTTCTTCAGTTCGCTTAGGACTGATGACATGCTAGGGGATCGCCCTTCAGCCTGACGCCTCTTCTGCTTGGAGAAGGAGGGCGTAATTATGGGAGATGCTAGTGCGCTTGAGGCCGGCGGCGCGGGGAGGCGTCGCTGTGGCCAGAGCTTTTAACTTCACTGCTCACCATCGAGATTGAATGCTGAGTTTTACGCTTGGTTGTCCGACATTCCCTTTGTTGCAGGTTTGCGGAGGTAGGTGGGCGTTTCCTGGCTCGGGGCGCTTGTCTCTTCACCAGTCGGGGTCAGCTCGTCACCACATGCCCCCCCCCCTCTGCAGTTCTCCACTACTCGCACGATGCTCTAGCAACCGGATCAGCCGCCATAACAGCCGGGCCCTGAACTCCTCCGACACACCCGGAGATTGTGCAGCAAGCCCTCTACCACAGAGGCTTCCCTAGGGCGGCCATGGATGCTACCGAGACAACACGCAGACCCTCAACTGCACAAGTTGCGAGGGAAGACGACGAGCGCTGTGTGACGGGACTGACGGCAGCCTTCTTTCCATCCGGACTTGACGAAGCCCCAGCTGACGGAGTGCTTCCTCTGGCTATTCAACGCCCAGGGACGGTCTCCTTTTACCGTTCGGGACTATCTAACCATGATCGCCGAAAACTTCTGGCGATTACGCTCATCAGACCCGGGTAGCTGCAAGACCTCGCTTCCGGAGGCTCTCTTCGGTGTGGAATGCCCAGCTCTGCTTCGCGTGGGCCAAGAGGGATCTACCAGGGGGGCTTATGTGGTCTCAACCCCGCCCGTTGGAACACTGCACATGACGCGCTTGACGGATGTATCTAGGAAGAAGTGCTTCCTGGCGGTCCTTGACTCAACCTCCAGGGTCAGTAAACTACGCGCGCTGCCCACACACCCAGATTGCTTGCAGTGCCAGACAACCGGCTTCATGCTACTGCTATCTGACACATCTTCCTGGACAAGACGCGGCCTCCCTGACGGCGACAGATGTTTCGCCCTGCGCGTGTACGGACTCCGCCCGGGAGAACAGACTTAAGAACCCGGTCAGAACCTTACGTGTGGCCTAGCCACCTCTTCCAGGGTCAGTGAACGTACGCGCTGTTGTCACACACAGATTGCTGTCAGTTACGGACGGAAGGCGCCGTGCAACTGCTAATGTTACCAGACTTCAGGGCCAAGTCGTGGTCGCCTTGGCTGTCTTACAGCTGATAACTTTCCGCCCTTACGAGTGTCAGACTCCACTCGGTAGACCAGACAATAGGAACCGGTGAGAGCCTCACGTGTGTGCCTGCGCCGGACCAAGCTTGCGCAGAGGACGCACACACCTGTTTCTCCCTTTGTCCCCAGGTAGACGTGACATCTCAGCCCAGTCCTGCTCCTCCTGGTTCCGGGGAGTGATCCGCCCGGCCTTCCAGGACCTCGACCTGATGCAGCCACGTGTTGAACATCGAGGCGCACGAGGTCGGAAGCATGGCCGCAAGTCCCGCCTCGCCAGCACCGGTGCAGTCAAGGACTTTGTGGCGGCTGTGAGTCGGCGAGCGGAGACCACTTTCGCCCGCTTCTACCTGAGGTACCTCTCCACCCAGCGGCAGTACCTCTCGCTGGTGGGAGACATCACTACAGAGCAACACTCCCTCCCGGCGCCCTAGGCGCCGCAGGTATCTTAACTAAAATTATCGGGAGTTTGCTCCGGGAGGGCGGGTCTGAGGGTTGGTTTGTTGGCAGTAGGGGCGTTATAACGGCACCCACCTCCTCTTCGGAATTCCACAATGTAATACCATCGGTAATGTGTTTTGAGAAAACAAATGAATTTTTCATTAAAATGTATTTTTTTGAAAAATACTTACCGATGGTATTACTCGAAGGACCCTCCCACCTACCCCGCTTGCCTCAAGTGCGCTAAGGAACTAAACTGAGGGATGTCGGGTATTCTCGTACCGGGTGGGAATAAGGGGAGGCTATTCAGGCCATGACCTGGTCTATGGCGCCCCACTCCTGCCAACACTCCCTTATACGGACACAACCAAATTTTGGCTAAAATTAGGCTAGCTAAGGGCTTTTCCACAATGTAATACCATCGGTAAGTATTTTTCAAAAAAATACATTTTAATGAAAAATTCATATTTCACACACTGGTGTATTCCGAATGATATGGGTTATTTAAACTGCAACTTTTAGGCCAAGAATTGGGATGGCAGGATTTTCTGCTGTATTTAGATGAATTTTAATCATGTTTTGTGACTGGCAAGTGCGTTTATCTGCGGACATCATAATAAGATGGTGTTGTTTCAGTTAGAATCAATTAATGTAGCCTCTTCACTGCCCAGGAGAATTGAACAGAACCCAACTGCAAAAGGAATAGATCTTCATGAGCCCCTGCAGATGTGGGGGCTCATGAGGATCTATACCTCTAGCTTACTTTGCTTTGTATCCATTGAACGGCTGGTGCTCTGTGACGTTGAATTTATAGGGATTTTATGAACACAATGTGTGTCCACTGGCAGGGAAGGGGTTTATACTTTTAACTCTTTCGAGACGTGTCGCAACCAGATTCGCAGCACCCGGATGTGACACGTCTCAAAAGTGTTAAAACTGCATATTTATTTCCTCAAAAACATTACCGATGACATGACTGATAGGGAAGTGTCTACTTACTCTCAATTTTAGCCTAGGAACCCGTTGTGCCCCTGCACCAACCGGGAGGCACTCGGGGAACCCACAGAGGGGCCGAGAGTGATCTCCCGTGACTGCCCATCCGGTTCCGAGTCATGTGATGCTTACTCAGTTTAGTCTACTTAGCTCGTCTAGTGCAGACGTGTTTTGCTAGCCTCCGGCCTCGCTTACTTTCGACCGGTTTGGAACCCGTCTTTGTCCTGTCTTGGGACTTGCTTCGCTTGCGGACTCTTGCCATGTGCTGCTACCTTCAGCTGCTTCTGCCTCTGCTGCCTTCTCGCCTCTTCGGTTGGCCTCCTTTCCCGCCTTCGGCGCTGTTGTGGTATGGAGGTGTCGTCCCCCGCCCCTGTTGCTGCGGAGAGGTAAGGTAGTTGATTGGCCTTCGGCCGGCCTCCAAGCGGGTCGCCGGTCGTGAGCTCTTCTCAGCCTTTGTTTGTTTAACCTGGCGCCGTGCTTTGTTTCTCAGCTTGGCCCTTGCGGCCTACGCCGTGTCGCTTAATACCTAGCGCGGGCGCATAAACTGTCTTTGTTTTTCATGCAGAGATTGACCAATGAAACATGTGTTGTGCAAGACGGCTTTCCGTCTTTTGTTGCGGTTACGTTGGGTAGCCGGGTGCTGGCGGAGCGTTGCTGCGCTCCGGACTCTTAGCTTGCCGGCCTCGTGCCTCGGCGCTCGCTCCTTGGGGGGGGGGGGGGGGGGGGTGAATTGTGTGTTCACTTTGGGTATGTTGACTTTGTCACCTTAGTTTCCCCTTTCCCCTTGTTGGGCGCCGCCACGTGCTCTCGCTTGTACGCTTGTTTGTTTGTGTGTTGCAGTTGCCAAGTGCGAACCTGCACCCTCTGCGGCGACTTCCAGTGGCCAACGGACAACCACGCTGTATGCCTCCCTTGCTCTGGCTGTGCCTCGGGCCGCTCTTGTGACCTCTGCTCCACGTGGCCAGAACTGAAGTGGTCGCAGCTTTGGAGATTTTACAGGCGGGACCGGCCGTTACCTGTGAGTAACCCTCCCGTCCGAGCGTCCCCCAGTGTGTCAGGAGCAGGGACCAAGCTTGTCCGTTCGGACCCCATGGATAGGACGCCGCTTAGAACGCGTACACCCAGCACTGTTCGGACAACTGACCCTACCTTGCAGACCCCAAGTGCCGTCCTCCCTGAGCTCGGCCCAAGGGGACGCGACCCTCGCCGCCCCTTGTCTGCGGTCAGTTCTCGCTCGTCTCTCACGCCCGCGCACTCCTACGAGGAGTCAAGTTACCGGCAGGGAGCCCGCCTTTTAGCGCCCGGCTCTCAGAGACGAAGTGCTACACGACCAAGGACTCACGACTCTAGGGCTTCTCCCTATTCGCCGCGATCTCGCTCGCCGTGGGACTCTCGTCATCGGCATCATCATTCTCGTCGGACGCCCTCCAGCCCCCCTCGCCTGGTTGCGGCTTTGCCGCGGTCTTCTTCGCGCTACCGGCGGTCTTCGCCCCATCGCTCTTCGCGTCGGCCGTTTTTTTCCCCTAGGCGTCGCTCCGCGCGGAGCCCTCGCCGGGAGGGTCCCCCTCATTCCCGTCCTCGTAGTCGCTCTCCCTTCTCCTCCCGGCTGGACGCCTCTCGGGGACCTCTCCGTTCTCGCCGCGGCAGTCCGCTTGCCGCTCCCCCTCCTCCCCGGGACGAGGACGCCTTGAGTTTGCTGGCTGAGGATTCTGCTTCTGCCCTGCTAGGCCCAGGTAGCCGTTCCCCCGCCTCCCGCTCGTCCCTTTCGGACATCTCGGACTCTTCTCCGCTGCCTTCTTCTTCTCGCGCGGCTACGTTGCTCGCCTTGGATGAGGCCGCCCGCATCGTTTCCGCCTCCCTCCCAGTCGACGCTTGCCCTCCGTCTCCCCCCCTCAAGCGCAAGGTATCGGCCTTCGTCGATGCTGGTCGGCAGACGAAGAAGTTTAAGTCTCTTCCTCAGCCTCCTGGTTTCGGCGACATGCGGGACGCCTTCTCCGCGCACCTCCTCGCTGCCCCTAGGGAACATCAGTTTTTCGGCGACCGCAGATGGCCCCCCGGCCTCGACATCGCCTTCCGGCAGGAGTGGTACTCTGGACATTCCCAGTCTTTTGTCTGCGCTCTTCCTCCAGTGGATCCGGCGGCTGTTCTTCAGGCTGGCGGCTCTTCGCTTCTGAAACGCGCCATTCCTCGAGGTTTGGATGCTACAGCGGCCCTGGTTCGTAACACCCTTGCTTGTTCGGGCTTCCTCGAGCTTGTCACCCGAGCGGCGGTACAGCGGATAGAGGAAGCTTGGCATCCTTCCATCACTCCCCTGTTAGGAGATCTTCTCGCCCTCGCGGAGGTAGCTAATCGTGCGGCGTATCACTCATCTGTCAACGCCATGGCGGCTTCCTCCAATTGTGACCTCATGCGTCGAGATGCTGTCCTGCGGGCGTGCCGGGGTTTGCCTTCGGACCTGCAGAACCAGTTGCGTCGTGCCCCCCTAGGTGGATCACTTCTGTTTGGCGATACCTGGTCTTCGGTTAAGATCGCGAACTCGGATCGGTGGCCTTCCAAATCTGCGCCTTCTCGCTTTCGCTCCTCCCGCAAGGCCGCGGGTCGCGCCCTGCGGGGCTCCGGACTTCCTGCGTCCTCAGACCCCCTCCCTTCTCGTAACCCCCGCCGCCGCCCTGCCTTTGGTCGACCCAGTCAGGTTAGCTCCTTTGCCCCCGCCCGGTCCCGACCTGCCCGTCGCCCTGGGCGCGGGCGGGCCCACTGACTCCCTAGCTCCGCCCCCGCCGACCGCCTTGGGTCCTCCAGTCGGCGGGAGGCTTGCCCGGTTCAGCGAAGAGTGGTTTTCGCTGTTCCCAGACGACCCCTGGATCAGGACCACCGTCTCCGACGGCCTTCGGATTTCGTTTCGCTCTCCTCCTCCGCTGCGACGGGCCCCTCTGTGGACCGCCATGCCCTCCGACCCGTTAAAGTCCAGCGCTCTGCGTTCCGAGGTCTCCGCTCTTCTGCAGAAGTGTGCCACGGAGGTGGTTGTGCGTCACGGCTCCCCGGCCTTCTACAGTCGCCTCTTCCTGGTGCCCAAGCCGGGCGGCAGGTGGCGCCCGATCATCGATCTTTCCAAGCTGAACTCCTTCATTTCGGCTCCTCACTTCCGCATGGAAACCGCTCGGTCCCTCAGGGCCTCGGTGCAGCCAAGGGACTTTGCCGTGAGCTTGGATCTGTCAGATGCGTATTTACATGTTCCCATTCACCCTGCCTCCAGGAAGTACCTGCGCTTCGCCTTCGACGAAGCAGTCTACCAGTTCCGGGCCCTTCCGTTTGGTCTCAACCTCAGCCCTTGGGTATTCTCTCGCTTGATGGACGCGGTAGTGGCCAAGGCTCGTCAGTCATCGTCCAGCCCTACTTCCAATTACCTCGACGACCTCCTCCTACGCAACCAATCGGCGACCGTTCTTTCAGCGGACAGAGACGCCTTGATCCGGCTGTTAGCGCGACTCGGTTTTCTCCTCAACAGAGGGAAATCGGATCTCTTGCCCAGTCGCCGATTCGTCCACCTAGGCATGGACTTCGCTACCGATCTGAATTTGGTTCGTCTTTCGGAACAGCGGATTCAGAGGTTAGCCTCCTTGACCGCCGATCTTTGCCGGCTAGACGCAGCACCTGCCAGGACTTGGCTACAGCTTCTAGGAACGATGAACGCCGCTGCAGATCTCCTGCCCCTGGGGCGTCTCTACTATCGGCCCATACAGCTGCACCTCCTCCTTCACTGGCGCCCGTCCTCCGCCGACTTGGCAGCCTCGGTACCGGTCACTGCGCTTCTTCGTCCCCATCTGCTGCGCTGGATGGATCCGGCGTGGCTGGCTTCGGGAGTTCCCCTCGCGTCTCCCCCTCCTTGCCTATCCCTGTGTGTCGACGCGAGCCTCTCAGGGTGGGGTGCCCACCTGTTTCCGGACTTCCGAACGACGTCGGGAGCCTGGCCGCCAGAGATGTCTGCCCGTCACATCAACTGGTTGGAGCTTCAGGCTGTTTGGCAAGCCCTCATCACTTGGGAATCGAGTCTGCTGCACCAGGAGCTCTTGGTCCTTTCCGACAACGCGACGGTGGTGGCGTACCTTCAGAAGCAAGGCGGCACACACTCTCCCGACTGATGCTTTGGTGCCAGACCCGCGGCATCTTCCTTCGAGCGAGACACATTCCGGGCCACCTGAACGTCCTCGCCGACTCGCTCTCGCGTCGTGGTCAGATGTTACACACGGAATGGACTCTTCGCCAGGACATTTTCCAGATGATCTGCGCCCACTGGGAGACTCCTCAGATCGATCTGTTTGCCACGAGGTGGAACCATCAGCTTCCCCTCTTTGTCTCCCCGGTCCCGGATCCCCTGGCCTGGGCTGTCGACGCTCTCTCCATCCCCTGGGACGGTTTGATCGCCTACGCCTTTCCCCCGACGGTCCTTGTCCCCAAAGTCCTCCTCAAACTCCGGGGATCCAACGCCGTTGTTCTCCTGGTCGCACCGTTTTCCTGGAACCGCTCTTGGACCACAGACCTCCTCAGCCTCGCCTCGGGCCCTCCTTTGCGCTTACCGACGCCCCGGACGATGCTCAAACAGCCTCGACAGGCCCTTTTCCACCCGTGCCCGGAGCGTCTCCTCCTTCATGCCTGGAGGTTGTGCGGCGTGCCCTCACCGCTAGAGGCTTCTCGAGTGCAGCAGTGGAGGCGATCTCTTCGGCCCGCAGACCCTCAACGCGACGCGTCTACGAGGGAAAGTGGCGAGTGCTGTGCGCCTGGTGTGAGGACCTCCGTCTCGACCCCACTGGTTTGACTCACCCCCAGCTCGCGGACTTCTTCCTCTGGCTCTTTGGAGACCAGGGTCTCGCCCCTATCACCATCAGAGGATACCTTTCCATGATTGCCGACACTTATCGACACCTTGGACGTCCGGACCCCGGCGCCTGTAAGGACATCGCCGACCTTATGTCGCACTTCGGCTTGCGACGTCCGGTACTCCGCTCTCTCGTCCCGCGCTGGGACCTTCCCTGGGTCCTGACGTGGCTGAACTCATCCAAATTCGAACCACTGCCCTTGGCCCGCCTTCAGGACGTGTCTCGTAAGACCTGCTTCCTTTTGGCCCTTGCCACAGCGGCCCGAGTCAGCGAGCTGCACGCGCTCTCGGCGCGCCCTACCTGCCTGCAATTTCGTGCGGATGGCTCCGTGCACCTTCTCCCAGATCCCTCCTTCCTTGCCAAGACCAGGTCTCCACTGACGGCGCCACAAATGATCACACTGCGACCGCTGCGGGGAATGGACTTCCCTCGAGAGACCAGGCAACAAGACCCTGTGCGCGCCTTACGCGTCTATCTACGCAGAACCAAAGCCGTCCGTCGAGGACGCTCACGCCTCTTCCTGCCTCTTAGGCCCGGCAGACATGACATTTCGGCCCAGACGATCTCTTCCTGGCTACGCTGGGTCATTCGGTCCGCCTACCAGGACCTCTCCCCACAGGGAGCAAAGAGGCTTAAGATACGCGCGCACGAGGTACGTGCCATGGCCACGAGTCTTGCCTTTGACCGGAACTGTGCTGTTAAAGACATTGTGGCGGCAGTAGGCTGGCGAGCGGAATCTACCTTCGCCCGCTTCTACCTCCGGGATCTGGCAGGCCAGCGAGACAACCTCGCTCTGGTGGGGGACATCACGGCAGCGCAACACTCCCTCCCGGCGCCACAGGCGCCGTAGGTACGCTACTTAGCTAAAATTGTCGGGAGTTTGCGACTGGGAGGATGGCTCTGCAGGCCCCCTGGGTTATTTTGCGGACAGCGGCACCCTCCTCCTGCTCGTAATTCTCCCTATCAGTCATGTCATCGGTAATGTTTTTGAGGAAATAAATGCATTTTTCTCTAAAAGGTATTTTTTCGAAAAATACTTACCGATGACATGACTCGGAGGACCCTCCCTCCTGCCCCGCTTGCCGCTGGGAAGCTAAGTAGCCTAAACTGAGTAAGCATCACATGACTCGGAACCGGATGGGCAGTCACGGGAGATCACTCTCGGCCCCTCTGTGGGTTCCCCGAGTGCCTCCCGGTTGGTGCAGGGGCACAACGGGTTCCTAGGCTAAAATTGAGAGTAAGTAGACACTTCCCTATCAGTCATGTCATCGGTAAGTATTTTTCGAAAAAATACCTTTTAGAGAAAAATGCATTTTTCATTGTTTCTGTGTTTCAGGCAAAATGAAGACTTCTTTCCTCACCTGAAGAGCCTGTCAGAGGTGAAGCGGTTTTCCATGACAGTCCTGTTTCTCTCTGCCAAAGAAAAGCAAGGTAACTTAAAAAATACCTGTTGTTAACCCCTTCACTGCTGAAAACATTAAACACCACCCACCTGCAAGAGGTATAGATCCTTATGAGCCCCCGCAGCTGCGGGGGCTCATGAGAATCTGTGCCTCTTGCTGACGCGATTTTGTATCCTTGTTCCTTGCATCTTTGACTTTGAATTCACAATGATTTCCAAAACACAGTCTGCATCAACTTGTCGTGAAGGTGTTAAGTTGATCTGTTGATTTGATAAATGGGATTATGTTGATGAAGATGATCTGCCTAGCTGTACAGCACACTAAACATACATGTGATGCACATGCTGGGGGCGCTTGAGGTCTATAAGACGAGGAAGAAAAGAAATATGACAAGGAAGCAGGAAAGAGAGAGAGAAGCTTTTCTGGATCACGTTACAACCTTGTCTCAGTTTACTTGTGGTGATAAAGGTTGTGAGGTTTCCACCACACGTTTGACCATTTCATTGCAATATCTCATAATGATCAGCCACCGAGGCAGGCTAAAGTTCTAATAGCAACCAAACTGTGGTACTGCACAACTTCGAAGAGAAAAGAATATGTTGTTTCTGAAGTAATAACCAAACCCTAAAAAAGTACATTAACGTATTTAACCCCACGGCCGCATGTCTCGAAGTTTGGAAGCGTGTCTCATCTACTCTGTAACAGCTATAGGCGATGGGCTGACCATCACCTGCTGTAGGGCATTGGGGCTAAATGCTTTAAATTATGCCTTACCTTCCATTATACTCTTGCTCAGTTTAACTAATGAAATGCTGGTGGAAGCTCATGTTATCAGTCAAAGTGAGCATAGGTGATTTAATTTGCTTAACGGGAGGATAGGTGTAAGTTAATTTCTATGTGTCAGCTCTTGGAGAGATGGATAGGTGCCAAGCTTATTTGACACTACATTTAAACAATCATGGCCAACCATATGTTATGAGTGAATGTGGTAGTCGACGGAGGATTTTGATGCCTGTTATCCCTTTTCATTCTGATAAACTATTGCTTGAAATAAATTTGACTGTGATAGTTTTAGGGTGGTGCCAGAATAGGTTGGCGCCTGAGGCGCCAAGCTATTCTGGCACCACCCGTGAACTAGAAAAGTTGATCTGTCTCCTAATCTGTAATGTAGACTTCATAGGACAGTAATCAAATTTTAAAAATCAGCTTCAGGATGTAATGGGTTAAAAGCATTCTCATGTCATGGCTTGACTTCGCGAGCGAAGATTCTATAGGGCTTGCCCACGTCGTCTGCAGGCATTTTCATGACTGCGGAGGCCAATCCGGGACAGGCAGGTTCAACCGCAGTGGCTGCAGGGGAAGGTATGGTCAGGGTTCTGAATTATGACAACTCTGTTTTTTCTCCTGAGCCGCTTGTCCTTGAGGTTAGCTCTGCGAGAGTCCTTGTGAATGGTGGAGCGCCAGGTGTCACGGTCCGCAGCAAGAGAAGACCACTGGCGGTGGTCGATTTGGCAGGCAATAAGTGACTTTTTGAGACCATCTTTGTATCTCTTCTTTGGTGCCCCTCTGTCTCGGTGTCCAGTGGCGAGCTCGCCGAACAGAGTGATCTTGGGTAGGCGATGATCCTCCATCCTGGAGACGTGCCCCGCCCAGCGAAGCTGTGTCCGCAGCAGCAAAGCCTCGATGCTCAAAGTTTCCGCTTGTTGAAGGACCTCGACGTTGGTGACATAGTCACTCCAGTGAATGCTGAGGATGGTACGCAGGCAGCGCTGGTGAAAGCGTTCGAGGAGTCGTAGTTGGCTGCGGTAGAGGGCCCAGGACTCGGAACCGTACAGCAGGGTGGTGAGGACGACAGCTCTGTACACGCTGATCTTGGTGCCTTTTGTTTCCTCAAAACACATTACCGATGACATGACTGTCAGGAAATAGTCTACTTGCTTACCAATTTTAGCCTAAGACCCAAAGGGTCCCTCCAGGAGGCTCTCGGGGATCCCTAACAGGGACGAGAGTAGCCTCCCCTGCCCATCCGGTCACGTGCCCGGTGGTGTCTCCTTTAGCCAGTTGTCTACTTCGCTGTTAGCGTACGCACGCGTTTACCTGAGCCTCTGACCCTTCGTATACTGTGTACGGTTCGACCGTCCTTTCCGGCCTGTCTTCGCCTAGCCTCTCGTCTCTGCTTCTGGCGTCGCCTCCTTCTCTGCTAGCCCTCGTCTGTGCCTCGTGCTGTAAGCTGGGCCTGGGGCCTTCTTCTGCTTCTCGGCTTCCATCGCTCGCGGTGGTTTGTGCTTCGGCGCTCCGCCATGGAAAGGTAACGTCTCGGCCGCCGCCTACGTCTCGCCCGGCTGGGCCGGACGTCGGTCTCGTCTCGAACTTTTTTGGTTCTCTCCCGCGTTTCGTCGTGAGCTTCACTCGTTTCCCTGGTTCGGATGTTATGTAGGCGGGTTAGTTCCCACCACCGGTCGCCTTTTATCTTTGGGTTTGTGTTGCAGTTATCAAGTGCGCACCTGTCCCCTTTGCGGCGACTTTCAGTGGCCTAGTGACCGGCATAAAATCTGTCTTCCGTGTTCTGGCTGCTCCTCGGACCTCGCCTGCGCTGTCTGCTCTTCGTGGCCGGAGGTTTGTTGGTCGGAGCTTTGGAGGTTCTACCGGCGCGAGCGACCTGTCACAGCACGCCGGGACCCAGTCAAGCTCCCCTCCTCGGAAGTGGAGAAACGCACGCCTCGTCTGCCTGGTAAGACTATTCCTGCTACGGTGTCTGCACCGCCCTTGCCCGCCGACTCCTCCGGCGAGTCGCCTGTTAGTAGACGCGTGGGCTTTGTGGCCCCCCCTAAGCCCGCTGACTCCTCCGGCGAGTCGCCAAGCCGGCTCCGTGCCCCCCTCCTTGAGCCCCGGGCACCGCGACCTTCGTCGCTCGTCGAAACACGCGTCGGCCTTTCGGCCCCTCCGTCTAGTTGTGCCCCCCTCCTTGAGCCCCGGGCACCGCGACCTTTGTCGCCTGTTACTAGACGTGTTGGCCTTATGGCCCCCCCTCCTAAGCCCGCTGACTCCTCCGGCGAGTCGCCTAGCCGGCTACGTGCCCCCCTCCATGAGCCCCGGGCACCGCGACTGTCGTCGCCTTCTACCCTTCACCGTGGCCTTTCGGCCCCAGCTGCTAGTCCGCAACGTGCCCCCCTCCTTGAGCCTCGGGCACCGCGACAGTTGTCACCTTTTCCTCCTCCTCGGGACAGAAGAGACCGTCCCCGTTCTTCCAGGCGCCTCGATGTCGACCGTCGGCTTAGCCCTCGTCGCGTGGATAGGAGACGTAGCCCCCGGCATTCGTCGTCCTCTCGCTCGACTTCCTCTTATGCCTCCCGTCGGCACAGCCGTTCTCCGCAGCGCTGGTCCTCTCGGCGCCCCTCACCGCACTCCTCTCGTAGGAGTCGTAGAGACGACAGGACTCCACCTCGTTCTCGGCGCAGTAGTTCCCATCGGGATCGACGCTCTCATCGTTCCCGACGCCCTTCGCCTCTTACTTCCCCGTGGCGGCGTCAGCGTAGCCCCTCGGCTCCTCCTCCGCCGCCTGCGCGCGTCAGTTTACCTCCTGTGCTTCGGTCTTCTCCGCCGCCATCGCCTGCCATCGATGGAGAGACCTTAAGCCTGCTGCCGGAGGACTCCGTGTCGGCCTTGCTTGAGTCCGGCAGCCGTTCGCCCTCTCAGGTGGATGATCCAGCGTCTCCAGCTACCCTGTCCACTCCTCGTGGCGAGACTCTCCGAGCCTTGGACGACGCCACCCGTCTCATCGCGGCTTGCCTTCCCGCGGATTCCTGCCCACCTTCCCCACTGCTGAAGAGGAAAGCGGCCGCCTTTGTGGACGCTGCTCGTCAGGTTAAGAAATTCAAGTCGCTTCCCCAGCCGCCTGCCTTCCGCGACCTAACGGACGCCCTGTCTGCGCACCTCCAGCGAGATTCTGCTTCCGACTCGGACTTCTTCTCCGACCGCCGCTGGCCTTCCGGTGTCGACATCGCCTTTCGGCAGTCCTGGTACGCCGGCCACTCGCAATCCTTCTCGTGCTCGCTGCCTCCGGTGGATCCGCCTGCGCTGGTGCTCGCCGGCGGCTCTTCCCAGCTCAACCGTGCCCTGCCTCGCAGCCTGGAACGTACCGTCTCACTCGTCCGAAACGCCCTCGCTTGTTCGGGATTTTTGGAGCTCTTCACACAAGCCTTCATTAACCGTATCGAGGCAGCCTGGCTTCCCTCCGCTCCTCCCCTGCTGTCGGATCTTCACACCTTGGCAGTTGCAGCCAACCGAGCGGCCTACCATTCGTCCGTCAACGCCATGGCGGCGGCGGCCAACTGTGACCTGATGCGGCGTGATGTGGTACTCCAGTCCTGCCCGGGTCTTCCCCGTGATGTGAAATCCCAGCTCCACCGGGCCCCGGTCGGCGCTCCGCTCCTCTTCGGCCCTTCCTGGCAGTCCCTGAAGGAAGCTAACAAGGACCGTTGGCCCAGCGCCCCCTCGTCTCGCTTTCCGCCAACCCGCAAGGCCTCGGGTCGCGCCCTGCGGTTCGTGAGACCCTCCGCGACAGCCCCTGCCTCCGCCTCGGCCTCCCGTCCTCTCTCCTCTTCCCGTGCGCCCAGTCCTGGCCGCGCCCGTCCTGCCGTCCTGGCCTGGCCCAAGCCCGCCCACCGCCCTGGGCGTGAGAGGGCCCCCTGACTTCTGCTCGCCTCCGCCCCCGCCGACCGCTTCGGGGTTGCCTGTCGGCGGGAGGCTCGCCCTGCACGGAGACGTCTGGCGCTCCCTGTTTCCGGACGACCCGTGGATCCTCTCCATTGTCTCAGACGGTCTTCTCATCTCCTTTCGTTCCCCGCCCCCGCTTCGGCGCTCCCCCTTGTGGACCGAGATTCCATCAGATCCGCCCAAGGCCGATGCCCTTCGCGGAGAAGTCGCTGCTCTTCTCCAGAAAGCCGCTACAGAGGTCGTCGCCTTCCACAACTCCCCCGCCTTCTACAGCCGACTCTTCGTAGTCCCCAAGCCTGGAGGCAAGTGGAGGCCGATCATCGATCTCTCCACCCTGAATCGGTTCATCGCCGCCCCGTCCTTCCGGATGGAGACAGCCAGGTCCCTTCGCGCTGCCGTCCAGCCCATGGACTTCGCCGTCAGCCTGGACCTGTCCGATGCCTACCTGCCCGTCCCAATCCATCCAGCCTCCCGCCGGTACCTCCGCTTTGCCATCGACGGGACTGTTTTCCAGTTTCGGGCCCTCCCCTTCGGTCTCAACCTCAGTCCGTGGGTATTCACGCGGATCATGAACGCCGTGGTAGCCAGAGCCCGTCGTTCTTCTTCCAGCCCGATCTCCAACTACTTGGACGACCTTCTTCTGCGGAACCAGTCGGTGGCCTCTCTTCTCCTGGACAGGGATGCGCTTCTACTCCTGTTATCTCGCCTCGGCTTCCTGGTCAACACTGGCAAGTCCGACCTCACTCCCTCTCGCCACTTCGTGCACCTGGGGATGGAGTTTGTGACCGACCGCAACCTAGTGCGTCTTCCCGAGCCTCGGATCCAGAAACTCGCCGATCTCGCCCGTTTGGTAGCTCAGGAAGCGGCTGTCCCCGCCAGGGTGTAGCTCCAGCTCCTCGGCCTGATGAGTGCTGCGGCAGATCTCCTTCCCCTCGGTCGTCTGTACTCTCGTCGTCTTCAATTGCATCTTCTCCTCCACTGGAGACCATCCTCCGGCGATCTCTCCACCCTGGTGCCGATACCTCCTATGCTGCGGCCCCATCTGCTTCGCTGGACAGACGTTTCTTGGCTCGGCTCCGGGATTCCCCTGACCTCGCCTCTGCCCCATCTCTCTCTCTGCGTCGATGCCAGCCTCGCCAGGTGGGGCGCTCACCTTCTCCCGAGTTTTCGCTATGCGGCCGGCCGCTGGAACGAGGACCTGGCTTCGCGGCACATCAACTGGCTGGAGCTGAACGCGGTTTGGCAGGCCCTCCGCGCTTGGGAACCCGATCTTCGGACACAGGACCTCCTTGTCCTCTCTGACAACTCCACGGTCGTCGCTTACATACAGAAGCAGGGAGGGACCCGCTCGCCCGACCTCTGCATCCTTCTCTACCGACTCCTTCGCTGGTGCGAGGACCGCGGCATCTCCCTACGAGCCCGTCACATTCCGGGTCACCTGAACGTTCTGGCAGACTCCCTCTCTCGGCGGGGCCAGCTTCTTCACACAGAATGGACCCTGCGCCGGGACATCTTTCGCCTGATCTGCGAGCGTTGGGAGACTCCCCTTGTCGACCTCTTCGCCACCAGGTGGAACCACCAGCTTCCCCTCTTCGTCTCCCCGATTCCCGACCCGCTGGCCTGGGCGGTCGATGCGCTCTCGATCTCTTGGGACGGGCTAGTTGCCTACGCCTACCCTCCGACGGTCCTGGTCCCCAAAGTCCTGCTCATGCTCCGGGGGTGCAACGCAGTCCTTCTCCTGGTGGCCCCGTTCTCCTGGGACAGATCATGGCCCACCGACCTGCTCAGTCTCGCCACGGGTCCGCCCCTTCCACTTCCCACCCCTCGCACGATGCTCAAGCAGCCCCGCCAGCCGCTCTTCCACCCCTGCCCCGAGCGACTTCTCCTACACGCCTGGCGATTGTGCGGCAGGCCCTCTCCGCTAGAGGCTTCTCGAGTGCGGCAGTGGACGCTATCGCTTCAGCCCGCAGACCTTCCACCAGACGTGTCTACGAGGGAAAGTGGCGAGTGCTTCGTGCCTGGTGCTCTGACCGTCGTCTCTCCCCCGTCGACCTGACCACCCCTCAGCTCGCGGACTTCTTCCTCTGGCTCTTCCAAGACCAAGGTTTGGCTCCCATCACGATCCGTGGCTATCTCTCCATGATTGCCGACACCTACCGTCACCTCGGCCGTCCCGACCCTGGCGCCTGCAAGGACCTGGCCGACCTTATGGCGCATTTCGGCTTGCAGCGTCCGGTTTCCCGCTCCCTCGTTCCACGCTGGGACCTCCCCTGGGTCCTCACCTGGCTGAATTCGGACCGTTTCGAACCGCTCCATCTGGCCAGCTTCGCGGACGTGACTCGGAAGACCTGCTTCCTGGTGGCCCTCGCCACGGCAGCCCGCGTCAGCGAGCTCCACGCGCTCTCGTCTCGCCCTTCCTGCCTGCAGTTCCGAGTGGATGGCTCCGTTCAGCTTCTCCCGGATCCTTCCTTTCTCGCTAAGACTAGATCTCCCTTGACGGCGCCTCAGGTCATTGCTATTCAGCCGCTTAAAGGGCCCGACCTTCCTCGGGAGACTCGGCAGCAAGATCCGGTGCGTGCACTCCGTATCTACCTGCGTCGCTCCAAGTCCGTACGGAGGGGACGGACTCGTCTCTTTTTGCCTCTGACCACCGGCAGAACTGACATCTCTGCCCAAACGATCTCCTCCTGGCTCCGCTGGGTAATACGGTCCGCCTATCGCGACCTCTCCCCACAGGGAGCCGAGGCCCTCAGGATACGCGCCCATGAAGTTCGCGCTATGGCCGCAAGTCTCGCCTTTGACTGCAACTGCGCGGTTAAGGACATTGTGGCTGCAGTGGGGTGGCGGGCCGAAACCACCTTTGCCCGCTTCTACCTCCGCGACCTGACAGTCCAGCGCGACAACCTCTCACTGGTGGGCGACATCTCTGCGGCACAGCACTCCCTCCAGGCGCCCCCGGCGCCTTAGGTATGCACTTCGCTAAAATTGTCGGGAGTGTGTGATCAGGAGTGACGGGCCGTCTTCGTCCCTAATGAGGTTTCTGAAAGGGATTGTGCGGCACCCTCCTCCTTTTTGGCATTCTTCCTGACAGTCATGTCATCGGTAATGTGTTTTGAGGAAACAAATTAATTTTTCTCTAAAATGTATTTTTTTAAAAAATACTTACCGATGACATGACTCGGAGGTCCCTCCCTCCTCCCCGCTTGCCGCTGGTAACTCCGTAGACAACTGGCTAAAGGAGACACCACCGGGCACGTGACCGGATGGGCAGGGGAGGCTACTCTCGTCCCTGTTAGGGATCCCTGAGAGCCTCCTGGAGGGACCCTTTGGGTCTTCGGCTAAAATTGGTAAGCAAGTAGACTATTTCCTGACAGTCATGTCATCGGTAAGTATTTTTCGAAAAAATACATTTTAGAGAAAAATTAATTTTTCAGCTGTTGATTGTGCCACACCCGCTGGAATAGTCGCCTGAAAGCACTGTTTGCTTTTGCCAGCCTGTTGTCCAGCTCCTTGTCCAGCTTGGCGTCTGACGTGATGATGCAGCCGAGGTAGGTAAACTGGTGTACAGACTTCAGTTCGGACTCGCCAATGGTGATGTGGGGAGGGCGATGCTCTTCCTTGGGTGCTGGCTGATGAAGGACCTCTGTCTTTTTCAGACTGACCTCAAGTCCAAAGAGCTGGGCGGCATCTGCGAAGCAGGACGTAATGCGCTGCAAGGCTCTCTCTGTGTGTGCAACGAGGGCAGCGTCATCAGCAAAGAGCAGCTCACGAATCAGTTGGTCTAGGGTTTTCGTGTGGGCCTGCAGTCGTCTGAGATTGAACAGGCTGCCATCGAGACGATACCTGATGTACACTGCATCGTCATCGTCGAGGTCCACTGTGGCCTGCTTCAACATCATGCTGAAGAAGATGGTGAAGAGGGTCGGTGCCAGCACGCAGCCTTGCTTCACGCCATTGCGAATGGGGAATGGTTCTGAGAGGTCACTGTTTAGTCTGACCTGGCTTTGCTGGTCTTCGTGGAGCCGGACGATCATGTTGAGGAACTTTGGGGGACAGCCCAGTCGCTCCAGGATCTGCCACATACCTTGCCTGCTCACAGTGTCAAACGCTTTTGTTAGGCCGACAAACGTTACGTACAGCCCTTTGTTCTGCTCGCGGCACTTCTCCTGAAGCTGTCTCAGCACAAAGACCATGTCGGTGGTACTCCTGTTGGCTCTGAAGCCACACTGGCTCTCTGGGAGGTGGTCTTCAGCGATGGCAGGTACCAGCCGATTCAGGAGCAACCTTGCGAGAATTTTCCCGGCCATGGACAGCAGGGTAATTCCATGATAATTAGAGCAGGCAGACTTCTCTCCTTTGTTCTTGTACAGGGTGATGATGACTGCATCACGGAGATCCTTTGGTAGTGTTCCTTTTTCCCAGCAGCAGAGAAAGAGGTCGTGGAGCTTGTTGTGCAGTGCTGGGCCTCCATGTTTCCATATCTCTGGCGGGATTCCGTCAATGCCTGTTGCTTTGCCACTCTTGAGCTGGTGGATGGCTGTGAGGGTCTCTTCGGCGGTGGGCGGTTCGTCCAATTCAACCTTTAGTGGAAGGTGTGGGATTTGGAGGATGACTGTTTCTTGAACAGTGCACTCAGCGCCGAAGAGGTCCTGAAAGTATTCCGACCAGCGGTTCAAGATGTAGGTATTATCTGTGAGGAGTGCCTGTCCATCAGCGCTTCGCAGGGGACTTTGTACCAGGTGCCTAGGGCCATACACTGCTTTCAGTGCTTCGTAGAAGCCCCTTTAGTCACCGTTGTCAGCGCAGAGCTGGGTCCTCTGTGCGAGTCTGGACCACCACTCGTTCTGGAGTTCTCTAAGCTTGAGCTGGAGACTGCTGCAGATGAGGCGGAAGGCAGACTTCTTCACAGGGCAGGAAGGCTGGGCTAGGTGGGCCTCGTGGGCGGTTCTTTTTTTTTGCTAGAAGTTCCTGGATCTCTACGTCGTTTTCGTCAAACCAGTCTTTGTTCCTCTTTCTAGCAAAGCCCAAGACTTCCACAGAAGATTTTACAATAGCAGTTTTCAGTTGTTCCCAGAGTGTTTCAGGGGTGGAGTCTGCTGGATCAACTGTGTCTTTGAGCATGCGCTGTAAATCGGCCTGAAGGGCAGCTTTCTTGTTGTCACGCTGAAGGCTGGCAACATCAAGCTTTTTCTTGGGGGGGGGGGCCCTTTCTTGGGTTTCAGCTTGAGGCGGAGCCTGAGTTTGCAGCGAACAAGGCGGTGGTCAGTGTGGCACTCTGCGCTGGGCATCACTCTGGTGAGGAGGACGTCACTGCGGTCCCTCTGACGCACTAGGACATAGTCGATAAGGTGCCAGTGCTTGGAGCGAGGATGCATCCAGGTGGTCTTTCGACTGTCCTTTTGCTGGAAAGTTGATCTGTCTCCTAATCTGTAATGTAGACTTCATAGGACAGTAATCAAATTTTAAAAATCAGCTTCAGGATGTAATGGGTTAAAAGCATTCTGTAACCCATTGAAAAGCTAGGTAGATATGCCAAGTATAATAATCTACACTTTTCTTCTTACAGATTATTAGTAATATTAGTCCATCCATCATCAGCTTTTAACAGTAGGTTGATATTATTCCCATTTTGTATCTTTCTCGTTTATAACTATTTTTTTGTTGCAGGAATCGTCAGCATCTTCCAGCATCTACGAACCAAGTCAGAACATTCTCAACAAGACATTGAAGCACTTGCCAAGAAATATGTAGTGTGAGGAACACAGCCATGGTCCTATGGTCAAATGTTTTCACTAATTTTTGGTTGTTTTTTTTTGATTGATTGATTGTACATTGCTTAATGTCCCGACAGCAACAAGGCTTTCTCAGGACGTGCCTGCACTGCTTGTGAAAAAAAATAAACAGAATATTGAATGTATGTCGCCAGCCGGTCCAATACGTTAAATAAACCTACGCCATGGGGCCTAAATAAAGCTAAGACCATTTAGCAACACACATCCAATATCAAGAGCTACAGGCAGTGCAGACAGTTGGGAGAGTTTTAAAAAGACAAATACAGGTGAATGGACCAAGGGTAGACAGAAACACATGCCCCAGAATAGTAGAGGGAAAACCCCACCTTGTGGGCTGACCAGGGTGACCCTGGGAACTAGGGCAGACCTGGGTGGGTTTTTTTTTTTTTTTTTTTTTTTTGGAGAGGGTGATGCTACTCTGGTTTGAATTGTTGGCATTGCAAATATTAAATGTTCATAATTTGTGCTTCCAGCAAGTTCAATTCGAGTCTTATGAAACTTTATGGATATACATCTAGATGGATGGCTGCATCAAGGTCACCTCTATAGGAAGGTGACCATGCATGCAGGTTTGCCTGCAACTTGTGTAGACCAAGCTTGGTAACCAAGGTGAACATGCCGCCAATTTTGATTATCCAAGCCCTTATGAAATTTGCTGATGACATTTACAGGATACAGATTTTGTTGCATGCCTTAAAGCAGAAATTCATTTTTCTTTAAAAGGTATTTTTTCGAAAAATACTTACCGATGACATGACTCGAAGGACCCTCCCACCTGCCCCGCTTGCCGCTGGTGAGCCTAATTCGTGACTGGAGTTCACAGGTGAATAGGGCTGGTGGGTAGGAGCGGGAGACAACTCTCGGTCCCTCTGGGGGTTCCCCGAGTGCCTCCTGGGTTGTGTTCACACAACGGGTTCTTAGGCTAGAATTGAGCAAGGAGTGGACACTCCTGGTAGTCATGTCATCGGTAAGTATTTTTCGAAAAAATACCTTTTAAAGAAAAATGAATTTGTTTCTTCAAAAACATTACCGATGACATGACTACCAGGAGAATGCCGAACAGGAGGAGGGTGCCGCACCCCCAGAAGGTTTTCTCTAGGCCATGGCCCCCTCCTCTCCTCCGACACTCCGTACTCCCTAATGGGTGCGTACCTACGGCGCCTGTGGCGCCGGGAGGGAGTGTTGTGCCGCCATGAGGTCCCCCACCAAGGCGAGGTTGTCTCGCTGCCCTGCCAGATCCCGTAGATAGAAGCGGGCGAAAGTAGATTCTGATCGCCAGCCCACTGCAGCCACGATGTCCTTGACAGCGCAGTTCCTGTCGAAGGCTACGCTCGTGGCCATGGCCCGTACTTCGTGCGCCCGAATCTTAAGGCTCTTCGCTCCCTGTGGGGAGAGATCGATATAGGCTGAGCGAATCACCCAGCGTAGCCAGGAAGAGACTGTGCTGTAATGTCGTTTCTTCCGGGCTTTAAAGGTAGGAAGAGGTGTGAGCGTCCCCTCCGGACGGCTCTGGTTCGGCGCAAGTACACTCTGAGGGCTTGTACAGGATCTTGTTGCCTGGTCTCTTTGGGGAAGTCGTTCCCGCGTAACGGTCGTAAGGTGATAACCTGTGGTGCCGTCAGTGGAGACCTAGTCTTGGCAATGAAGGCAGGGTCGGTTACAAGTTGGACCGATTGATCCGCTCGAAATTGCAGGCATGTAGGCCGGGCTGATAGAGCGTGTATCTCGCTTACTCGTGCCGCGGTGGCGAGCGCCAGCAGGAAGCAGGTCTTCCGTGTCACATCGGCAAGTCTGGCCAGCGGTAGTGGTTCGAAACGTGGTGAGTTCAGCCAGGTAAGAACCCAAGGTAAATCCCAGCGGGGAAGTAGTGAGCGAGAGGCAGGCCTTTGTAGTCCGAAGTGCGACATAAGGTCTGCTAGGTCCTTACTTGCGCCGGGGTCCGCGCAGCCGAGATGCCGGTAGGTGTCAGCAATCATCGAGAGATATCCCCGAATGGTAATAGGGGCTAGTCCTTGGTCTCCGAAGAGCCAGAGGAAGAAGTCCGCAAGTTGGGGGTTTGTCAGTTCGGTGGGGGAGAGACGACGGTCGCTGCACCAGGCACAGAGTACCCTCCATTTTCCCTCATAGATATGTCTAGTCGAGGGCTTGCGGGCTGTAGCGATAGCTTCCACTGCAGCACCCGAGAAGCCTCTAGCGGAGAGGGCTTGCCGCACAACCTCCAGGCGTGTAGCAGTAAGCGTTCCGGGCAAGGGTGGAACAGCGCCTGATGTGGCTGCTTGAGCATAGTGCGGGGCGTGGGGAGCAGTAGAGGAGGGTGAGTGGCGAGGCTGATCAGGTCGGTGGACCAGGAACGAGTCCAAGCGAACGGGGCGACCAGGAGCAGGATCGCATTGGTTCCTCGCAGCTTTAGGAGGACTTTGGGAACGAGAACTGTTGGGGGAAAGGCGTACGCTATGAGTCCGTCCCAGGGAATGGATAAGGCGTCGACCGCCCAAGCCAGGGGATCCGGTACTGGGGATACGAAGAGGGGAAGCTGATGATTCCACCTCGTGGCGAACAGGTCCACTATCGGGGTCTCCCAGTGAGAGCAAATCATCCGGGAAAATGTCCTGGCGTAGCGTCCATTCCGTGTGAATGAGCTGTCCTCGACGAGATAGGGAGTCCGCCAAAACATTCAGGCGACCGGGGATATGGCGAGCGCTGAGTGTCAGTTCGCGGTCCTCGCACCATCGCATCAACCGGAACAGTAGCAAGCATAGATCGGGTGAATGAGTTCCTCCCTGCTTCTGTATATACGCTACCACTGTCGAGTTGTCCGAAAGGACGAGAAGATGCTGGTGTCCGAGTTGCTCTTCCCAAACGATGATGGCCTGCCACACCGCTTGCAGTTCCAACCAGTTGCTGTGTTTGTCCGCGAACTCCGGGGGCCAGAGGCCGGACGTCGTGGTGAACTGAGGAAGCAGGTGGGCTCCCCAACCAGCCCGACTCGCGTCGACACACAGGGAGAGGTGAGGGGATGGAGAGGAAATGGGGACTCCCAGAGCCAACCAAGCTCTGTCGGTCCACCGTAAGAGGTGGGGGGCGTACCAGCGGGGACACGGGGACCATGGTGGTCAAATCGCCCGAGGAGGGACGCCAGAGCAGTAGGAGATGAAGTTGTAGCGGTCGGGAGTAGAGACGCCCGAGGGGGATAAGATCCGCTGCTGCGTTGATCAGCCCCAGAAGCTGAAGCCAGACCCTGGCGGGGGCTGTCTGCTGCTGATCTACCAACGCGGCAAGAGCGGATAACTTCACAATCCGTTTCTCTGGCCCCTGTACCCTGTGTACCCTGTTGCGGTCCGTGACAAACTCCATGCCTAGGTGGATGAAGTGGCGCGCAGGAGTGAAGTCCGACTTCCCGGTGTTGACCAGGAATCCCAACCGGTAAAGCAACCGTAAAAGGGCGTCCCTGTCTGCCACAAGCGCGGTCTCCACCTGATTCCTCAAGAGTAGGTCGTCGAGATAATTTGACGTCGGGCTGGACGACGACTGCCTTGCCTTGGCCACTACAGCATCGATGATGCGGGTGAAGGCCCAGGGGCTGAGGTTGAGACCGAACGGAAGGGCGCAAAACTGGTAAATCACTCCTTCGAACGCGAAGCGCAGGTACTTCCTGGCCGTCGAGTGCATGGGAACATGTAGGTAGGCGTCGGACAGATCTAGACTTACCGCGTAGTCCATGGGTTGAACCGCCGCTCGAAGAGCCCTTGTCTCCATCCGAAAGGAAGGGGCCGCGATGAAGGCGTTCAGCACCGACAGGTCTATGACTGGCCGCCACTTGCCGCCGGGTTTGGGCACCACAAACAGTCGGCTGTAAAAGGCGGGCGAGTCCGGACGCTGCACTATCTCTGTGGCCTGCTTCAACAGGAGAGCCGCGACTTCTCTCCGCAGAGCGGCGGCCTTGAGGTCGTCGGAAGGAACCTCTGTCCAAAGTGGAACGGAGCGCAAAGGAGGAGGGGAGCGGAATGAGATCCGCAATCCTCTGGTCACGACGTCCAAAAACCAGGGCTTGTCTCGAAACAGCGAGCGCCACTCCTCGCTGAATCTTGCTAGCCTTCTGCCGACTGGAGCCCCGACGACGGTCGGCGGAGGCGGAACCGGGGACAAGTCAGGTGGCCCGCCCGCACCCAGGGCGACGGGCGGGACGGGGGCAGGCAGGGGTAGGGGCGCTAGCTGGGCCAGGGCGACGGAAGGACGGGCGACGGCGCAGGGCAGCTCGTGGCGGTGCAGATGGGTCCGAGATGACAAGTTTACGCGCCCGCAAGGAGCGACCCAGGGCCGTGTGGGTGGGAGGAAAGCGTTGCTTGACAGCCTTGCGAGGCCAACGGTCGGAGTTGGAGTCCTTCACCGCCTGCCAAGTATCCCCGAAGAGCAGAGACCCTCCCAGGGGGGCCCGACGTAGTTGAGTACTCAGGTCGATCGGCATACCACTGCAAGCCTGTAGGACAGCATCTCGTCGCATAAGATCGCAGTTAGACGCGGCCGCCATCGCGTTAACCGAAGAGTGATAAGCTGCGCGGTTCCCAGCCTCCGCCATGACTAGCAGGTCTCCCAGGAGGGGAGACAGAGAAGGCTGCCAGGCTTCCTCGAGACGTCGGATGAAAGCCTGTGTCAGTAGGTCCAAGAATCCGGAGCAGGCGAGCGTGTTCCGGACCAGTGAAGCCGTCCTATCCAGTCCCCGTGGGAAGGACCGTTTCAGCATAGCAGCACCTCCGGCTTGCACCAGGGCGGCGGGATCCACGGGTGGAAGCGGGCAGAGGAACGACTGCGAATGGCCGGCGTACCAATCCTGTTGAAACGCGATGTCCATAGCGGAAGGCCACCTCCCGTCCGCGAAGAAGTCCGAGTTCCGAGTCTCCGAAAGCAGGTGAGACGAGAAGGCGTCCCGCAGATCCAAAAAACTAGCCGGCTGTGGGAGGGACTTGAACCTCTTGACCGTCCTATCCGCGTCCACAAATGCGGAAATCTTCCTCTTCACCGGGGGCGAAGCCGGGCAAACGTCCTCAGGCAAGGCGGCGGCGATGAGCTTGGAAGCCCCGTCCAGCGCCAGCCGCGTGTCCATCCGGGCAGAAGAAACCTTTCTGACGGAGGCCGACGCACTGGAAGCCGAAGAGGCAGAAGATGGAGAACGGCTGAGACCTCCGAGTAACCAGTCCGAAGAATCCTCCGGCATCAAACTGAGGGTGTCGAAGTCCCGCTGTCCGGAAACCGGCGACCGAGGAGGGCTCCGAGGACGGGAACCCCGCTGCCGGAGCACCGCAGCGGACGAAGACTCCCTCCGCAGGGGAGAGCGACAGTCTGAACGACGCGGAGAGGGTCTCCTGCGTGACGAGGGCGGATCCTGACGAGGAGAACGGCTGCGACGAGAAGGCACGGAACGGTGAGGACGAGGAAAAGGGGAAGTGGCCGGTCGATGGGAAGAGGAACAAGACGAATGGGAGTCCAAACGAGAATGGGAACGCGAAGACCGTCTGTAGCGAGGGGAGTCCTGATGCGACGAGCGATGAGAAGAGAAGGTCCTCCTACGATCGTGCGAGGGAGAGCGATAACGTCGAGTAGAATCCCTGTGTCTACGTTCTTCACAACCAGGAGGCTCCGGACGAGTGCAAGTATGTCTCTGTGAACCAGGCTCTTGGGAGAGGCGGGTTACTTGCCGGCCAGGGGACCTCCATCTGGATCCCGGCGGCTTCCTCAGAGACGAGTGGGGAACGACGGTGGAGGAGGGACGCCATGAGCGTCCCACCAAACCAGGCTCTTGGGAGAGGCGGGTTCTTTCCACCAGCTGTGTCCGGGCGCGCTCTCTAAAGGAGGCGGTCTTGACGGTCAAACTCCCACTCTGTGCACTAATCCCTTGATTACTCAGTGGCGTTTTCTTTGTCGGATCCCGTTGGTCTCGCACGTCCGGTGCCGGGGGCACAGCGGAAGGCGTCTCGGTAATCTTCAAGGTACCTGAGAGGGTAGGAGGCTCCCTTCTATAAAAGTTCCAGAGATTAGACCACCGCAGCTCCGGCCAGGTAGCACAGACGTCACACGTGTGGTCGGAAGCACACCCAGCGCACGGGAGACAGGCTGCATGGTTATCCGACGGCCACTGGAAGCCTCCGCATTTTGTGCATGTCATCAGTAGGCCACTGCAACACACAAAACATGAAGGCACTCGGCGAGTGTCCACAAATCTCCCCGTTAAGCTTTAGGTCCCCCCCCCAAGCTACACTGGTGTTAGGCACCCAAGTTAACCAACTTATGGCTCACACGCTTTCAACAGTTTCCTGCCAACAACCAGTTAAAAACCACGGCGAAGGGAAAACAAACCCTGCCGGGATAGGTGAGCATCCAAGCCTTCGTCATAACGCAGGGCGTCTAAACCGTAAGCCTAAGTAAGTTAGGGATGGCCTAGGTACGGTAACGGAACTCACCGCTCGCAGCTGGCAATGGCGCGAAAAGCCCGCCAAAAGCCAGCGCGAAACATTCTTCAGCTAACCAGGCAACCAACAGAGCCCAAAATAACCCCAAGCGAGGGAGAAGTGAAACAAAAAGCAAGCTGCTCGTGCCTGTGCCCCGCCCGGGCAACCAGCCAAGGCTCCTCTAACTACCTTACCTCTCAGTCGGAGCGGTACGAGAAGGAGAAAGTTCCATGACCCCCACAGACCGACCGGCAAAGCCAGAGAGAGAGAACCCTTGAACACGAACGAAGCAGTAGTCGACCCAACCGCCGAAGAGTAGAATCCAAGGTCGGCGAAGCCGTAGCAAGAAGGCAGACCGAACCGGTCGAAAAAATGTATTTTTCCTTAAAATGTATTTTTTTGAAAAATACTTACCGATGGTATTACTGTAAGGAATGGTTTCTTAGCTAGTCTAATTTTAGCCCAAAATTGTTGTGTACGAGTATGGTCATGATGGCAGGAGAGGGGCGCCATAGCCTAGGCGGAAACCCGGGTAGCCTCGCCTCCGGTTCAACCACGCATGCGCTACAGCGCTTATACGCCAGTCAGTTTTCTTTAGCAGACCAGCGGCAAGCGGGGCAGGTGGGAGGGACCTTCGAGTAATACCATCGGTAAGTATTTTTCAAAAAAAATACATTTTAAGGAAAAATACATTTGTTTTCTCAAAACACATTACCGATGGTATTACTGTAAGGAAGAATCCCAAAGAGGAGGCGGGTGCCGCTATAACGCCCCTACCCCCTGCCATCGATGCTACTAGCCGCCATCCCCCAGCAACCTCCCTCTAATTTTAGCAAAGACACCTGCGGCGCCTAGGGCGCCGGGAGGGAGTGTTGCGCCACAAGCCGCCCCCCACCAGCGAGATCTGGCTCTGGCTGGATAGGTACCGCATGTAGGAGCGGGCAAGGTGTTTCCGCTCGACACTCCACTGTCGTGACAATGTCCTGAGAGCCGCGTTGCCAACAACAGCGAGGCTAGCGGCCATGGCTCAGACCTTGCATGCCCTTTAGAACATTCATTGGCTTATCAGGGGCGAGGTCGCGGTGGGTGGAGCGTATCCCCCAACGGAGCCAGGAGGATAGGATTAGGGCTGAGTCGTCCTCCCTACCTGGGGGCCGAGGGAGGGGCGGCGAGCGTCGCCTGCGTAGCGGCAAGGACCCGCGCAGGTAACCTTGTCCGGCCGTCACCGGTTCCTGATGCCTAGTCTGCCAGGGGGCCTGGATCTCTCACTACGTGGCGAACGCCGGTTCAGGTAGCAGTAGTGCCAAGCCGTCCGTCCGGGCCCGCAACCAGTGGGGCGTGTTGACTGGAGTGCAGTTCGTTGGCTTAGGACATCGAGGCGGGGGCCAGAAGGACGCTGGTCCTCAGCAGCACATCTGGTAGACTTGCCCACCCGAACGGTTGAGTAGAGGCGCGACAGGTCCCATCGTGTAAGGGGGGGGGGGGGGGGGAGAGGGGGGGGGCGAAGAGAGGGAGGCCGGCGCCCGAAGAGCTATCAGGTCGGCAAGGCCGTGCAAATATCCGGGTCGTGACGTCCCAGGGACAGCACGTGTCCGCTCCCAGGACATGTAGAAGCGAAGGGTGTTCGGAGCTAATGCTGGCAGGAGAACCGCTAGGAAGGTGTCCGCCTGTCCACGCGAGGGAGATGCGCAAGTCGGCAACAGTGTAGGGGCCGCACCTCTTTCTTCAGAAGCGTCCGGTCGAGATTCCGTGGGCTGTAGTGCTGCTGCCACAGTCACCCCCGCAAAGCTCTGGAGGCGATGGCGTGCCGCACAATCTCCGTGTGTGAAGGAGGAGCCATTGGGATCCCCGGCGGGACCCTGAGGGGAGAAGTCGTGGCGCAGTGCAGGAGGCCGGTGGTCCACGCCTTGGTCCAGCCGACCCGGTCACCCGGAACGGAACGCGTTGTACCCGCTGAGCTGGACTAGAACCTAGGGAAGCGCGCTGTCAGCGTAGGTGCCTACGCCATGACACGGGATGGAGGAAGCGTTGACGATCCAGGCAAGCGGGTCTGGAATCGGCGAAGAGAAGCGGGTAAGCTGTCCATCTCAACTTGTCGCGATCAGGGGAGGTGTCTGCTGCGCAGCACACCCGAACGAAGTTAGGAGGCCTATCTGCTCTGCGCGTCGAAGCCGGCTGCTACATGCAGGGAGTCAGCCGGTCATGAAGCAGTCCCAGGAGGTCTCTGTGCAGAAGTGAAGCGACGAGTTCGCGCCAACCGCGATGCGGAGGAGGAAGTACCGGGAGAGGAGGCGTGCCCCGTCTGCTTCTGAGGTAGCCGGCCACTGGCGTTGTCGGGGGGGCGAGGAGCCCCCCGGCCTCGTGGACGTGGCATCCGAAGCTGGACAGGCAAGACTGGAGGAGAGGTCGCCGCAGCGGTCGCACTGGAACCTGACACTGGAGGTCGCCTGCCAGGGGCCGTCCGGGGGGAAACAGGAGGTGCAAGGTGGGAGTAGCAGAGACATCAAGGGAAGAAGGTCCGCTGGGGAACTGGCCGGTCCCGACGTCGAAGTCCCTGAAGGAGGAGCACCTCTGGTCTGTGTACAGCCGCTGCGCTGGTGCCGGAAGAGCCGCGATCGCTGCTTCAGAGCTGCTCTACGAGGTCGGTGCGAGGTCCCATCCTCTGTATACGTAGCACGAAAGCGAACGGCTGCACTTACCCATGGGACCCGAACCGCGTCAGCCAGGAGGAACCATAATTCGTCCCGATCCGTGTCAAGGAGGACTCCACCCGAACCACGAGGGATCACCTAGGGCCATCGATGGGGCGCAAAAGGACGTCCGATTGGTCCTGTCCGACATCCGCTGCTCCTTCCTGGGGAAGGCTAGAACGCGACACCGTCCGAGGAGGACTCCGGCAAGCCTGTAACCTCGAGGAAGTCTCCAAGACCGGGCTGAAGGTCCCGTCCAAGCCTGCACTGAGGCGAAGTCTCGGGAGGGCTCCCCACCAAGGAAGGCGGTGACAAACTGGTGCCCGAGGTGGAAGCGGACAAGGTGGCAGGTCAGGAGCGGTAGGCAGCAGAGTAGGCAACAAGCGGGAGGCCCGTAAGCTCGTGACCGCGGTCAGAGGAGGAAGCGTCTCAGCTGTGGGAAGCTCAGTCCTTACTTCTTCTTGAACCCGTCATGGAGCAGGGTCTCGAGCACTGCGATCTTCTGTATCTCTCCGCAGGCCAGTACCGTTGCTCAGTCATGCGTAGTCAAGCGTAGTCTTCGCAGGCAGACCTGCTGAAGCCGGTGTCGGAGAATGTGCCAACGGCCTGAGGTGCGGCCAGGCACCCTGTCCTTCGCCGAAGCTACTACGGTAAAAAAAGGGCTCGGTAGCTGAACGCGTCTGACTTACCTTCCAGCTGTAAGAGTAGCTAAGCGTACACGTCACCAACAGGCAGTGGCTGGAAGCCGACCCGGAGAGTGGAGTTGAGCCGAGGATATCCCTGCAGCCTCGCTCGGGGCGACGGTACTTGAGACGGACATGCGGCGGAATGCCGCCGTTGGACATGTAACGATCAGCTGACCTAAGGGTAGTCCCGACAGATGTTCACTAGGTTCTTCCCACCCCGTGGTCCCGCTGACCGCCTGAAGGTAGAAGGGTGAAGACACGCAAGAGCCGCATGGCCCAGCCTTCTCGTCCCACCGCCGGTGTAGGTACCTACCGCGGCTGGAGCATCCTGTCTCGTCTAAGCTGGTGCAGCAACCCCCCAGTAGCTGCGGCCGTGTTACCGACGTGACATCTCGTCGCAATGCTGCGCCGAGTCCACTGCTTCCATCCCGGGAACGGAAGCGTGTCCTGCCGAGTCCCCGAACGCCACTCTGGCGATCCGACTCTGCGCTGGTCTCCAGTCCAGGGTGAGGCGGTGGCCGTGACTGGACCCTCCAGTGAGGACTACCGGCGCTGAAGCCCGTTCTCGCGCCTGATCTCTAACAGAGGGCATGGTGGCTGCTGATGCTTCGCCGTGAGGCCAAGCTCACGGCGCCCCAGGACCTGACCGCACGACGCGACTGCGAAGGTTGCCGGTTCTAACGCCGGCTCGCGTCCTGAGTCGGCGGTGGCGACATCTCACTCCCACGGTAAGGGCCACTCGCCTGGGCTGTGGCGCGTCCGGTGTTGTTTGTTCCCCCGAGTTGGAGTCGGCCAGAGGCCGCGGTCGACTCTCCATAGCTGGATGCGCCACCCTCCCACCAGGGGCACATCCGCCGGGTAGAGACCACTCGCCTGGACTGTGGTGGCTACCATCCTTGTCTAGGGTGTCTTGTCTCGAGGCCTAATCCGTAGCGCTCGAGGATCCTCGACCGGACAGAGACCACTCGACTGGACTGTGGTGTCTGCCGGCACTCACTCACGCGGTAAGGGCCACTCGACTGGTCTGTGGCGCCTACCGGTGATGGATCTTCCTCCGTGCTGGTGTGGGCCATCGTGGTGGCAGACGCTCCCTAGCTGGTCCGCCGCCCCACCAGTCAGGTGTAACCAGGGGTTGAGACCACTCGACTGGACTGTGGTGGCAACCCTTTGCTATCTTAAAGGTGTCTAATCTCGATGCCTAGTCCATGGCGCTCGAGAATCCTTGACCGCACAGAGACCACTCGACTGGACTGTGGTGGCTGTCGGCTGTAACTCCTTGACCGCACAGAGACCACTCGACTGGACTGTGGTGGCTGTCGGCTGTATTCCTTGACCGCACAGCGACCACTCGACTGGACTGTGGTGGCTGCCGGCACTCACTCACGCGGTAAGGGCCACTCGACTGGACTGTGGCGCCTACCGGTGATGGATCTTTCCTCCGTGCTGGTGTGGGCCATCGTGGAGGCAGAAGCTCCCTAGCTGGTCCGCCGCCCCACCAGCCCGGGGTAATCAAGGGATAGAGACCACTCGACTGGACTGTGGTGGCTACCCTTTCCTTATCTTTATGTTGTCTAACCTCGAGGCCTAGCCCATGGCGCTCGAGCATCCTTGACCGCACAGAGACCACTCGCCTGGACTGTGGTGGCTGTCGGAACTAGAGCTGGGCTCGCGCCTAGTCGTGGCAGTGCCAGCTCACTCCCTCAGAAGGACCACTCGACTGGACTGTGGCGTACTGGATTGGGACTTTCCCCCGTGCTGGCGACGGTCGGTCGTGGCAGTAGATACTCCATAGCTGGGTCTACTGTTCTCCAGCCATGGGGCGCAGTCCAGGCATGGGTGTTTGATCTCCGAAACAACCTGCACCCTTTTCAGTGAATAAACATATCAAAACATTTTGCCAGAATAGCCGAAAGAGCAAACGCCGAGTAGTACAGAATGTATTTCATAGAACATCAAAATACCAAAACACACAAATTGCTATATAATGGGTAAACAGATTAACCCTTTCGCACATGCAGTTACCAGGACTACTAACCCCTTCGGTGTCGGCAACAAACCACAGCCGACAGCCAAGGGCAAGCCAGCTGCAAACAGTACCAGAGGCTGCATCCACACGGGGCTTAACACTTCGACTGAACATGTAGAGGGACATCCGTAACCGAGCAGGCAACTGGCATGCTCGTCACTCGGCCAGTGGCACTGCCCACAACGCGAGCAGGTGCGGGCTCGCCTGAACTGCAAAACAAATATCACAAAGCCTACAAGGGAGCATGCCCCCAAGGGCCCGCAATACGAATCCACGTGTAAGAACGAAGATAAGTGTACGGCGCAAGCCAACGCCCGGCGCTCTAACCTCCCCTGAGCGCCCGACGTAGGCAATAGCCGAGGTTTTACCTTGCCATCCGAAGAAGCCGGGTACCAAAACCAGTCGAAGACCAACCAGAACACCGCGGCGTCCAAGACCTCCGGCTGAAGGCAGGCTCGACGCAATCCCGGTCCGTGAAAGGAGTCCACGCCGGCGCCGCTGGCACGCCCGGTCCCCGAAGTTAGAACCACCGCCGACGAATTCAGGAAGCGTCCACCTACACCAGACACCCTGAAAAGTCTCGGCGCCGAGCAGAGGTGAGGCCCCACGACGAGCGAAGAGCCACGAACAGTCCGGCACCGAGCCGTGCCGATCACACGAGCCAAGGTCACGTCAGGTCTAAGGCACAAACCGGTGAGGAAAATCTCCCAGGAAGCGTCCAAGCCTACCACCGGGCACTCCGAGGCTAGCAGAAGAGTGAAGGAGGGTACAGAGCACACGTAGTGGGAAAACACACAACGGCCCGACCGGCCACGCGGTGCGTGAGCACAGTTCACAATGGCGCCGTCTCGACAGGTTACGTCCCAAGAAGACCGACGCAGAATTTCACCCGAACGCGTCCAAGCGTAACGCCGGGTACTCCGAAGCTATCAGAAGGGCGAAGGAGGGGTCAGAACACACGCAAAGTGAAACAGTCTACGGCCCGACCGGCCACGAGGCGCGTGAGCACAGTTCACAATGGCGCCACCTCTACCGGTCTAAGTCTCGGGGCCGACGCAGACCTAGTCCACACGAAAGCGTCCAAGCCTAACACAAGGTAGGCGAAGGGAAGTCCCTCCTAAAACCACACGACAGGTTATTCCTCTCTTCATTAATTCCACCACCAACACAGGTCGAAGCTTTTCTTAGAGTAGGAGACGTACACAACCTTCCGCGACTAGCAAAGAAAACTGACTGGCGTATAAGCGCTGTAGCGCATGCGTGGTTGAACCGGAGGCGAGGCTACCCGGGTTTCCGCCTAGGCTATGGCGCCCCTCTCCTGCCATCATGACCATACTCGTACACAACAATTTTGGGCTAAAATTAGACTAGCTAAGAAACCATTCCTTACAGTAATACCATCGGTAATGTGTTTTGAGAAAACAAAGTCCAGAGGCTAGAGAAAACACGTCTGAACGCGTGAGCCTAAGAAGCGTGACTGGAGTTCACAGGTGAATAGGGCTGGTGGGTAGGAGCGGGAGACAACTCTCGGTCCCTCTGGGGGTTCCCCGAGTGCCTCCCGGGTTGTGTTCACACAACGGGTTCTTAGGCTAGAATTGAGCAAGGAGTGGACACTCCTGGTAGTCATGTCATCGGTAATGTTTTTGAAGAAACAAATGGCTGCTCAGTATTGGTTACTTAAAGCTTTCTGAGTATGATTATTATCATCTTGACTGCTGCTGACATTATTGCGCAGCGGAAACGGTATGTCGTTTCACATTTTTCCTGCAGAGAGGCATGTCAGTGACAATCAAGGCTGTTGGTAGCAGTTTTGTCATGATGATTGCTGGAGGAATCTTCGCAACAAAAACAGCCGACAGCCGAAGGGTTTATGACTGTATTGTTAATTTGCATGGCTTTTTCTTCCTATTTTGTGGACTGCGCTGTCAGCTGTTGCAAATGATTTTGATGTTTGATCAAGGTTTGCACTGTACCTAGATTTACACACGAAGTAATACGATTGTTATTGATTGGGAAAATGTTTAAACTTTCTCTGCAAATGTGTGAAGGTACTGTGATGTATGGAAGCAGAATAAATATTTGAAGTATATTATGTTTCAGCTTTTATTACATTTTAATGATCATTGCCATAGATACATTAATTTTATAATGATTCTCCCATTCTCTAAGCAGAGTGCACACACATGCACACCAAAAACTCTTTCACACTGTCAACTGCATACAGCAAGAGATGAACGGACCATGCTAGCCCCTTAGCTGTTGGTTGTGCTTTTTGTCACCACAGTGATTCCTGCAGGGGGTAGCAAAAGTTAGCTCAATAGCTGGGTGACCGAGGGAAGAAGCGAACCTGTGGCTACCTTTGAACTATTATGGTCCATCCAGGACGCCTCCACAAGTTGGTATTAAAAGAGAACAGAACTGTTAACAAACTCAACTTTATTGCATACACACTGCTTTATACATTCTTTTCAACACATACTGACATGCACACACAGTCCAAATCCTAGTGTTCACAGGTCTACGAGAAAGTTGCTGATGCCTTGTAAATACGATTTGGCACAGTAATCGGTCAGCTCATCCATCGTCACCCACATGTAATCGGATGTGTCTTTCTTGTTAGGCACAACATCACCTTCCTTATACCAGGCTTTAAAGAAGAAGACCTGAAAATGAAACAAATATTGAAACCACTTGTGCATACAGCTGCCAAAGCTGTTTACATCATTGGCTGCATGCAAAAGGTGGCTGATACACAGACACAGGCATACCATAACATGTAATGCAAAAAAACAGATTGTAAAATTATTGGCATTAACGTTTTCATCTCTGAAGCCCAGGAGGTTTGAATCATTTATATTAACCCATTCACTGCCAAGGAAAAACAACAACAATCATACTAAAAAAAGACCTAGATCCTCATAAGCACCCGCAGTTTGGGGAGCTAAAGGATTTATACCTCTTGTTGACACCAGCCAAAAGCTTATGGTTCAGTAAGTTCATTCATGCAATTTAAACCAAAAAAAATTCATTTTTCTTTAAAAGGTATTTTTTCGAAAAATACTTACCGATGACATGACTGAATGGAAGTGTCTACTACTTACTCATTCTAGCCTAAGAGCCAGTTGTGTAAAAACACAACCCGGGAGGCACTCGGGGAACCCCGAGGGGACCAAGAGTTGTCTCCCTATACCCACCACCCGGAAGCCGGGTACCCATAATCCCTCAGTCAGGATACTTAGCGCACCAGCGGCAAGCGGGGCAGGTGGGAGGGTCGTTTGAGTCATGTTATCGGTAAGTATTTTTAGAAAAAATACCTTTTAAAGAAAAATGAATTTGTTTCTTCAAAAACATTACCGATGACATGACTGAATGGAAGAATTGCGAATAGGAGGTGGGTGCCGCGCTCCAGCACACCTTAGGGCCCAAGGGCCGTCCTCCCTAACGCAAACTCCCGACGACCCTAGGTAGGTGAATACCTACGGCGCTGAGGCGCCCGGAGGGAGTTGTGCTCCCCGCAAAACGCCCCCAGCAGAGCGAGGAGTCTCGCTGGCCTGGCAGAACTCTGCGATCGAGGCGGGCGAAGTCATCCCGCCCGCCAGCCTCCAGTAGCCACGAAGTGTAAGATAGTACAGTCCCTGACGAATGTGATGTTCGTGGCCATGCAAGTGCCTTGATAACGTAACTGTAGCCTCTAACCTCCCTGAGGGAGGGGTCCTGTAATTCAGAACGTATGACTGAGCTGAGCCAGGAAGAACGTCTGGCATGTAGCGTCAGTGGTGCCGGAACTGGCAAGAGGCGAGCACGTCCGTAGCGAACGGCTATGTCGTAGGCACACGTGAGGCTTGTACAGGGATTTGCTACGTGGTCTCCTGGTGGAATAGCGCCCCGTAAGCGGGCGCAAGGTGAACCCGTGGACCAAAGGCGCGGCGGTCCAGGTAAGGTATGGTCCGAGAGGAGCTGTACGTAATTGTTCCCTCGAACTGTAGGCAGACTGGGCGAGTCGTAGCTCCTGAAGCTCGTTAACCAATCCACCATGGCAACATCCCTCAGGCGCCGTATGGCGGCAAGGGCAAGACGTAGCATGCGATGACTCCTCACGAGGGGAGTCGACAGGAGGCTCCGGACGAGCGCGTGTAAGTCTCTCCGAACCGGGCTCCGAGGAGAGGCGGGTTATCTGCCGGCAAGTGGACCCCCAGCAGGATCCCGGCGGCTTACTTGGAGACGAGTGGGTACCGAGATTGGACGTGGGACGTCGCCAAGCGCGACTCTGAACTGGGCTCTGTGAGGCGAGTTCTCTGCGTCTCAAAGCTGTGTCCGGGCTCGCTCCGTCCGGGTAGCGGCCTCGGTCAAAACCCCACCCTGTGCCCTAGTCCACTGAAATCGTTGTGGAGACCCTCCACAGGATCATCCTAGTCTCATGCGCCGATCCTCCGAAGGTGTCCTGGTGCATTCCGTGTGTAGCCACTGGTCCCACCAGGGAAGACTGGCCCAGATCTACCGTCGGTCCAGGTAGCGTCACGCACGGAGGGAGTTGAAGGTCTTTCCCCAAGCACCAGGGTAGGGGGTACGCACTGGTCAGAGGATCGCCAGCTGCCCTGATCCTGGAAGTACACCTCCGCTGTCGCGTTGCCGGAGAGGAGAAGCTCCTGTGACCTATCCTTCCTCCCACGAGCAGAAGAAGAAGGCCTAGTTGTCCGCGTCGGATCCAAGCTAAGCACGCTCTTGTCCGCGAAGTCCGAAGGTCGGAGGGTTGGACCTCGAGAAGAATCACGGAAGTGGGAAGCGTAGCTTGAGCAGCCGGGCTTAGAGACGACTAAGGTGCGTAGATCCGACTCCGTGTAGTGGCTAGGTCCTCCGCCACGAGCACAGCCAAGCGGTACCACCTGTCCGAAGTCCGGCACCCCCCCGGGTGCCCAAGAATTTGTCGAGATGGCTAGACGTCAGGGGGCAGGGGCTGCGCCTTGGTTCCCCGGTGTCCACGATGGATGAGAACCCCCAGTGAGTCAGCTGGCGATGCCGGGCAAACTTCCGCAGAAGGGCGGCGGCGATGAGCTTGGATGTCCCGCCCAGCGCCGGCCGAGTGTCCATCCGCGCAGAACAGGTCTGCCGTAACCGCAGCACTGGAAGCCGAAGAAGAGGGAGAGGAGAACGGCTGAGACGTCCGAGCAACCAGTCCGAGGGGTCGCCAGCCGTCAAACTCAGGGTGTCGAAGTCCCGCTGTCTGGAACCGGCGACCGAGGAGGGCTCCGAGGGAAGGAATCCCGCTGACGGCGAACCACAGAGGTCGAAGACTCCCTCCGAAGGGGAGAGCGAAGACGGAGCGACGCGGCGAGGGTCTCCTGAGAGCCGAAGGCGGGTCCCGACGAGGAGAATGGCTGCGACGAGGAGGAACGGAAAGGACGAGGGAAGGGGGAGTGGCCGGTCGCTGGGAAGAGGAACGGGGCGAACGGGAGTCCGAACGAGATGGGGAACGCGAAACCCGTCTGAGTCGAGGGAGACCTGATCCGTCGAACGCTGAGAGGAGAAGGTCCTCCTTCGATCTTGCGAAGCAGAGCGGTAACGGTGAGTAGAATCCCGGCGCCTACGATCTTCGCCAACAGGAGGCTCCGTACGAGTGCGTGTAAGTCTCTGTGAACCAGGCTCTTGGGAGAGGCGGGTTGCTTGCCGGCAAGGGGACCCCTGCGGCCAGAGACGAGTGGGGAATGAACCAGGCTCTTGGGAGAGGCGGGTTTCTGAGCACTAACCGTTGAAAACTCAGTGTGCCCTCTGTGTCGGATCAAGTTGGCCTCGCACATCCCGTGCCGGGGCACAGCGAAAGGCGTCTCGGTAATCTCCCCGCACCCAAGCGGGAAGGTCCTCCTATGATCTTGCGAAGGAGAGCGATAACGTCGAGTAGAATCCCTGTGTCTACGCTCTTCACAACCAGGAGGCTCCGGACGAGTGCGTGTATGTCTCTGTGCACCAGGCTCTTGGGAGAGGCGGGTTTCTTGCCGGCCAGGGGACCCCCAGCGGAATCCCGGCGGCTTCCTCAGAGACGAGTGGGGAACGACGGTGGAGGAGGGACGCCACGAGCGTCCCACCAAACCAGGCTCTTGGGAGAGGCGGGTTATTTCCACCAGCTGTGTCCGGGCGCGCTCTCTAACGGAGGCGGTCTTGACGGTCGAACTCCCACTTTGTGCACTAATCCCTTGATTACTCAGTGGCGTTTTCTGTGTCGGATCCAGTTGGTCTCGCACGTCCGGTGTCAGGGGCACAGCGGAAGGCGTCTCGGCAATCTTCAAGTACCCGAGAGGGTAGGAGGCTCCCTCCTATAAGTTCCAGAGATTAGACCATCGCAGCTCCGGCCAGGTAGCACAGACGTCACAAGTGTGGTCGGAAGCACACCCAGCGCACAGGAGACAGACTGTATGGATATCCGATGGCCACTGGAAGCCTCCGCATCGTTTGCAGGTCACCAGTAGGCCAAAGCAACACACCAAACCTGAGGTGGCCTGGAACTGTGTCGATAGTAGTCTCCGCTTCCTTGGAGACGAGCATCCTTACTAGAGTCCCTGGACGTGCACGTGAATGTCTCTGAGCCGGGCTCCGAGGGAGGCGGGCTTTCTTGCCGGTAAGGGGGACCCCCAGCGGGATCCCGCGGGCTTTCTTGGAGACAAGTGGGACCGATAGTGGACATGGCTTCTTAGAAGGCTTCGTCCGGGCATGCTCCCTCCTGGAAGCGGCCTCATCGATCCAGGCCCACTTCGTGCACTAGTCCACTGAATCCGGTGTGTAGCTTCCCACAGGGACGTCCTGGTCTCAAGCGACCGGTGCCAAGGATACGTTAGATGGCGTATCCACATCCTGCGCATAGGAGACCCGACCTAGTGGTTGTCCGACGGCCACCGGCACATCTGCCTTGCGTGAAGGACGTCAGCATGCCCCTCATCATCAGGGCGGAACGGGATCCTTCAAGCACCAACAGCATAGGTCGCTCCCGCCTGCAGACGCTTCAATGCTGCCATCTGCGCTGCTGAGGCCAGGTGACACAATCATTCCAATGTGGTAGGAGGCACCTCCCGTGTCGGAAGACAGGCCTAGTCCCAAATGGGCGCTGCCTGGACATGAAGAACACACCTACCCGTAGCAGCCGGGCTGGTGCCTACAGCCGAGAAGCTGCTTGTCCTCTCCAGGTGGTAGTGTACTGCAACGTCCTAAGAAGTCGGACGTGTGCGTAATTGTCATACCGAGCGGGCCTTGCCAGAGGCTGTTCATGTGCGCTCCCCCTGGCAGCGGCCTCCACGATCCACGCTCGCGCACTAGTCGTGACATCCGGTGTGGCTTCTCCATGTCAGTCCGTTGTCGTGCGGAACCCGCGGTGTCCGGGAGGCGCCTAAACCGGTGCCGATCGCTTGCAACGCAAGCATGGTCAGCGGGGCAACCAGTGCAGTGGCGAAAGACCCCTGGGGGCTGAACTAGCCACTGTCATCTGTGTGAATGGGTAGCACATCCCTGCAACAGATAACACACCCGAAGGCCTGCGGGCGAGTCCTGTGGGACTAAGCCACGAAAGGTAGCCTTCGTAACAACAAAACACACAAGCACCAAAGCGGGGTAACAGACTGTCAAGCCTGCACGCCAGCAGTGCAGTAAGAAGGTCGACTCACTGCCATCAAGCACTAAGGTGAGCAACCAACATATGTAGCAAAAGTCAAACATGTCATGACAGAAGCGAGGTACCAAACTGCACGCCTACAACTAGCCGTGCAGTAAGCAAGTAGGCCCACTGCCGCCAAGCGCTAAGGCGAGGGAACAACATATGTACACAAAAGACGAATACGTCATGATGGAAGCGAGGTACCAAACTGCACGTCTGCAATCTAGCAGTGCAGTAACGAGGTAGCTTCACCGCCGTCAAGTGCTAAGGTGAGCAACAACATATGTACCAACCCCTGTCATAAAAGGCGTCAGGCCCCAACATCATTACTAAGGGTGACCGTGTGTGGAAAAAAACAACACCGGCCGCATGCTGTACAATTCAATACGCAATGACAACCAAGACAAGAAAAACATCTGGGGCAGTAAATCACCACTTTATGTGGACATGTCACGAGGGGCCCGCCCAGCCAAGGAGCGTAAACCCCCAAGCTGCCCGCCGGAACGTATATCCCCTCTCTAAGGTACGTGAGCACTTGTCCACAGCGTATGCCTGCGTATGCGAGCGTGCGCTTAAATTCATCACCCGTATCTATACAAACATCCCGCAAGCGAAAACAGAAAAGGGGCCAGAACAGGCACTGGTACCGAACAAACTACGCGATGACAAGGCGTGACCCAAGCTGTGCCACTCAGCTAATCAGGCCATGGAGTAAAAGAATTCTCCACACCCAAGGTACAAATGCGTAGGAACTTAGCTACGATTCACCGAAGGTGAGTGGGCGCACAATTACAGTGAGAAGAAGACGAAAAACTTCGTACCTGCACAAACCAGTGCCCAGCCCGGGAACCGGCCGAGGGTCAACCCCGCTACCTTACCTCTCCGCCGAAGGGGAACGGGGGGAGACGTCCAAAAACCCGCCTGGCACGACCGGCGAAGCTCACCGGACAGCTCACCAGCGGTCGAAGCGTAGGCGCTAAGCAGTGGGGACGAGAAAGCCACGCAGCCGCACAGGCAGGGCTGACGAAACGATCCTATCTCCCGCTCTTCATTCCAACAGCAAGTCCGAAACCCGAGAACCGGTCGAAAAACCAAAGTCCGTAGGCTAGCGCAGAGCGCAAGACGACCGAATCGTGCGCCTAAGTAGACTAGACTGAGGGATTATGGGTACCCGGCTTCCGGGTGGTGGGTATAGGGAGACAACTCTTGGTCCCCTCGGGGTTCCCCGAGTGCCTCCCGGGTTGTGTTTTTACACAACTGGCTCTTAGGCTAGAATGAGTAAGTAGTAGACACTTCCATTCAGTCATGTCATCGGTAATGTTTTTGAAGAAACAAAGACCTAAATACCTTGGCCCCAGTGCCAATGCCAGCAGTGGGTGGAAAGCGATACTGATGAAAACCACAGGGTGCATTGCCAAGGAACAAGGCTTTGACAGACTCTCCACAATTGGTAGATAACACTCGCTCAGCAGCCTGAAAATATATTTAAAAAACCCAATTAATTCAAAGGTGCACAAATTCAAGTGAGTGTTTCATCCCTACATCATACAACAAATCCCTTTAGCACAAACCGTACCATGTGACCTCGCTACAAAAACCCTTGTAGTGACTAATGGCGAATTTTTTGTAGCCCTCTTTGTGACGCCAGTTTTACTCTATAAAAGAACACTGAAACGTTCTAAAGAACAAAGTTACATAGTATTGTTGGAAACAATGCAGATGGCAGCATCATGAAAGATCTTAAATTACGTCATGAGTCTATTACGTATACATGTTTATTGTTTTGACATTCGTCATGTCTGGTGTGATCCAGGTCCGAAGATTTCAGCTTGATTTCTTTTACAAAAATAAAGGAGAAATGAAAACAAATACATTATTGGAAGCAAGGGTTTGCTACATGGACCTTTGCAGGCCTGAGGGAGGTCAAAGGGACCATTGTACCCCTCAGGCGTCAAAAGAACCATTGTACCCCTCGGGTGTCAAAGGAACCATTGTCCCCCTCAGGCCTACAAGGGTCTGTGTAGCAAACCCCTGCTACCAATAACTTATATTGTCTCAAGGGGCTGGATCTGATGTGGGTAATGTTACCTCAACAAAAACAGCCACAGGGTTAATTTATTTACATCTAAAAATGACTAGTCAGGCATCTGCAAAGACTAAGAACCAGCGTTGGGAGATAGATCGAGCATAATAGGTTAAGGTAGTGCCAGAAAAGCTTTGGCACCTTATCCTGTGCCAAGCTAATCTAACACTAACCTTCAACTATTTGAGGCAATCCATGATCCTTTGCATAATAGGTTAAGGTAGTGCCAGAAAAGCTTTGGCACCTTATCCTGCGCCAAGCTAATCTAACACTAACCTTCAACTATTTGAGCCAATCCATGATCCTTTGTGGTGTCTGTCGGTAGCGCATTTAGTCAAGATGATTCCAGCAGGAATTGCCTCGACTAAAAGTGCTACCAACTGACCAAGGGTTAACCTAAAAAGGCTACAACTACAGACTAGGAGCCAAGCTATTATGGCACAACCCTTGAACTATCATAGTCAAATTTATTTCAAGCAATGGGTGTATCAGGATGAAAAGGGTTATGAGTGAATGTGTTAATTTTGACCCCCTTAGGAAACTACTCGGCTGTCCTTTTTTACCTGACGCATGGACTCTGACTCCTGTCTAGGCCCCTGAGGAAAGACCCAGTGGTCCTTGTCACCCAGTTTTTGCTTCACAAGCAGCACTAATGTTTGGTCCAGCTGCCGCTCTGTTGAATGGCGATTCTGCTGCTTGTCAGCCTCTGGTGGGCAGACAACAGTAACAGAGTGAAAACAGTACCGGTGGATGCATGCACGAGGAGATTAATTGCACAAGAAGGTTAACATCATTCGAGATGTGCCGCATACATAGAGGCACATCAATTATTTGCCAGCTACATTCAGCTTGTCTGAATTAACCCCATGGCTGCATTTATTAAATTTAGGAGGTGTCATCTGACGTAAATGACTACCTGTTGCAGGAGATTAATCAACCATGATTATTCAAGGGTAGTGCCAGACTAGCTTGGCGCCTGATGGCGCCAGGCTAATCTGGCACTACCCTTGACCTATCATGGTTGATCCATCTCCTGCCATGATGCATCGAGTTTAAATGGGTTAATAGCTTGAATTTATTAATTTTCTTACAAACAAACAAGCATACGCAAACCCCATACCCGTGACTCTGGAAGCTGGTGTGAAGAGTTTGGCCTCTGCCTCCCACGCATCCTCCAAATCCAGTGCTGTCACTCTGGAACCCTCCACCTCCCCCTCCTCCAACTCTTCTGCTCGTTTCTTCTCACTTATTGCTCTAGGGAACAGAAAAGTATTAAGCATTTAGCCTCCAAAGAACCAAAAAATCATCCAAGCGAGCTTAACCAAGCTTTGACTAATTAAAATTCATTTTTCTTTAAAAGGTATTTTTTCGAAAAATACTTACCGATGACATGACTACCAGGAGTGTCCACTCCTTGCTCAATTCTAGCCTAAGAACCCGTTGTGTAAACACAACCCGGGAGGCACTCGGGGAACCCCCAGAGGGACCGAGAGTTGTCTCCCGCTCCTACCCACCAGCCCTATTCACCTGTGAACTCCAGTCACGAAATTAGGCTCACCAGCGGCAAGCGGGGCAGGTGGGAGGGTCCTTCGAGTCATGTCATCGGTAAGTATTTTTCGAAAAAATACCTTTTAAAGAAAAATGAATTTGTTTCTTCAAAAACATTACCGATGACATGACTACCAGGAGAATGCCGAACAGGAGGAGGGTGCCGCACCCCCAGATGGTTTTCTCTAGGCTCATGGCCCCCTCCTCTCTTCCGACACTCTGCCCTCCCTAATAGGTGCATACCTACGGCGCCTGTGGCGCCGGGAGGGAGTGTTGTGCCGCCGTGACGTCCCCCACCAAGGCGAGGTTGTCTCGCTGCCCTGCCAGATCCCGTAGATAGAAGCGGGCGAAAGTAGATTCTGATCGCCAGCCCACCGCAGCCACGATGTCCTTGACAGCGCAGTTCCTGTCGAAGGCTACGCTCGTGGCCATGGCCCGTACTTCGTGCGCCCGAATCTTTAGGCTCTTCGCTCCCTGAGGGGAGAGATCGACATATGCTGAGCGAATCACCCAGCGAAGCCAGGAAGAGACTGTCTGTGCCGTAATGTCGTTTCTTCCTGTTTTTAAAGGAAGGAAGAGGCGAGAGCGTCCCCTCCGGACGGCTCTGGTTCGTCGCAAGTACACTCTGAGGGCTCGTACAGGATCTTGTTGCCTGGTCTCACTGGGGAAGTCTTTCCCGCGTAACGGTCGTAAGGTGATAACCTGTGGCGCCGTCAGCGGAGACCTAGTCTTGGCAATGAAGGCAGGGTCGGTCACCAGTTGGACCGAGTGGTCAGCTCGAAATTGCAGGCATGTAGGCCGGACTGATAGAGCGTGTATCTCACTTACTCGTGCCGCGGTGGCAAGCGCCAGCAGGAAGCAGGTCTTCCGCGTCACATCCGCAAGCCTGGCCAACGGTAGTGGTTCGAAACGTGGTGAGTTTAGCCAGGTAAGAACCCATGGTAAATCCCAGCGGGGAAGAAGAGAGCGAGAGGCAGGCCTTTGTAGTCCGAAGTGTGACATAAGATCTGCCAGGTCCTTACATGCGCCGGGGTCCGCGCGGCCGAGGTGCCGGTAGGTGTCGGCAATCATCGAGAGATATCCCCGAATGGTAATAGGGGCCAGTCCTTGGTCTTCGAAGAGCCAGAGGAAGAAGTCCGCAAGTTGGGGGTTTGTCAGTTCGGTGGGGGAGAGACGACGGTCGCTGCACCAGGTACAGAGTACCCTCCATTTCCCCTCATAGATACGTCTAGTCGAGGGCTTGCGAGCTGTAGCGATCGCTTCCACTGCAGCACCCGAGAAACCTCTAGCTGAGAGGGCTTGCCGCACAACCTCCAGGCGTGTAGCAGTAAGCGTTCCGGACAGGGGTGGAACAGCGCCTGGCGTGGCTGCTTGAGCATAGTGCGGGGCGTGGGGAGCAGTAGCGGAGGGTGCGTGGCGAGGCTGATCAGGTCGGTGGACCAGGAACGAGTCCAAGCGAACGGGGCGACCAGGAGCAGGATCGCATTGGTTCCTCGCAGCTTTAGGAGGACTTTGGGGACAAGGACTGTCGGGGGAAAGGCGTACGCTATGAGTCCGTCCCAGGGAATGGATAAGGCGTCGACCGCCCAAGCCAGGGGCTCCGGTACTGGGGAAACGAAGAGGGGAAGCTGGTGATTCCACCTCGTGGCGAACAGGTCCACCATCGGGGTCTCCCAGTGAGAGCAAATCATCCGGAAAATGTCCTGGCGTAGCGTCCATTCCGTGTGAATGAGCTGTCCTCGGCGAGAAAGGGAATCCGCTAAGACGTTCAGGCGACCGGGAATATGGCGAGCGCTGAGAGTCAGATCGCGGTCCTCGCACCATCGCATCAATCGGAAGAGTAGCATGCATAGATCGGGTGAATGAGTTCCTCCCTGCTTCTGTATATACGCTACCACTGTCGAGTTGTCCGAAAGGACGAGAAGATGCTGGTGTCTGAGCTGCTCTTCCCAAACGATGATGGCCTGCCACACCGCTTGCAGTTCCAACCAGTTGCTGTGTTTGTCCGCGAACTCCGGAGGCCAGAGGCCGGACGTCGTGGTGAACTGAGGAAGCAGGTGGGCTCCCCAACCAGCCCGACTCGCGTCGACACACAGGGAGAGGTGCGGGGATGGGGAGGAAATGGGGACTCCCAGAGCCAACCAGGCTCTGTCGGTCCACCGTAAAAGGTGGGGGCGTACCAACGGGGACACGGGGACGTTCGTGGTCAAGTCGCCCGAGGAGGGACGCCAGAGCAGTAGGAGATGAAGTTGTAGCGGTCGGGAGTAGAGACGCCCGAGGGGGATAAGATCCGCCGCTGCGTTGATCAGGCCCAGAAGCTGAAGCCAGACCCTGGCGGGGGCTGCCTGTTGCTGATCTATCAACGCGGCGAGAGCGGACAACTTCACAATCCGTTTCTCTGGCAAAAGTACCCTGTTGCGGTCCGTGACAAACTCCATGCCTAAGTGGATGAAGTGGCGCGCCGGGGTGAAGTCCGACTTTCCGGTGTTGACCAGGAAACCCAACCGGTAAAGCAGCTGTAAAAGAGCGTCCCTGTCCGCCGCAAGCGCGGTCTCCTCCTGATTTCTCAAAAGAAGGTCGTCGAGATAATTCGAGGTCGGACTTGACGACGACTGCCTCGCCTTGGCCACTACAGCATCCATGATGCGGGTGAAGGCCCAGGGGCTGAGGTTGAGACCGAACGGCAGGGCGCGAAACTGGTAAATCACTCCTTCGAACGCGAAGCGCAGGTACTTCCTGGCCGAAGCGTGCATGGGGACATGTAGGTAGGCGTCGGACAGATCTAAACTGACCGCGTAGTCCATGGGTTGCACCGCCGCACGAAGAGCCCTGGTCGTCTCCATCCGAAAGGAAGGGGCCGCGATGAAGGCGTTCAGCGCCGACAGATCTATGACTGGCCGCCACTTGCCGCCGGGTTTGGGGACCACAAACAGTCGGCTGTAAAAGGCGGGCGAGTCCGGACGCTGCACTATCTCTGTGGCCTCCTTTGAAAGGAGAGCCGCGACTTCTCCTCGCAGAGCGGCGGCCTTGAGGGCGTCGGACGGAACCTCTGTCCAAAGAGGAATGGAGCGCAAGGGCGGAGGAGAGCGGAACGAGATCCGTAATCCTCTGGTGACTACGTCCAAAACCCAGGGCTCGTCTCGAAACAGCGAGCGCCACTCCTCGCTGAATCGTGCTAGCCTCCCGCCGACTGGAGCCCCGACGACGGTCGGCGGGGGCGGAAATGGGGACAAGTCAGGTGGCCCGCCCGCGCCCAGGGCGACGGGCGGGACGGGGCCAGGCGGGGGCAGGGGCGTTAGCTGGGCCAGGGCGACGGAAGGACGGGCGACGGCGCGGCGCAGCTCGTGGTGGGGCAGACGGGTCCGCGGTGACACGTTTCCGGGCCCGCAAGGAGCGCCCCAGGGCCGTGCGGGCGGGAGGAAAGCGCTGCTTGACAGTCTTGCGAGGCCAACGGTCGGAGTTGGAGTCCTTCACCGTCTGCCAAGTATCCCCGAAGAGCAGAGACCCTCCCAGAGGGGCCCGACGTAGCTGAGTACTCAGGTCGACCGGCATACCACTGCAAGCTTGTAGGACGGCGTCTCGTCGCATGAGGTCGCAGTTAGCCGCAGCCGCCATCGCGTTGACCGATGAGTGATAAGCAGCGCGGTTCCCAGCCTCCGCCATGAGTAGTAGGTCTCCCAGGAGGGGAGACAAAGCAGGTTGCCAAGCTTCCTCGAGACGTCGGATGAAAGCCTGAGTCAGCAAGTCCAAGAAACCGGAGCAGGCGAGCGTGTTCCGGACCAGCGACGCCGTCCTATCCAGTCCCCGTGGGAAGGACCGTTTCAACAAAGAAGCCCCTCCGGCTTGCATCAGAGCGGCGGGATCCACTGGAGGAAGCGGGCAGAGGAACGACTGCGAATGGCCGGCGTACCAGTCCTGCTGAAAAGCGATGTCCAGAGCGGAAGGCCATCTCCCGTCCGCGAAGAAGTCCGAGTTCCGAGTCTCCGCATGCAGGTGAGACGAGAAGGCGTCCCGCAGATCCAAAAAACTAGCCGGCTGTGGGAGGGACTTGAACCTCTTAACCGTCCTATCCGCGTCCACGAAGGCGGAAATCTTCCTCTTCACAGGAGGTGAAGCTGGACAAACATCCTCCGGTAAGGCGGCGGCGATCAGCTTGGCTGCTCCGTCCAGTGCCAGCCGCGTGTCCATCCGGGAAGAAGAGACCTGTCTGACGGAAGCCGACACACTGGAGGCCGAAGAGGGAGAAGCTGAAGAACGGCTAAGACCTCCAAGTAACCAGTCCGAAGCATCCTCCGGTGCCAAACTGAGGGTGTCGAAGTCCCGCTGTCCGGAAACCGGCGACCGAAGAGGGCGACGAGGGCTCCGAGGCCGGGAATCCCGTCGGAGAACCGCAGCGGACGAAGACTCCCTCCGCAGTGGAGAGCGGTAGTCTGAACGATGCGGTGAGGACCTCCTGCGAGCCGAAGGCGGATCCCGACGAGGAGAACGGCTGCGACGAGATGGAACGGAGCGGTGAGTACGAGGAGGGGGGGAAGTGGCCGGTCGCTGGGAAGAGGGACGGGACGAGCGGGGGTCCAACCGAGAGGGGGGACGCGAAGAAGGTGAAAACCGTCTGCGGCGAGGTGAGTCCCGGTGCGACGAGCGATGAGGCGAGAAGTTCCTCCTACGATCGTGCGAAGGAGAGCGGAAACGTCGAGCAGAACCCCTGTACCTACGTTCTTCCCAACCAGGAGGCTCCGGACGAGTGCAATGATGTCTCTCTGAACCAGGCTCTTGGGAGAGGCGGGTTACTGGCCGGCCAGGGGACCTCCAGCGGGATCCCGGCGGCTTCCTCAGAGACGAGTGGGGAACGACGGTGGAGGAGGGACGCCACGAGCGTCCCACCAAACCAGGCTCTTGGGAGAGGCGGGTTCTTTCCACCAAATGTGTACGGGCGCGCTCTCGAACGGAGGCGGTCTTGACGGTCGAACTCCCACTCCGTGCACTAGTCCCTTGATTACTCAGTGGCGTTATCTGCGTCGGATCCCGTTGGTCTCGCACGTCCGGTGCCGGGGGCACAGCGGAAGGCGTCTCGGAAATCTTCAAGGTACCCGCGAGGGTAGAAGGCTCTCTCTTATAAAAGTTCCAGAGATTAGACCACCGCAGTTCCGGCCATGTAGCACAGACGTCACACGTATGGTCGGACGCACACCCAGCGCAGGGGAGACAGACTGCATGTTTATCCGACGGCCACTGGAAGCCTCCGCATTTTGTGCATGTCATCAGTAAGCCACTGCAACACACAAAACATGAAGGCACTCGGCAAGCGTCCACCAATCACCCCGTTAAGCTTTAGGCCCCCAAGCTACTGTGGTGTTATGCACCCGATTAACCAACGTACGGTCACCTGCCATCAACATTTAATTAAACTACGGCGGAGGGAAAACAAACCCTGCCGGGACAGGTGCGTATCCAAGCCTTCGTCATAACGAGGGGTGTCTAAACCGAAAGCCGAAAAACGTTAGGTATGGCCGAGATACAGTAACTTGACTCACCGCTCGCATCTGGCAATGGCGCGAAATCCCGCCAAAACCGGCGCCAACATTCTTCAGCTAATCAGGCCACCAAACAGAGGTCCAAAAACCCCAACTGAGGGAGAAGCGACGCAAAAAGCAAGCTGCTCGTGCCTGTGCCCCGCCCGGGCAACCAGCCGAGGGCCCTCTAACTACCTTACCTGTCAGTCGGAGAGGTACGAGAAGGAGAAAGCTCCATGACACCCGCAGCCCGACCGGCAAGCCAGAGAGGGAACCCTTAACAAGACCGAAGCTGCAGTCGACCAACGTCGCACGCGCAGAATCCCAGGCCGGCGAAGACGAAGCAAGCAAAGCAGACCGACCCGGTCGAAAAACTTCTAAGTCCAGAGGCTAGAGACAACACGTCTGAACGCGTGAGCCTAAGAAGCGTGACTGGAGTTCACAGGTGAATAGGGCTGGTGGGTAGGAGCGGGAGACAACTCTCGGTCCCTCTGGGGGTTCCCCGAGTGCCTCCCGGGTTGTGTTTACACAACGGGTTCTTAGGCTAGAATTGAGCAAGGAGTGGACACTCCTGGTAGTCATGTCATCGGTAATGTTTTTGAAGAAACAAATCCATAAGTCAAAATAAGTAAAATGACATTATTATACACAGTGGTTACCTGGTGGTAATAGTTCCATAAAATCCGCCCCTCAAGATATATCTGCATGAGCACTTGAAGTTTTTGAACTGTTCAGACCGATTATGGGATAAAGCATATACATACATACTTACGCCTGTCACCCCTCCCCGGGTATAGGCCGTCGACGAGAGACCTCCAGCGACTCCTGTCCTGTGCTTCTCCTTCGATTTTACTCCAGGTGGTTCCCAGTCCCTTGATGTCTGCTTGGAGGTCTCGACGCCAGGAGTTTCTCGGCCTGCCTCTTTTTCCCTGGGGGTTCCATGACAATGCCTGCCTAGTGATACTGGAAGCTGGCTTTCTCAGACTGTGACCAATCCATCCCCATCATCTTCGCCCAGTTTCATTCTCTGCTGTTTTCTGCTCTGTTCTCTCCCAGAGTCTGACGTTGCTGATCTTCTCTGGTCAGTGGATTTTCAAAATTCTTCTAAGGCAACTGTTTATGAAGATCTGTACTCTGTTGACTGTGGTTTTTGTCAATCTCCAAGTCTCTGCTCCATATAGGAGAACTGCTTTTACGTTGGAGTTGAAAATCTGGACTTGGTGAGTTGTGACAGCTCTCTGGAACTCCACACTTTTTTCAACTGGAGAAAGGCTGCTCTGGCTTTACCGATTCATGCTCTGACATCTGCATCAGTGCCGCCTATTTTGTCTATGATGCTCCCGAGATAGGTGAAGGACTCCACCTCCTCCAACGGGGTGCCAGCAAGCAAGACTGGTTCTTCCCTTGGTTGCGTTCAGCCTCATTGTTTTTGTTTTCTGTTTGTGGATGGTGAGGCCCACTTGGGACGAGATGTCAGCAAGCCTCGTGGTCTTGTCCTGCATTTGTTGATGAGTGTGGGACAGTAAAGCCAAGTCGTCTGCAAAATCGAGGTCGTCAAGCTGTGTCCACAGTGTCCACTGTATTCCACTTCGTCTGTGCTCTGTGGTCCTCGTCATGACCCAGTCTATGGCCAGTAGGAAGAGGAACGGTGACAGCAAACACCCCTGCCTGACACCGGTTCTGACCTGGAGCTCCCAGGTAAACTGCCCTTCGTGGATCACGTGACATGTCATGCCGTCGTAGCTGCTCTTGATCAGGCGGACGAGCTTTGTGGGTACACCGTAGTGTCGTAGGAGTTTCCACAGAGTCTCTTGGTCCACGCTGTCAAATGCTTTCTCGTAATCCACAAAGTTGACGTACAGCGGGGAGCTCCACTCCAGAGACTGTTCCACGATGATGCGGAGAGTGGCGATCTGGTCTGTACATGATCGATTTTTCCTGAATCCTGCTTGCTGGTCTCTCAGCTGGGGGTCAACAGAGCTCTTCATTCTCTCCAGGATGATCCTTTTGAAGACCTTTCCTGGTACTGACAGCAAGGTGATTCCTCTGTAGTTGGAACACTTGCTGAGGTCGCCTTTCTTGGGAAGCTTGATTAGGTACCCCTCCTTCCAGTCAGCCGGCATCACCTCCTCTTCCCAGATCTTTCCAAACAGTGGGTACAGCATCTCTACTGTTGTCTCTAGGTCTGCTTTCAGAGACTCCGCTGAGATGCCATCTGGCCCTGCTGCTTTGCCGTTCTTCAAAAATGCCACTGCTCTTCTGATCTTTTCCCGGCTGGGTCTGTCACAGCTGATGGGTAGGTCGGTCTCTGCTGGCTGGATGTCTGGGGGGTCGGGTGGGCTGGGTCTGTTCAGTAACTCTTCAAAATACTCGGCCCATCTGTCGAGTTGGTCTGCTCTGTCTGCAATAGGCTTGCCTTCTTTGTCTTTTACTGGTCTTTCTGTATGGCCATACTTGCCCGACAATCTTCTGGTAATGTCGTAGAGCTGTTTCATGTTGCCGCTGCCTGCTGCTTTTTCTGCCTCTGCTGCCAGGCTGTCTGTGTAGGCCCTCTTGTCTGCCCTGATACTCCTCTTCACCTCGCGGTTGGCTTCCGAGTATTCCTCCTGTGCCCTGGCTTTGGCTGCTCTCGTGCGACTGTTGTTGACAACTGCTTTCTTCTGCTTCCTCACTTCTATCTTCTTCAAGGTCTGTGCCGACAGCCAGTCCTTGTCATGGTGTTTCCTGAACCCTACAGTGTCTTTGCAGGTTGAGTTCAGCGCCTCTCTAACTGCCTTCCACTGCTACTCTGTGGTGACCGTCTCCTCTTCATTTACTAGCTCCTGTAGCGCTTGAAACCGGTTGGACAGCACCAGTTTGAACTCTTCTCTCACTCCAGTCTCTCTCAGGAGGCCTACATTATAGCGCTGTCTTGTTGTCTCTGTGCGGTTTTTCTTTAACTTGAGCTTTATTCTTAAGGTAAGCAGATGGTGGTCTGAGGCGACATCTGCTCCCCTCCTCACTCGAACATCTTGAAGGGATCTTCTAAATTTCTTGCTAATGCAGATATGGTCTATTTGGTTCTCTGTAGTATGGTCAGGTGAGACCCAAGTTGCTTTGTGTATTCTCCTGTGTGGGAAGATGCTGCCTCCAATGACAAGTCTGTTTAGAGCACAAAAGTCTACAAACCTCTCCCCGTTCTCACTCATCTCCCCTAGTCCCTGTCTCCCCATCACCTCTTCGTATCCGGTGTTGTCCTCCCCTCTTTTGGCATTAAAATCGCCCATGACGATGGTGATGTCTCGCTCCGCACATTTGTCCACAGCACTCTGGAGTCGGTCGTAGAACTCTTGTTTCTCTTCCTCGTCACTGTCATTAGTGGGCGCATAACACTGGATGACGTTCAGCTTGATCTTTTTCTTGGTTCTAAAGGCTTTTGTGATAATTCTTGGCCCAAGAGGTTCCCAGCCCATCAGCACTCTCTGTGCCACTGGTGACAGCATGAATGCTACTCCTTCTGTATGGGGGGCATTCTCCTCTTCATGACCTGAATACAGAATCATCTCCCCACTTAACAGCCTTTTCTGGCCAGACTGCGTCCATCTGGCTTCACGGATACCTAGCAGGGAAAGGTTGTACTTTTGCATTTCAGCTGCTATCTCGGCGGCCTTGCCACTCTGGTACATGGTCTTGACATTCCATGTGCCCATGGTTGTGTCCCTGGACAGAGAGAGGCGGTTCGGTCCTGTGGCTTCCGAAGACTTCCGGCTTTCACCACAGGACGTCATAAGTCTTCTGGTAGAAGAACCTTCCTCCTCCAGGAAAGGAATCGCTGTTTGTCTTTTCGTCGGCGTTTTTGTAGCTATTTCCTTATTTGCAGGGTGGGAAAGCTACTAGGAGGACCAGGGGTTTTCTGTCGGGGTCACCTTCCCTTAGACCATGTTGGTTCACGGCACCTTATTTCATTCAGTGCACCCCTCTCACGAGGGACCCCCTATCCACCACCCAGGGGACGCGCCTCAATGCCATATGGTCCCAGTGCAAGGAAAGCATATACATATTTAAATGAATTTTTTTTCTTTCTTCTAAATTCAAACACTATATTGTGTAGTGCATGCGCATCTGTTGAAGTTGCAAATAAGTAAATAAGTGTATCTTTACCACTATCACAGTGGATAATTCATCTTAGTTTTTTTCACAAACTATGAAGAAAAAGTAACCGTAAATGATCTACTTGTGATTGACTTCTTACTCACTTGTCTTCACGTGCCCGTAGTTCAAAATCTGACAGCAGACTTGACTCCAGCTCCAATTGGCCCAGAAGTTTGGAGTACCTCTCCTCCAGGTCCGTCTTCTCTGCACTGACAACTGGGAGGCGTTGTAAGCAAACTGCACTTACGAGCTGCCATTTCCCTGGTGTGCACAATGCTCCTGATGTTAAATGTCGCAGCTGAGAGTAGGTTGTCACTGAACAAAAATGAGAAATAAAATCACACAAGTATTTCCATTTCCATCCCAACTATCCCTCTGATTTCTGTAGTTCCTATCTTCACATTTAAAGGCCCACTACCGCCGTAACTTTTCAAAGATACACTTCTGTAACAGATAGTTACAAAACGCTACATACAGATCTAGCTATGGTTCATTTAGACACAGGACAATCATGCATTTCAGCACACATCGTCTTTATATCAAGAAACCTGATAATGACTCCACTCCGTTTCAGAAACACAACGCTATCAGTGCAAGAATCGGGTTAAAATAGACTGACACGCTAACGGCAGCGCAGGATAAATAAGTGCGATTGCTCATGTGCTCTTGCTGCGTGTCCAAAACTGCTGTTAAAGTTTATTAGGCATGTCAAAATGGCATAATAAACACACCTGGTGCTGAAATATTAATTTTTCTCTAAAATATATTTTGTTGAAAAATACTTAGCGATGACATGTGTGATGAAGCTCTATGCTTGTGCATAGTGCTCGCACAATAGGATTAGTACGGTACGGTTTTTGTTAACGGTTTGTTTGTGCCGAAAGTCCGTGGGGCCTGCTGCCCATGTGGAATATGTAAGACATGGTTAGCACGGATTTTTTTGTGAGTTCTGTTTAGTGAGTTCTAGGCGGAAGCTGTGACTGTCAGAGGTCTAGATCCGGAGTGCGGGCTGTTTTGTCGTATGGAACGGTTGTTGAGTTACCTAGCCCGCATTCCAAGACTCTGAAGCCTAGATTTCAGGTATGTTTCTATAAACGTAGTATTGATGGTTGTTTAGTTAAAGACAGTATGCGTGGTAAGATTAATGTGGTTGTATAGCGGTGTTCCGGTTTGGTTTAGTATAGTATGTTTAGAATTCGGTGAAGTAACCGGTGTTTTTGTATACAGTTGTTTACCGAGTTAGATGACTAAAGGAATATGAAGTGTGTATGTCTAAGCCGCTATGAAGATAGTACGTGGTTGGGTAATCATAGTCTTTTCCAGGGTATAGAGTAATGTATAGCAAGAGTGTTAGGCTATAGTCTGTTTCAAGATAGTGACAGAGATGGGGTGATACGAAGATAGTTTATGAAGCACGTGTGTGTGTGTGTGAATGAACGTGTGAGTTATTTGTATCAGCCAGGTTACGTGACGTTTCTCATTGATCCAATATGTTGTGTGTTTAGCAAGTGTTACGTTGGGACTTTTGTCTATTCAGAGTTCTTGTAACGAGAGTGGAAGACGGACGCCGAGACGTCGAGTCGCAGGTGGGACCTACGTGAGGTCATCCCTCCAGCTCTTCTGAGAGTGAGTCTGACTGGGGACCAAGACACCCAAGTCCAAGCTAGAACTGAGTACCGTACGAGAACAAGGACGTCCGTGCCCAAAGAGAGACAGGACGGCAACAAGCGTACGACGAAGGACTTTCACGCCTAGACGTGAGAAGGACCAACGTAACCAGACAACAACATCAAACAGGTTGGAGGCAATGTGAGACTAAGACCTAACCTGGCAAAGATACTGTGATACGTGTGTGGTGTGATAGTAGGATATTGTATATAGTTGATAGTCATTTAAGTCATTCTTTTTCATTTATACTGTATAAAGGTTACTTTAGAAAGGGAGCCCGTGTGTTTGTTTTACCGCATGAATGCGCCCGTCTGAGTCAGTGGCGGTGTATGCGTCTGTTGCGTGAGAGTCTGTGCGTACGACTGTGGGCAAGTCTGCGTGCGTTACAGTGGTGACCCTGTTTTAGCGGTAGGTTAGAAGTATTTGCGAGCGATAGTGAGTAGGGATTTTAGAGTAGGATTTGTTGCTATGTGCATGTTGTTGTGTTAGATTCCCCTCTCCGATTCTAGGGGGTAAGATCCGTTATTTCTGTAGTTTTCGGGATCTTACGAGGAGCTAGTACTTGTTTCTTCCTTTTGTATAGGTAGTGTTCTTTTTCCTTGCTCTTCTTTCTATCGTTCTTATTTTTCGTTCCATCTGGACGTCAAAGTAGGTCACTGTTTTCTCCATAGTTGATATTGTTGTGAGTTTGCATTTTAAATTTTTGCCGTTGAGTTGGTTGTGGTTTGTATTGTTCGGTTGTTAATTTTGCCATTTATTTGTATATTTACGTTTTCAAGTTTTGGGACGTTGTTGCAGTAAGTATGGAGGTAGACCCGGTAGAGGCTTACATTAAACAGGGTGAAAGGTTAGGACTTAAGGATGAGAAACTTTTTGACTATGTGGAGAAGTGTAGGGATAGGGAGGATAGAGCGAGAGAAAGAGTACTTAAGCAGAAGGAGTTAGAAGTTCAGAGGGTGAAAGACGAGAAAGAATTAGAAATTCGTAGACTTAGAGAGGAGAAAGAGTTGGAAATGCAGATACAGAGGGAGGAGAAAGAGCTAGAAATTCAGAGGGAGAGAGAAGAGAAAGACAGAATACTTAAGAAAGAGGAAATGGAGCTAAAGGAGAAAGAGTTAGAAGCTCAGAGAGAGCGAGAAGAGAAAGAAAGAGTCTTTAAGGAGAAGGAGTTAGAAGTACAGAGAGAAAGAGAAAGAGAAGATAGAGCGTTTCAGAGAGAGAAAGACGAGAGGGAACATGCTTTAAGAGAGAAGGAGCTAGAGTACCAGAGAGAGAAAGAGGAAAAGGATAGGGAGGTACAAATACAGTTAGCTCGAGATGCGGGATCTAGACCAGATAGTGATTCAGTAGGCCGAGGAATACGCAATTTTCCTAAACTGCCGATGTTTAAAGAGTCCGTGGACTCTATTGACGCTTTTTTGTGCCGTTTTGAGTCTCATGCGCAAGCGTTGAGTTGGCCTCCTGCCAACTGGCCCGTTTTGCTTTCATCTGTGCTTGAGGGTCAGGCCTTGAGTCTTTACCATAGTTTGACCGTTTCGGGGAACATAGAGTACGAGACTTTGAAGGAGTGTCTCTTGCAGAAGTTCCAGTGTAATGCGGAAGGTTTTAGGGAACGCTTGAGAGCTTGTCGGCCAGAGACAGGGGAATCGTTTATGTCGTTTGGCAAACGATTGTCCCATTTGCTCGTACGGTGGGTCAAGCTGTCAAAGATCGACCACACGTACGACGCATTGTTTGATCTCATGTTGGCTGAACAGTTCTTTGGGAGCGTTTCCAAGGATCTAGCGGTATTCTTGAGAGAGCGTAACCTCAAGACTACGGACGGGTTAGTACAGCACGCGGAGGCTTTTCGGATGGCGCATCCTACGAAAAACCTCACGCGTAGGACCGAGACACCGCCAGTCGGGTTGGTCGCTGCTAACACGACTGGGGGTTACCGGGGGGTCAATACTTTACGTGGAGGCCCGCGGATTAACGGTAGAGGTACTTTGCGTTTTCGACGCGGTGATCGAGGTAACAGCAATGGCGGTAGCGATCCGTACGCACGTGGAGGGACTTCTTTGTGTGGGTATGGTCGTGGTCGTGTTGCGAGTTCGGACACGCAGTGTTTTTCTTGTCGTGGGTACGAGCACTTCAGTCGGAGCTGTCCGTACTACAGTGCAGGCGCGCAGTATGCTAGTTATCAGGAGCACGTCCATCTGACTCATCAAGGTCCTAATAATCCTGGTATGGTGGATGGGGCGGTGCAGCCCACTCACGTAGCCAGTCTTGCGGTCCCAGTCGGGGAGGAACCACAGCTGGGTGCAGTGTGTTCAGATGACGGAGGTGGTTGTCTACCGCTGGTAGACGGTGTTGTTAATGGATGCCTTGTTTCTGTTCTCCGTGACTCCGGTACAACGACCGCGGGGGTCAGGCGTAGCCTTGTTAGACCAGATCAGTTCACAGGCGAGTCACAGAAAGTAGTTTCGTTTGGAGGAAAGATAGAAGTTTTTCAGTTAGCTAAAGTAGAAGTTGATACAGAGTTTTTTACAGGTAGTCTGGTTTCGTGTGTCATCGACGAGACAGTAGTTGATTTAGTCGTGGGTAACATGAAGGGTGTGCAGCCAGTCATCGCTAGAGTTGGAGCGATTAAGCGAGCTCATGTTCCTAGCGGTGCAGTCGCGACGAGAGCTCAGAGCAAGCGTGCTCGTGGGCAGAGAAAACGTGTTATTTCCGTCCAGAAACAGGGAGTCGATCGGCGGGTGTGGCCCAATAGTCGGGTTGGTCTGAGACGGCATACTTCTGTTGCGGACAGAAATGCGGCTCAGCACCCAATATTTAGGTAGATCGGAGACTACGATCTCGCGATTGTAGGTAGGTCGGAGACTGGGATCTCGCGATCGTGTGGGCAGTCGTTGGATCGATTTCATTTCTGGAGGTTTTAGCGCGTTGGTTCTGTTTTTGTGTGTGCTGTGCGATCCGAGAGTGTACGTTGAGGTTTAAGCCAGTTCTATTTTTGCTTTCTGGATAGTCAAAATTAGTCCTTTCCTGTTTTCGGATAACATTACGTCGAGTAGTCTTAAAAAGAAACTCGGTCGTTTCTTTTTTTTCCCGAGGAAGGGGGAATTGTGATGAAGCTCTATGCTTGTGCATAGTGCTCGCACAATAGGATTAGTACGGTACGGTTTTTGTTAACGGTTTGTTTGTGCCGAAAGTCCGTGGGGCCTGCTGCCCATGTGGAATATGTAAGACATGGTTAGCACGGATTTTTTAGTGAGTTCTGTTTAGTGAGTTCTAGGCGGAAGCTGTGACTGTCAGAGGTCTAGATCGGGAGTGCGGGCTGTTTTGTCGTATGGAACGGTTGTTGAGTTACCTAGCCCGCATTCCAAGACTCTGAAGCCTAGATTTCAGGTATGTTTCTATAAACGTAGTATTGATGGTTGTTTAGTTAAAGACAGTATGCGTGGTAAGATTAATGTGGTTGTATAGCGGTGTTCCGGTTTGGTTTAGTATAGTATGTTTAGAATTCGGTGAAGTAACCGGTGTTTTTGTATACAGTTGTTTACCGAGTTAGATGACTAAAGGAATATGAAGTGTGTATGTCTAAGCCGCTATGAAGATAGTACGTGGTTGGGTAAGCATAGTCTTTTCCAGGGTATAGAGTAATGTATAGCAAGAGTGTTAGGCTATAGTCTGTTTCAAGATAGTGACAGAGATGGGGCGATACGAAGATAGTTTATGAAGCACGTGTGTGTGTGTGAATGAACGTGTGAGTTATTTGTATCAGCCAGGTTACGTGACGTTTCTCATTGATCCAATATGTTGTGTGTTTAGCAAGTGTTACGTTGGGACTTTTGTCTATTCAGAGTTCTTGTAACGAGAGTGGAAGACGGACGCCGAGACGTCGAGTCGCAGGTGGGACCTACGTGAGGTCATCCCTCCAGCTCTTCTGAGAGTGAGTCTGACTGGGGACCAAGACACCCAAGTCCAAGCTAGAACTGAGTACCGTACGAGAACAAGGACGTCCGTGCCCAAAGAGAGACAGGACGGCAACAAGCGTACGACGAAGGACTTTCACGCCTAGACGTGAGAAGGACCAACGTAACCAGACAACAACATCAAACAGGTTGGAGGCAATGTGAGACTAAGACCTAACCTGGCAAAGATACTGTGATACGTGTGTGGTGTGATAGTAGGATATTGTATATAGTTGATAGTCATTTAAGTCATTCTTTTTTCATTTATACTGTATAAAGGTTACTTTAGAAAGGGAGCCCGTGTGTTTGTTTTACCGCATGAATGCGCCCGTCTGAGTCAGTGGCGGTGTATGCGTCTGTTGCGTGAGAGTCTGTGCGTACGACTGTGGGCAAGTCTGCGTGCGTTACAACATGACTAATAGGAAGTGCCTACTACTTGCTCAATTTTAGCTTAAGATTGATTGTTGATTGATTGTACATTGCTTAACATCCCGACAGCAACAAGACTTTCTCAGGACATGCCTGCACTGCTTGGGGGAAGAAAAAAAAAAGAATATTGAATGTATGTCGCCAGCCGGTCCAATACTTTAAATAAACCTACGACATGGGGCTAAGACCCATAAAGCTAAGACCATTTAGCAACACACATCCAATATCAAGAGCTACAGGTGGCGCATACAGTGGGGAGAGTTTTAAAAAGGAAAATACAGGTGAATGGACCAAGGGTAGACAGAAACACATGCCCAAGAATAGAGGGGAAAACCCACCCTGTGGGGCTGACCAGGCTGACCCTGGGAACTAAAAAGTAGTTAACCCCACCCAAGTCCCCCAGGGCAGACCCGGGTAGGGGCTTTAGCCTAAGAATCCGTCGTGTTACAACACAACCCGGGAGGCACTCGGGGAACCCCCAGAGGGGCCGAGAGTTGTCTCCTGTCCCTGCCCTACCAGTTCCGGGTCACGTGGTAGACCAACCAGTCGGAATACTTAGCTCGCCAGCGGCAAGCGGGGCAAGTGGGAGGATCCTCCGAGTCATGTCATTGGTACGCATTTTTAAAAAAAATATATTTTAGAGAAAAATTAATTTGTTTCCTCTAAAACATTACCGATGACATGACTAATAGGAAGAATTGCAATAAGGAGGCGGGTGCTGCTTTCAAAACACCCCCCCCCCCTCCCCCATAAGGGGTAAATCAGAGCCGTCCTCCCTGTCGCAAACTCCCGACAATTTTAGCTAAGTGCGTACCTACGGCGCCTGTGGCGCCGGGAGGGAGTGTTGCGCCACAGAGATGTCCCCCACCAGTGCGAGGTCGTCTCGCTGGCCTGCCAGATCCCCGAGGTAGTTATTTGGGTTTAACGCCGAGCAGGCAACTAAGGCCATCTCACGGCGGGAAGGTTAAAAATCTGGTCAGCCAGACTAAAAGAAAGGTCTTAAGACATGACGTAAATATACCTTAAAAATATATTAGGCTAAAATGTCACACAGGTCTTCAAAGAAAACGTCGAAAGACTCTCAAAAAGGTCAAAATAATAGAAATATCATAGTCTATAAACGCTCAAATCTTATTAAAAATATGGCACTCTCTCAGAAAACTGAAGATCTTGTCCGGGGGCACATCCCAGAACAAAACCTTCAAGGAGTCTGCTGTGAAATGTTTATGCCTTGTGTCGATTAGATCAGCACAGGACAACAAAAAGTGTTGAACAGAGTACTGCTCGTCGCAGGCATAACACCATGGACGCTCCTCCTGTTTTAGTAAATAAGAGTGCGTAACATATGTGTGCACGATGTGGAGCTGAGCCAGGACAGTCTCCTCACGGCAGCTGCCGCAGCGATAAGATAGACCGTTGGACAACTTAGGAAGGGCTTCATGCAGCTTGTTAGCTTCCTCTTTGTCCCACTCGGACTGCCACTCACGGGCTACGAACGCACTAGTCACATGTCTAAAATCACTATAAACAGTCTGTGTGTCAAGGACAGGGTCATTGCGTGCATCGTTGGCAGCAGAATCTGCGAACATGTTGCCTTTGATGCCCACATGCCCTGGGACCCAAATAAAAATGATGTCATAATATTCCTTCATCAAGTCCGCGTGGAGCTCTCTGATCTGCACCAGCAGTGGGTGGTCATTTCCCATGCCCTGAAGGGCCTGCAGGGCAGAAAGAGAGTCAGACAGAATCAGGAAGTTCCTTTCTCTAGATTGATAAACATGCCTGAGTGCCAGCAGAACCGCCTGCAGTTCCGCACTAAATACAGATGAGTGGTCTGGGAGGCGGTGCTTAAATGGGCGTCTAGGATGGCGAGAGGACACTGCGGCCGCAGCCACTCTCCCATCCTCAGACTTTGACCCATCCATATAGATACGACAATAACCAGGAAAAATTGAAAGCAGTTCGAGGCTCTGTTGGTATATGGCTGGTGGAGTAGAGTCTTTCTTGTGGGCAGTCAAGTCCAGCAAGATGTCAGGAACTGGTAAGAGCCAGGGTGGAGTGATGTGTTGCAGGGATTGCAAAACTCTGTCCAGGTCCAATCCGGCTGCCTGCAGATGAGGTCGGACACGGAAAGAAAGTGGACGGACAGCTCCCGGATGGGTATCGTAAATCTCTGCAAATGATGGTTTAAAAACACAATCATAGGCAGGAGTGTCTGGATGGGCCTTCAGTTTCAGAACGTAGCTGAGCATGAGGCGGATGCGGTGGAGTTTGAGAGAAGGCTCCCCTGCCTCGGCATAAAGACTAGGAACTGGAGACGTCCTGAAGGCCCCAAGACATATCCGCAGACCCTGATGGTGAATTGTGTTCAGACGCTGTAGCACAGACTTGGAAGCTGAGCCATACACCACAGAGCCATAATCCAGTTTGGACCGAACAAGGGCCCGGTACAGTCGAAGTAAGACAGTACGGTCCGCACCCCAGTCAGTACGACCGACGACACAAAGAACGTCGAGAGCCTTCTGACAAGAGGTTTTAAGGTAATTAATATGGTTGCGGAAGGTAAGTCTTTTGTCAAAGATGACCCCCAGAAACTTTGCCTCCTCGGCCACCTTAATTGGCACTCTAGCAATGCTCAGGCTAGGTTCTGGAAAAAATTTCGTCTGGTTAGTAAAATGCACACAGACAGTCTTGGAGGGCGAGAACTTGAATCCATTGAGAGACACCCACCGCTGGATGCGATCAACGCACAGCTGCAAGCGCCTCTCAAGGGACGCAAGTCCTCGACCACGTGCGCACAAAGCAAAGTCATCAACAAACAAAGAGCATTCAGAATCATCCTTGACGGCCTTTACAATGTTATTAATTTTAATACTAAATAAAACAGGAGATAGAATGCTGCCCTGTGGGATCCCCGAGGTAGAAGCGGGCGAAGGTCGATTCTGTCTTCCAGCCCATGGCAGCCACGATGTCTTTGACAGCGCAGTTCCGGTCAAACGCGACGCTCGTGGCCATGGCTCGTACCTCGTGTGCGCGTATGTGAAGCATCTTTGCTCCTTGCGGGGAGAGGTCCTGGTAAGCGGACCGTATGACCCAGCGTAGCCAGGAAGATATCATCTGGGCTGTTTTGTCAGATCTGCCAGGTTTCAAGGGTAGGAAGAGGCGTGAGCGTCCTCTCCGGACGGCTTTGGATCGTCGCAGGTAAACGCGAAGGGCACGCACAGGATGTTGTTGCCTGGTCTCCTGGGGAAATTTCACATTTCTCAGTGGTCGTAAGGTGATCACCTGTGGCATGGTCAGAGGAGACCTAGTCTTGGCAAGGAAGGCAGGGTCCGTGAGGAGCTGTACCGAGCCATCCGCTCTGAACTGCAGGCAGGCAGAGTGCGCTGACAGTGCGTGTAGCTCGCTAACTCGGGCCGTGGTAGCAAGGGCCAACAGGAAGCATGTCTTACGAGTCACATCCACGAAGCGGGCCAAGGGCAGAGGTTCGAACCTGGCAGAGTTAAGCCACGTCAGTACCCAGGGTAGATCCCAGCGAGGAAGTGCAGGGCGAAGTGAGTCATAAGGTCGGCGAGGTCTTTGCAGTCGCCGGGATCCAGGCGGCCAAGGTGTCGTTAAGTGTCAGCAATCATGGACAGGTACCCCCTGAGGGTGATAGGGGCCAACCCTTGGTCTCCAAAGAGCCAGAGAAAGAAGTTCGCGAGCTGGGGGTTCGTCAGTTTGGTGGGGGCGAGGCGCTGGTCGTCGCACCAGGAGCACAGGACTCGCCATTTTCCCTCGTAGACGCGTCTGGTCGAGAGTCTGCGGACAGTAGCGATCGCCTCCACTGCTGCACTTGAGAAGCCTCTAGAGGTGAGAGCTTTCCGCACAATCTCCAAGCGTGAAGGAGGAGCCGCTCCGGGCATGGGTGGAACAGCGGCTGGCGGGGTTGCTTGAGCATGGTGCTCGGCGTAGGCAGCAGCAGGGGGGGACCCGTGGTGAGGCTGAGGAGGTCGGTGGTCCAAGACCGTTTCCAGGAGAACGGGGTGACCAACAAGATGACCGCATTGCATCCTCGAAGCTTGAGGAGGACTTTAGGGACGAGAATCGTCGGGGGATAAGCATACGATATGAGACCATCCCAGGGAATGGAGAGCGCATCGACCGCCCAAGCAAGGGGGTCGGGGATCGGGGAGACGAAGAGGGGAAGCTGGTGATTCCACCTCGTAGCGAATAGGTCGATCATAGGGGTCTCCCAATGAGCGCAGATCATCTGAAAGATGTCCCTGCAGAGCGTCCATTCCGTGTGCAGAAACTGGCCGCGCCGGGAGTGAGTCGGCCAAAACGTTCAGGTGTCCTGAAATGTGTCGGGCTCGGAGAGAAATACTGCGGTCCTTGCACCAGCGCATCAGACAGTAGAAGAGCATGCACAGGTCGGCAGAGCGCGTCCCGCCCTGTTTCTGAATGTAGGACACCACCGTCGTGTTGTCCGAGAGGACGAGAAGCTCCTGGTGATGCAGGTGAGCTTCCCATGCCATGAGGGCTTGCCAGACTGCTTGCATCTCCAACCAGTTGATGTGTGTGTACGCCAGCTCCGGTGGCCAGGGACCGGACGTTGTAAGGAACCGCGGCAGTAGGTGGGCACCCCAACCGGAGAGACTTGCATCTACACAGAGGGAGAGCTGCGGGGGCGGAGACGCCAGGGTGACTCCCGAGGCAAGCCAAGAAGTGTCCGCCCAACGCCAAAGATGGGGACGCAGTATCTGAGTCACCGGCACCCGGGCAGCTAAGTCGCCGGAGGACAGACGCCAATGGAGCAGGAGTAAAGACGACCAAGGGGGAGAAGATCCACGGCAGCGTTCATGAAGCCAAGAAGCTGAAGCCACACTCTGGCGGGGGCCGCATCCTCCTGGGCTAACTGGCCAGCTAGGGCGGCAATCTTCTGTATCCACGGCTCTGGTAGACGTACTCGGTTGAGGTCGGTTGCAAGATCCATGCCGAGATGGACAAAACGGCGTGAAGGAGTGAGGTCCGACTTGCCCGCGTTGATCAGGAAGCCCAAGCGCGAAAGCAGGCGAAGCAGAGCATCCCTGTCCGTCGTCAGGTCGGCCTCCGACTGGTTGCGGAGGAGGAGATCGTCTAAGTTGTTCGATGTTGGACTGGAAGACGACTGTCGGGCCTTGGCCACTATGCCATCCATGATGAGGGTGAACACCCAAGGGCTGAGGTTGAGACCGAACAGGAGGGCCCAAAACTGGTAGACCACACCGTCGACTGCGAAACGGAGGTATCTCCTGGAGGCCTGGTGCATCGGGACGTGGAGATACTCATCGGACACGTCCAGGCTGACCGTGAAGTCCCCAGGCTGCACGGCGGCCCTCAGGGCCCTGGCATTCTCCATGCGAAAGGTCGGGGCCGAGATATGTTTGTTGAGAGCTGAGAGATCGATGACAGGTCGCCACTTCCCACCTGGCTTTGGCACGACGAAGAGGCGGCTGTAGAAGGCTGGAGAGTCGGGGCGCTGCACTACCTCTGTGGCAGCCTTCTGCAGAAGGGAGGAGACCTCTCCACGCAGGGCGGAGGCCTTGAGCCGGTCGCTCGGAATCTCGGTCCAAAGGGGTGAGCGTCGTAGTGATGGCAGCGAGCGAAAGACAATCCGGAGGCCGTCGGCAATGGTGGAGCATATCCAGGGGTCATCGGGGAACAGCGAGAGCCAACTCTCGCTGTAGAGGGCTACCCTCCCGCCGACAGGGGACCCCAGAGAGGTCGGCGGGGGTTGAGGCGGGGAGAAGTCAGGGGGTCCGCCCGCACCCAGGCTGGCGGGCAGGGCGGGGCCAGGCGGGGGCATGGGACCAGACAGGTCTAGCACGGCCGAAGGCGAGGGTCTGCTGGGGGGCCCGAGAGCGGAAGAGAAGGAGGGTCTTGACGTCCGCAGGGCGCGACCCACGGCCTTGCGGGCAGCTGGAAAGCGTTGCGGGGCCAGCGGTCGGAGTTGGCGTCCTTCACCGATTGCCACGAGTCGCCGAAGAGCAGAGTACCTCCAAGGGGGGCGTGACGCAGCTGAGTACACATATCGGGAGGCATCCCACGGCAGGCTTGAAGTAAGGAATCCCGAAGCATCAAGTCGCAATTGACGGCGGCTGCCATGGCATTGACTGAAGAATGGTACGCCGCCCGGTTGGCCACTTCCGCGCAAGCGAGTAGGTCACCCAGAAGGGGTGTGATCGATGGATGCCAGGCGTCCTCAATGCAGCGAACGAAGGCTTGGGTCAGGAGCTCCAGGAACCCCGAACAAGCCAAGGTGTTACGGACGTGGGTAGCTGTCCTATCCAACCCGCGGGGGAAGGAACGTCTGAGCTGAGTGGGGCTGCCCGCTTGCGCCAAGGTTGAAGGATGCACCGGAGGGAAAGTGGCGGAGAACGAATGGGAACAGCCTGCGTACCAGTCGCGGCAGAAGGCGATGTCAAGTCTGGCTGGCCACCTACAGTCCGAGAAGAAATCGGCATCGTGACCGGTGGCTTGCTGGAGGTGGGCGGAGAAGGCATCTCGCAGGTCTTGAAGCCGGGCGACTGGGGGAGGGACTTTAACTTCTTTACTTGATGGCCCGCGTCGTCGAAGGCGGAGACCTTCCTCTTGGGGGGGGGGGGGGGGGGGGGGCGTGGGGCAGGCGTCTGCAGGAAAGGTCGCGGCGATGATCCGAGTGGCCTCATCAAGGGCCAGCAGCGTCTCCGCACGGGAAGCCGATGGAAGCCTAGGGGAGTCCGGGTCGTCGCGGGAGCGGGGCGAGGGTGAGTGGGTGTCAACGTCGCACAGGGCCGAGATGGAGTCCTCGGGGAGTAGACTCAGGGTCTCGTCATCCATGAGGCGGGAAGGCGGGTGGGAGGAGCCCACAGTAGCAGAGGCCCGACGAGAAATAAAATGTCTATCCCGCGGCCCACGGCTCTCCAGGAACAAGACATGTCGACGCCGAGGGGGCGACGAACGCAGCGAGGAGCGGCGAGGTGACAGGGGGTTGGTGCGCGGCGGGCGTCTGTCACGGGGGGAGCGACTGCGATGCTGGGAGCGGGGACGACGATCCCTCACAGGCGAACTCCTGGGGGGGGGGGGGGCGCATCCGGGGAGAAGACGATCTGTGTCGAGAGCATCGGGGCGAGGGAACAGGACGCCGGGAGGGAGCCCGCGACGAGGCGGCACGCGATGAGGACGAGGAGGGTAGGGGGCTGTGGCTGCAATCATGTTGTGTGGTCCTGTCCTTCCGACGGTGCTCGTCGGGTGGGCGAGCGAGAGTGTCTGGAGCTGGTGGTGGAACGGGAGGTGTCAGGTCCTTGGCTGGACTTTGCACGCCGGGGCGCAAGTCTCTGTTGGCCGGGCTCAATGAGGCGGGCACTCTGCCGGCATTTGAACCCCTCGGAGGAGTCAGCGGGCTTTCCGAGGAGAGACAAGAGGACTGGCAGTTGCTAAGGTACGGCGCAAGGCGCGATGCTGCAGACCGGGTTCAGTGAGGCGGGCACTCTGCCGGCATTTAGACCCCTCAGAAGGGTCAGTGGGCTTGGCAGTGGACGCAGTCCTGTGGTAAGTACCTTTGGCCTGTGTACAAAGTGTCGTCCGTTCCAAAAGGCCGGGTCGGGAAGGCGCGATCACTTCTCCCGAAGCGGAAGAGGGCGGCAAAGGCGCCGGTTGGTCGCTAGCTGGCATGGGGCACTCGCGCCGGTAGAAGCTCCAAAGGCGAGACCACCGTAGCTCGGGCCAGGACGAGCAGACATCACAGAGGTGGTCCGAGGAGCAGCCAGCACAGGGGAGGATCCGTTGGCCATTGGAAGTTGCCACATTGGGAGCAAGTAAGCACCTGGGAGCTGCAACACATATCAGGCATGCTAGGCGACCGAGCGTGGGCACCTGAGAGCATAATACCAGCGACAAAGAGGTGCCTCTGGTTGAATCAACTGCAACACATGTCCGACACAACACGCTAAAAGGCGAGGGTACAAGGGGCCACGCCAAGCTAAGACAAGCGTACAACAAAGTACAAATGAAACAAAGCGCCGCTGACCAACGGTGGCGCTAACCACCCGTAAATGGCGAGGGCACGAGGGGCCCCGCCAAGCTAAGACGAGCGCCAGGCACGCAATGATACAACAAAGTACAAGCAAAACGCAGTGCCGCTGAACAACTGGCGCTAGCCACCCGCTAACGGCGAGGGCACGAGGGGCCCGGCCAAGCTAAGCCTAGCGTCGGGTGTCAAGATATACGACGTACGAGTGAGAAAACGGGGCGCCCCAGGCGCAGCTGGCGCCCGGCTCGGGGGCCAGCCGAGGGCTGTTAACGCTACCTTACCTCTCAGACGAAGCGGGGACGGGGGAGGGTGGGGGGGGGGGAACATCCATAACACTGGCACGGCGCAAGGCGGGAAAAGCAGACCACACCAGGCCGGCGCAGAAGAGGCAACGGAAGCCCAAGCAAACGAAGCCCTCTCAGCAGGAAACTGGCAGAGGCGAAGCTCTGCCGCACAGGCAGTGGAAAACACGAAGTCCGAAGTAGAGCGTAAGCAAGAAGACCGGGCACCGGTCGCAGCATACACAGGTAGAGTCCAAGGCTAACGCTAAACACGTCTTCACAGCACGAGCTAAGTAGGACAATTGGTTGGTCTACCACGTGACCCAGAACCGGTAGGGCAGGGACGGGAGACAACTCTCGGCCCCTCTGGTGGTTCTCCGTGTGCCTCCCGGGTTGTGTTGTAACACAACGGGTTCTTAGGCTAAAATTGAGCAAGTAGTAGGCACTTCCTATTAGTCATGTCATCAGTAATGTTTTTGAGGAAACAAATGTGCCTTCAGATTTATGCGTAATGGTACTTTAACTCCACCTAACTAAAACAACCAAATTCATGAACCGAACATCTACAGAAATATCAAGCTGAGCTGAATCCCTGAACACCACACAACTGAAAAGTCACAACATTGCCGCAAGAAAGCATTGCATTTGAGAAGGTTGATTTTTGGTACGACAGACTTCTAATACTTCCTATCCTGCGGGAATGTGATTGGGAATTACGTCAGCACAACGGTGGGCATATATTAGTAAACACTTACAAGCAAGTACAGAGTTTCTTCTCGGCAGAGATGACAGGACGAATGACAGTCGACAAGCCGCCATCTTTATGTATAACATGTGGAGTTACCTACCTTTCCAAAGCAAGGGACTTCACTGCCAATAAAAATTTGTGTAGGAAGTCACGAGAGCGCATGCCCGAAGCATATAGTTGTTGACAACTGAGAAACAACCAAGAAATTCTAGATAATCAGTATTTACAAACACGGGCCAGGTCCCCGGGCATGCAAGGTAGATCCAGACCACAGTCATCATGAGTTTTGGGTTGGTATACTTTGATTGTCATTTCTTTACCTTTGGTGTGACTTTTCATTCCAAACGTGTCTCAACACTACTTGTCTCAACACGAACTTGGTTACTTTTTGGCAATGTGTGTGTGCTGGACAAGCACCAAGTTTCACACAGTGCCGGCTACAGTTCAGACAGCACAATCACGTGTTGCGGTTGGCGCTGATCGTATGGACTTGAGAAATAACTGCCATTTCAAATTGAATGCTGGGTCACTCTTCTGAAAACTGCTCAGCAGCAGTGCATATTCTTCAAACACAAAAACCAACGCTGTTGTTATATTTTTCACTACAGTTTTGCTACTGTTTGACTTTACTATGAATAATGGTACTGACTCCGTTTGTGCATTTAACACTATCTTTTCAAAGCGCGTTTTCCCTGACTGGTCTGTTTTCCGGCACCTTGGTGTGTGACATGGCTATGGTGGTCTTCATCTTAAAGAACCTACCACGAAGCACTGCACTTGCTCAGCATTAATATTTTAAACCCCAGAATAGTGAAGATTAGTGATATTTCTTTAAAGTAGATTTAGGTTGGATTTGACAGAATGAGGCTTTTGTGCGACGATACATCAGTAAAGTTGCTGTCCCACATGTAACACGTGGTGTAAACACAACAAGCACTCTCCTCAACGCTGCGTTGTACAACAACACGCTGTGTAGATCATGTGTGTACCAACGCATACGAAAATATGGTCTTTTAAAAAAAAAACTTTACAACTTATCCCTGGTGAAATAAAGAACAAATAAAGCTTGTCTATAAAGACAATCATAAGAAACCTGTCTGATGTGATTGGAATTGCGTTACGCATGGGTATACTTTGATAACTTTCGCGGATGAATAACAGTTTTGCCCTACTTCCGTGGATGAATATATATACACAACACAGTGGGGCTGTGCGATTCGCAAGCTATTTTGGGTGCCTCCGTTGTTTCTGGTTGATCGAGCATGCGTGTACCGCATGGTGTGAACCCTGGAGCAGTGTGTTACGTGCGAGGCATGATGCGTGCATAAGTAAGTAATTTTATTAAGCTGCTATCATCTTCTGAGATATTTCTACAATTTGCTGTTCACAGACTGTAAACTGCACGCGAGTCTCCTAAACTTTAATGAGGAATAGTCGGGGCAGTTGACAGAAAAAAAATACTAGCACTGTCATTTTTGATCTCCATGTCACAATTCTGAGCAGTTTTCAGGAGAGTGACACTGCTGCGATTGTGAATCATGTTGTGATTGGTTGTAGATCATAGGAAAATTGGTTTGTGTTTTGCATTTAGCATGTTGGTCTCTTTCTCTGAAATCACAGTAGCAGCAGAATAATAACATATGAATGTCTGTTTGGAGACGTTTCCCAAGCTGTGATGTGAATATACATATCTGTATTTGAACACTTGAATGATTATTTATTGGATACCTAGTCTTGCCTTGTAAATCATCACCGCTCATGGTTTAACCCATTCCTGTCCATGTTTATTTATGGCCTATGCTCTACCTGGTCCAGTTTTTTTTTAATACTAAAAAAAATAGTCGTGTTACTTTAAAAAATCACAAAAATAGAAAAAGGTATGGAATGAGCTGAAACTTTGTATACTTTCACTAAGTGGAATGTATTACTTGATTATGTACATTATGTACACCTGAAACGGTTTTAAAATGAGATATTTTAATTGATTTTAATTTAATTAATTTTAATTGGGCCATGAATTAACTCGTGGTCGGACATGTAGGAGAAATTTCAGGCCATGAATATACTTGGGGTCGGACACGAATGGGTGAAGTTAACATATTCTTCACTATACTACTTGTTTGATAGGTATAACAAGTATGTGTTATGTTTAACACACCTATCCCAGCGGTTGAGACTATAAAACAGTCCAGGAGACTGATAAACCAAGTTGAAGCACAGTGCTAGAATAGCTAAGGCTCCTGCACATGTACATGTGGCATCAAGCTGCACTACCCTTGAATGGTCATGGTCAAGCCATATTCTGTTGCAGTACAACAGAAAATGGAGTACAAGTTGTAGTGTATTATGATTGAATGGGTTACAATGTATTCCTGATTGTTTTGCAGATTTATGTGTGCTTTTATTTTTGCAGACCATCAGCTATGCGATTTGAAGTGAAACATGGAGTCAAGGGTGGAATATTTTGGCAGAAAGGTAAGCGTTTTAATTCTTGTGTCCAGTTTGGTCCCTGAATGTATTATTATGGCATGAACAAGATGAAGAAGAAGATGCATAAGCATTAGGAAACTGTCGTGGCATATGAACGAGCATCCATTGTTAAGATCAATATAAGTTATAAGCAAATAAACATCACAGTCAAGCCAGTTCAAACACACCACACACATGCACATGTACAAAAGTCATTCACACATACAGACACATGCATGCACAAACACACATCTAAGTTAATAATAAAATAATAAGACTAATCCGTCACATTATTCACCCATTCAGACATCTAAAACGGCTGATCACAATAAGGACTGCAAAAATACAGGTAAGGTAGATTACAAAGTAAACTTCAGATATAACAAATCGCCAGGGGATCAAATTTTTCTTGTTATATCCGCAGTTTGTTATAAGTGAAGTAATTTACACAGAAAGAGTGTTGTGGGACCTCCAAGATGTTATATCAGAGATTTTTATCTGACCTTGTTAACTCATTCAGCCCGACGGCTGTATTTCCTAAATTTTGGAGGCGTCATCTAATGACTATGCACCAGTTGCAGGAGATGGATCAATCATGATAATTCAAGGGCAGTGCCAGATTAGCTTGGGTCCAACAGGCGCCGAGCTAATCTGGAACTACCCTTGAATTATCATGGTCGACCCATCTCCTGCTGTAGGGCGTCAGGGCTGAATGGTTTAAAAGTGGAGTAGACTGTATATAAAACTGTAGTTCATGTATGTGAATAGGATCATGAAAAACTGTGAACAACCATAAATCTTAAGATAGGTTATAAAAAAATTATGTAGTGTATGTAGTTTAAGATCAGAGGACCTGAAGTCAGTTTGCTACCGGTAAGTTAAATCATATCTTAGTTGCTGAGAAAATATCACACTGTATTCAAAGGGGGAAAAGTAGAATAAATGAGCATGGAATGACAATGTAGTGATAACTGATAAGTTTAAAAGTGCTGTGATGATTCAGTTTTGCCTTCTGAGACAGAGCCTGAACAACCAAGGGATAGACTAAAAGTTCTTTTGAAAATGAGTGGTTTTAGCCTTGATAGATCAGTAGGCATGATGGTACTCGTCATGAATGATACACCTTGCTCTCTTGATGGTACATAAATGATACAGATATTCAAGTGAGGAGAGACCCATCCCAGCAACATGTTTTGACCACCCTATTTAATTTCTTGCGGCCTTTGTCAGTTGTTTTGCCATACAACACTGTCATTGAGAAAGTGAGAACTCTCTCAATGGCAGCTTGGTAAAACTGCACCATGATCTGCTGTCTGATGCCAAAAGACTTCTCTCAAGCATCAACAAAAAAAAAGGTGCTGCTGCCCAGTAAGCAAAGGTCCTCGACCCCAAGTCATGGGCCTGAAGACGTTTTGCTACTGGGATGGGCACTATTTACCAGATGTTCAGTGTTATTCAGATCGGCCGAAATAAGAGTGCCAAGGAACTTGAATGTTTCCACAATTTCAGTCTTATTACCATGGAATTGGATGGTTAAGGGAATTGTTTTAGATTTTTTTAAAAGAAAAATTATTTCCTTGTTCTTTCCAACATGCAAATCCAAGTCATTGTCGGAGCACAGTGTACTAGCCTGTCTACCTCATTATGCACTCTCATCATTATTTTGGGGGAAAAAACCTTGACTGTCAATCATTAGCAAATTTCATTATGTGTGCACTGTTGCAGGCTCTGATCTTGACAATCTAATTTCTGTTTAACAGAACATTTAGACTCCAGTTAAAGATTGACTGTATGAAATTTTTATGAAACCAAGTTGCAGCAGCTTCTCATGTTTTTGGGGCAGTATGATGATATTAAAAGCACTCAGTGTTGTCTGCAAAAGACAGCTTAACTTACGCAGCTGCAGAATATAATGCAGCCCTAGCAACTCAGCGTCCTCTACTGATGTTACATATATATATATATATATAACCCCTCGTTTGGAAATATATTACATCTGAAAATGTTATGTTCTAGTTGCAAAAGAAAAAAGTCTGATTTGAGTTTAGAAAGCTTTTCTAGATGGACAATGTGTACTTAATTATGTGTGTTTGTTTTTGCATTTTTGTTTTAACCCATTTAGCCCCAACACCCTATAGCACGAGACTGATTGACCATGATATTCAAGGGTAGTGCCAGATGAGCTTGGCACCTGAAGGCACCAAGCTAATCTGGCACTACAACTTGAATTATCATGGTCAATCCACCTCTTGCAACTGATAAATAGTCCTTAAGTAACAGTTCCAAAATTTTGGAAATGCACCTGTGGGGCTGAAAGGGTTTAAACAGATTTATTTTGTATAAATAGATTTTTTTTCCCTTGCAGAACCATCAAAGCAGAAACCTAGAAAGGTGATGTTTTGTTTTTACTTGAATTAAGTTGAAATCTTGATTAACAAAATTTAAACTCATTGTGTGTATGGCCACATTGTGTTAATCTGTGTTATTCTGAGACTGTACTGTTCTTTGTAAGAACAGTTCAGCTAAAACGAAAAGGAAAGGGGAGAGTGACAGTGCTAATAATTTAGGAAGATGACCAAGTAAAGCACATGACCAAGTAAAGCGCCTGCCACCAATGCTAATATTGCGAGGTTCGATTACGGGTTCCGGCGTCGGATTTTTCTCCTCTAGTAAGTGTCACCGTTAATTCGGGCGGACCGTCGGGTGTTCTTTCTCCGGGTACTCCGGCTCTTTCCTCCCCCACGACTTTGGTATCAGTTTCAGCCCACTTAATCAAATTTCAAATACAAACGATTTTGAATTTCCAAAAACTACAGTAGCTCGCTTGAGCTTGCCCTTAGCACCACGTGAATGTTCTGTGTTTATGTACAGTGTGTGAGTGAATGCGCTTTATTCACGTGAGCGTGCTTGTTGGGTTCAGTTCGCGGCGGCGCTATGAGCCGATTTTCAATTGGGATAAAGCGCCTATTTAATGCGCTAATTATTATTATTATTATTAATTATTAAAAGCACTGTCAGGGGAGAGAACTGTGCATTAATGACCAGTGATCATAGATCTAGTTGGTCAAAGCACAGGTGTGCTTTGACCAACTAAATCTATGATCATTGGTCATTAATGCACAGCTCTCTTCCCTGACAGTGCTTTTACCAATTTACTTGGTAGTCTTTCTAAGTTTAGCTTAAAGTGTCATGGCCTACAAGGAAAAAAGTAAACGCGGAATGCATATTGAAGTTCAGCTGTTGATTTTCATGTTGCATCATGGGTTGCTTATTCTGTGTCCCTATATCTGCTTATGTGCCCGTCAAATTGATTTCATTCTTCTCCTTCTTTTTTTAAAAGTTTGGCTACAAATCGAAAGGTCTCCGCCACCCGGTTAGAAGGGTTGAACCAGAGTACATTGAGGAACCAGCCCAGAAGGCCAAGCCCTCGACAGATTTCATCAGGAAAAACAGAGAGCAGTTCGGACAAAACCAGAGAGAGGAGGAGAAGGAAAACTACCATGGCAGCAGTAGTGCAGGGCGGCCATCGTCAGAGATCAAACCAGGGACAGTGACATTGACACAGGACCAGCTCAACGCTTTACTGGCCACTGTTGGCAAGTTTAAGCCGGGAGAGGCGGATGGTCTTCGCATCAGTATTGGTGAGTTGTCAATTAATTAATTAATTGTTATTTTATAGTCTCTCATCCAGTCACTTCCATCAGGGCTCATGGGAACCCATGCCTCCTGTTAACCCAAAGGGTGTCTGTAACTGTAGCAGGAATCTAAAACCACTGCCAACACCCAAAGGGTTAACAAAGATTACTTGACCCATTTAGCCTGGAGGCAATACAGCAGCACATGGATCGACCATGATAATTTAAGGGTAGTGCCAGATTAACTAGCTAATCTAGCACTACCATTGAAATTTCATGGTTGATCCATCTCCTGTAACTGGTGCATAGTTGTTGGGTTACAGCTCCAAAATTTGGGAAATGCGGCCTTGGGGTTAAATGTGTTAACCCTTATCATTCGGAAGACACCGGTGTGTGAAATAAGTTTGACTAAAATAGTTCAAGGGTACTACCAATGAACTAAAGCCATTGATTTATATCCTTATCCGTAAGTACTATAATGTAGCTTGCGTATGGCAGTGTACAAATTTGAAGCTTTTAGCCTCAGTATGATATGGGTTAAGCTGAACCCAGGCGAAGCAGAGGGTCTGGACGTCAGTATTGATGATTTTTAAGTCCCTTCTATTTATAGAAGGGACTTTTTAGGACGGGTCGCAGTGGGGCGAATTTAATAACATGTCCATGATGTCAAAGGCGGGCAGGTTAAACCTCTAACAATTGAAGTAACAAGATAAAAATTACATCATGTGTAGTTACACTAACCTTGCTGCTGAATGTACATTTGGCGCAATGCGCCATATGTATGTTATGTGTGTGCGTATGTATGTCAACAAGAGAATCTCCTATGTTTCTGTATACACAAGCTTGAAACTTGGCGAAATACTTTCTTAAGTGGGTGGCTAAGAGAGCCTTCGAGCATATTGTAATTGAATGTCTCATTGAAGACATAAACAACCGTTTATAGGAAGTCGGTTGGCCCAGATTAGAGTCCGTAATTTTTGTCATATTTACCTGAACTTTTGCATATAGCTAGTTTGGAGAAAGACATTAGATGAGTTCGTTAGCCAGCTTTGTATCCTTTCAACTTCTTTAGTAAAAATTAATTCTTTTCAGAAAAAAATTAAAACCATAAAAAAAACGTTCACTTCTAGAGAAAGTCAGTCAAGGCCGGTGACGTAAAAGAAGCAACTCCGTCACCACGCAGACACTGATACTCTAAATATGATGTAATTCTCTCTCTCTCTCTCGCTCTTTCTCACACATTTGCACGCATCTCCAAGAGGCATAGATCCTCATGTGCCAGAGGGCGCATGAATATCTATGCCTCTTGAGTATGTTTGGAGCGCACGCATGGACTCATGCACAGGCACACGCATACACACACATCCACGCGCTTTCAGAAGAGCATGCAGGTGTACTTAGTATAGCATGTAACTAGGTAAAGTCAACCTGATTTCACACAAATTATAGCAAGACTGAAATTGTACTGTGAAATTCTAGTTTTGTCACCATTTTTGCAAGTCTTGAAGCGAAAGCGAAACTCATATCACGTTAAATATAAAATTACGTATAAACAACAACAAAAAACTGTCATAACAAATGGCGTTTGACAAACCAATGACACATATGTGCGCATCTCCAAGAGGCATAAATCCTCAAGTGCCCGGAGGGTGCATGAACATCTATGCCTCTTGAGGAAGTGTTGAGCGCGCACATACACACACGCTCACTCATACACACACATCAACGCGCTTTCAGAAGAGCATGCATGGGGTCGGCCAGGTGCAGGGGCACCTCCCAAAAAACAAGAACCCCACCCTCCTGAGACCCAGCTACACATGGTGTATATATACATAGTACATAGTATAGCATGTAGCTAGGTAAAGTCAACCTGATTTCACACAAATTATAGCAAGACTGAAATTGTACCGTGAAATTCTAGTTTTGTTTCTATTTTTATAAGTCCTGAAGCGAAAGCAAATCTCATATCAAGTTAAATATAAAATTACGTAAAAAAACAAAAAAATACGTCATGACAAATGACGTTTGACAAACCAATGACGCGTATGCACTGCATGCGCCCCTTCTCGAGTTCACTATGATGCTTTGGCACATTTGTGAGGTTTTTTTCAGAAGGAGATATTTCAACATCAGAATCAAGTCAAAGACAAAAGGTAGAGGCCCTTGACAGCAAAGACAGCTCTCATATTATATAGAAGGGACTTTTGGGGTTTTGTTTCATCCCATCTTGTTGTTGTTGTAATGTCTCTCACGAATGTGCTTGCACCATCTGCAAGAGGCATATATTCAAATGACCACCCCCCCCCATCCCCCCTCCAGTCTCAGGGGCTTATGAAAATCTATGCCTCTTTCTGACAAAGATTTGTTTCAGTTGTTCCAATGTAGATTAACCCATATCATGCTGAGGCTAAAAGCTTCAAATTTGTACACTGCCATATGTAACCTGCATTTTAGTACTTACACTTACAGATAAGGATAGACCAATGGCTTTTGTTCAAGGGTGGTGCCAGAATAGCTTGGCACCTAGAGGCGCCAGACTATTCTGGTACTACCCTTGAACTATTTTAGTCAAAAAGGGTGAAATTGTATCGTGGGTGGTGCCAAGATGCATTTGATAATGTTTTAAAGTGTTCTTAAGGTTTTTCATAAAGTTATCTCTTATTTTGTATTTCTACCATCTAATCAAGAACACCATTTGGGAAAACTTGAAACTGTACTTTTGCGGGATGACATTCATTTGAGATTTAACCTGGAGTGAATCAGTTGACAGATTGAACAACTATTACCGTAGTACAATAGTACCTAGTGATTACAGTACATGTATTGGTAATAGCAAACTCTGAAAAGCACATGAACAAAGTTGTCCAGGGTTTGAAATACTTTTCAAAAGTACGGGGCCTTTGGGGCCCCACAGGAAAGTAAGGGGCTCATGAACCATCGCATAATTTACGGACAAGACAGCAAAACATAGGAACTCTCCTTCGCGGGAGGAGGCGGCTTTAGCTAAAAGAAGAATAGTGAGCTTCAAACAGCAGAGTGAACGTATCGCGCTAGACTGCTATGCAGCAAAGAGAGGTTGATGCAATGCATATCGTGATAAAAATAGCCAGCCACGTGTGTTTAGTGAAAAGTTCATGAGCTGTGTCAGGACCGCGCTGATTTGCTGAGTACCGCCTACCACTGCTTTGAGACAAAGTAGGTCTGAAAAGAAGTGGGCACGTCGGGCCTCGTGGACATGAAAGTAGAGGGCCCGAGGCCAAAGTAAGGGTTTTTTTTTTTTCCCCGGGCCCCCGGTTATTTTTAACCCTGTTGTCTGAAGAGATTTTGTTCCCAATTATTAGCTTTTATTTTTTCTTTTCAGATGCAGATTCACATCAGCTGAAGATTGATTCCCCTCAGCTAAACTCGAGAGGCATGGACAATGGTCATGGGAGAAATGGTGACCATGAAGAAAGGAGTATTCCAGGTCTGAACGGAGTGGCTGACAATGATGACAGGGTTGAGGCTAAGAACAGGAGGTGTGTACATCTTGTTAACCCCATAAATACCGAGGCAAGGTTAATGCTACCAATTTGCAAGAGACATAGATCCGCGTGAACCCCCGCAGTTGCGGGGGCTCATGAGGATTTATGTCTCTTGTTAGTCCTGTGTTCGCTGTGCCGACTTTTGTCATGATAATTCCTCGAGGAATCGTCGTGACAAAAACTGCTACCATCAGCCAAAGGGTTAAATCCTAGAAGCACTTCATTACCTAACTCCTTTTCACAGGCAGCCACCAGTACTGTTTAAAGTGCCAGCGGCTGCACGCGCTTAAGGTTTAACCCATTCAGCCCTGACGCACTACAGCAGGAGATGGGTCGACTATGATAATTCAAGGGTAGTGTCGGCGCCAAGCTAATCTGGCACTGCCCTTGAATTATCATGGTCGATCCATCTCCTGCAACTGGTGCATAGTCATTAGATGACACCTCCCAAATTTGGGAAATACAGCTGTCGGGCTGAATCACGAATGAGTTCAAGATATTCAAAACATTAGCCAGCATTTGCATAGTACAGCAGGAGGTGGATACACAATGCTGGTTCAAGTCTAGTGCCAGATCAGTTTAGCACCTTATTGGTGCATCTGTCTCTTTTTCTGTTGCTGAAGTGTTTCAGGGTTGAATGAGTAAACACACCATGCATGACGTAGCTTCAGAACTTTGCATCGAAGTGTCAAGTTTAACCTTTTGCTGTCGGCATTGCTTATTGTCATGGTGATTCCTGCAGGAATCACCATGACAATAAGCACTGCCAACAGCAGAGGATTAAATCATGTCTTGATGTCAGTTTTGGTTTGACTTTTATTTACAGGGCACACTGCATTGTGTGTACCAGACAATTGTTACGAAATATATTTCTCACAGAAGTAAAAGAAATACGTGAAAACCCTTTTAATTTAAACCTGAAGGTTCCATCAACAATACAATTTGTTCTTGTACAAGAATAAACATTGTAAGGACTTGTTTTCTGATACATGTTTACACTCTATCTACAAAGAAGTCTCCTGTTACATGTTCATGCACTGAAAAATAACACCAAAAACAGACTCATCATAGTTTTCAATAATGCGCCTTTCTTTCTGCAATGTTGATTAGCTCTGCATTATGTATTTTTCTATCATGCTTTTTAAAATTTGTTTCAGAAATGCAGAGAAGGGTGTGAGGTTTGACTCGGCAAGAAATGAAGTGCAGCACATGAAACCTGAACCACAGCAAACGCCACTCCCACCGGCACCTCTGGTGCCTTGGAAACACATGACTGTGGCAGAGAGAAAACGGCTACAGTGGGCCAGGGAAAAAGGTGAGGGAGGGTGTGGAAAACTGGGGGGAGGAGGTAGAACTAGAATTTAACCCTTTGGCTGTCGGTAGCATGCTTGGTCATGGCGATTCCCACAGGAATCACTTCGACCAAACATGTTACTGACAGCCAACAGGTTAACCCTTTTAGCGCCATGGGCGCATTTCCCAAATTTCGGAAGTGTTACTAAACGACTATGTACCACTTGCAGGAGGTGGATTGACCATGATAATTCAAGGGTAGTGCCAGATTTGCTTGACGCCTGCACGCGCCAAGCTAATCTGGCACTAATAATAATTACGGTATTTATAATGCGCTTATCTTATAATAATTATAACTCTAAGCGCGCACTCACAACTCGCACACGCATGCACACGCTTTAGACAATGACTCACGTACCACAAATAGTGAAAATACATTACGACGGTCAGCTTGGGGTGGGGAGTGTGGTGATGTAGTGCTAGTACTGTTGAAAGAGGTGAGTTTTGAGGGCGGACTGGAAGGAGGAGAGAGAGTGTTTCTGACGGAGAGAGAGTGGGAGAGTGTTCCAGGTGGATGGACCGTATACTGAGAAGGAGCGGGGGCCGAAAGTGCTGAGTTTGGTGCGGGGGATGAGGAGGCGGAGAGAGGCGGAGCGGAGGGAGCGGGAAGGAGTGTAGGGGTGAAGTAAGTTGGAGAGATAGGTAGGAGCATAGTTGTTCAGGGATTTGTACCAAAGAGACAGAATCTTGTATTGGATGCATTGGGGGATGGGGAGCCAGTGAAGGAGCTTTAGCAGGGGAGTGATGTGGTCGGATTTTTTCTTTCTAAGGATGAGGCGGGCAGCATTGTTTTGGATGTGCTGGAGAGTGAGAGTGGTGGAGTGAGGAAGGCCGGAAAGGAGAGAGTTGCAGTAGTCGATGCGAGATAAGATGAGAGAGACAGCGAGTTTGGTGGCAGCTTCGATAGTGAGGTATTTTCTGATCTGACTGATGCAGCGGAGGTGGAAATAACATGCCTGGGCCGTGGCGGAGACGAAGCTGGTCATGGAAAGAGTGGAATCGAGGATAACGCCAAGGTGCTTGACAAAGTCAGAGAGGGAGATGGGGGTGCTGTCGAGTTGAAGGTGGAGAGAGGGAGGGAGCTGGGAAAGTTTCTGGCGAGTGCCTACCAGCATGGCTTCCGTTTTGTCGTCGTTCATTTTGAGCTTGTTTGCTGTCATCCAGTTTTTCACGTCTTCATAGCAGTCAGCCGTGCGAGTCAGTAGTGTCTGAGCGTTGTCGAGTTTGTCTTTGTCTAGTAGTTGTGAGTCGTCAGCGTAGAGGTGGTGGTGTATGTGGTGAGACTGGATGATGTTGGACAGGGGAGAGGTGTAGAGTGTGAAAAGGACTGGGCCCAGGACGGACCCCTGTGGAACGCCGCAGGAGAGCCTGACTGGGTTGGAGGAGACGCCGTCGATGGTGACGGACTGCTGTATGTCGGAGAGGTAGGAGAGAAACCAGGAGTGGGCAGAGTCAGTGATGCCAAAGGAGTGGTGAAGGCGGTGGAGGAGGATAGAGTGGTCTATGGTGTCGAAGGCGGCAGAGAGATCGAGTAGCGTAAGAAGGGAGATGTTGCCCGAGTCGGTGGAGAGAAGCAGGTCGTTTAGGATCTGTAGAAGGGCTGTTTCAGTGCTGTGATGTTTGCGATAGGCAGACTGGAAGGGACTGAGGAGGTTGTTGTCGGCGAGGTGGAGGTTGAGTTGGTTGAGGACAACCTTCTCAAGAAGCTTGGACAGGAAAGAGAGATTGGAGACTGGGTCGAGGTTGTGTTTTTTGAGGAGAGGACGGACGATGGCGGACTTGAAGATATCGGGGACGGAGCCATTCTCTAGAGATGTGTTGATGATGTCGGTAATGAAGGGCAAAAGTTTTGGGAGGCCGTCCCGGTAGAGAGAAGCTGGGAGGGGGTCTAGTTCACAGGTTTTGAAAGGCATGGACTTTATGGTCTTGAGGACTTCATCCTGAGAGACGGGGTGGAAGGACGAGAGGGGAGTGCCGGAAAAGGGGGGGGTCGGGAAGGCAAGGCGGAGAAGGCAGAGTGTCGAGTGTGTTGCGCAGAGTTTGGATTTTGTCGGAGAAATAGGAGGAGAAAGCGGACGGAAGTTCTTCTTTGCTGTGTGTGTTGGGAAGAGGAGAGTCTTTAGAAGTGCCTAGGAGTGTGTTCATGGTGGCGTAGAGGGTTTTGGAAGAAGTGGATTCCAGGATTTTGTTTTGAAGGTGTTTACGTTTGGAGTCGGAGATCATTCTGCAGACTTTGGATCTGGTGGTTTGGAAGATCTCTCTGTGAACGGTGAGGTCAGATGATCGCCAGCGGCGTTCCGCTTGTCGACGCTCGCGCTTGGCCTCAGCTATGTCGTCAGTGAGCCAGGGGGAGGGGAGTCGGTTGGGTATGGAGCAAGTGGTGACAGGGGCATGGGTGTCTAGAAGTTTTCGAAGGGAGGAATCAAAATGGGATGCAAGATTGGGAGAGGGGGCGGGGTTCAAGAGAAGGTCGACAGCTTCGTCGAAGAAGTTCTCTCGGTTGACAGATTTCAGTTTGAATTTACCCTTGAATTATCATGGTCAATCAATCTCCTGCTGTAGGGTGTTGGTGCTGAAAGGGTTAACTATGTCATGCACGCGCGGTAAACTTCAGATATCACAAAATGCCATGGGAAACAAATTTGTCTGTTGTTATATCCAATTTTTTTTACAAATTATTTAATATTTTGGCTCACGTGCAAAGCAAAAGTGAGTCTATGTTTTGGGCCAGTGGAAGTCTGTCGTCTGTCCGCCGTCGTCCGTGGTAAACTTTAACATTGGCATTTCCAAGGATACGTTTTGGTAAGACCTTTCTAAACATACCAATTTGAGTGACCTCTCACAAAGGTCGAGGTCATGGGGGATCAGGAAATAGGTCAAAAATAGCTATATTTTGACATAATTTTTTTTTTTTAATACTATTTACAACTTCAAACCCAAACTTGGTACAAAGATACCTGATGGTAAGACCTTTCTATACGTACTAATTTGGTTGATCCCTCAGCTTTAAAGGTCAAGGGTCACAAGCGCTCAGGAAATATGTGAAAAATAGCCATATTTTGACAAAAGATGTTTTTTCTCAAATACTATTCACAACTTCAAACCCAAACTTGGTACAGAGATACCTGATGGTAAGACCTATCTATGCATATTAATTTGGATGACCCCTCAAAAAGGTCAAGGGTCACAAGGGCTCAGGAAATAGGTCCGAAATAGCCATATTTTGACAAAAGATGTTTTTTCTCAAATACTATTTACAACTTTAAACCCAAAGTTGCTACGGAAATACCTGATGGGAAGACCTTTCTATGCACACTAATTTGGTTGATCCCTTGGAAAGGTCAAGGGTCACGAGAGCTCAGGAAATAGGTCTAAAATAGCCATATTTTGACAAAAGATGTTTTTTCTCAAATACTATTCACAACTTAAAACCCAAATTTGGTACGGAGATACCTGATGGTAAAACCTATCTATACATACTAATTTGGATGACCCCTTGAAAAGGTCAAGGGTCACAAGAGGCTGGCAAATGTGTGTAAAATGCTGATTTTTTTATAAAATTGTAGGTATTCCCAAATTTTTCAACCAATTTTGGTACAGAGATAGCTGATGATAAGACCTTCCTGTGCATACTAATTTAGTTGACTCATCACAAAATTCAAGGGTCACGGTGGGTTGACAGATGTGTGAAAAATGCTTACATTTTCAGAAAACATGGATTTTGCTGCTGCAGAAGCCAGCCCTTGTCACAAATGTCACACATGTAAATCAGTCATACACGTGAGCCATAATGGCTTTGCCTGTTTGTTTAAAATATAAGCAAAGGAACTTATCTAGAAAAAGTGTTGTAATATAAAAATTTTGTACTTGTATCCAGCCTTGTAAGCAAAGTTTACTGTACAAGGCATTTATTTGAGTCTCTGTCAATCTGCATAAGTTTTAATGCGCTTATTATTATTATTATTATTATAAGTTTAAAATAAATTATCATCAATATGACGTCACTGTGCAGAATGTAGATTGACAGATTCATTTATGTGTTTATTGAGGTGCTACCGATGGCCAAAGAGTTAATCATTGTGGATTTTTTTCTCCACTTTAGCGGCTGAGGAGGCAGTGGGAACCTTTGACCCATGGGGTCGGCCAGGTGCAGGGGCACCTCCCAAAAAACAAGAACCCCACCCTCCTGAGACCCAGCTACACACAACAGAGGTGAGGGGTTCAGTGCAAGTTTCAACATTGATAGCCCAAGTGTAGTGTCAGCTCATTTTGGATGCGTTCACTTTGATAGCTCATGAGTAGTGGCTGATCAGCTGGGCACCTTCAAGTTCAAAGGTAATTTGGGAGCCTTCTAAGCCCAGTAGTTTGCTGGGAAAATGTATTTAAATGTTTTGAGTATATGCAAAGTTTCAAACTCATTTTTCCAGCACAACTACTGGCTTTATAAGGCTGCCCAAGGTACGATTGGACTTTTTTCCACATGGCCTTTGCATCCCTAGTGACTTCCAAGCCAAAGCTCACAGTGTCTGACTGGAGAAAATCTTGCCCACTTTGACCTGCCAAACTGGACAGAATGTTCTGCAAATAGCACATTGAGATTTTTGCTCACAACCACATCGGATGTTGAGATTAGGCAGAAAATGTTTAAAGGTTTTGAGTATATGCAAGGTTGCAGGCTCATTTTTTCCACAAGGCCTTTGCATCCCAAGTGGATTCCAAGGCAAAGCTCATGGTGTCTGATTGGAGAAAATCTTTCCTTGACAGGTCCAGCATTTTCTGGAAAAAGCAATTTTGAGATTTTTGCTCGGGACCGCAAAGGATGATGAGATTAAGCAGAAAGCTGTCCAACAGTACCTTAATGGCAGGTCAGCTTGGCGAGGCGCCAAACTGACCAGCCACTGCCATTGAGCAATCGAAGTTGATCCTTGTCTAGTGACAGTGCTTAGCATGCGAGTTTGACATGAGAAAATACCTAATGCCTTGCTGCAGTACATGCTGTCTGATTGATTTTCTTTTTCTTTAGACAGTATTGCTAATTCTGTCATTGTCTGCTTTATTACTTTTGTCCTTTTCCTTCCTTCTTTTGATACTTTTTATAACCCTTTGACTGTCCATAGCGCTTTTTGTTAAGGTGATTCCTACAGGAATCACCTTAACAAAAAACGCTATGGACAGCCAAGGGGTAAGCAAACTGTCAACACAGGAAAAGGAACTTCCATTTACATCATTATTGTTTATGAAATTGTAAGCTATTTTCTGTACTTCATTTCAGGATAAGCACCTGCGAAAAGCGATCGATGATATCGAAGCCAAGTACAATGCCCTTCTTGCTCAGGCTGCCACCCGAGAATCTCCTGCTGTGAAAATTAGTCCCCCTCAAGAAGATGATCGTCGGTCCTACCCTCGGGCCACCAATGATGATGCAGACGTACGCGTTTCACAAGATTCTCACCTTCATATGGAAGACCGAGGCAATGCACGTCCAAGCAAGAAACAGAGCAGGACAGATGAACTGAAAGAGAGGAAAGGTGGGCAGAAGAAGGGCGACAGAAGGCGAGCGCCGAGCAGAGAAGAAGAAAAGGGAGGGAACCGTGAGGAACGTGGACAAGGGGAGAGAAGGAAGGAGAGAGATGAGAGAGAGTTTATGGGGATGAAAACTGAGACGGCAGAGATCGTCACACGGGGCAACGTGGGGTTACCAGCATCAATGCAGACCTCCATGCTGATTGGGGTGAGTTAGAGAGTTCCCAGTGTGCAAAGGCGATTGGACCGACATCGGTTGGCATTGGCCCGCGTGCGTGCCATTGGCGGATGATGTTGGTCCAATGGCCTTTTGCGCTTTGGGGTTGATTTACCCTTATTGCAGTAGAATCTGTTTTGAGCAGGCGTTTGTTGTTGTTTTTTACAAGAAAAAAAATGGTTAAGAGGTTGGTGATCTCTGAAGAGACATCTTGCAGGGCACAGTGTTTCCCATAGTGACAACTGAGGGTCTGTTATGCACAGATCATAATTCTGACACACAGCTGTGAAACGTGTGCATCATCCTGATGTGGAGATATTTTAAAAGTCACTCAAGGTGACCCTCACAATTTTTATGTGGAAAACTGAGGCAAAATGTGTTACCTGTCATCATAGACCATCATTCAGGTGGCTATTACCACCTGAATGACGGTCTTTAATGACAGGTGGTCACTCAAAACAGGTCCTGCTGTATTGTTATTTGCTCTGTTATTTATTATTATTGTTATTTGTTATTTATTTGTATGTGGGTTGTTGTTGTTGGTGTTTATTTATTTGTTTATTTATTTATTTATTTATTTTTTTTTTTTTTTTGCATGTCTGCTGTGTTCAGGTTGTGCAAGATGGATTAATATGTATTCAAATGAAATTTACTCAAAACAGTTTAATTATGTACAGTGTTCATTGTCTTTTGTTTTCTCAAAACTCTTACTGATGGCATTACTATTAGGAAGGTACACTTAGCTTACCGATTTCAGCCTAAGCATCCATTGTGTACACTACACAACCAGGGAGGTGACTCCAGGGACTCTTTTCCAAGAAACCCTGAGTGGCTTCCCTTGCCTCCCTATTTGGTCACGTGCTTGGTAGTATCCCACCAATCTTTACGCTTAGCTCACCGTGAACGGTTGGATTCAGCCTTCAAGGATAGCTTCGGCTGTGTATGGTTGGATTACCGGTTGTGAAAGCGTCTCTGTCCTCCTCTAGGGCTGCTGCAACCTTGTTCCTGAGGAGCAGACCGTCCAGGTAGAGGAAGCCGGGCTTGAGGCTGTCTGTCTGAACCTGGCAACGCCCTTGTCGATTATCCTGGTGAAACCCCAAGGGCTGAGGTGGAGTCCAAAGGGGAGCGCCCGGAACTGGTGCACCGCTCCGCGGAAGCCGAAGCGAAGATACCGTCAGGAGGCCGGGTGCATGGGCACATGCAGATCCACGTCCGCTAGGTCGAGGCTTACTGCGGAGTCCAGGAGTTGCACCGCCACTGTCCAGGCTCTGGTGGTTCCATCCGGAAGGGGGAGGCACCCATCTGTACCTGTATAGCGCCAAGAGGTCTATGATGGGTCGCCCCTTGCCGCTTGCCAGCTTGGGGATGAGAACTGGTGTATTCAACGTGGTATGGCCGTTGGCCTTGGGGACGATAAAGAGGCAGCAGCGTGACGAGGGGCAACCTCCAAGGCCGCTTCCAGAGCAGAGAGACCACTTCACCCTGAAGAGCTGCTGCTGAGCGCTGGTCGCCTGAAACCTGCGTCCAAAGGGGGGAGAGTCACCACGGACGAGGAGCACTCTAGAGCCCAATCCAGGCATCCTCTGGAGGCCATCATGGGGTTGGTCGCGGAGTGATACTCAGCCCGATACCCCGCCACTAGCACCGAGAGAATGCTGCTTCGAGGAGCCGAGGTCGAGAGATCCCATGTGCTTCCAAGCATCTCACCCCGGACTGCGTCGCCAGCTCTAGGAGAGACCAGAGTAGCTCTGTCGTCTGCCTGACGTCCATCCAGGCCGGCCCTTAGGAGCCTGAGAAGACGCCCTAGTCTCCGGAGTTGTCCTGAAGGGGGAGTGCCGAAACTTCCGAGCGGTCCTGAAGCCAGGCTGCTGAGGGAGGGACTTGAGTCGCTTGGCCTGCATGCTGAGACACAACTACCACGCCGCCACTGTCCCTTCAGGGGAGGGGCCGCTGACGGAAGGAGAAGTCCCATCCTGCCGGCCACTTGGCATCGGGGAAGAACCCGAGTCCGACCTCATCTCTAGTGGTGGCCGGATCTGTCCTAGCTAGCATCAGGGGTTCTGCTCTCCTCCCCTCCTCTCCCCTCCGCCCCCACTCACGGCGGTTTCTCTTTGCGGGCTTTGGCCCACTTAGTTTTAGCGGCTACGCGTGTGTGCTAGCTAACCTTCCACTTGCCCGCGCGCGCAGAGGAATATTGCGCAGAGGATTATTTACCTTCGATACCAGCGACAAGATGGTGGGCTCAGACTAGCGATTAAAGTCTAATTTTTCCTCTAATGAGAAGGCTATAGGAGGTTCATTATGGGTGAAAGAAGCAGTTCAGCATCTATCAACCTTTTCTTCACAATTATACCTTGGTATAAGACTGAAAAAGTACCATAAGTTGGATTTTTGGACGGGAAAGGGGAGGTCTGGTTGATGTCTGTTGTCACTATAGGGTTTGACACTAGCATTCTCACCCTGCCAGTGCTCTGGTATACAAGTTCTGTCAACACTCCTAATGGGCAAATGTGGTAGTAAAATGGTTCCCACAGATTTGACAGCTCAGTATTTATCCTGCACATTGTTAATTGAGGCTCTCTCTCTCTCTCTCTCTCTCTCTCTCTCTCTCTCTCTCTCTCTCTCTCTCTCTCACACACACACACACACACACACACACACACACGCACACGCACACGCACACACGCACACACACACACACACACACACAGACAGACAGAGGCTGAGCAAAAGGGAAAGAGAGATTTCTGCGTTCCCAGATGAAGCATTTCTTAGATATTGTTAGATAGTGATACTGCAGTTGTTTCACTTTGACTCTGACATTTGTTTCTGTGGTGTGTACATTACAGTACGGCTGTCCATACGTATGAGTTTCATTTAAAATGCGTTAATAAACTATGCAGAATATGTGGCTGGCGGGCGAACAGCAAGACAACAAACATTACATGAAGGCACATCCCTGCCAGCTGTTTCAGTTTGAGACTGTCAAAGACGTGTTTGGTATTGACATATGTGAGGACAGTGAAGGTACACATTCCACGTGGCTTAGCTATCTTTTAACAGAACATTTCCTAAGTGTGTCTATGCCAATGACAAAGTAAGAAAACGGATCTGGTGCTTGGATTACCTGACCATCACCAGGACAGGTAGGCTGTTCAGATTTTCAGAATAGTAATAGAGTGGAATGCTACAGATCTCTCTCTCTCTCTCTCTCTCTCTTTCTCTCTCTCTCTCTCTCTCTCTCTCTTACACACACACACACACACACACACACACACACACACGCACAAACGCACACACACACACACACACACACATTGAGAGAGAGAGAGAGAGATTGGCGCACCCTGCTCTGTACGAGACTACTAACAGCTTTTCTGGAACTGTGGCAGAAATTGTTTGGAATAGCTAGGTTGCCGTTTTCAGCAGTGTGCGATCGTGCTGAACTTGAGCCTCTTAGGGGAAAGGTTACAACACAAGTGCTGGTATTACCAAGTGTTTTATTCGCTTCCAGTGTAAGTGCAGGAAATGAAATTATAACCTTGATAAAGGCAGACCATTTGCCTTCAAGGTGATAAAGATGTTTGTGCTGTAAAAACTTGAAAACCTGGCTAAATCTTTAGTTGTTTGCAAGAGGTATCCGTTTTTGCTTCTTTGTTGCTACTGCGGCGATTGCAGCCAGCTGGAGTCTGGCTATGCCTGCATAGACGGATCAGGTTACTGCTGTTGGCAAACTAAGTGGGCTAGGGGAAACTGCCGTGACTCTCCATCTACACGGACGCGAGCCTCTCCTGATGGGGAGCACACCGGCTGCCGGAGTTTGGCACATCTTCAGGCAGCTGGCCAAGGGATCAAGCAGACGGACACATCCTGGCTAGAGTTAAAGGACGTTTGGCTCGTGATCGTTGCTGGGGAGAATCGCCTCTGTCACCAGGAGATCCTGGTTTTTTTCGACAATGTGATGGTAGTGGCCTACATACAGAACCAGGGTGGGACACGCTCACCCTCCCTCTGCATCCTCTTGTGCCAGCATACCTGTCAACCCCCTGATTGGAACACCTTACTATCAAGACCATCTCCCCTTATCAAAACCTGAATTCACCTTACAAAAATCCGTCTGCTCGATCTCACTATACGAAGATGTGTTTCCTAACGTGTTTTTGCCCAATAATGTTGGTGTTAACTTAAAGAAAACTGTTTTTAATGCAAACATTGTGTGATTAAATGAAACTTGACAGTTGTTAGTCACACATACACTAACAGAAAACAGCAATGACCAGTTCATGTACATACTTTATTCACATAATTAATGTTCCTCTCTACCCCTTGCACACCAACATCCATTTCAAATTCATGTGTATATACACTCCCTTCTCATACCTTCTCAGCTCAGTTCTGTCTTGCTACATCACTCACTCAGTCACTGTCACTATCAGAGTCTTCTCGTGGTCTTTTCTTGTGTGTGTCATTGTACTTCTTGGTTGCTGACTTAGCTGACTGAAGGAGTTCTTTGGGTATAGAAACACTGTGACATGGGTCATCACAATTGATCTTCACCCGGAGGAATCCTGTCAGTGTCTTGGGCAGCATGCTCTTTCTATTGTCTGTGTGGATCTTCCTTACCATGGAAAATGCCCTCTCACTTGCAGCATTGCTGTGGGGGAGGCTGAGGAGGGTAGAAAATACCAGTTTCAGTTGGGGAAACCTCATCCTACCTAAGGAAGTCTTCATGTCCAATAGAATACCCCAAGCTTGATCAAGTCTCAGGTCATCCTTGAACTCAGCATCCTGAACCATTTGGTAATCCTCCCACTCCTCTTTCAGCTCCTCAAGATCCACTTTACCTACAACACACATTGATAAACAGCTGTAAGATTTCTAGCTGTCTTAAAAAGCACAATCTGCTGAATACACATATTCAATTATTACTTATCAGCTGCATGACTAATGGCATTATATTTACTTTAACAGCCTTATTTTGACTACACAAAGATGTTTGTATTATGTTAAGTGATAAACATGATCATACTGTGGACAACAAACCGATAAGGGGCAAAATCTCACCTGGCAAAAAATGCTCTGCAAGACTGACAATGTTGGTGTAGTCCATGTTCTCCCTCCCTTTGAAGTCCAGCACGCCAAGCTGAGGAAGAATGTTGTCATGGAAGGGGAACCTTTCAATCATTTTCCTGACACAGGCCTCATAGAAATCTCTCACCGACCTGAAGAAGGTGGATCTGACAGCTGAAGAAATCTGATCATCATCAGCAAGATACCTGGAAAAAAAAGTTTAATTAGATATAATAATGATTAATAAACTAAGGTTGAAAGCATTCACCAAAGTCACTTGAGAGATTGCCTGAAATATCTACCATGAATTGGTATTTTGATTTACCTATATCATACATCATGTATACAATCATATTTTCAGAACTATGGGGGATGTAAGTTAATCACCTGCAAAGTAGATATAACGACACAACACCACCACTTACATTAGTCTATTTTGTGTTCAAATCAAAATACAAAATAAAATATTTATGAGGTGAGAAATTCAAGTTTTGCTCTACTAGCATTACTGATTAGGGTTAAGACATCAACATGATTACATCATTATCAATTATCAAAGAATGTTCCTACTCAAAGTAAAAATAAATAAATTTGCAATTTTGCTGTCGGGGAACATCTTTGCAGCCAGGCTGGAAAAATGGTCAGCTACAGCAGGTTGAAGGTTATGTTCTGCCACGAAATAACAGAACATCACTTCTGCCATCGTTACGTCTTCTTCTGGTTGAGCTGTCGTGGCCGTCCTCCTTTCAACTGCTGTAAAGATTGAGTCGATCGATTTTGTCTTCTTCGAACGCTCCACAGCTTCCTTGTGCCCTTTAGTTTGTACATGAGTCTTCAAGTCATAGATTCCACTTGCCGCAACTTTAATGTCAAAACGACATGGAATGCAGAGAGTATATTCCGGCCCTTTGTTTGACGCTTTGAATAGGCCATAATATTCTCCTTTCGCGTAGTTTGGGCTCTCCCATTCGGCCAGATGCCTTCCAGTACCTTTGATCTTCTTCCTCGGTGGCTGAGACATTTTCCATGTGCCAAGTGACGCTATTGAAAATGGCCGCTTCAACTGTCTTACAATACAAAACTCAGTACTGCGCAGGCGCGTAGTTTGCAGTATTTCGAAGTGGGAGTTTTCGCTTCTGGTTTCCGGTAATCGAACGTCGTCTGCTTCATAAAGAGAGCGAATCTCGTGAATTTAGACCCCTGGTTTTAATTTTACCGTATTTATTATTTTTCGCTGTACTATTATCGGTAGTACGCCGTATTAGGAAAATCACAGTTTCGCCGTACAGAAAATACGGCCAAACCGTATAGGTTGACAGGACTGTGCCAGGTCCTCCTGTGGTGCAGAGATTGGGGCATCGCCCTCCGAGCGTGGCACATCCCGGGCCTCCTGATTGTCCTCGCGGACTCTGTCTCGCGTCGCGGCCAGCTTCTCCACACAGGGTGGTCGCTTCGCCCTGACATCTCTGACTGCTCTGCGCACGCTGGGAGACTCCCATGATCGACCTTCTTGCCTTGAGGTGGAACAGACCGCTCACTCTCCTTGTCGCACCCATTCCGGACCCACTGGCCGGGGCAGTAGACGCGCTCTCCTTCCCTTGGGACGGCCTGCTAGCGTACGCATTTCCACCTTCCATCTCAGTACCCAAGGTGCTCCAGAAGCTCGTGGGCAGCAACACAGTTCTGCTCCTAGGGGCCCCGTTCAGTCGGACCAAGAGCTGGTCCACCGACCTCCGGAGCCTCGCCACGGACCCTCCCAATAGGCCCCCTACCCCACGCTCAAGGCTTGTGCGGCCCAGGCAGAATCTGTAATACCCGTGCCCGGAGCGGCTACTGCTACACGTTTGGAGGTTGTGCGGCAGGCCCTCACCGCAAGAGGCTTCTCGAGTGCAGTGGTGGAAGCTATCGCAGCGGCATGCAGAGCTTCTACCCAAAACGTCTATAAGGGGAAGTGGCGAGTCCTCCAGTCCTGGTGCTCCGCCGAGCAGCTCTCCACCACAGATCCGACTACTCCCCAGCTGGCCGATTTTTTCTGTGGGTCTTCTTCCAGCAGAGCCTGGCCCCATCGCTATCAGAGGTTACTTGGCCATGATTGCAGACACTTATCGCCACTTGGGGCGGCCTGATCCTGGTGCCTGCAAGGACCTCTCTGACTTATTGGCGCACCTGGATCTGCAGCGGCCAGTCTCCCGCTCGCTGGTCCCACGCTAGGACTTGTCCTGGGTGCTGACATGGCTCAGCTCAGACCGTTTGAGCCTCTCCTTGGCATGTTATGGAGACTTGACCAGGAAGACCTACTTCCTTCTAGCTCTTGCCTCAGCGACTGGGGTGAGCGAGATCCACACTTTCTCGCTGTGGCCCTCCTGTCCCCAGTTCAGGGCCGATGGATCGGTGCAGCTCCTTGCCGACTCGACCCAAGAATCGCCCACCTGCTGCCACACTCCAGGTCCTTACCTTCCACCCGCTCAAGGAGACGGACCAGTCCCGGGAGTCCCGTCAGCAGGACCCCGTCGGGCATTGAAAATCTACCTGCGCAGAGCAAAGCCACTCGGACAAGGGCGCTCTCGCCTGTTCCTGCCCTTGATTCCGGGCAGACATGACATCTCCGCGCAGACTCTCTCGTCCTGGCTACGTTGGGTCATCCGGTCTGTGTACATAGACCTCTCCCCAGAGGGAGCAAGAAGATGAGCACCCGAGTGCACGAGGTCAGAGCAGTGGCAGCGAGCATCGCCTTTGACCGCAGCTGCGCAGTGAGAGACATGATGGCGGCTGCGGGCTGGTGGGCTGAATCTGCCGTCGCCCACTTCTACCTATGGGACCTATCCGGCCAGCATGACGACCTGGCCCTGGTGGGGTACATCTCGGCGGCGCAGCACTCCCTCCTGGCGCTGCAGGCGCCGTAGGTCACGCTTAGCTGAAATCGTCGGGAGTGGGCGCATGGAGTGGGGGGGGGGGGGGGGGGGGGGCGGGGCACCCTCCCCCTATTTGCTATTCTTCCTAATAGTAATGCCGTCGGTAATAGTTTTGAGAAAACAAATGTATTTTTCTCTAAAATGTATTTTTTCGAAAAATACTTGCCGATGGCATTACTCAGAGGTCCCTCCCTCCTGCCCCGCTTGCCGCTTTTGAGCTAAGGCAAAGACTAGCAGGATACTACCAAGCACGTGACCGGATAGGGAGGCAAGGGAGGCCACTCAGGGTTTCTTGGTAACAATTCCCTGGAGTCACCTCCCTGGTTGTGTTGTGTACACAACGGATGATTAGGCTGAAATCGGTAAGCTACGGGTACCTTCCTAATAGTAATGCCATCGGTAAGTATTTTTCCAAAAAATATATTTTGAGAAAATTCAACAGAAGCACCTATTTGTTTTCTTTCACACAGCAAGTTGCTCCAGACAACAGTCAGTACTTGTCCAAGAAGGAGGAGGAAAAGAAGCGATGGATAGAGGAGCTAGGTAAGCCATCTTTTCCATTTTTTATATGACTTTCTTCATCGTCAACAGCATGTTAGTACATTTCAGAAAAAGTGTTCAACCTTTGGCTGTTGGTAGCATTTTTTCTCACGATGATTTCTGCAGGACAAAAACTGCTACTGACAGCCACAGGGCTAAGTGAACAGGTCAGCTCAGACAGCAAGCATGCTGGTGTGTGATTTTGGACCTTACGGCCTAAGCTGTAAGGTCCAAGATACTACACCAGCAGACATATTCAGTATTAATCGGTATTCTGTTGTGTAAACGTTTTTGTCCACTTCATGCAGTTTCTGTCAGCATTATACCTCTGATGCATTTTTATTTATTTTCTCAAAATCATTACCTATGACATTACTGCCTGGAAGCTTCACTTAGCATGTGAATTTTAGCCCCAAAAACTTAGAAGCTGGGCACACGCTACCACAAACAACTATTGCCGGGCGCAATTTTGTGGCAGCAATGTTGCCGCCACAATTAGGGGCGCCTACAATATTTCCGCCACAAATTGCGCCCCAATACAAACCGAGTCTATTTATTTGTGGTAGCCGGTAAGGCTCGAGCAATGTTGCACCCTCTCAGCTAATCAGCGGTGTCCTTGCGCCACTTCCTGTTTCTTCATCTTCCGAGCCGGAAAAATGGCGGAGAAGCTGAGCGACCGGGCTTTGAGACTGTTAACTCATTGGAGACGCGCCGCATACAGAAACGCTGCGAATAGCTGCGTATCCATGTGCGGCACGTCTCCAGTGAGTTAATTAATCAACCTTGTCCAAGAGTTCCCATGCATATGGGACTCCTGCAGCTCCGAATATTTGAACTGGGCGCATGAGAGCTGTTCCATATATGGTAATGGCAGGTCAGTCAGTACAAACACATTGCACGCACATTGAAGCGTGTGCCACGAAGCCGATGTGGCAGGTGGCAAATTGTTGCTTACCACACATTGCTGGTCGCAAATTCTGGTAGCGTGGGCCCAGCCCCTTACTGTGATACTCACTCAAGGGAGGCTGGTGTGCCATTACCAGGACACTCCCGAATGACCTCCCGTACTACCGTATCCGGTGGCGCACTCACCCTTTCCCGCCAGTATCTTCGCTTAGCTGAGTCTGACCGGTCGTGTGCACTTGTGCTCCGTTGGTAGTTGGTGAACTCTTCTTACGTGGACTTACTGTGGAAAAAAAAAAAAGAGAAAAGGAAATAAGGAAAGCTTACAAGGAAGGTTCTTCTGTGTGTGTGCTTGGTGCAGGATTTGTTTGGTGTTACAGACTTAGGACATGGCAAGGTAAAGCTTCGGTTACTTTAAGCCTCAGCAGGCGTTTCTGTTTACCGGGTCGCTTTGTGGGCCTTGTTGTTTGTACACAATCGACCGGGAATTCGTACCCTCCAAGGAGGTTTTGAGGGCTCGTAGTGAATGGCCTTTTGTCTGTCCTATGTTACATTGTTCAGGTGAAGACCTGCACCAAGTGTGGCGACTTCCAGTGGCCGAGTGATGTTCATGATGTCTGCCTTCCCTGCTCGGGCTATTCTCCCATTCGACCCTGCACTTGTTGCGTGGCATGGAAGGAAGACCAGTGGTCGCAGCTTTGGGCATTCTACTGCAGGGAGAGACCTGCACGCAAGCTGATATCGACCACATCTGCTGATATGAAGCAGAGGAATGCTAACTCAGACATCGTGTGCTTGTCGGCGCAAAAGAGGGTACTGCTGCCCCCTCCGGTGCCTATTATTGAGCTGCCATGTCCCCAGCGGGCAGTGGAAACTACAGGCAGCGGACGAGACTCGCCATCTCCCATAGAACCGAGAGCTCAGAGCCATAAATCCACAAGAATTTCGCCTGTTCGTGGTCCTCCACCTATTGTTAAACAGGCAGGAAGAGCTCGGTCTCCCAGCATGGAGTATTTTGGGTCTCGTTCTTGCCCCCCTGGCAGACAGAGAACTCAGGCAGCAGACACTGGGGACCATCCCTCTGAGGCAGTTGAGCCTTCTGGCCTTAGGATGGAACGACGCAACAGGCCCACTACTGAGAGGCAACGCTCAGAGGGGAATTGGAGAGTGAGTCGCCGGCAAGACAGGCCAAAGGAGTATCCTACGGGGTCTCCACTTTGAGGGTGGAGCAAAGGAGAGCGCTCCACAGGCACTGACAACTGCCCCCGCAGTAAGAGTAAAAGCAGTGCTTTTGGCCGACATGACGGGCGATCTTACAGAAGGCAGGAGCCTGAGTATGTATACCCCAGTCTTGATTATGATGAATATGGGAGGCGTTCAAGGGAGCGATCGAAGGAATGATCACGCAAGGATCGATCAAGCAAGGAAGCGGCGCGTGGTAGACACAGGGCGCATGGTAACGTTTCGTCTTCCCTTTCCTCTTCGCCCAATCAGCGGACAAGTCCTATCGTGTCAAGGCAGCGATCTTCGTCGCGACGTTTGGCTAGTGAGACTGCGGCTGGTAGCAGTAGATCGTGGGATCGGTCTCGCAGGTACGATGGGCAAGCAGAGAAGCGGTCTCTTTTTCCACGCAGAGATTACTGGGAAGACAGCGCTTGGACGGAGGATACTTCTTTCAGACATCGACGCGACTCTTACAGCCAGACCGCGGGCTGCGGGAACAGTTTTCCTCCAGAATCGCCACTGCTGCTCCTCAGTGCGAGGAGAGGAATGAGGAGGTTCTTAGTATTCACCCGGATGACTCGGTTTCTGCGCTGGGAGAGGACGATGTTCGACAGACCTCACCGCACAGAGATTCTGCGCATTCGGTGGCTTCGGTGGATGTGACTCCTTCGGCTCTTACTCGTCGTTCGTTGGAGGAGACGTCTCATCTTATTGCTGCTTTTCTGCCTTTGGAATGCTGCCCTCCGTCTCCACCTGTGAAGAGGAAAGCTATGGCGATGGTGGACACGCCCCAACAGCCCAAGTGGTCCAAGTCCCTTCCTCAGCCGGCGGGATTCCGGGATCTAACTGAGGCGTTTTCGGCGCACCTACGATCGGATGGCTTCGGAGATAAGGATTTCTTTTCGGACGCACGATGGCCTGATGGGATGGATCTTGCTTTTCGGCAACAGTGGTATGCTGGTCCCTCGCAGAGTTTTTCCTGTGCACTCCCAGCAGTGTTGGTACAGGCCGGCGTTTCGCGTTGAATGAATAAAGGATTGGATAAGACGGCCGTGTTGGTTCGTAACTCAGTTGCCTGTGCAGGATTCTTGGAGTTGGCAACACAGGCCTTGGTCAAGCACCTGGAGAACACTACGCTCCCCTACGTGAGATCCATATGGTCTTAGTGGCAGCAAACAGGGCGGCCTTCCATTTGTCGGTAAACTCTATGGCGGCAGCTTCCAACTGCGACTTGTTGCGACGGGACGAGCTTTTGAGACTATGCCCTACTCTGCCGGCTGCGGCGAAGTCACAGCTGCGAGCGGCACCTCTGGGAGGTGCTCTGGGTCCTCTGCTTTTTGGACCTACTTGGCAATCGGTGAGGGAGTCCTCCAGGGAGCCTTGGCCAGCCCCGGCTGCTACTGTCGCTGTCTGCTTTCAGTCAGCCCGCAGAGCAGCCCTGCGCCAAGTTAGACCCTCCTCCTTGCGCCCAGGACCTGGCCGAGGCGGTACCTTTCCCCATCCAGCGCATTCTAGTGCTTTCCCTGCACCCTCCAATTCCTGTTCCAGAGGCACTCGGAAGCGAGGGCGTGGCCGAGCTCGTTGACCGGCTTATGGTCTCCGGTCGGCGGGAGGTTAGCACAGTACAGCTGCGAGTGGCGGCATCTGTTCTCAGACGACCCATGGATTCTGTCAACTGTCTCCGAGGGACTTCGGATTTCCTTTCAGTCAAACCCCCCCCCCCCCCCCCCCTCCCTGTTCATTGAGGCACGCGCCGCATTTGGACGCGAGAACCAGGAGAGGTGGATAAGGCTTTGGCCTTGCAAGGTGAGGTTGCAGCGCTACTTCAGAAGGGAGCCACGGAGGTGGATGTGCAACCTGATTCTCCGGGGTTCTACAGTCGATTTTTTCTTGTACCCAAACCGGGTGGGAAGTGGAGGCCGATTATAGACCTTTCGGCCCTGAACAAATTCATTTTGGCCCCTCCCCGCTTCAGGATGGAGGCAGCCAGAGCTTTATGGGCGGCTGTGCGACCACAGGACTTAGCTGTGAGTCTGGACCTGGCGGACACGTATCTGCATGTGCCCATCCATCCGGCGTCTCGAAGGTATCTGCACTTTGCCTTTCGTAAGACAGTTTACCAGTTTCGGGCCCTTCCTTTCAGACTCAACCTCAGCCCGTGGGTGTTTACCAGGAATGTGGACGGGGTGATGTCAAGGTTCCGGCAATTGACTTCCAGCCCGACAACCAATTATTTGGATGATCTGCTGTTGTGGAACGAGGTAGCAAGTGTTTTGGAGTCCGACGGAGACACACTTCTGGCTCTTCTCCGTTGACTAGGCTTCCTAGTCAATGGAGGAAAGTCCAATTTGGTACCTTCGCGTCAGTTCATCCACCTAGGGATGGAATTCGTGACCGACCTCAATCGTGTGAGACTGCCTATTGGAAGAGCACAGTGGAAGCGGCGCGTGGAGCGCTACGTGCGGACGCGATCCCGGCCAGGAGCTGGCTTTGACTGTTAGGTCTTGCAGTGGAGCTTCTGCCTCTAGGAAGACTCTAGTTTTTTGGGCTAAAATTGACATGCTAAGCAAAGCTTCCAGGCAGTAATGTCATCGGTAAGTATTTTTCGAAAAAATACATTTTAAAGAAAAATACATTTTTCTGATTTATGGCCCATTCTGTTTGAACCCATTATATCCTGAGGATGAATTATTGAAAGTTGCTTTTTATCTCCATTTCAATTCAAGGATATTCAAGCTATTCTGGCACCACCCTTGAACTGTCATAGTCAATTTTATTTCAAGCAGTAGTGTATCAGAATGAAAAGGGTTAATAAAAGCCTGTGTAATGCACTTCTAGGGCTATTGACACAGTAGCTGTTGTTTAGGTTAAAATTGCATGTGTTTCGACGAAAACTTTGGATAGAAGGCTAGACAATCATGCACAATCGTATGTCTATTCAAGCTTTTAATCCACTGTTTTCTTCAAAACATGTGCAATTCTCACATACTTCTGATTGCCGGAAATCGGCTGTTGCTAAATAAAAATTGGTGTGCCAGTCTGTTATTTTGGTTGCTACTTTTTGGCGGTAAGGTAACAAATCACAGAACAGCACAAATTTTAAAAGCTCATAATTCTAGAAGCAGGAATATGGTTTCTTGATTCTGCCATTGTTTAGCAGGAAGAGAGGTATTTTGCAAAATCTCTCGTAGTGATGTCATAAGCTTTTGATTTCATGATTTGAACTATGCCATTCAGGTGTGCTTTGTTAATATTGTCTCCATCAGATCGCCAGCGAGAGGAGAAACGGCTTCAGAAACAGCGAGAGCGGGATGCACAGCGGGCAGGCGGGGACGACTCGTGGGCAGATCGATTCGTGCAGGAGCCACCTCCGCGACCATCCATCCGCATGCAGGCTCAGCAGCCGACGTCAACCCAGCAGCTCTTGGCGCCTGATGCTCCTGCTTCTGCACCTGCACCTGCACCCAGATCCGCACCTGCACCTGCACCTGCACCTCCACCCTATAGTGTGGGACAAGCCTATGGGTATGAGTCAAGAAGGTGAAGACTCTTTTATTTATGGAGCATTGCCAGATGGTTACTGATGCAGCTGTGTGGACAGTGATGACCTGAGGGTCCTGATATGCTTGTTGCAAAAAATATCAGGCACTGCCCATGAGGGCAGTGCCTAATATTTTTGGCACTAAGCCTTGCATGTTTCCAGTGCCTGATATGTTTGGCACCACTGCCCTTATCAGGCAAAACAGTGGAACCTGTTTTGAGTAACTGAATGAGCTGTGTTGACTGTGTTAGCTTGCGGGTCCTGATGTGCTTGGTGCCAAAAATATCAGGCACAGCCTGTGAGGGAAGTGCCTGATATTTTTTGGCACCAAGTCCTGCATGTTTGCAGTGCCTGATATTTTTGGCACCACTCTCTGTATGGGCATTGCCTGGTATATTTGGCACCAAGCTAATCAGGAGCTGTCAAAACTAATACATCTCCTTTATCTTTTATGTGGTGCTGAGCAGACAGTGTTGAAATGTGAATTATTAGTTTTTAAATTTCAGTTATGTCTAATTCTTTAATAAATGTGGTATTTTGCTGGGCCATTTTTTAAAAAAAAATCTTTCATTGGGTATTTCTGACCCTTTGGCTGTCAGTAGCACTTTTTGTCGCAGTGTTTTCTGCAGGCAGGAATCACCTCAATAAAAGTGCTTCCAACAGCCAAAGGGTTAAAGGCCCACTAGCACCATAACTGTTCAAAGATACACTTCTGTAACAGATGGTTATGAAACGCTACACACAGGTCTGGATAATAATAATAATACCGGTTATTATATAGGCGCTTTTCCCAATTCTGTGAATCAGCTCAAAGCGCCGCGAACTGAACCCGACACACACGCTCACGTGACACACGCACATACACACTGAAGACAAATACAGTACAAGACAAACACAGGACATTCACGTGGTGCGAAGGGTCAGCTCAGCTACTGAGGTTTCGGAAATTTAGATCGCTTGCATTTGAAATTTTATAAAGTGGCCTGAAACCGGTACTATAGGAGAGGGGGAGGAAGAGCCGGAGTACCCGGAGAAAGAACCCCCGACGATATGGTTTATTTAGACAAAGGACAATACAGTTCAGCACACATTGTTTTGATATCAAGTAATTTGACAATGACTCTACTCCATTCTATAAATATAATGCTTTCAGTATGAGATACAGCTAAAATAGATTGACACGCTAATGGCTGGGCAGAATAAATAAGTGCGATTATGCGTGTGCTTTTGCTGCATGTCCCAACTGCTGTTAAAGTTCATTAGGTGTGTCGACTAGGTATAACGAACACAAGTGGTGCTGAAATGTATGTTCAAATTTATGTGTAACGGTACTTTAATGGGGCTATGACTTGAATTCTGTAAGGACTTTGCAGCTTTCTTTGCTGTTGCTGAGTAATCTTGGTTGCGGCAGTGACCATGCACTTCCACTGATATTTCCAAAATGAAGGATGAGTTTTGTGAATTTTGCAGAAATGAATCTAGTTTATCCAGGGCACGCACAGATTCTCAGAACCAAGAGATGCCACCAGCAGCTATGAGAAGTTCCATGATGATAGGGGTACGTATTTGACCCATGATGCTGCGACTCATGTTTGCTCGTTTGTCTGCTTTTCTGAATAACAACAAAGAAGGAAGCATGCTCCTTAATTATTTGAACCATTTGGCTGTGGGTAGCGTGTTTGGTCAAGGTTATTCCTGCAGGTTAACCCTTATCATTCGGAATACACCACTGTGTGAAATAAGTTTGACTAAAATAGTTCAAGGGTAGTGCCAAGCTATTCTGGCACCACCCTTTGAACTAAAGCCATTGGTCTCAGGGCTGGATCAGCACCCCCCCCCCCCCCCCCCATCCCCCCTTGGCTTAAAAAAAAAATAAAGAAAAAATATCATTCACTGCCAGTCCACAACATGGTCCGAGAAGGAGGAAGAACAGTTTCAGTTGTGGTGTTTTGATATATACTAGACCCTGGCAATAGATAAGAGAAAAGTTGAGCCCCTCCCCCCTCCCCACTCCCCCCTTGAAAACTGATTGATCAAAAAGAAAAGGTTCAGCACCCCCCCCCCTACCCCCCCCCCCCCCCCCAATCCCCACTCCCCCGTGTATTCCGAATGATAAGGGTTAATCTTCTGTATTGTGTGTCATCTACAGGGTTAGTAGCTGAATGTGTCTTTCATGCAAAGTGGGCATCATGTATTTAGAAACGTTTTATCTTTTTTCTGCCTCCTGGTCATTACTATGAAGGAAAATCACGAGAAAAGAAGAAAGATGCTTTGAAAGGACAATTACAACACATTTGTTTGTTTCCTCAAAATCCATACCAATGGCATTACTATAAGGAAATACCCCTTAGCTGACCGATTTCAGCCTAAGAACCCTTTGTGTGTTCCTACCCAACAAGGGGTGCAACTCTAGGGAGTTGTAACCAAGGACCCTGGGTAGTCTCCCCTCCCTCCATAAGGTCACGTGAGCAGTGTGATCACGCCAGTCTTACCCTTAGCTTCCATGAGAATGGTTCACCGGCTTCAGCCTTCCCGCTTTGTTTTGGATTATGTTCTACAGCTTCACTACGTTCAAGTTTCAACTAGAAAAGGGCTAAGAAGATGGCGAGGTAAGGCCTCGGGTTATGCCTACGAGAAGGCCGTCTTGATTACTGGGGCATCGGCATAACCCAGGGAAATTGACGAATTTCGAGGACTCGATCAGGCTAGCCCTCGGTTGGTGTGGTGAGTTGTTCACGGGGCCGGTCATTAGTAGCCCCGTGCGTTTGCATTCATGGCATAGTGCTTTCTGTTGCAGTACGCAGTTACGCACTTGTAGGAAGTGTAAGGGCTTCCAGTGGCTGGTGGACTCGCACGAGCTGTGTCTTCTGTGCTCCGGCTGCTCCTCTACCCGTACCTGTAGAGAGTGCGCCACTTGTAAGGAGCGGAAATGGTCCCAGCTGTGTGGATTCTATCGCCGAGGACAGCCTGCGGCTAAGACCAGAGACGCTACCAGGCCATTGGCAAGGGATCGGTCAGCGCGAGACCCACTGGCAATTCCCGCTCCACCAAGCCTCACAGCTCCGCTCTGACAAGCGACGTTGGAGATCGTTGGACCTTCGTCTCGCCGGGTGCTCGACTCTATCCCAGTTGGCCCTCACGTAAAGATGGCCGGGAGAGTCAGCACAATCTCGCATGGTCCTCCAGCAGGGATGACCGAGATTTACTGCCCATCTCGCATGGTCCTCCAGAAGGGATGACCGAGACTCGGAGCTCAACAAAGAGCTCAGGCATGGAAAAAAGTGCAACGGCGAACTTCAGCCTCTTCTAGCGCGTGGTGGAACTCACCTAGCCCTGAGGCTCGCTCGATCGAGATGACACAGATGGAGCCACAGCTACAGTCCGTCACCTTCTCATCGGTCTCCACCCTCCAGGACAGCCAGGCCCTCCAGATGTTCGAGGACTAGCCCGCGCGCTCGACGGAGTCACGACACTCAGAGCCGTTCCCCTAGTTCGCGGGGAAGTTTTCATGGAGATCGGCAGCTAGACTACGCACGATGCGTCACGAGGTCCCCTTCACGACGCGATTCTGTTCCGTGCTCTACGGATTCCTGGAGGAAATGACGCCCCGCTCTCGTCCAGCGAGCAGAAGCGCAGTGGAGAGCTACGGAGAATTCTGGACTCCCGGAACGGCACCATGCTCTTCGTTCCTCTCAACTTTCCTCAGCCCTTCGCTCGCAGCTCAGGCCCTTGGGATGTTCCTTGGACGGGTGCTACGTGATCCTGCCGGACAGGGTAACAATGTGGGACGGCGGTTCCTTTCCGGCCTCTCCCGCGGCATCAGAATTCGATGGGGACGCCCTCAGTTTCACCCGAAGGACTCAGCTTTTGCCCTTTTGGTTCATGACAGTTTCCCCTCTCCTCCCCACCCCCACAGCCTCCTCGCTTCCGACACGGCAAGAGATGCACCTTTGTCTGCCAAGACCCCTCGTGCCTTGGATGAAGCGGCCCATCTGATCTCCACTATTCTGCCTTTGGAGGCATGTCCGCCCTCTCCACCTGTCAAGAGGAAGGCCGCAGTTCCAGGCTAAGCATTTTAAGACTCTTCCTGAGCCTCCAGGATTTCGGGATCTGTCGGACGCCTTTAATGAGCATCTGCGCCAAGGTAAGCTGCATGAGAAAGGTTTCTTCACGGACTTGCAGTGGCCGGCGAATATCGACATCAGGTTCCGGCAGAAATGGTATGCGGTCACTCTCAAGCTTTCGTCTGCCCCTTCCGACTGTGGACCCCGCGGCGGAGCTACAGGCGGGAGGCTCGGCTCCGGCTTGACGGTTCATCCCCCCCCCCCCCCCCCCCCCCCTGGGCTCGACAATACAGCAAGTTTGATCCGGAATTCCCTGGCGTGTGCGGGTTTCCTGGATCTGGCTATGCAGGCGGTGGTTCGAGGTGTGGAGGAGTTTTGGGAACGGCCAAGTGAGACACGCTTGCGGGAATTCCACGCATTGGCTGTGACGGCGAATCGCGTGGTGCACTGACCAACGCCCTGACATCGGCCGCAAACTGTGATTTGATGGTGTGACGCCATTCTGAAGAGTTGCCCTGGCATCCCCTCAACATTCAGCTTTCAGCTCTAAGCTCTGCCATGCCCCTTTGGGCGGTTCGCTCCTCTTCGGATCCACCTGGCATGAGGTAAAGAATTCAGCGAAGGACCTGTGCCCTAGCGCTGCCATGATGGACTACCCCCGGTTTCCAGCTGCCCGCAAGGACTCTGGTCGCGCCCAGCAGGCCTTCAGACCCACCTGCCGACTTGTCACCAGGCGCTCTTTCAGAACCAGACGTCAAGCGCCAGCCGCTCGTGGACGCTCTCTTCTGGCCCAGGCACCCGCCTGGCACAGGAACACCCGGAAGCTCGAGCGGGGGAGAGCCCAGTGACTTTCTCCCAGCTTCGGATCCATCTGGCAGGAGGTAAAGGACTTGTTACCAGGACTTGTTACAAGGACTCGGATCCACCTGGCAGGATGTAAAGGACTTGTTACCAGGTGCTCTTTCAGAACCAGATGTCAAGCGCCGGCCGCTCGTGGACGCTCCCTTCCGGCCCAGGCCCCCGCCTGGCACAGGAATGCCCAGAAGCCTGGGGTGGAGAGGGCCCAGTGACTCAATTCCGGCTTCGCCCCCGCCAATGCCTGCAGGGTCTCCAGTCGGCGGGAGGCTAGCAAGGCACAGCGACGAGTGGCGGTTGCTGCTGCCGGAAGACCTTGGATTCCCGACACAATCTCAGAAGGCCTACAGATCTCGTTTCGGACTCCTCTCACCCCCCCCCCCCCCCCTCCGCCCACCTTCTGCATGGAAACGGCAAGAGCCTTACAAGCCGCAGTGCAGCCTATGGACTTTGCATACCTACACTTTCCCATTCACCCTGCCTCTTGCTGTTACCTGCGACCCGCCTTTCAAGGAGTGGTCTATCAGTTTCGGGCTCTACCCTTCGGTCTCAACCTCAGCCCTTGGGTCTTTACGAGGATCATGGATGCTGTAGGGGCCAGAGCCAGACAGACTTCATCAAGCCCTACTTCCAATTATCTCGATGACCTGCTCCTCAGGAACCAGGATGCGGCCTCACTAGAGGCGGACAGGGACGCGCTCCTAGCGCTTCTTCACCGGCTCCGGTTCATCGTCAAAGAGGGGAAATCGGACTGAGTTCTATCTCGCAGGTTTGTCCACCTTGGCATGTAATTCTTGACCGACCTCAACATTTGTGTCTACTGGAGGTTCGGATTCTGAAGCTGGCGTCTCTAGCCCACCAGGTGTCTAGCGGATGCAGTTCCGGCCAGGACTTGGCTCCAGCTCTTGGGTCTAATCAGTGCGGCGGCAGACCTGTTACCCCTCGGCAGGCTGAACTCGCAACCGCTCCAGCTCCATTTGCTGCTCCACTGGTGACTGTCCGCTGGAGATCTCGCAGCCTGTTACGTGTTGAGTCGTAGTTGTATCATGATATCACACCAGACGCACGCACTTAAGGTTCTTTTAAAGAAACTTCATTCAGCTGCAACCCGTCACACGTGGCTTAGACAATACTGGAGTAACAGTTCCAACAATACTTTATTTCAGCGATGCGATCTCCACACAATGCTTTCCCAAATGCACCAACACTGATACAATGTCTCTTCTGCGAAATGTCAATACTGGCGACACAATGTTTCTCATACAACGTACACCACCGTTACGCTGCGTCTCTCACAATGTACACCCTATACGGGCCACGTACCTACAATAAACTGTGTGTCCCTACAACTGACAATGCATGACAATGTACACACATGCTTCCTAGCACCAAGTTTTATAGTAAACAACTTTCCAGAATAATCTAACGAAATCGCACAACACAACCAATCAGAACGGAACACGTAACTGAAACTCATAAATATTAAATAAAAAGAACTTTCTGGAATAAACTAAAATAGTTTACAAAAATTTGACTGCTAATTTCAGCCCCAAATCACACTGTGTAAAGACGTCACACAAGAGTATGGCTGACTGTTCATGATCTAGCCTACACTTTCTGGAAGTTTCGCAATCTTTCTCAACACATACTGACTGGCTGCTAAATTCACGCGCACAGAAAACTATGACCAAAAATAGAGCTTGCATTCTGATGTCACACGCACGAGGTCACTAGACAGCGCGACCCCGCTCGAATGCTCTGGTCCACTCCCAGCGAATCTACGCATAACAAAAACTGAACACCATTCTCCGTGCGACTTTGCTAGAAGCTTCCGGACTAAACTTAGCGTAACCTATAAAAGCCAATTCCGCTATCTGCACGAATGATGGAGAATCTTACTGAAAAGGTACGTGATTCGTAACCATGATAGCTCAAATAAATATCGGATCGTTTCCTACGATTAACACATGCTCTCACAGAACAACACAACCACAATCGTAACACAGCCTTGATCCCAGTCCCGCTGTTGATCCGGCCTCACCTGTTCAGATGGACAGATCAGGTTTCTTTGGCGACGGTAGTCCCGCTCTTCACCCCTCTCCCCCGCCCCCCCGCCCCCCACCTCAGTTCTCAATCTGCACAGACGCAAGCCTCGTCGGCTGGGGAGCCCACTTACTACCGGAATTCAGCGCCATCTCGGGTCAGTGGCCGTCAGACCTCCGATACAAGCACATCAACTGGCTGGAGTTGAAAGCAGTGTGGTTGGCGCTAATCAACTGGGAGGCACGGCTCTTCGGTCAGGAAGTCCTGATCCTGTCCGACAATGTGACGGTGGTAGCATATATACAGAAGCAAGGCAGCACTCGGTCCCCGGCCCTCTGCATTCTACTGTACCAGATTCACCTGTGGTACAGAGATCGGGGGATCATGCTACGAGCTTGGCACATCCCGGGACACCTGAATGTTCTCGCGGACTCCCTCTCTCATCAAGGGCAGCTCCTCCACACCAAGTGGTCCCTCCGGCTGGACATCTTCCGGATGATCTGTGCACACTGGGAGATGCCCATGATCGACCTGTTTGCAACCAGATGGAACAAGCAGCTTCCGCTCTTTGTCTCGCCCATCTCGGACCCGCTCGCATGGTCCGTCTCCTGGGAGGGCCTCGTAGCCTACACTTATCCTCCCTCAGTGCCAGTGCCCAGGGTCCTCCTCAAGCTCCGGGGATGCAACACGGTCTTACTTCTTGTCGCCCTGTTCAGTTGGAACAGGAGTTGGACCACAGATCTTTTGAACCTCGCCATGGACCCTCCTCTCCGGCTCCCCACGCCTCGCACAATGCAGAAGCAGCCCAGGCAGAATCTCCTCCACCCTTGCCTAGAGAGACTACTTCTTCACGCCTGGAAGTTGTGTGGCAAGCCCCTGCAGCACGAGGTTTCTCGAATGCAGCAGTGGAGGCGATCGCTGCAGCCTGGAGACCATCCACACGCTGGGTGTACGAAGGAAAGTGAAGGGTCCTACAGTCCTGGTGCGAGTCCGAGCGCCTCTCCCCCACAGCAATGACCACGCCTCAGCTGGCTGAGTTCTTCTTGTGGCTGTTCAGAGAGTAGAACTTGGCCCCGATCACCTTCCGAGGTTACCTCTCCATGGTTGCAGACACATCGACACTTAGGCCTACCAGACCCGGGAGCGTGCAAGGACCAAACAGACCTGATGTCCCGCTTTGAACTCCAGCGTCCGGTCGCTCGCTCACTCCTTCCACCCTGGGACCTCCCGTGGGTGTTAACCTGGTTGAACTCCAGTTGGTTCGAACCTCTTCCCTTGGCCCGCCTCACGGACGTGACCAAGAAGACCCAGGGAGGGGAGACTACCCAGGGTCCATGGTTACAACTCCCTAGAGTTGCGCCCCTTGTTATGTAGGAACACACAAAGTGTTCTTAGGCTGAATCGGTAAGCTAAGGGGTATTTTCTTATGATAATGCCATCTATAAGTTTTTTTCAAAAAAATATCTTTTAGAGGAAAAAAAACATTTTGTGATTGGCCTTTCTAAGCATGTTTCTTTCTTTGGTGCCGTTTTCTTTGCATTGGCTTGACAGTCACCTTTTTGGTCTGGATTACAATGTAGGAAGTTAATGATGCTCAGTTGGTATACCTCGCCCTGTGCCTAGGTGACATGCACCAGCGGCGCCATTGTTGTTATTTTCACACCTGACCCGTCGCTCAGACCAATCCTGTGCACCAAATATGTTAAGAGCGTGTGCTCAATGAGCAGTCTCGGAGAAAGAATCATGTGACGTTTGATTGCTGCAAAATAAGATGAATACAGAATAAACCTTTTCCCATATGCAGTCCGGCAATAATGCATCCTTATGCTAGCACCATGAAACATTACACGATTTGGCAGATTTAAAAACATGATGGTTTCGTTTTTCCTCAATGGTGGTGATTTTGCAACATCTGCGTCACTTTGTGGCAGAAAGCACCGTCATAGCCGTACGAGAGACAAGTGCACTACAATGGACTTGATTCAGGAATAAGCAAGTTCTGAGGAGAATGAACAACCTTCCGAGACCTATCTTTTTTACAGTTATGCTCAAGGGGAGTAACGCTAAAACTGGAAATGAACCCTTTTTCGACTGTGATTACAATCTTTTGCTCGGGAATGTACGAGACCACGCTTCAAGTGCAAAAGCCTACCTGCTCACGCAATTCTGGTGCACAGGACCCGTCCAAGCAAGCGGACAGAAGTGAAAATCGCAGTAATGGCGCCACTTGTGCGCTTAACCTAGGTATAGTATGACGTATACCAACTCAGCATTAATGACAGATTATAATTGTTAACACTTAACTGAACTGAATATTACCCGAGTTGTATTAAACATCCCACATGTTTGTGTTGCAGGCCATTGCTCCAAACGATGACAGGATTCGTTCAAAAAAAGAAGAAGAAAAAAAGATGTGGCTGGATGAATTAAGTAAGTTGTTTGACTAGCACAAAAGTGATCTGTTGTTACAGTGATTGTGAATTGAGATCTGACACTTGTAATCCTAGTTAGTTTTTGAACTCGTCAATAGGGCATGAAATCTTCTGCCTTTTGGTGGATTCCGCCTTTTCAGCTAGATTATTTTGAGCAACTGATGGGTGGAAAACATTTTGGGCGCATCCCCAAAAGTAATGATTTCCACCCTTCAGTTCAAAAGTGTGCCACACAATGCACCAGATTACACAGATCTCCAAGTTGGATAAATCTGCAAAAAACATAGTTCACTGTCCACACAAGAAAATGTTATCCTTTTTTTATATGTGAACCTTTTCAATTGCTGGTTAGCTATTTCCATAGCTCTAAGTGTTTGGTACTCATTGTAGATCATGTGCTGCTATTATTGTGCTTGTTCTCAAGCTTTACATTTCCTCCCCTTACCCCATACACTGCGAGTGCGAGTTCATTGTCTTTTGACAGAAGGGGTGTGGGGGGATATGAGATGAGATGAGAGATAGTTTATTGCCATATGTTTCATGTACAAAACAATAAAAACATTGGAATTTGTCTTGATGTCAGTTACTAAGACTAACATAACACACACACACACACACACACACACACACACACACACACACACACACACACACACACACACACACACACACACACACACACACACACACACAAAAAACACAGTAAACTCTAAAATATGATTTTCATGCTAAATACTAAGCAGATACCAGTATCATTATTAAACACGGCGAATGGGCACGCCTCACTGATTCAGTTAAAAGCTGACTGTACACATTCCAACAAGTTCTCACTTGCCACTCGCGCCCTCTCCAATCAGTCCGGTTGATCAGAGAGGGCGCGAACAGCCAGGGGGAAAAATCTGTTGCGGAATCTGCTGGTCCTGGTACTGATGGACCTGTACCTACGCCCTGATGGTAAAAGTTGGAAAAGCTCATTGCTGGGGTGGGTGGAATCACTGGAGATAAGACTTGCTCTATGTAAGAGATGCTGCTGGTACAGTGAGTCCAGGCTATGAAGATCTCTGCCTATGATTTTTGAAGCGGTCTTGACTACCCTGCTCAGTCTGATTGTCTCTTTGGCCATGATGGAACCATACCAAACCATGATCGAAAAGGTGAGCACGCTCTCAATCACAGCTCAGTAAAATTGCATCAACATGTGGGCACCGAGACCAAAACTTTTCAGATGACGCAGGAAGAACAAGCGCTGCTGTGCTTTTGGGACACTGAGGCGAGTGTTTTCCTCCCACTTAAGGTCACATGACAGGGTAGTGCCAAGAAACTTAATGTTCTGGACTGTTTCAATGATTTCACTATTGATCACAGGAGGGGGAGGGGACTGTTTCTTTCTAAAGTCCACAATCATTTCTTTTGTTTTGCCAGTGTGCAGTTCAAGGTTGTTGTTATTACACCAGCTAATTAGAGTCTCAACCTGAGTACGATAGGCGAATTCGTCTGAGTTTGTAATGCATCCCTCCACTGTGGTGTCATCTGCAAATTTCAGAACTTTAGTACTGGCATGGCATGAAGCGCAGTCATAAGTAAACAGGGAGTAGAGCATGGGGGAGAGCACGCACCCCTGAGGCGTGCCCGTGGATAAAATGAGGGTGGATGACACATTTTTGCCAATTTTAACGACCTGTGGTCTCTTCAACAGGAAATCGAGGGTCCAGAGGCACAATGCCTCTGGAACTCTTGATTTGCTGGATCTTCTGGTACAGTTTGGATGGAATAATGATGTTAAAAGCAGAACTGTAATCAACAAATAAAATTCTGGCTTAGGTGTTTGGGATTTCAAGGTGTTGTAAAACATAAAACAAACCAAGTGACGCTGCATCCTCCACGGAACGTTTTTCCCAATGCTCGAATTGAAAACAATCCAGCAGAGGATCGGTAAGTGTTCTCAGAAACTGGAGGACCAAGTGCTCAAGTGTCTTCATGACAACTGAGGTCAGAGCGACCGGTCTATTGTCGTTTAGGGAGGACACTTTGGATTTTTTTGGAACAGGAATGATGGTGGACCTTTTGAAACACTGAGGAACAATGCACTGAGAGAGAGACATGTTGAAAATGTCAGTAAAGATGCCTGAGAGCCCCACATCACTTCTGTAAAAAGACAATTCTGTCAATCTGAACAACATACAGAATAGAAACCTTTTTCTTTATCAGACAAGCAACGAGAGGAACAGAGAGAGGCCCGCATGAAGCTCAAGGACAGACAGAGGGCATCAGAGGAGACCTGGGCTGACCGTTTCACTCAGGATCCTCGCACAGCTGCTGCGGCTGGTGTCAGCTCTCACCAGGTTCCCGGTTTGGAGACTCAGCCGCCAGCTGTTTACTATGACAATGCGACTGGTCCCAGTCGCGTCAACAGTGCACCACAGCCTCAGCCCACTAGCAAGACTTCAGCTGTTGAGGATGAACAAGCGTAGGTGATATTGCTAGTACATCCCAATGTTCACTAAATAACCATTGGATTGTCGGGAGCACTTTTGTCTGGAATCACTTTGACAAAATGTGCTACTGATCATAAGAAGAATAATCATCATTATCAACATCATCATCATTATCATTGTCATCATTTTCACCATGTTTATTATATTGACACTTTTACCAGTTCTGCGTATCATATAAAAGTAGTACAAACTGAACCCAGCATGCAGACTCATGTAAAACACGTCCATTCACTCACACACTAACAAAAACACCAGTATTTCTATACAGCAACTGATCTATACATTTTGGTACATGATGAGTTAAAACCCTTCTCTGCTGAGACAAAGATCCTTAGAGCCCCTGCAATCAAGGGGACTCATGAGGGTCTTTGTCTATTACTGCATTCTGTCATATCTGCATTCCTGATGTAGAACAGTTCACAGGCTTTCAGCCTGGGGCAATTTCAAAGGCTGCATAGGTTGCATGTTTACTGACAGGACAAGATTTGCGTTTGCAATTTCATGTACTGTAAACATAACCGGTGGCCGCATGCACAAAACAGTTACTGATCCAGTAATACTGCATGTCAAACTTGTGTTTGTTTTCAGAACGTTTATTAGAGGGCAGAATGTCTACATGGATCCTGTGACACGTAATGAGTTGGAGCAGAAACGCCGGACACATTTGGAATACCAGGTACAGGGCGGTCTTTACTACCCAGTGTGTAAAAGGTCATTGGGCTGATGTTGGCCTGCGCAGGCCAACAGCAGCAAATGTCATCCCGATGACCTTTTGCGTACTGTGTCTGTCTTGATCTTTTTTCACATGCAATGTTTACCTCTCCCACTTGTAGAGCCTCTTTCACTGCCTGTGATGACCTCTTTCACTTCTGTTGCTGACTGATGAAGGTGCAGGCCCCTTAACCCTTTGCATGTCAGAGGTGGTTTTAGTCACAATGATTCCTACAGCAATCATCATGACTCAAACCGATACCAACATGCAAAGGGTTAACATTTTTGTGCATGCAGTAACCAATACTGTTGATAGTACCAGACCCTGCATGCACATGATGGTTAACCATGGCAACTGTTGTGTCAGACTTGATTTGCTTGGCATCTGTCTAGGCTTGTCAATTGAGTTGCTGATTACGTGGTTGGTCTGTCTGTTGGCTAATTATTTCTATTCAGTTCAATAAAAAATAACTTTATTTATCTCTTAAAGGGCAATTACAATTTTGTGTAAGAACAAAAATCATTCAATTAACATTAATTAATACCAAGACATTCTAATATAAAATCTGTGCATAATATTAGTATACTAAATCTGTAGGACTTCTAATATTAAGATTAAGACATATAAACTCTACTGACTTAATGATTATTGGATTAATTGTTTCATTCATTCATTCATTGGTTGGGTGGTCAAGTCTAATCAGTGGGTCATTCTGTTTATCAATTGAATTATTGATTGAATTGAATTATTGATTGCTTGTTTGACTGCTTGATTCAGTCATCCATCCACTGGTTGATTGTCTATTACGACTGATGTTCAGGCGGCGGTGAAGGCCCAGATTGAGGAGAAGGAGCGGCTGAAACGCGAGGAGCGTGAGAGCAAATGGCGCGATGAGATGGAGGAGGAGGCCAAGCTGAGGGCAGAGAGAGATCAGCTGCAGAGACAGCTGGAGGCGGAAGAGAACAAGCACAAGCAGAGAGAGGTATATAGCGGCACTCGTTCCAGTCAATGAACAACTGCAGCCTAGTTTGGCCCGCAGGAGGCATAGATTCTCGTGAGCCCCCACAGATGTGGGGGCTCATGAGTATCTATGTCTCTTGCAGATGAAGTAGACTGTGTTGATGTTTTGTGTGCATCAAGTGTGACACCCACCCTGCAGATGTGCATGCGCACATGCATGTCTTTTTCTGCCGGTGAAAAGTCCCTGGAGGTAAAGACTAGTAATGATAGCAAATCAAAAAATTAACTCCTTCCCTGCCAGTAGATGTAAATTTATTTCTGGAATCTTTGGTAACTCAACATCAAAGAGAGCATGGATACAAAGTAAAGTCAGCACGAGGCTTAGATCCTCATGAGCCCCCGCAGACGCAAGGGCTCATAAGGACCTATGCCTCTTGCAGTTGGATCATGTTCGCTTTTTTTCAAGGAGTTGGAAAGCTGAGAAAGTGGTGCTGCTATTCTGGTTTTCATCTACTGCCACCGTCTCATATCCGGGCACCCCTACATTTTGTCTGTCTGTGTCATTTCAACAGGAAGCACGTCAAAAACAGGTGGAGCATCTGAAACACATGATGGACGCGGAGCAGGAGAGGGCCAAGGAGGAACGCATGATCAACCGCCTGAAAACGCTGCAGCAGGCCGGTCACGATGTCCGCGGACTGAAGGCACACTACGAAAGTGAGAACAGTGTCTTGCGTATGTCCTCATCAGAAGTATAATACAGCGGAGCCTGATTTCAATGACCACCCTCATGAGAGATCACCTGTCATTAAAGACCCACGTTTAGGTGGCTGAAGCTGTGACTGTGCCTGAAGCCACCTAACTGAGGGTTTTTAATGACAGGCGACACTTTTTGCCCTTCAAGACTTCTCTTGAGGGATCACCTGTCTACGGGTCTGCCCTGGGGGACCTGGGTGGGGTTAGGTACTTTTTAGTTCCCAGGGTCACCCTGGTCAGCCCCACAGGGTGAGTTTTTCTCTCTATTCTGGGGCATGTGTTTCTGTCTACCCGAGGTCCATTCACCTGTATTTGCCTTTTTAAAATTCTCCCTACTGTCTGCACTGCTGTAGCTCTTGATATGGATGTGTGTTGCTAAATGGTCTTAGCTTTATTTAGGCCCCATGTGTTAGGTTATTTAACGTATTTGACCGGATGGCGACATACATTCAATGTTCTGTTTATTTTATTTTTTCACAAGCAGTGCAGGCACGTCCTGAGAAAGCCTTGTTGCTGTCGGGACGTTAAGCAATGTACAATCAATCAATCAACTATTACGACCATTTTTTCTTGCCAAAAAAGGTGGATGCTCATAACAGGTTACACAGTACCGACTGTAAAAGTTGAAGGTGAGCTGGTGAGCTCTGTGACTGCAACTGTTGTGTGTGTCCACCTCGCAAAGTTTTCAATAGCGTTCAGGGAGGAAGACTAAAATGCATGTTAGTGGGTGTGGTTAATCACTGGGTCGTAGGGTTTAGATTTGGTTGTCGGTAGCGCTTTTTGTCGAGGCGATTCCTGCAGGAATCGCCTCGACAAAAAGCCCTACCAACAGAGGGTTAAGTTCATTATTTGTGTGTATTTTCTTTTTGCAAAAGACTGTAACATGCTTTTGTACCTTGCATGCTGTAGTGCTGCATTTATTGCATGGGAGTGCCTGCAGCTGTCGGTTGTAATATAGTGTTGACTCTGTTCGGTAGACCGCCCAGCTTCTAACCAAAGGAATTCATCAAGACAAATGTCCACTGTGCTGGGGCTTGGAGGTAGCGCTGAGTTTGAAGTGGAAATATTTTTTACTAACAGTAACATTGTCACAGACACTGCATATTGCTGTGTTGTTTTTTTCCTTGCATGCAACAGTGCTAAGCCTTTACCCCTTCCCTGCCATTGGACACAGATAGTGCCTCTGAAATCTTTGTTCATTCAAAACCGTAGAACCCTAACCATCGAAGGTGCATGGATGAACAGTGGTGTCAGCAAGAAGCATAGATCCTCATGAGCCCCCGCAACTGCGGGGGCTCATGAGGATCTATGTCTCCTGCTGTTGGTTTGTGTTCACTTTTCCTCGGCAAGGAAGGGGTTACTTTTGCATGTTGTCCATGTTTTTGCTGTGAAGTTATTTCAAGTGAGATATATTTCTGTGCACCTGTTGTTTAACCCATATCGTACTGCGGCTAAAAGCTTCAAATTTGTACACTGCCATATTATGAAAGCTACATTTTAGTACTTACAGATAAGGATATAGACCAATGGCTTTAGTTCAAGGGTGGTGCCAGAATAGCTTGGTGCCTAGAGACGCCAAGCTATTCTGGCACTACCCTAGAACTATTTTAGTCAAACTTAGTTGACACACTAGTGTATTCCGAATGATAAGGGTTAAAGTGACCGTATCCAGGCAATAAAGTTAAAGCTCACAATATCTCCCGTATTGATGTTCTTTGTACTTGTACAAATAAATAATAAATCCAGACCAGAAAGGTAACAGCCAAGCATGTGAAATGCAGAGAACATCCCAACGAAGAAGAAAACACACCTAGAAAAGACAATTGTGTTGTAATTGCATTTCTTTCTTCGTTGTGATGTTCTTTGAACATGTATGTCTTTTGATAGTGCTGCACAAAAGGACTGACGTAACTTGTGAAGTTTGAGTGTTGTAAAGTGAAAGACTTTTCTGATCTTCATCTCCTTTTCCATGTAGGAGAGCTTCCTGATGGAGGCAAAGGCAGTAGTAAAACCTAAGTCATCATTCCAATCTTGCATCAGAAAGTCAATGAACTGCTCTTCGGTCATATCAGCAACAGTCTGTTCATTTCTACCAGCATCATGTGCGTCAGCAAATTGCTCACCTGCGTCGTCTGCTACTGCTATGCTTGCCTTGTCTCTTACGCTGTGATCACTGAAATCACTGTCTGATGGCTGCCTTTTCACCTTCTTCATCATCAGCATCAGAATCTTCAACATCAGATCCACAAGTTGTGACTAGTTCCACAGCTTCTCGAAGGCTGTAGAACCGACAGCGTGCATTGTTCGTGTTCTCTCCGGACGTAGAAGGCGTGGGCATCGCCATCATGCCAAGCAAAGTCGATCAAAGCCGTGTGCATGCACAGATTGCCCTCTAGCTTCGCATAAAGCCACTGACAAATCAGGGGAAACATGAATATTCATAGTGGGATATTTATAAAAGAAAGCTGGCTCAGTAGTTCCGTATCATCTGTCCTCATTTCGGTGCTAAAAATAACGACGGCGCAAAGCTGCTATAGCGGACGTTGGCACAGAAGTGTTTTTTTGCTGAGTGTGTCCACTATAGCAGACGTTGGATTAGAAAGAGTTTTAATGCAAGCAAGACAACATTAAAAATCCATCTTATTTTTGCACCTCAGCACTTGGAGCATTGCTGGAGAAGGCAACTTTAACTCTTTTTTAATTGTTTGCCACCTTGCTATGGTTGTTTGGAACTTGCATGTGTTTTGCTGTTAAGATTTGTATCCTTTAATCCATTACATCCCGAGGCTGATTTTTTTAATTTGCTTTTTGTCCTATGACAGCTACATTGCAGATTAGGAGATAAGATCATTTTAGTTCAAGGGTGGTGTCTAGGAGATAAGATCATTTTAGTTCAAGGGTGGTGTCAAAATAGCCTCAGGCGCCAAGCTATTCTGGCACCACCCTTGCCCTATCATAGTCAAATTAATTTCAAGATTTAGTATATCAGAATGAAAAGGGTTAATTGCTCACTATGTGTGTTTAGCCTTTGTGAACTTACATCATCAGTTCATCCTCTGCACCTGCTATGTGTAAGTGCTCAGTGTCATTACCGGCAGACGTCAAAAGTTTGGATTTGCAGAATGATAGATGTGAAGGGGATTGTTTTGTGCACATGTGGGAAAAAAAGCTGTGCACGCCACCAGAAAAATGTGAACACTACCCAACTGCATGAGGCAAAGAACCTTATGAGCCCCTGCAGATGTGGGGGCTCTTGTGGTTCTGTGCCTCTTGCTGACCCTGGTCATAGCCATGTTGTTTGGATTTGTGGCATTATTCTATGTTGAATTTTGACCTGCCCTGTTTTCACGATATAATTTGCATGGACTGGCAGTTTAGGAATTAAATATTTTCTAATTTGCGCCAGATGTTTCAGCAGTTAATGTGCGTATTCATAAAATGCAGCAAAGTTTTATTTAACCCATTACATCCCGAGGCTGAATTATTTTTCAATTATTTGTTGTCCTATAAAGGCTGCATTACAGATAACAAAATAGATCAACTATTTTAGTTCAAGGGTGGTGCCAGAATAGCTTAGCGCCTCAGCAGACACCAAGCTGTTCTGGCACCACCCTTGAACTATCATAGTCAAATTTATTTAAAGCAGTAGTGTATCAGGATGAAAAGGGTTAACGGAAGTTGTCCTTCAAATCAAACAAATTGTATAAACTATGGATGCTAATCCATGTCTTGCAGCAGGTGTATAGTCTTACGAAGACAGGTCCCAAAGTTGAGAAATGTCTTACAGATGAATGAGTGACATCAAAGTTTTCTGTGTCTCAGCCACAACCCCTAGAATTCATGGGGTGTCTGTCGATCCTGTGTCCATCCCTGACCTCAGCGGAACTTCCCCACGCGACAACTACTACCCCAACCCTCCCTCGTATCGTGCTGGCACGCGCAACCAGGAGATCTCCACTGGGCCGATAAACCACGACCCGTACACGGAGAACCGTGTGCTGACTCCCAGCCGACTGCGTAAGCCCAGTCAGCCTCACAGCGATCCATTGTCACCTCGTCGTGAGTTTGCCACACAGACAGGTATCAGCAGCAGTTGATGTCATGCTGATTAACCCATCTAACCCAGACGCACCCATTAACTCATTTAGCCCTGTCGCACCCATTAACTCATTTAGCCCTGACGCACAGATAAACTCATTTATCCCTGATGCACCCATTAACTCATTTAGCCCTGACGCACAAATTAACTCATTTAGCCCTGACGCACAGATTAACTCATTTAGCCTCGACGCACAGATTATCTCATTTAGCCCTGACACACCCATTAACTCATTTAGCCCTGACGCACAAATTAACTCATTTAGCCCTGACGCACAGATTAACTCATTTAGCCTCGACGCACAGATTATCTCATTTAGCCCTGACGCACCCATTAACTCATTTAGCCCTGACACACCGATTAGCCCATTTAACCCTGACACACTGATTAACTCTTTTAGCCCTGACGCACTGATTAGCCCATTTAAACCTGACACACCACAGCAGGAGATGGATCGACCATGATAATTCAAGGGTAGTGACAGATCAGCTTGGCGCCTGATGGCGCCAAGCTGATCTGTCACTACTCTTGAATTATCATGGTCGATCCTTCTTCTGCAACTGGTACAATTCATTTAGTGACACCTCCAGAATTTGGTAAATGCGGCCATGGGTTTAAATGGTTTAAGTCTGTGGTCGGAAACAAGTTCAAGTCAGCATCAGTATTGCGCGCTCCAGTATTCTGTGGCATCCGATACAATGCACACAGGTCCGGTCCTTGGGCCGATGTCAGCCTTAGCTGGCACAGCTGCACAGCCATGCGTGGGCCAGCTGAGGCTGACTGTCAGCCCGAGGACCTTTTACTTACCATTTGGTTTTCATATCTCGGTCACTACTATAGTGCGATCACGAAATCAAGGTCTAAATTTATGGCTCCTGGGTACCACAATATACTAAGGATGACCTGAATTTACGTGAAAGAAGGAAGCAAACCCAAAATCATGAAGAAGAGGGGATTGAGAGGCTAAATCTGGTTCCATTGAGCAGGAAAAACTGTAACATGAGACGTGGTGGGCATAGAATAAGACTTTTTTTTTTTTAGTACGTTTAGTCCTTCACCCTATCATTTTGACTTCATTTATATCTATTAAAATAAATCCCAATAGTGTTGCAATTTCCTTGTTTTAAGCATGTTTCTCTCTTTGTTTCATTATTTTCTTTGTATTTTAATCGCATGAAAGTCTCATTTGTGCTCTGGATTTTGTTAAAATTTGATATATAAATATTTGCACTAGCTTTCGTAAATAAATTCCACTGTACTATATCTTGCAGTATGTATAAACTTGTTTCAATTCTTAACATTGACTTCAGTCACCCAGATACATTTATTTTTATTTCATGGCACATGTACAGTTATTGCCTGTTCTTTTGTTCCTCAGCAGATGATATTGCAGCTCTTATTGAGGGTCTGAAGAAACAAATCAGTGATGTGGAGATCGAGTACCGCGCTAAACCTGGCGACAGACCCACCAACAACAGCAAAGTTGGGCAAAGACCACCCGCCCCGAAGAAACCAGGGGACAACCGACAGAGACAGGCAGCGCCCCCTGCTGATAAACCAACTAGACAGAAACAGCAGCAGAAGGCTGATGGTAGGTTCATGTTTGTTGTTTTCATTCTTTTCAAGCATTAGTCCTGTGGCTAACCTGTTAGCTGTCGGTAGCATGTTTAGTTGAGGTGATTCCTGCAGGGATAACTCTTTACGCCTGAGGTACGAAATACCTACATTTTGGAGTTATCCTCTGAGGACTGCATTATAATTCAGAACACAGATCGACCATGATAGTTCAAGGGTGGTGGCAGAATAGCTTGGCGCCTATAGGCGCCAAGCTATTCTGCCACCACCCTTGAACTATCATGGTCGAGCCATATCTTGCTATGGGGTGTTGTGGGCAGAGTTAAAACATGCTGTGCAGTAGTCCTCATGAGAAATGAGCGTGAGCACGTCCTGAGTGAGTTCTCTTGTTGTTGGAATGTTAACCCCTTCACTGACAGTTCTTGCAGATTGATCTTCTGCAATCTGCATTTGTTCAGCGCCAAAATGCCCCTGCTGTCCCAGGTACATGGATTCAAAAGTGGTGAAGACCTGCATGTGCCTTTGCAACTGCAGGGGCTTGTTGAGGATCAGAGTCTCTGGAGTTGGATTGTGTTCACTTTTTCTTTGCCACCAACTTGCAACCAACCACCCTTTAAGAAGGAAGTGGGTGCTTGGCTGACTTGAAAGGATATGAGAGTAAACCATAGCAAAATTGGCACAAAATGGAAATGTGACTTGCTGAGGGATGAAATGGAGCACGTACAAGCCTTACATGTGAAGAGATCCCATGATCCCACATTGTATGAACTAAAGAGCTTCTTTATGATTTAGGAATTAAGACAGAAGGACACAAGGTTCAAAATCACAGACCAGCTCACATCTTTTTATACTGCTCTTCACCAAAACTGATTAACATGCCATCATCCATTTCGTTTTTGACCAAATGCAGTTTTAGGGATGCCTCTTAACCAAATGTTGTGTGTTTGTAGGAAAACCCCCAAAATGGAACTACCAGAACCCGAAGAAGAAGGCGCCAGTGAAGCAGTCAGAGAAGGACCCATTTTATGAGCAGAAGCGTCAGGAGAGCGAGGATCGGCGGGCCAGGAGGGAACGACAGCTCCAGTACCTGGTGGAGCTGAACAAGCAGGTAATTCCCACCGAGAAACACTCACGACTTGACCTCCACCCCGCCGATGGGGCAGGGGATGGGGATGTCCCCAAAGGGTACCACTCAGAGAGGGTAGAGGCTGAAGCAAGCCCACGCAGAAAGAGAGAAAGAGATGGACCCTCCCACAATGAAAGAAGGGTGGAAAAAGGTGGTAGGTCAAGGTCTCCACCAGCCAGAAATGATGGGAAGTTCCGGCGGGAACAGGTGGAGACCGATCGCATACATAATGACCGCAGTCAGTCTCCGCCAGTCCCCGCTGTAAGGCATAAAGTGGGGATGAACCCTGCCAAAGACTTTGAGAGCAACTACGATGTGGATGCTCACAACTATTCCAACTATAATGGAAACCAAGAGGCTACTCCACATGTCGATGAGCATGGGAATGTGCGCGCACCAGTCAGAGACACCGACTTCGTGCCCATCATGCGCACTCAGGACATCCTTGACCCCTCACGTGCGGATGAGCCGGTGCAGTTGTCACGAGAAAACACACACATCAAAATAGCTCGGCAGCACTACCACGAGAACCTGCGGCCAGCTGACTACGGCAACCAGCTTCAGATGTACGAAGACCGGCAGCGCCAGCCCGTGCCCCGATCCAAGGTGAGCACTAAGCCGGGCGCACCTCTGCACCTCAGTGGTTTAGTGCGTGGGCAGCATTTTATGGTTTAGTGCATGGTCGCCTTACAGTGGTTCTGTTACATCACTATTCCACTTTTCTTTTTTCATATTTGTTTATTTATTTATGTATTTTTCCTTAGTATAGTAACTGATCAGTGTACTATCCCTGTGAGTGTCGGTAGCGCTGTTTGTTGTGATGATTCCGACAGGAATCATCGGCACAAAAAGCGCTACCGACACCACAATGGGCCCTTAGGGTGATATTACCAATTTTGGGAGTTGTTTTCTGAAGCCTAGATTACAACCCAGGAGTCACATCAACTATGATAGTTCAAGGGAGTTGATAGAACAGCTTGGCATCTCTATGCGCCAGTCTGTTCTGGCAGCACCCTTGAACTATCATGATCGATCGGTCTCCTGTTGTTGAATGTGAGGGCTCTATGGATAAATGCATGTTGGTGTTTGGTGCATGGTCGTGTTCCGTTCAGCACCCATCTCATTGGTACTTAGTACAGCAGAACATGTTTGAGCAACCACCCTTTTGCGAGACTGCCTGTCATTAAAGCCATTGTAGCCACCTAAATGATGGTCTTTAAAGACAGGTGGCTCTGTTTGCCCTTCAGGATTTCTCCTATGAGGGCTCACAGTTGACCCTTATCATTTGGAATACACTAGTGTGTGAAATAAGTTTGATTAAAATAGTTAAAGGGTAGTGCCAGAATAGCTTGGCGCCTCTAGGCGCCAAGCTATTTTGGTACCACCCTTGAACTAAAGCCATTGGTCTATATCCTTATCTGTAAGTACTATAATGTAGCTTGCATATGGCAGTGTACAAATTTGAAGCTTTTAGCCTCGGTATGATATGGGTTGAGGCCATTTTTTTCTTGCAGAAAGTTGGTTGCTCAGAACAGGTGCTACTGTAGATATCAGTGCTCTTCATTTACCCCCATGTATATCCAGGACCTTTCTCAGCAAGTTAGCAGTTTAGGGCAGGGCTTCGGTGGGGGTTTACTGTGCCTTGTAATGCTTTGCTTGTATAGGAAGACTCCTTTTTCTATTTTTCCCCTTCACCTGCCTGTAGTGCTTTTTTGTCGAGGTGATTCCTTTAGCACTACCAACAGCCAGTGTGTTTTTGCCGTCTTTCTGTTGTTCGTTGACATCAAATTTTAATGTTAGATCAATGTCGTTTTCTCTTGATGCACGTAGTTGTTTGCTTCGCGGTCTGTCTCAAAAACCTCTGATGTGCGCTTGCCTGTGATTTTAGGCCACACAGCGTTTGGCTGTAACATCTAAAATTACAGACCAGAACACATTTTGTCATTCTTTCTAAGCAGTTTATACTCATGCCTGAAAGGTTGTGGGTTGGGTTTGAGCCGTGGTGTGTAGTCCTTTTTCCCTTGGTATTGGAAACCATTTTGGCATGGCAGAAGATGAAAGGAAATGAAATGGGTCAGTTGCATGAGTGAGCTTGGTCCTGTGCCAGCCACTATGCAAGGTGCTCTGCTACAGCGGAGCACCTTGCTTAGTGGCTGGCGCAGGACTAAACTCACTCATGCAATTGGCCCAGGTGTTTTTTGGGACGTGCTAACATGTTATGTGGGTGCCCGTTGTGTTGCTTGACTGTGTTATCCATCATTAAAACTATTTTAACCCTTTTGCCGCCCCCCTTTCATTGGATGATTGGATGATGTTTGATTGCCTACTTTTATAGAACTGGACAGGACAGTGGATTAGTCTTTTTACAAAACAAAGGGTGAATTTCACTTGCACAGTTTGAAATTGGAACAGTTTTTTGTTTCTACCCAGTTATTTCATATCATTCTAGAGAGAAAAAAAAAGTTTAACCCCTTCACTGCTGAGAAAAATTGAACATGATCCACCTGCAAACGCATAGATCCTCATGAGCCCCCGCAGTTGTGGGGGCTCATGAGGATCTATGTCTCTTTGCTGATGTGCCTTTTCATCCATGTTCCTTGGATGGCTGGTGCTCTCAGGCGTTTTCAGAAACACAATCTTGCGTCCGCTGATGGACAGGAAACAGAATCACTGATCCAGCATCGGTAAAATGAAAAACATGTAAAATGTTGTCATTCATTTTCTACATGTTTGCTTACTTGTTTGATTATATTATAATTAAAGTATACCATAATATTGTTTTGTGTTGACAGGATCCAATCCTCAACCCTGGTCTGGTGAAAGATTTTCCTACGGCCCGTCAGGATCAGATTCTGCAGCAACTGTCCTCTCTCAAACAGGTTAGTGATCTTGCCTATGTTGCTGGAAACGAATATTTTAAAAGTTAAAGCCTGCCATACACTGTAAAATAGACGATTCGAGAATTTCTCAGGGAGCCACTCTAATTGCTTATTATATGGTATATGGCAGGGTTTTTAACACATTTAATTACAGTGATCTGAAAAAAAAAATCTGTCGGGGAAAGTAGGGGACACTTTGTAGCACTAACAGAAGACCATGCCCAGGCAGCTTCATGTATTTAACTCATTTAACCTCAATGCCTTACAGCAGGAGATGGATCGACCATGATCATTCAAGGGTAGTGCCAGATTAGCTTGGGACGCCAAGTTAATCTGGCGCAGCACTTGAATTATCATGGTCAATCCATCTCCTGCAACTGTTACATTGTCATTAGATGACACCCAAAATTAAAATCATGCGGCCGTGGGGTTAAGTGTGTGAAGAATCATTATTAGTCTTTCTATTATGTTAGTATAATTAATTAACTTATTCAAGATTTGCCATCACGGCAAAATAGCTACACACCTGTATATGACAGCTTGAATGTGTTAACCCTTTTAACCCTAACTGCAGGAGATGGATCAGCCATGATAATTCAAGGGTGATAATTCAAGGGTGGTGCCAGATTAGCTTGGCGCCATCAGGCGCCAAGCTAATCCGGCACCACCCTCGAATTATCATGGTTGATCCATCTCCAGATGTAGTGTGTCAGGGCTAAATGGGTTAAAGGGTCAGGAGGATACACAATATGGGTGGAGGCGCACAGCACTCCACGTTGTGCTTTTATGCTGACGGCTATGATTCACATGATGCTGGGGATGAGGATGTGCACGCCTCATAATTATGTGCGAGCCATCGCTTTACCCAATGCGGAAAAAGGTCATCGGGCTGACGTTTGGCTGCCTTTGTGCACGGGATAATAACTTGCGTGTCGTCTTTTGCAGAGTTTGATCCAGCGACAGAGAGAGTTAGAGACCTGTATGTCCCCAAGTGATCTGGAGAAACAGCTGTGAAACTTTCAACAATTCCCCACAGACTTTGTATCAAGCTAGTCTTTGTGGACCTCATCAGCCATGCAGATATACTTTTCTCTACACTTCAAAATGTATTTGATTATTTAAATTTGTATTATAATGTGTTAACTTAGTGTCCGTCCAGATGCATTTTGATGCCATCAGTAAAATAAGGTCATGGCATCAGAGTGTTTCACTCGCGAAACTGACAACACATAAAATCATGCACCCTTAACCTTTGGCTCACAGTTGCGGTTTTTTCTCGCAATGAGTCCCAATAGAAATTATCATGATTAAAAAACACCCACTGCTGACAGCCAAAGGTTTATTTTGATAATGACACATTTGATGTACAGTCATTGGATAATGCGATACTTGCTGACTGAACAGCTGATAATGGGGTACTTGCTGACTTCATAGTCGTATGCTGGTCTGTGCTTTTGGACCTTATGGCTCACAGTTTAAGGTCCAAAATTACAGGACAACTATCATTTAACCCTTATCATTCAGAATACACCACTGTGTGAAGTACGTTTCACATTTGAGTTGCCACATTCTTTCTGCCAATGAAGATAAGTAGCGGCTAATCTCTCTGTTTGTTTGTTTGTCTATTTTGACAAAGGGTATTTACCCGAAATATTAATAAATTGTGTTGTACCCGTCTTTTCTAAGCGTGTTTCTTTCTCCGTTGGGTACTTCTTTGAAATACGTTTGACTAAAATAGTTCAAGGGTAGTGCCAGAATAGCTTGGCGCCTCTGGCACCACCCTTGAACTAAAGCCATTGGTCTCTATATCCTTATCTGTAAGTACTGTAATGTGGCTTGCAAATGGCAGTGTACAAATTTGAAGCTTTTAGCCTCAGTATGATATGGATTAAGGATCCACAAGCAGACTGCACAAATATGCCTTTGCAAAGGTACGTTTGCTGTTTCAGCTACACAATTATGTTATTGGTTTTGATTTGTGCGCTAGCCGATTATACATGTACGTGATATACATGATTGTACTCATTTTTGCTGCTGTTACATTGGTTTTAGTTTCTTGATCGTGCAAGATGACAAGATTGTTTGAAGAAAACAACATTCATCCTTTACACAACGGAACCTGTTTTTAGTGACCACTTTTATACATGATCACCTGTCATTAACCCTTATCATCCTGATACACCAATTGCTTGAAATGAGTTTGACTGATAGTTCAAGGGTGGTGCCAGAATAGCTTGGCGCCTCTGGCGCCAAGCTATTCTGGTACCACCCTTGAACTAAAACAGTTAATCTGTCTCCTAATCTGAAGTGTAGCCTTCATAGGACTTTAAGCAAATTCTACAAAATCAGCCTCAGGATGTAATGGGTTAATGGCCATGATTTAGGTGGCTACAGCTACAGGCACCTAAATGATGGTCTTTATTGACAGGTGATGCCGTTTGCCCTTCAAGACGTTTCCTTAGAGAGCATGTGTCTTTTAACCATTTGGGTGTTGGTAGTGGTTTTAGTTGTAGGAATCATCGCAACTAAAACCACTACCAACACCCAAGGGGTTAAGATAATTTTTTTCTTGTGAAAAAGTTGGTTGTTCAAGACAGGTTTTATTGTGTCTCTTTTTATCTGCCCACTTTGCATTTCTGCCCGTGGCTGGAATGTTTCCGTCCATCCTTTTTTCATTAGGTCCACAGTCATGGACCAGCGCACATTTTCAGTAAATGGCATTTTCACTGGAGCATGTATAATATTGCCTTTTTGTCACAAACCAGTAAATCAAACCTTTTCCTTTTGTCAATACATTTATTAAATTTTGTACTTAACACTTTCATTCCTACCTTAGGAGACATGAGACTGATCAACAGTTAACCCTTTTCATCCTGATACGCTCTTGCTTGAAGTAAATACATGTATGACTATGATAGTTCGTGGGTGGTGCCAGAATAGCTTGGCGCCTCAGGCGCCAAGCTATTCTGGCATCACCCTTGAACTAAAATGGTTGATCTATCGCCTGATCTGTGATGCAGCCTTCATAGGACACTAAGCACTTCTTTTTTTTAAAATTCATTAGGAGGTGATGGGTTAAGAGATTGTCAGATTAGCTTGGCACCTTATTTCCAAGGTGCTGAATTAGTCTGGCACTACTCTCCAATTGTCTTGCTTTATTGAAAGATTTGCACAGAAGATTTGCAGTTTTGAACTGACTTATGGATGCAGATTGTGTTTCTGAAATCTGTTAATTCAGCTCAAAATATCTCCAGCGGCTAAAAGGAAAATGGATACAAAGTGTTGTCAGCAAGAGGCATAGATCCTCATGAGCCCCCACATTTGCGGGGGCTCATGAGGATCTATACCTTTTGCAGTGGGGTGTTGTAGAATGGTTCCTTGGCAGTGAATGGATGAATATGTCTATTATGCCGATTTACTGGGATTTTAACCATTGAAGATTTAGGCTGGAGTTCAGCATGTGTGGAGCAGTCAGTGTTACCTGTTTAAAATTGGAGGAGTTGTTTTTTTTTTGCAGTGTTTTGCTGGTGTGTAAGCATCTTCATTAAGACTTAACAGTTAGATTGCACACACACAAAAATCAAGGCAAATATGATATTCATTGGTGCATTGTGCATGTAATTGTCAAGATGAAGGCATCACAACTGATTTTGTATTCGTGTGCTGGTTTGTGAGTTTGGACGTTACGCCTTTAGGCCATAAGGTCCAAGATCACAGACCAGCATACATATTATGTGGCTTGGTGCTTTCTGTTTGAAAGACATTTTTTCTTTGTAGACAAACACATTACCTTGCCATGTAAAGTAGATCTGTACCAATGTATGGGATGGACTGTTTTCTAGATACACATTATGACTTTTCCAGTATGTAAATGACCATCACGCTTATATCGTTGGCAGTCAGCCCTTACCACCATAGGGGCCTAATGAGTAATGCTCGCTGGTATGCGAGGCAGTCTCTGCACGCAGAGACTGCCTCGCATACTAGCGAACATCACTTGTCCCCTAAGCTGTAAACATCTGTGTTTGAGTGAACTGTTGCCAGCGTTGGCCTGATGTTTAGCATACTTGGTTGCTACTGCTGGGCACATTCTTGTTTTATATAAAAGAGACAACAGTGTGTGAATTCATTAGAGTACAGGAGAACCTGTTTTAACCCTTTTGGCCCCAAGGTCCCATTTCTCAAATTTTGGAGGTGCTGCTTAACAACTATGTACCAGTAGCAGGGATGGATGACCATGAATTCAAGGTAGTGCAGATTAGCTTGGCCTGAAGCGCCAACTAATCTGGCACTACCCTTGAATTATCATGGTCAATCCAACTCCTGCTGCAGGGACTTGGGGCTAAATGGGTTAAGCAACCACCTTTGTTGCAACACAAAAGCACACAAAAGTGGTCTTCAATGACGGCTAGTGCTCCCTCAAGAGAATGATAGTCTTTAATGACAGTTGAGCTCTTGTAAGGGCGGTCGCTCACAACAGGTTCTGCTGTGGATTCACATGATTGCTAACGAGCGCACACACACTCTCTCAAGCATGCACGCACGCATGCATGCAGACAAATAACATGCATTGGCCAGATTGTTTCCTCAATACAGCATGTTTCGTTTTCGTGAGTTAATTCTTGTAAAGATGACTACAAGCATTGTCTCCAAGCTGTATGAAGCCGTCTTCAATCTGGGACAGAACATTATTTTGTTCACCTCAGGCTATGATCGAGAAATGCATTTTTCACAAAGTGTATCAGTTTACAGTATCAACTTCATCTCTTCCGCCATGCTGTGGTAGAATAGGAGAGGCCAGACATGAGATTTTTCAGGCAACCAGCTTTTTGAAGTCCCTGGGAGTTCCTTCACTGGCCAACCAAGACGGATTCAAGTTGTTGAGAAATGTTCCTGGAATAGGAATAGATTTGCGCGTGTCCCTGCGGCTGTGGTCGCAGGGGAAAATGAGAATCCATTCTTATTTCAAAGGGAGACTAGAGAGATTGAGTTGTATACATTAGCCCCTTCACAGACAGAAAGTGTGAGGATCTGTGCCTCTTGCTGAAACCTCTGTGTATCCACGTTTCTTCGAGGGATGGGGATCTTTGACATAGATTTTTTTAAATATACATGTAATCTGCGTCCGCTGATGGTCAAGAAATTAGGCTTTTTCAAAATCTCATGCTTGGCTTGATGCTATAAATTGATAAGCATCATGAGAAATGTGATTCTCGACTGCAGCTTAAGGCCAGCCCTGAAAGTCTAAAATTTTGCCCACCACCCTTTGGCTAGTGACTTTTAAGTTTTATTAGCCAAACAGATTTAGGACTAAAAAAGTACGGATTGGAAAACGCACGAGCGCACTCGCATTTGGCGAGTGGATTTTTTGTTTTTTACTTGCCCCCCCCCAAAAAAAAAAATCACTCGCCATGGCGAGTGAATTACTCACCATTTTCAGGGCTGAAGGCTGTGAAGTACATTGTCAGACTAAAATACATTTCATGAATTCGTAGTGCCTAAAAATCCATGCATGTACTATGTGTGTCATTATTTATTTATTTACATTCACTGCTTCATTAATTACATTATAGTGCAGCTGTTGGTAGCACTTTTGTGGCAATGATTTCAGCAGGAAAAATTGTGAAAAAAAAGCACTACTGACAGCCAAAGGGTTAAACACACATGCTAGTGTCCATTGTGTGTGTGTGTGTGTAGATTTTTACAATTTTCATGACGTATTCTCATAAGAAATACACCAAGGAGCCTTTCAGTTTTCATTATACTCATCGTAAATACACCCATATAAAAAGCCTAGTGGCAGAACCATTAGAAATAATTATACTATTATTATATCAGTTTTATTTAATAATATGCATTTATTTATGTACATGGTCATGTATGTCCTGTGTTTGACTGTGATCCAGCCTTTCTCAGGCATTTTATTGTACAAGACAATTTGAAACAATACAGTCATCAGTCTGCTGAACTGTGCTAGTCCTTATTTCAATAGAATCCTCTATGCCTGTGGGTGTGTGAACCATGTTTTTGTTGACGTGTGTGTGTGTGTGTGTGTGTGTGTGTGTGTGTGTGTGTGTGTGTGTGTGTGTGTTTTGCTTTTTACTTGACTCTGTGCAGGGGCGGATCTGTGATGGGGGTGGGGGTGTGTCCCGGGCTTCCGGACCCCCCTCCCCTCCCACTCCCAATGGCTGGTGCAGGACTAAGCTCGCTCATGCAACTGGCCCCTGGTCTGTGCTTTTGCATAATTTCCCAAATAATTGCACAGCAGGACAGACTGGCACGTGCGTGAGTGTAAGTTGACACCCAGGACAACTATAAAAATGAACAGAACAGCGCAGTGCATTAAGAAAATTACTCCACGAACTATTCTCGTCACCAGTCTCAAACTTCACACTCCACAAGCGAGCACCCTGTATCAGCAAGAGGCCCAGATCCTCGTGGTTCCCAGCAGACTGTACGAGATCGAGAGGATCCACGTCTGTAGCTGTTAACAGTGAAGATGTCCCTCTATCCCTTTGGCTGTCAGTAGCGGTTTTTGTCGCGATGATTCCTGCAGGAATCATCGCGTCAAAAACCGCTGCCGACAGCCAAAGGTTTCTCTTTTTACCCCCCTGTGCACACATGTACCGGTATTGTGAACAGTTCCAGTGGCTGCATGCGCAGTTTAAAAAAAAAAATCATTTAATTTTTTGTAACAACATATATATATATACAGACTTTCGACTACTGGTTGAGTTCATGAGGATCTTTATCCTTGCAAAGCTGACCAACTTAATTTTAACCCTTTGGCTGACGGTGGCGGTTTTGGTCGCGATGATTCCTGCAGGATGTCAGGGTGTTGTTATTCCTGCAGGAATCATTGTGACCAAAACCGCTACTGACGGCCAAAGGGTGAACCTATTACATCCCGAGGCTGTTTTTTTTTTTTTTCTTCTTCTAATTTTCTTGTCCTATGAAGGCTACATCACAGATTAGGAGATAGATCAAACATTTTAGTTCAAGGGTGGTGCCAGAATAGCTCGGTGCCTGAGGTGCTAAGCTATTCTGGCACCACCCTTAAACTGTTATTTCTTGCAGCAGTTTATCAGGATGAAATGGTTAATGTATTCTCCTCAGGCAGCGGAGACCCTGAGGGGTCAAGCAATCGACTGTTTAACGGCTGCCGTGGGGCGTCCGCGGTTTCCGTGGAAACGTGCGCCGCGGGCCTATTTGATTTACCAGTAAAAAAAAGGGTCGCCTTTCAGTCCCACTAAATAATTCACACAACTCTCGGCCAGGTAAATTATCCGGTTGCCGGATGTTTCCAGGCGTTTCTGAATAAAATAAGCGGAGCGTGTACGGCTACAAAACAAAATGGGCGTTGAAACAAGAGCCGCGACCCAGCACGCAAAAGGCCATCGGGCCGACGACAGCCGCCGTTGTCTCGCGCACGGCCGTGCGCGAGACAACGGCGGCCGTCGTCGGCCCGATGGCCTTTTGCGCATTGGGGACAGGGATAGTCCTACCTGCAAAGTAGAAGAGAAGCGTTTTTGGTTGGTTGTTTGGTTAGTTCGGGGTTTAACGGCCACGGTTTCGGAGTGATAATGGACGGCCCTAATGGGCCCTTGCAGGTTATGTGGGACAGGGACACCTGCATACTGATCAATTCGGCCGCACTGCAACTGTGCCACTTGATTTACCAGGACTTTTAACGGACGTCATTGATCAAGTCCGTCGTTTTGCGTGTTCGGACCTCACTAGAATATAACGTACGCCCTCAGGTGGAAATACCCAAAATTTGGGGTTTGTCGACATCTGTGAAAACGACACTGCAGTTCAAGGGAGAGAACGGCCTTGTTCGTTTTGGTGCATGATAAATGCACCCAAAATTACAACAGTCGTTTATCTCAATTTATTTGAGTGGGGGGGGGGGGGGGGTTATGCCCTAAAATCGTTTTTCTTGATTGGCGTTTCTTCTGTTCTCGTGTTTTGTCAGTGACTGCAGTTTTTCGTCCTCGTCATACTCGGTGAAAAACTGTTCGTCGTGAAACGTGAAATCCAAAATAATACCTTCGCCGTGGTCCGCGAAAATGTCATTGTTATTTCGTGAAGCGTGAAGAGACTGTTGCCACATTAATTCTACTCACTGATAAACCTCACCCCTACCCCCCCACCCCCTCCCCCTTTCTCTCCCCTACCCCACCCATTTGCGTCTTCCGATTTCCGGCCAGTTGAAGAACGTAGTGCGGACTTCGTGAGCCCGCAAAATCTAGCTTCAGTTGCATCTACATGTGTATAAGTGAATATAAATCCTGCACAAGCCACTAAGCAAAGTGCTCCGCTACAGGGCGGAGCACCTTGCTAAGTGGCTTGCGCAGGACTAAGCTCACTCATGCAACTGGCCTCTTGAAAGAAGTTTCCTAATTCACCACCCCACCACTTCTCAAAATACCAAGTCCGCTAGCTAGTCTCCCCGTTGTCCGTTGTTTTAGTTTTTGACCAGTGAAAAGACAGCGGTACCATCTCTCTTTTTCAACCCTATCCAACGTGAAAGCTAAATACTTGTGTGTGTGGGGGGTGGGGGTGGGTGGGGGGGGGGGTGCGTGCGTGCTTGCGTGCGTGTGTGTTTTGAATTTGTGATTAAGTCATGAAACGCAAAATACATCGTCATGAATCCGTGACGGTATCCCCCATGCACACCCCCCCCCCCCCCCCCCATCCACCCTTTATTAGGAAACCAATAAACCAACCAGGTCAAGATGACCCATTAAGCAATATGCAGCGGGCATGATGGATATATTCTCAGTTTAGTCCATTCAGCAAAAACATGTCTTTCTTCAGGGGTGCATAGAAATTTCACGAGCCCCTGCCTTTTCTGTGCTGGCGTCACTCTAACCCATTTAGCCCCAACCCCCTACAACAAGAACTGTAGCTGACACTACCCTTGAATTATCATGGTCGATCCACTGATCTCCTGCAACAGGGACATTGTCCTTAGTAGCACCTTCAACATTTGGGAAATGCGGCCGTGTAAATGGGTTGAACTAACTATCAATGCGCTTGTTTTATCACCACGCATATCTTTGCGTGATCGATCACCTCTATCACAGTGTTGTGTCAATGGTTAGAACTGTCAAAGCCACTGTAAGGTTATTTCTTCATGCAGTAAAAATCTCGCATCTGTTGTGACTGTATGGTGCTACTCAGTCTTGCTTACTGAGGTCAGTTGCTGTTGCCCGCATGAGCGTGCTTAGTGGCTGGCGCAGCCGACTGACTCGCAACTGGCACTGACCTGACTATGGATGCTTACCTCAGTACTAATAAGCAAACGGCGTCGGCCCGATGGCCTTTGCGTATTGATTACGAACCCATGCAGGCTGTTACTCGTGACGATAGACTGACTAACCCTTTGGGTGTCGGTAGCGGTTTTAGTCGCGATGATTCCTATAGGAATCATCGCGACTAAAACCGCTACCGACACCCAAAGGGTTCAAAAGTGGTACTCGAAACACAGCTGTGAAGGCATCAGAGTATGGAACTGAAGAACCAGTCTGCAGCGGCGTTGTCACAGAGAGAGAGAGAGAGAGAGAGAGAGAGAGAGGAGACGGACTATGCAAACACGATTTAGTTCTAGTACTCGCTGATGAACGAGTCTGTTGACCTTGCGAGGTCAAGGGTCAGGAGATCCGGACTGATGGACCGCGCATTGATCACACTCGACGGGCCATCGGCCGAATCCTCATCACGAACATCTGAGCCCTCTCCCTGGGGCTGCACCAAAGTGGCGTCGGTATTTTGTTCATTGCTCCCAATCCTTGAGTAGCAGTAATAAACACCACAGGCGGAGGCTGAGCTGTAACTGACGCGTTTTCGCAATATGTGTAAATACATAGTTTACTGACGAGCAAAAGAAATGCGACATTTTTTTGGGAATCGTCGGAAACACTTATTTAAAAAATGTCGCATTTCTTTTGCTTGTCATTATACTTATTTCTTCTAGTCAGTGTAAATCAAGAGGTGTTCCACAACGACTACTAGAAGAAATAAATATATAGTGTTTCCGATGATTCCAAAAATGTCGCATTTCTTTTGCTGGTCAGTATATTTTACATTGATACTACATATTGAAGACTCGATTCCCTAGCGCAGCCAGTGCTCAGTCCATCTTCAAGAGGCATAGATGATAACGTACCCCAAGCCGTATTAAACGATCGAACTTATCTTCTTACATCTCTTCCTGAGAGTCACTTAAACGGACGAGAAACGTAACTGATGGTAACCAATTCCCTGCCATTGGACTCTTTTTTTTTTTTTTTTTTTTTTTTTTTTTTGGGGTGTCAGAGAAACAAAAGTGATGTTAACCAATTCTGCCATTGGACTCATATTTTTTGTGTCAAAGAAACGAAAGTGATGTTAACCAATTCCCTCCCATTGGACTCATATTTTTTGTGTCAGAAAAACGAAAGTGATGTTAACCAATTCCGTGCCATTGGACTCATATTTTATGTGTGTCAGAGAAACGAAAGTGATGTTAATCAATTCCCTGCCATTGGACTCATATTTTTTGCGTCAGAGAAAAGAAAGTGATGTCAACCAATTCCCTACCGTTGGACTCATATTTATTTTGTATCAGAGAAACGAAAGTGATGTTAACCAATTCCTTGCCAGAGGACTCATATTTTGTGTCAGAGAAACGAAAGTGATGTTAACCAATTCCCTGCCATTGGACTCATATTTTGTGTATGACATCTGCGTTCGTTTAACGAAGAAAAGCCACAATCGTCAAAGGGACATAAATACAAATTAGTCTCAGCAAGAGGCATAGATCCTCATGAGCCCCCGCGACTGCGGGGGCTCATGAGGATCTATGTCTCTTGCAGCCGGGTCTCGTTTACCTTTTTATGACAGCGAAGGGATTATGCTTAACTTATTCTGCCCGCGACACATCACAGCAAGATATGGCTCAACCGTGATGGTTCAAGGGTCTAGGCAGAATAGCTTGGCGCTATATATTCTGCCACCACCCTTGAATTATCATGGTCGATTTGTCTCCTAAACTGTAATTCAGTCCTCAGAGGATAACTCCAAAATATGGGTATTTCGTACATCGAGCACAATGAGTTAAAAACGTTTTGATTTGACCATCAGCAAAAGACCCGGCATGAAATGACTACACTGAAGCTTACATTGAAAGTCTTTAAATAAAAATAAATGTCTATTATAATAAAAGCAATTTCTCAGAATGACGTCAACGCTTTTTGCGCTTTTTATGATTTAACCCTTTGGTTGTCGCTAGCTTGATTTGCCAAGATGATTCCCGTAGGAATCACCTCGACAAAACACTCAACCGACATCGCAAGGGCTAAGAAGATATTGCATGTATCGGTGCACGATCTTTAACGGCGCATTTGAGAAAAACTGGAACGCCACAGAAAACGCATGTATCTGAAGAAGGGGGCCAATAATGTCCCGACGTTTGAGTAAATACCGCTCCTGCTTCAGCCAGACGGCAAGATTACAAACTTGGCTAAACAGGCAGAGGGCCGAGCTAAGTAAGAATCGAAAGGCCACTAGTTGGGAACATGCTGCCAGTGGTAATCGAAGTGTAATTCCACGAACACACACAAGCGCCGTAGGCATTCACCCTCCTCCCCCCCCCCCCCCCCCCCCTCTTTTAGCTGTCTGTCTGCCTGTCTCCGTCAGTACAGGCGGCTGAGGACGCACCATACCCAAAACGGTCATCGGGGCAACCGTCGGTCGCTGTTGGGGCCTTTTGCGCACAAGGCCAAGGGGCTGCCTAATTTCTGCTTGCATAAAACTGAAGACGATAAATATCCGCGATCGTCGTGAGATGGCATATCTCGTCTGCTCCGTGTTAAACCGTAACCCATTCGGCCCTGACGCACTAAAAGCAGGAGATGGGTCGACCATGATAATTCAAGGGTATTGGCAGATTAGCTTGGCGCCTGATGGCGCCAAGCTAATTTGGCAATACTCTTGAATTACCTTGGTCGATCCATTTCCTGCAATTATAGTCGTTAGGTGACACCTAGATTCCCTACAATTTTAGAAATGTGGTCTTTGGGTTAACTGGGGCTAATAACTAACTGTGTCCACGATATCTGAAAGAAGACTTCTGAAAGGTGGACCGCGTATGGATGGAACTCCCATCTTGAAGGAACTGAACTGAACTGGATTATGGTAAGGCTACAAGTCTGGATCTAAACCTCATTTGCTGAGCTTGGATCTGGTTCGCAAAATCCGACCAGTCACGCTTAGCGTTGCACTTTGCTTCTAACTAGAAAACTGACGAATCAACAAATGTGATTGGTCCGTATGTAAAACTACAAAGCTATACGAATCGTCTGTCCTCCGAAGCTGATTATCATACCGACAGGTCTGATAATCAGCTTCAGAGGACTACAAACTACGATGTAACCCGAGAAGTAACCCAACACATACGGTTCAATGCCATTGTCGTTCAGTCTAAATTACACATTATTTGAAGCATCGAACGTGTGTCTGACGTCAGGAGTAAAGCCAAATATTTCTGACACAGGGGAACGACTCTTTATGTATAGGCTACCGTGTCCAGTCGTGCGAATGTAGTGCCGCTTGATTTTTGCCGCTGGAATTTCAAACGTTTACCATCGGTGCTGCTTCTAACCTGCCAGTACCAATTTCAGAATCTGTAGCAAGGAAGTGCGGACTATTCTCACTGGGTTCAAGTGATAGAACGTCTAAACTTGATTTTTGAGCGCACGACTGCGTGGCCAGCAACGATATACGGTAGGTCTGAATTCCTACATGAAGCATGTATTGTTGGCATCTTCGCCAACCAGTACTGAGCTCATATATATATATCTAATAAGCGATGCAGTCACAAAAGGACAGCTGATGTCCTGATGACACAATGCAAGCTTACCAGCCTGGATTTCCATGGCATTAGCACAGCATTCTCAGAATTTATTGAAAAATTATATATATATATATATATATATATATATATATATATATATATATATATATATATATATATATATATATATATATATATATATATATATATATATATATATATATATATATATATATTTTTTTTTTTTTTTTTCAGGCACCAGCCCAGAATACTTATCCTCTTTGCTGCACGTGTATACACCCTCTCGTGAGCTCCGCACCTCTTCTGATAAACGGAAGTTGTGTGTACCTTCTGTCCAAACTCAAACATTTGGTCAGCGCACTTTTGTTTATCAAGCGGCCCCAGTGTTGTGGAATACACTTCCTCTTGAGGTCAGAAACAGTGAGTCTGTCTCTGACTTCAAGAGGTCATTGAAAACTCACCTCTTCAAGCTTTACTTTGAATAACTGCCAGTGTTTGATGCCTTAGCTGTAGTTTTGTACTCCTTGTTTTAGACTGAATGTTAATTAGAATATAAATTATTATGTATGCATTGTTGTTTAGTTCATTGTAAAAGTGGTTTTTGGGTATTGTGTTTTGTTTGTTATGTGCATATGTCTTTGCCATATGTTTTTCTTTTTGTGTACAGATTGTAAAGCGCTTAGAGCTTTTGATTAAGATTAAGCGCTATATAAGTACTTATTATTATTATTATTATTATTATTATTATTTACATCAACTGATCAAGTCTCGCTGGTATTTTTTTTTAAAATTATTATTACTGTAGTAATAGAATAGATTGAATCGTTCTCGGCCGCCTGTGTGAGTCTCTATGCCCAGCCACCCCGCCGCTTCATCACTCAGGCCTACAGTCCCACCCCACTCCTTTCTTGAAGTCTTGTTGCGCTTCTTTGCCCGCCACTATGGCCCTAGGCAATGAGTCGAAGCCAGTCAATGAATGAGCGAAAATCGGAGCAGTTTCCCGGCTTTCTCTTCTTTTATCTCCAAGCACTAACTGCCCTGCTGGACCATTCACCCGGCGTACAATGAGAGAAAGCGCCGCTCTTGTGACTGCGATTCAAACTACCGCCTAAAGTAGTATAATTTGACAATTTCTCTGCAGGCGACCCATTTTGTTTGCTAAGAGGTGCATATTCTCATGCAGTCCAGCTTGCTGCAGGGGCTCGCGACAATCTATGCCTGTTGTCAGTTGTGTAAGGCTTATTTACATGTGTGCTCAGACGGTGGTGACTTGGGGGTTATTGTTCGTGAAAAAACTTTCTGACAACTTTTTGCACTGCAGACTAGACGCAGACTTATGTTAACCGTTTCACTGCGAGTGAACAACCAGCGACGCCTAAATGCAGGAGGCATAGATCATCATGAGCCCCCGCAACTGCGGGGGCTCATGAGGGTCTGTGCCTCTTGCTGGCTTTCTTCGCATCCGGTGAGCCCACGGCAGACGGAATTATCCGTCACTGATCCGCGACTGCTTTGGAGACACGCTGATAATTTCTGGCCGCTGGCTGTGAACGGGTTAACGTACGCCATGAAAGGGTTAACACCTCGCAGCGGTAAAGTCAAAGGACAGGAACCGCGGTCAATGGAGCATTGAAAATGCACCGCTTTAGATCGACCAAAAGAGTATTGTGCGCTTGTGTGCTGCGCAGGAAAGTCTTAGCTTCCATACATGTGACGGCGACGGCGAGGAAGATCTTTTAACGCGTCTGCATTGCAAGTACGGCCTTGTGTGTACAGCCTTGCATCAATGAACAAATCGTCCATGAATTGGCACAGCCTGCTGATCCATTTCAGCGAGATTACAGTTTTAACCCATTACTTCCTGAGGCTGCATTTTAAAATTTGCTCGTTGTCCTATGAAGACTACATTACAGATTAGATGGATCAACCATTACAGTTTAAGGGTGGTGCCAGAATAGCTTGGCGCCTGAGGCGCTAGCCGCAAGCACCACATTTGAACTAACGTAGTCAAATTTGTTTCAAACAATATTGTATAAAGATGAAAAGGGTTAAAGGAACTGTTGAAGTTTGTGCGTGCGTGAAACAGGAAAAGCGGCCGGCAGGACTCTGGTATTTGGTGATCTATGAATGAATTTTATCAGAAAGATTCTTTTTTTTTTTCTTACCCCACACGTAGACCTGCCGGTTGGTCAGTGTTCATTCCTGCATGATCATGTTTGATCTAAAAGAAACAGCCTTTTACGAGCAAGAATTCGGTTCAGTAAGTCATTCGTTGGCTGTCGTGAATGTACCTTACACCGATCTACAACTGTGTTGTAGTAAATATAGAATTGTCAGTTTGTCAGTTGCTTTTTATTTTCTTCTCCTTCAAGCAAGATGATTTTTTTTTTTTATTTTTTTTTACAAGTATCACAATGACGTTTCCACTCGATCAGGGTCGTGCGTCCAATATCCAGTAGACATTTCCTTTTCTTCCAGTGGGCGATCATTCTGACAAAAAGTGTTCAAAGCAAAGCAAATTCCCAGTACTGAGGCTGTGCGCGGGCCGACTGCAGCCGTCGGGGCCCGAAGTCGTTTTGCTACTGGTGTTAGGCCTCAGAAGGCATCGATGACTGTAGCAGCGAGACCCATTTACCGGTCATTTGATCCCATGACGATACCCTTTGGCGGTAGAGACGCGTCACGTCTTTTCAACCGAACGGCGTTGTCAGTAACAATCAAGAAACCAATTAGCCCTATGGTCGAATTTGGAGTCAGTTCGATAGTGATAGTGAACCCTTTGTCTGTCGGTAGCGCATTTTGTCGCAATGATTTCTGAAAGAATCATAGCGACTAATAGCGCTACCGACAGACAAAGCGTTGGTTTCATTTGCATCAGTATTTCTCTGACGGAAGATACTATCGTATTTCAGCCTTTGACTGTGACTGACAATGGCCTGCAGTCTCGCGCGGTTATTGATCTAGGGGAAGGCCGAACAGGAACCCAGCTAGAAGGCAGCGGAACCAAACAGCAGCAGGCTTCTGTTGGCAGACACGGAGACAACAGACGACGCATTGAGCGGGTTGACAACGCACGGCGCCTGACAACACACGGCATGCCTCTCAGGTAGAACAATAGACACAAACGCAAACGGTGGAAATATTATTTCGAGGGGATCTGCGTATAACCTTGTGATTTGGTGAACTTTTGACATTTACAGGGAGTACACGTCTCGGGCAGAAACATTTCTTAAAATTGTTGCCCAGAAATCGGTGTTGTACAACTGACACAAGCGTGGACTTCCGTTACATCAGTGCTGCGTGGGACGTTTCAATCCCGCCTGGCGCGCGCCGTGCCTTTATGTCAAGCTGATCTGTCTGGAATCAGCCGAAGCTATTATTCTCGGGAAGACGCTTTCTAGACTGCGTCTGGCAGCTCGGGTTTCTTGTGAAGTGTGCTACGGCAAGTTTTGATTCAGTTACAGCTGCGAGACAGTGCACTGTGCTGTGTTTACTTTACCCGCGTTTTAGTGGGACTACATAGTGTATTACCAAGCTACTGGGACTGTGTGACGTCACAATGAAGGTGTACTCGGCCATTCTTCTCTTCGCTGTTGTGTTGCCGTATATCATTCAAGGTACAGAAGGTAAGTGCATTTTTTTTCAAGTGTGTTTCTATTTCTGATGAAAATCATGCGATAGAAAATGGTGTATATTAATAGACGGGTGCTTTTATAGAAGCGGAGAAGTTTTGAAGAGCAAGAAGTGTCATCTGTCATTAAAGACCATCAAGGTGGCTACAGCCACCTAAATTTGTCATGATCAGTGACAGGTGACCGTTCATAAAGGTGGTCACTGAAAACAGGTTCTAATGCTCTGTCGGCACATGCCCTTACCGGTGAAACGAGGAGAAAAAAAACCAAGATAGACAATCTTTTGCAGTGCGTGGGTGTGTGTGTCTGCAGGACTGATACGAGACAGGTTAAGTGTTATTCTAGTACATTTGTTATTGGTTTGTGTTTTTGAACCTTACGGCGCTACACCATAAGGTCCAAAATTCCAGACCAGCACATCAGTGCCCCGCAATACGATGTGCCGCGTGTTGCCGTAATCTGCTTCTGACTGGTTTCCCTTGAGAGAAGCCAACTATCTCTCCCTCTTTGAAATAATCGTAACATAGCAGCGTCGCTCTCTGTCTGTGTCACAGCTGATATCTTTACGAGTGCGTTCTTCTTTCATGCTTATCTGCGCGATTTTAACTCATTCGAGACGTGCCGCATCCGGATACGCGGCATAAAGCGGCGTATCCGGATGCAGCACGTCCCGAATGCGTTAAAGCGGTGTTATGATTTTCTTGTCCAAACAGGTTTTATACACGTTTGTTTTTGCTTGTAAATTGTGCAGTCGTAACAGGAAAACTTGAAAATTGAAGGCTAGAACTGTTGACTTTTATTGCGATATTTTCAGAGAGAGAGAGAGAGAGCGGGAGAGGGGGTGGGGTGAGGGGTGTCACAGGCGGATTTAGAAAACTGTAAAGGAGATAAGGGTGAAGTGGTGGGGATTTTGATGATCCCGGCCCATGGGGTGGGGGTGAGGTTGGGTGAGGGTGAGGTTGGGTGGGGGTGAGGTTGGGTGGGTGGGGGTGGAATACCGCTAAAGAAAGGAGGAGCCGACGAAAATCCTGACTGAAATGGGGAAGAAAATGCTGTTCAACGAGCCGTTAGATCCAATCACAGACCAGCAGGCAAATTGACAATTCTGCCGACGTTTTGCAAAAGCCAGTATTGTGAATTTGTGAGAAAAGCGGCGCCTGTCTAGATCCGCGCGTGTGAGACACTTCTAGACTGAGAGGGCTTCAGTCCAAGCCGTTACGACTTCCGACGCATCAGTCAAGGACGAAGGACCATTACCTCCGCCCCCAATCTCCTGTTTGGAATAGAATTAAAGCTACGCGCCTTGAGCAAACCTTTTGTCTCGGTGGGAGTGCCTCCGGTCCCCTTCTTCAGCGCAGACGGAGGAGTTTTCGCACTGTCACTGAACCGTCTGTACAATGTATATGGCCAATATGAGGAGGTCACGCTAGGAGCCCCTCTCTCTCACCCGTCCTGTCTGGTTTCATCATTCCCCAGTAATAACCATCCCGGCTACCATTCCAGAATCAATCGAATCCCTACTTTCTTTCTTCTTCTTCTTCTTTAGTTTTTTTTTTTTTTTCCCCCGTTCACTGCCAGTCGACGTGAACTGTGTGTTTCTGAAATGTTCGTTAATTCAAAACTACTGAGTCTCAACCCCCCACAACCCCCTGGACCATACCTGGTAGATATATCTCCCCAAGGTTCACAGGACCCCCCCCCCTCCCCCCCCCCCCGGTCCATACCTAGCCGTGAATAAATATTGCGATGGTGCAGATGTATTTTGTGGAGAGTTGGTCTATATTTGAAAATACACTTGTAATTTTACGACGTTAGTCTTGATATGTGAGAATCGTTTCCCCACACAAATGCAGTTTTTTATTATAACTCAATCGGGGACGTAGTCATGGCGGCTTGCATTGTTGTGTGCAGACGATTACAAAAATGGACTAATCTGAGCTGTTTTCTAGCGGTAAAGGCTCCGTTCTTGTGTTGAGAAGTGTTTGCAGTGACGGATACATACTTCAAACAGAGCAACAAAAAAGCGGTGAGCTGGATTCTCATTCTAAAATCCTTGCGCATATAGCCACCGGTACTCAGGTATACGTAATACTCGTAGCTGCATGCACAAGTGGTGTTAGACTTATTGGTGACGCAAGCACGGCTTCCGGCCTATATATGCAGGAGGCGGATCAGTCATGAGAGTTCAAGGGCAGCGCCTGAGTACTTTGACCCTAACTGTCCACTACCCTTTAATTATCACGATCTATTGTATTTGGTAGTTGAAAGGTAGTGTCTGCTTTGCTTGGTGTGTGTGTGTGTGTGTGTGTGTGTGTGTGTGTGTGTGTGTGTGTGTGTGTGTGTGTGTGTGTGTGTGTGCGCGCGTGTGTGTGTGTGTGCTGGGGAAGAATGATCTGCCTCCCGCCCACCCCACCCCCTTTCACACCACACACACCTGTTGTTTCACGTTTAAGCTGCGAAATCAGATTTAGGAACGGTAGATGTGCACACAATACAACTGACGTGCCTCAAATGAAACATTAGCTTGCAACTGTTGATTTCAAGGGTGTCGCGTTCACAGGGTTGTAACGTACACGAAACTCAGCCGAAAAGAATGCAGTTTGCTGCACTGTGAAGACAAACGCGTAAGCGTTTTGTTGGTGCAATCACAGTTTAAAAATCTTGAGGCATTGGAGAAAGATCGTCTGCAAAAACGTAGTAAAGTTTCTTTTGAAGAGTAGTGTATATTGACGAGCAAAAGAAATGCGACATTTTTTAAATCATTGGAAACACGTTAGTGTTTTCCGATGATTCCAAAAATGTCGCATTTCTTTTGCTCGTCAGTATAGATTCTCATGAGCCCTGCACTGAGTCGCAGGTGTTTAGGAGAATCTATACCCTTGGCTAATCAGTATTGTCCGCGCGGCATTGACTTCGCAAACTACGATACAGAGTCGATTTCTCTTATAACAAGGTCGGATATGACAAATCTCGGATATGGCAACACTTTTTCAAAGGTACCGACAACACTTTTATGTATATATATTACTCCGCTTATAACAAACTTCTGTTATAACAAGAACATTTTGATCCCCACCCAATCTCTTATACCCGAACTTTACTATTAAACTTTGCTGCTGCAGCTGCAGTAAAGAGGTGAACCAACTAACCACCCAATGCGCACAAGGTCATCGGGCCGCTGTTGGCCTGCGCACGTCCGTGCGCGGGCCAACGGTCGGCTGACGTCGGTCCGATGACCTTGTGCGCATTGGGCAGTTATGTGGTATGATCAGAACGTAATGATAGTTGGGCCGCCATTTGTAAACTACTGAAGTCACATAATTTAATAACATTAGTATCAAAACAAATTTCAGCCTTTGCCCTTTATTCGTGCACAATATGAAGCTGGTTTCTTCAGAAATGCCGCTGTGTGACGTCATTGAAAAAGTGATGTAAACAGCTGTGCTTGAAAACAGTGGACTCGCCAAGAGTCACATAAATAAAATTAGTATCAAAACGGCAATTTTCAGCCTTTGCCCTTTATTCGTGCACACTATAAAGCTGATATCTTAAGCCATGACGTGTGACGTCATCGAAAAAGTGATGTAAACAGCTGTGCTTGAAAACAGTGGACTCGTCAAGATAATACATTTATTTCTGCATTTTAAAAAGAGTGTTACTTTAAGCTACTGCCTGACCTTCATCAGGATACCATAGCGCCTGTGAATTTCGCCGGAAATAGCTGAAATTGTGCATAAATGGTGGAGGATAGCGCTCAGATTACAAAAAGTGAAAATATCAATTAAATTGGGCCAACGGCCGTTTTGGTTTTGCGGGTCAACTGACTATCATTACTTTTGGATCATACCTCATATTCATTACCAGCAAGATATGAATCAGCCATGACTGATAGTTCAAACGGGTTGTGCCAGAATAGTTTGGCGCTCGTAGGTTCGTGACTGAGTGGTGCCCGAATAGCTTGGCGCTGTTTGATAGTTCAAAAGTGGTCGGAATAGCTTGGCGCTGCCTGATAGTTCAAGGGTGGTGCCCGAATATCTTGGCGCCGGCTCAGTGATGGTTCATTGGTAGTGCCCGAATATCTTAACGCGGCCTCCAGGCGCCAAGCTTTTCTGGCACCACCATCGAAATATCATGGTCGACCTGTATACGACACTGTCATATGCACTGAGAATGCAGTCTTCAGAAAACGTTTGGAACTGACGTTCGATTGTAGTACTGACTGGTTATGCCCTCTGCGACATTAATTTTATGTCTGAAGGGACCGCCAGTACACAAAAGACTATAAGGCCGGAGTCGGCTGCAGTGGGCCCGCGCACGACACTGCGTAGTGGGCCCGCGCACGACACTGCGTAGTGGGCCCGCGCACGACACTGCGTAGTGGGCCCGCGCACGACACTGCGTAGTGGGCCCGCGCACGACACTGCGGCCGACTTCGGCCCTACTGATGGCCTTTGTGTACTGAGTGGACCCCAAAGAACTTTTTCCAAGTTCTTTTCCCCCGTCCTTCCCCTTACCCCCCCCCCCCCCCGCCCCCCAACCGTCCCAGTCCTCTGTGTTTTCTCTACCTCTCTTGTTTTTTGCTTTCTCATTTGAGAGGGTCCCGTCTCACAAACATCACTGCCAGTGTGTTTGTTTTCCCGGCGGAAAGGAGGCAATAGGTTTGCTTAGTGGAGACATTTGGGCTCAAAAGGTCACTTCTGAACTGAATTCACAAACAGGGACAAATTGTGTGCAGACATATTTTTCCAAAGTGTCCTCTGCAGGCGCCTATGTAATCCGGCGTTATTGAAAGGCGTTCGTCTAAAATGCGTTGAGGTTGACAGATGGGGGAAAAATCAAGCACCGCTTGCTGTTCAAGTAAACAAAAACGAATGCATTTATATGTATTCAGTCCATTTTGCTTATAACGAGGTCGGAAATAACAAACGTCGGATATTACAACACGTTTTCAGAGGTCCAGACGGCAGTTTTCCTAGGTAAATTACTTCTGCTTAGTAACAAACTCAGGTAAAACCCCCAAAATGGTGTCTGGTGACATGTTAGGCCTATATGTCCAAAGTTTACTATACATGCATAATCGTGCGTGTTTGTTTTTGAGTTTTAAAACTTTTTTTTTTCAATTTTTTTTTTATTAAGTAGGCTTTTGGAGAAAAAGGAGAAACCACTTCTAGAAAGAAATGCATGGCACGTGGAGATTGCAAATAGTATGCAAACCGTTTTGTCCAGAAACGCCTTATTATCATCAATACAATATCGATTTGAAGTAATCACATTTGTATTCACTATCATCGTGCTTGGATCGTGGAACAGACATTTGTAAATGCTGTAAATCTATACGCATCATTAAAAAAACCGGCGTTTCTCGCTCGTAGCCTGTGGGTAATACAACCTTTATCCTCGTAACTCATTCGCGGCCACTAAGCAACATCCCGGACGCGGCTGGCCGCGAATGAGTTAAACGGCATGACATCTTGCACCTATTCACAGCCAGCGGACGCAGATTGTGCTCTTTGAAATCTTTGTGAAATTTAACGCCAATGACCCCAAGGGACGTGGTACACAGTGGTTTCAGCACGAGGCATAGATCCTCATGAGCCCCCGCAACTGCGGGGGCTCATGAGGATCTATGCGTCTGCGCGATGTTGATTTTCCTCGTCATTGAATCGGTTATCGCGACTGAACACAGCTGTCCAAGAGAGGGGACTACAAAGTGGTTTCAGCAAGAGGCATACATCCTCATGAGCCCCCGCAACTGCGAGGGGCTCATGAGGATCTATACCTCTTGCATTTAGTGGTATACTGCCGTCGGCATTGAAGAGGTTATCGCCAACACAGCTTTAAAGGGTCAGGCTCAGTGAAAACAACAAGTTGGGCGAAATGTCATCCTGGCGCCTGTGACTTTTGTTCCTCCGGATGTGTGGTGTCGGTTCCGATCATTCAGACGCACAAACGAAAGGCCACAGCTTCAAATAAGCCTGTCCCAGTGCGACAAAGACCATCGGGCCGACATCGGGCCATCGGCGCCCAATATCGGCCCGGCCCGATGGCCTTTTGCGCATTGGGGTCTGAGTCAGATTTCTCCGTCTCGGTTTCAAGTCAGAGATTCAGATTTGTGTTAATAATAAATAATAATACCGGTATTATATAGGCGCTTTTTCTCAATTTTTGGAGAATCGACTCAAAGCGCCGCGAACTGAAACCCAACACGCACACTCACGTAACAGACACGGATTTACGCCATTTAAGACAAACACAGTACAAGACAGACGAAGGGCCAGTTTAGCTACTGTAGTTACAGAAATTTTGGATCGCTTGTATTTGAAATTTATAAAGTGGCCTGAAACCGGTACCAAAGTGTGGGGGGTGGGGGGATGGCAGGGGGGTGGAAGAACCGGAGTACCCGGAGAAAGACTGACCCCCGACGGTCTGCCCGAATTAACGGTGACACTTACCAGAGGAGTGAAGTCCGACACCGGAACCCGTTTTCGAACCTCGCACCTTTGGCATTGGTGGCAGGCGCCTTAACCACTGCGCCACAGACCGCCGTAACTGGAGCCTTCGGCGGGTGCCCTGAATCCGAACTGAGGCGATCAGATATATCTATTAACGGGAAAAAAAAAAACAACCCAAAACAACAACAACAACAACAACAACAACAAAAAGAGCGCTCCACCTTTGGAATGTCCAAAAGCGTCCACTGTGTCCTCAAATAAGCTATCCAGATTAATTTTGTGTTTCGAAACTGGTAGCCTTCGGCGCCTTGAATCAGAAGGCGATCAGAAAATTTGATCAAAGTGATGTCGCCTTTCGTTCGCTCGACAGTATACATTTAATGTATACTGTCGAGCGAACGACAGTCGACATCACTTTGATCGGTAGCGGAAACACTCTATTAGATTTTTTTCAATTGTCTGTCTTAGTTTCAAGTCAGAGATCTAGATTTGTGTTCGGTAACCGTGGCCGTCGGCGTCTTGAATCAGAAGGCGATCAGAAATAATACTGTCGAGCAGAAGAAACGCGACGTTCATTATAATCATTGGAAGCACACCACTGGCATGTTTCAGATGATGCCAGTGATGTTGCATTTCTTTTGCTCGTCAGTTTAAAATATAGCAGTATTTTATTTTTTTATTGTTTAGCTTGTTTCTTTCTTCTTTTTTTTGTGCTTGTCACTGAGTACAGAATATAGCTCTTTTTTTTTGCTTGTCAGTATGGAATATTGCTTTTTTTTTGCTGTCAGTATACAATAATGCTTTGTTTCGTTTTTTGGCTTGTCAGTACAGAATATGGCTTTTTTTCCCCATCACGTCAGTATATATATCACAGGTTCTCCGGCGTATCCTACTCGAGCAAAGTCTCATGGCAGCGGCTTTTATGCTGGAATATTTACTATATTTTCCGCAGTGGAGCTGCTGGTGTGTAGGCTTAATTGACCTGTTGAAATACCATATGTGCCCATGTCCGTAACTTGCGGTTCTCTGCGGCAGAATCACAGCGGATACACTGACACATGTAGCATTTGACTACAGCAGTAGGATCATCTTTATTTCCTATATCAGAATCAGACCGACAGAAGGTTGAGCACTTTTAATTTAACTCATTCGCGGCCAGCCGCATCCGGATGCGGCTAGCCGCGAATGAGTTAAAGTAAGGAAAAGGCTGTAGTGCGCCTCTGCATAAGTACTAACAGGGCCGTTTCGCTGGATCGTGCCGCTGATTGCGGTGGTCGTACTAACCCCTTCACAGCGGAGGAAAAGTGAACACGATCCAACTGCAAGAGGCATAGATCCTCATGAGCCCCGCAGTCGGGGGCTCATGAGGATCTATGCCTCTTGCTGAGACCAGTTTGTATCCACGTTTCTTGGACGGTTTTGGATTTTGGTCCTTGAACCAACAAAGATTTCAGGAACAAAAATGCACGTACAGTGGCAGGGAAGGGGTTAATAGCGGGTAAGCAGCTCACACCACTGTGGATGTTAATGACTGATGCGGAAACTCCTTGCGAGCAAGAGGCATATATTCTCATGAGCCCCTGCGGCTGCAGAGGATTGTACACCTCAGAATGTACACCTCTTGCAGATCGGGCGGGCTCGATGAATCCACGGAACGTTTGACTGAGTCTGTGCAATCTTTTCACCTACGTCTGATTTAGGGATAATCTCCGCTGAAGTCAGAAATTTTAGATCTACTGTACATGGAACAGGTATTGAGTCAGAAACGATTAGGGATGGATATTGAAGCTCCTTGTGATCCCCCACCCCCACCCCTACCCCAACCCCCCACTCCCACCCCCAAGCTCACAGCATATACTACAGTTCTGCAGACAAGGATACATTTGCCCACTGGCCGCGTGGTGCGACCTTGGCAGAGAAACTCTGGAGTGCTCCGCAAGACGTACTGCAGACAGACCATCCAACTTCATTTTCGCAACCAACCTTGACATCTGAGACAAAAGCTGGGAACGCTGAAGAAGAAGAAGAAGAAGAGTCCCCCTCCCCCTCCCCCTCTCCTCCGTCCACCCCTCCACCCCCTTTCTGCCTTCGAGCAGCTCACAAACACACCGACCGATAACTCAAGCCCTTTCCCGTCCACGCTTTCATTTGGCGGAATTCTCCGATCTGTCATTAGATTCCCCTAGTCAGTATAGCTAGTCTCTTTCCCCGGATTTCTGATCAGTAAATGCCTTGATCTGACCAACTACTGTCGGGTTGAATGTTTAGTTTCCTTGTTAGGGGAAGAAACAAGAACCCTCTGAGGAAGACGATAATGCATTCCACCAGATAGATGTACCACCAAGGAAGGTTGATGGACCATTATAGTTCAAGGATGGTGCCAAAATGGTTTGGGACCTTTCGCTTTAGTTTCTTTGCTAGGGGTAGAGCTTTGACACAGGAAAAAAGGAGCTGCATCAACCATGATATTTCAAGGATGGTACCAAAATAGCTTGGCGCCTGTAGGCGCCAAGCTCTTTTGGCACCATCCTTGACCTAATAATTGTCCATGTCATGTCATCTGAAATGTTAATTTCTAGACTTTGGGGAATACGTTTGATGGGGACTAAGCAATATTTCAGATGCGGATCATTTACCTCGGGAGAGGTGGGGTGGGGGTGGGGGGTTGGGGGGGGGGAGTCCAACCTTTCGGGTGGGATGGGGTGGGGTGGTGGTGGTTCGAAACTCCCAAGAAAGGGACTTTATTACATTAAAAAGAAATGATTTGGCGTGAGGGGAGGGGGCGCCCCGGCTTTCAACATAGAATTTAATTATTTGAATATACGAATCTTTTCTCTTTTTTCTAAGGTCTTTTCTGTGATTTTTGTCTCCTGGCTTAAAATGTTACATTTACAGACAGCTTCGCCGCTTTAAGCATGTAGTAGCGCCTGTTTACATCTGCCTTTGCCACTTTCCAATTTCCGTTAAGACGCGCGTTCCTAGAAATGAGCCGTGATGAATTTAAAGTTGCTCTTTGCTGCGTGGCGGGGACGCCACATGCTAGCGGAAATTAAAGGAACTTACGTCGATACCGCTGAGGTTTACATGTGACGAACAGTCTCAAAAGTCAGAGCCAAGAAGCTCACAGTCTAGACCGAAAAGAGGTCTTCCAGCGTGTAAATTGGCAAAGAAATGCCACCGTAGGCAGAAAGACGCTTACTCGGAAAGGACAGTACATATACTTTCTACTGATGTCTCTTACTTTGTTGGGACTTTGTAAGAAATTGTTATGTTATTGCACTCTCTAATCGTATTTTTGTCATACTTTTGAATCGGCTGTGAAAGGGAAATTATAGGTCTCGGAAGCGGATCGAAGATCACAAGAACAAGTGACAGCGCCAAACTAATTAGGCACTACCTTAGTGCTGTGTCTGTCGATCAGTTTCTTCTATCAGATGCTGCAAGTGAAAAATCATTTACCCGACTAGCACGCTTTTCCTGACCATGTGTTACAATGTAGGCTGTCGCAGCTTACGCGTGGTGATACGGGTTATGCGGTCTCCGCCCTACTTTTGACGGTTTCGTTGCAAATTCCACGTAACGATCAGCTACTGAGGCTGCCAATTGCGGCACCGCACCACGTAGAACAGAAAAAATATGTCCAGTTTGAAGTTAAAACTTTGTCAAAAAGTTGCATAAACAATTTTGATGTTGTCTGACCTCCCGTGACGCAAAAGAATCACTCGTGCTCAGTTCGACCGATAAAATGCGAGCTTTATCGGTCGAACTGAGCACGAGTGATTTCTTTTGCGTCATAAAGCTCGCATTTTATCGGTCAAACTGAGCACGAGGGATTTCTTTTTCGTCATAAAGCTCGCATTTTATCGGTCGAACTGAGCACGAGTGATTTCTTTTGCGTCATAAAGCTCGCATTTTATCGGTCGAACGGAGCACGAGTAATTTCTTTAGCGTCATAATGCTCGCATTTTATCGGTCGAACGGAGCACAAGCATTTTCTTTTGCGTCATAAAGCTCGCATTTTATCGGTCGAACCGAGCATCGGATGATTTATTTTGCGTCATGGTAGGTCAGGCACAAGTCCATCTCTATATCCCATACACGTGGGTGACCTTCGCAGCTAGGGACTGAGTGATTTCGACCATAATTCGATTTCTGTGTCATCATATCTGTGCTGGACTGCGATTTTCGATCTGACGCATCCAAATGCTTAATACAATGTGTGTGCTAGTCTGTGATGTTGGACCTTACGGCTACTAGCCATAGGGTCCAAAGTCACAGACCGGCACACATGTCGTAAGTCATATAGGTGTCGTCATTCAGTGATTCAACCGTCGGCACAAGGGCAGGAAATCGGAGCTTTGGCCAAAGTTTCGTGCCCCTGACTCGCTTTGAGCCTCAGTAGGATATAATACAGTATACTCCGCTTATAACAAGGTCGGATATAACCAAAGTCGGATATAACAACACTTTTACAGAGGTCCCAACAGCACATTTTCACCGTAAATGACTTCGCTTATAACAAACATCGGATATAACAACGACAAAAGCTGGGTCCCCTGGCGATTTGTTATATCCGGAGTTTACTGTATACTGACTCCGTGTTGGTGGTCGGAGCGAGTCAGGCGGCACGAGACTCTAAATTTTCATCCCCTCCCCCCCCCCCCTCCACTCCCCCCTCCATCCCCCTCCTCCCCCCCCCCTCCCCTCCCGCCCGCCCCCGTGCCTTTGGTCCGTTTTAGCTGACATGACTGTCGCGTCGAGCGCAACATAATAAGGCCGTGTAAGGTCCAAAATCATAAACCAGCTCGCTTGTTTCCCCATGACAGTATGGGTGTGGGCTGGTCTGTGATTTTGGACCTTACGGCTTCTAGCGGACCAACGCACATATGGCATTATACGTTATTGGTAGCAGGGCTTTGCTATACAATGGTTCCTTTGACCTCCCTCAGGCATACAAGGGTCCATGCAGCAAGCCCTTGCTGCCAATAAATAACGTATTTGTTTTCATTCCTCCTTCATTTTGGTGAAAGGAATCAAGCTGTTATCTTCTGACCTGGATCGCACCAGACAAGACTGACGTCAAAACAATAAACATGTATACGTGATAGACTTATGACGTAATAGAAGATCTTTCATGACGTTGCCGCCTGCATTGTTTCGAACAACACTTTGTAACTTTGTACTTTAAAACGTTTTGGTGCTCATTTATGGACTAAAACACATCACAAAGAGGGTAAAAGAAGTGTGGCGCCATTAGTCGCTACACTATAAGTTATTGGTCGCAGGGATTTGCTACACGGACCCTTGTACTAGGGAGGTCAAAGGATAACATTGTACCCCTACGGACGAAAGCCTGAGGAGTACAATGGTTCCTTTGACCTCCCGAAGGCCTACACGGGTCCGTGCAGCAAGCCCCTGCTACCAATAACGTATTTGTTTTCATTCCTCCAATGTTTTCGTAAAATAAATCAAGAAGAAATCTTCCGACTTGGATCACGCCAGACATGACTGACGACAAAGGAATATACATTTATACATAATAGAATTATGACCTAATTTAAAATCTTTTATGACGTTGCCGTCTAGAGTAGTGTGCCTGTTGTTTCGAACAACACTAAGTAACTTCGTACTTTAGACCCTTTTTGATGATATTTTATAGAACAAAACTGGCATCCAATACGCGTCAGAGAGATAGCTACAAAAAGTCGGCCATTTGTCGCTACAAGGGTTTTTGTATCCCGGTCACATGGTACGGTTTGCGCTAAAGTAATTGGTCGTGTGACGTAGGGATGAAAACAATATTATAAGTTATTGGTCGCAGGGGTTTGCTACATGGACCCTTGTAGGTCTGAGGGAGGTCAAAGGAACCATTGTATCCCGAAGGCCTGAGGGGTACAATTGTTCCTTTGACCTCCCGAAGGCCTACAAGGGTCCGTGCAGCAAGCCCCTGCTACCAATAACGTATTTATTTTCATTCATACACTAATTTCGTAAAATAAATCAAGAAGACATCTTCCGATCTGGATCACGTCAGACATGACTGACGTCAAAGAAATATACATTTATACATAATAGACTGATGACGTAATTAAAAATATTTCATGACATTGCCGTCTCCAGTACTGAGTGTGCTTGTTGTTTCGAACAACACAATGCAACTTTTTACTTTATAACGTTTTTGTGATCTTTTAATTATAGAATAAAACTCGCATCCAAGATGCGTTACAAAGAGGGCTACAAGAAGTCCGCCATTTGTCGCTACAAGGGTTTTTGTATCACGGTCACATGGTGCGGTTTGTGCTAAAGGCACTGGTCGTGTGAGGTAGGGATGAAAACAAAGGTTTTTGTAGCGATGTCACATGTTACGGTTTGCGCGAAAGTGATTAGTCGTGTGGCGTAGGAATGAAAAAAAAAATAGTTACAGGCTTTTCCAAACATTTAGCAACCGCTACTGAATAACTAGCTGACTTGTTTACTGCAATATCCCCAATATATGACTGTGAAAACCGTAGGCCAGCACACTCTTTTTCCCGTCACAGTATGGGTGTGTGTTGGTCTGTGATTTTGGACCTTGCCAGCACTACACATATTGCTTACATAGTTATATAGGCGTCTTGAGATATTCATCGGTCGTTATGATAGCTAGCTGATTTGTTGACTGCAATACCACCGTGACTGACTGTGAAGCTCGTCACTGCCGTTGGACCGGCGCAGATCGTGTGTCGGACATCTCCCTTAATTAAACGCCAGAATGCCCCAACGGTCCAAGGAATATTGGAGACGAAGTAGTTTCAGCAAGAGGCATAGATTCTCATTAGCCCCCGCAACTACGGGGGCTCATGAAGATCTATGTCTCTTGCAGTCGGATCGTGTTCATGTTTTCTGGAGTAAGGAGTCTGCGTGGACTGTAATTGGCTTGATTTTGTCCAAGGACGCCAGACTCAGGCTTTCATTTGTCGTCTGTGATCGCAGTTATTGTCGTGTAAGTTTCAGTGGAGGTGGGGGGTTGGGGGGGGGGGAGGGAGGATTATGGGGGTGGGGGTAGAGGATGAGAGTGAGAGACGTGAAGGTGCGGACTTTCTCGAGCGATTAATTACCGTCAAGCGATTGTTCACAATAAATGAATGAATGAATGAATGAATGAATGAATAATCTTCGTTAGGTCAACAAAACCGACGTCGGACTGAGAAAGGTGGGTTTACTGGGTACACTTATTAGACACAAAATTGTCTCGGTATCCATTTTCTTGTCTTTTTTGGCGTATTTGACACTGATGTAGTGCCCGATTTGACATTTTGTTTTATTTTATTTTATTTTATTTTATTTTATTTTTTATTTTTTATTTTTTTCATTCTGTTTGGTTTTTGGCATGTGTTTTGTTTTGTGTTCTGTTCCGTTCGTTTTGTTGTGTTCTGTTGAGTTTCGTTCTGTTTTATTGTGTTGTGTTCTGATCTATACTGTGCTGTGCTGAGTGTTGTGTGGAGCTTTGCTGCGCTCCACTGCACTGCACTGATCTATTCTGCTCTCGTCTGGTCTGGTCGGTTCTGTTCTCTGCTGTTTTGTTCTGTTCTCTGCTGTTCTCTTCTGTTCTGTAATCTTCTGCTATGTTCCGCACTGCTCTTATCTCTTCTGTGTGTTTTGTTTTCTTTCATGTCATATTGTTCCATTATATTTCACTTTATTTTTGTTGTTGAATGTAAACCCAAACGTAAAGTAGTTCCCAGGATCATGAATTATAGATGCCCCAATTATAGTGCTCTTATTTCTCAATGCTCTAAAGGCCATTTGGGCCGACGCCGGCCGCCGTTGGCATGCGCACGGCCGTGCGCATGCCAACGGCGCCCGGCGTCGGCCCGATGGCCTTTTGCGCATTGGGTTAGTGTTCGAGCCACGCTCTTGTCCTTTTTCGCAGCCTTCTGCATTTTACTTCGGTCCATGCAGACATTTTTGTCGTGTTTTCACCCGTGTGCTAACCAGTGTTGTCGTCCCTCTCTCAAGCTTTTATTTGATTTGCGATTCAATTATTGCGCCTGTTTCTGCTAGAGTGCTAGGTCGAGAAAGTATTCTCACGGTGTAAATCAGTTTAGGCTTTAATAAAACTGTTTTTATTTGATTTATGATTCAGTTATTTCTTATGTTTCTGTCAAACGGCTGCGGTCGAGACACGCGTTTTTTCACGATACACTATAGAGGTCGATACAGTGAATTGATAGACATCGTGAAAAAAACGTATTTCTTTGCCATAGCCTGTGGTTCCAGGAACAATGTTGTTCGTTAAGGACTGACTGCCTAGAAGCGATGAAAAATGGCTGCATTTTGCTGTGAATTATTCCTCTATTACTATAATATTCTAGGACTCATTGGTTTCTTTTTTTTGTAATCTTGTCTTTTTATTATCTTTTTGTGTGTGTCACTTACAATATGTCTGCCAACAAAATAAAAACATCACTCCCCCCCCCCCTCCCCCGCCCCCCAGATATTTTGTTCTCCGAGGGGAAATTTGGACTTCGTTCCTCAGGAAAGACACTTTTTTTTTAACCCTTTCGTTATTAAATGGAATGTTAACTGCGGATAAGTAATGAACACGATCCTTTTACAGGAGACATAGATCCTCATGAGCTCCCGCAGCTGCGGTCGAGACACGCGTTTTTTCACGATACTATGTCTCTTGCCAACCCCATTTTGCAATCCACCTCTTTTGGACGGCTGAGGCTCTTTGAAACCGAATGATGAAAGATTTCAAGAATACATTCTACAATCACTGCCAGAAAAGGGGTTAAAATACCAAGCTAATATGATATTCATTCTAGAACATTTAACCCCTTTCGCTGCCAGTCGACGCAGATCGTGTTTCTTAAAATCTGTGTTTATTTATTCAACGCCGAAGATCTTACTTACTTACTTACGCCTGTCACCCCTACCCGGGTATAGGCCGTCGACGAGAGACCTCCAGCGACTCCTGTCCTGTGTTTCTCCTTCGATTTTACTCCAGGTGGTTCCCAGTCTCCTGATGTCTGCTTGGAGGTCTCGACGCCAGGAGTTTCTCGGCCTGCCTCTTTTCCTCTTTCCCTGGGGGTTCCATGACAATGCCTGCCTAGTGATACTGGAAACGCCTAAGATCCCCAGCCGTCAAAGGACCATGGATACAAAGTGGTGTCAGCAAGCGACATAGATCCTCATGAGCCCCCGCAATTAATTGCGGGGGCCCGTGAGGGTCTATGTCTCTTGCAGTTGGATCGTGTTCACGTTTTCTCGGGAGTGAATGGGGTTAATTCTTGGAATCAGTTTGCAATGACCCACTTCAGGCAGCTCAGAGTTAATAGACCGCACTGTCTCCTTTCTGAAAGTTCTTAGCATGCCTTAGAGTAGTCGTGCTGGACAAAAGGATTCAATTTCGAAATTTGAGTGTCGTAAAATTACAGACTTTTCTGCTGTACTTTAAGCGCGTGCGCAGGAGAGTGTTTTAGTTACGCTCAAAGGGCAGTGGAAAGCCTTTGTTACGTTGGGCCTGCTCACATGGATTGTGAAAAGAAGGGTAGGAAAGTCTGAGGTGAAACAAGACAACATTGATAACCCGTTGCCGTCGGCGAAGTTTTAGCGATCAAAGCCCGCCATGGGGCAGATCGCTTTAACCCCCCTCATTGCCGAGAAAAAAAATGAACACCACACTAACTGCAAGAGGTATAGATCCTCATGAGCCCCCGCAATTGCGGGGGCTCATAAGGATCTATGCCTCTTGCTGAAACCACTGTGTGTGTATGTGTGTGTATATACATTGTTCATGGGACGGTTGAATTGTTGGAATTGACGCAGATTTTAGACGTACAATGTACGTACAGTGTCAGTGAAGGGGTTAATCATTGCAGTGCTTGGTGCCAGAATCAAACTTGAAACGAAATTGCCTGGAAAATCAATTTCTGTGGAATTACGGTTATTGCGACGCATCCGAATGCACCCAGATCTTATTTCTGCAGCTTGAAATGAATTAAAGGGATCTGCTGAGATTTGCCGGTACAAAGAGGGTTTTTGTATGTTGCCTTGCCTTAGCTGAAGAAGAATGTCGCTTTAAATGAAATGTCAGAGAAAAAGAAAGAACACGCGTGATGAAGCCCTTTATCAAGAGTTTAATTTTACGCCATACAGAGAGAGTGGCAGCGCAGAATCCCCATGAATTTAACCCTTTGGCTGTCGGTAGCGGTTTTTGTTGCGATGATTCCTGTAGGAATCATCGCGACAAAAACCTCTACCGACAGCCAAAGGCTTATATTTTATCTTTTTTTTTTCTTTTTTTCTCGCGTCCGAAATCAAACTCTGCAAATTTGCATTCGTCTTTAGCGGGCGACGGATCGACCATAATAAATGAAGGTTAGTGCCTGATTGTTAAACCCGTCAGTGCCGAGAAAATGTGAACGCGATCCAGCTGCAAGAGGCACAGATCCTCATGAGCGGGAGTCGTGAGGATCTATGCGTCTTGCTGAGACCGGCTTGTATCCATGTATTCTTAACTTGATTTGAATCGACTTGACTTTAATTCTTATCTATGTATTCTTAACTTGGCTCAAACTGACTTGACTGAATTTGAATTCTTATCCATGTATTCTTAACTTGACTCAAATCGAATTCACTTACTTCTTAACGTCTTATCCATGTGTTCTTAATCCATGTATTCGTAACTTGACTTAATTTGACTTAAATTTAAATTCTTAACGTTTTTTTCTTTGTATTCTTAAATTGACTCAAATTGACTCGACTTAACTCAAATTTGTATCCATGTATTCTTAACTTCACTTAATTGACTTAACTTCAATTCTTATCCATGTATTATTAACTTGACTTGATTTGAATTCTGAGCTTCTTATTAATGTATCCCTAACTTTATGCTCAAATTGTCTTAACTTAAATTCGTATCCCTGCGTTCTTAATTTGCCTTAATTTGACTTAACTTAAATTCTTACCCTTTTATCCATGTATTCTTAACTTGACTTAATTTGACTTGACTTAAATATTTAACTTCTTATCCATGTATTCTCAGCTTACTTAAATTGACTCAGCGATTTTATCCATGTACTCGTAACTTGACTTAAATTGACTTAAATTCATAACTTCATATGCACGTATTCTTGACTTGGATGGATGGGGCTTGTGGTCGTTGGCATTGAATCTGTAGGGGTCTGCAAAACATGTCCGACTGGTATTTATTGGTGTCCCCGTTCGGGCGGTATTGGAAAGGAGTTTTAAAGTAAAAACGTTCACGTGTCAAATTGTCAGTCAAAAAAACGGGCAAGTTTTGTTCCTTTTCTTTATTGTTCATTTCACTTTTATTACTTTATTTCATGCTGTTCTATCTTTTCCCCAGCAATTTTGTCTTTTTCTGACGCCATTTTCTCTTAACTCATTCTACCCCAACACCGAAATCCCCAAATGTTGCCGTTGTCCTCTGAAGACTGCATTGCAGTGCAGGACACAGATCGACCATGATAGTTCAAGGGTGATGCCAGAATAGCTTGGCGCCCATAGGCGCCAAGCTATTCTGGCATCACCCTTGAACTATCATGGTCGATCCTTGTCTTGCTGTGGTGTGTCTGGGGTAGAATGAGTTAACCCCGTCACTGCAGGACAAGGCGAACGCGTCCGAGCTGCAAGAGACATACACACTCGTGAGGCTCCTCAGTCTCTTGCTAGTCCTATGTTCTTTACGCCTAATTTTTTGGCAGGAAGGGGTTAAAACATTTCATCCTGATACACTACTGCTTGAAATAAATTTGACTTCGATAGTTTAATGGTGGTGCCAAAATAGCTAATCTGTAATGTAGCCTTCATGGGACAAGAAACTTTTTTTTTTAAAATCAGCCGCAGGATGTAATGGGTTAACGAAGATTGCAGAATACGGTGTGCGGCAGCTGGCCCTGAGGGGGTTAAATAAGGCATGTTTATGACGTACTGTAAGTTTGAATGAAATGGCCGTCAACGTTACATGCAGCCACGTAAATAGTGTGTGCATGTGATATTCGCCGCACCAATCAACTGCTAGAGGTAGAGATCCTCATGAGCCCCCGCAGCATTTGCGGGGGCTCATGAAGATCTATGCCTCTTGTTGTCACTACTTTGAATACATATTCCTGTGACATCTAGGGCTTTTTGGTGTTGCAGAAATACAGTCACCTAGCACTGAACACAGGGGCGGATCTGGTGGAAGTCGTGGGGGGGTGGGGGAGCGGGGGGGGGGGGGTGTGTTCCAGGCCCCCTCCCCCTTCGCTTTTCGATAATTTCCGTGGCTTGGCGCGCCCCCTTCCTCCATCCCTCCCCCCAACACCACCACCCCCTCTCCCCCGTTTTAATTTTTAATTTTCGGCCACTGGGAAGCAAGGTCTGTCGTCGTGAATTACTAGAAGTAGTAAGAATCGGTATAATCACGGTTATATCAGTGATTAGCCATCCCACTGGCCTACAATTGAACAACATTGGTGTGACATATAATGCTCACAAAAAGTAAAGGCTGTATTACTTTTAGCTTGAATTGTTAAAATGTCCCAATATGTTTAAACATTAATCAGACCAAAAGGTGACTGCAGTATGCAGATGTAAGGTGTTTTTCGACATTTTAGTAATTCAAGCTGAAATTATGACGTCCCTTACTTTTTTGTGAGCACTACATGTCACACCAATGTTGTGAAATTGTAGGCCTATGGGGTGGCCTGTCACTGATAAAACCGTTAATATACCCATTCTGAGAACGTTTAGTAATTCAAGCTGAAAAGTTAATGTCTATTTTTGAGCAGTATATGCCACTCTGGCCGAGGTTGGGTCGACGCCGAGGTTGGGACCGACAGAACATCTATACAGAAGATTTTGCGATTCATTATTATTTCATGTTTTACTGCCTGGAGCAGGGGCCAGTTGCATGAGTGAGTATAGTACTGCGCCAGCCACTTACCAAGGTGACCCGCTATAGCAGAGCACCTAGCTAAGTGGCTAGCGTAGGACTAAGAACTCACTCGTGCAACTGGGCCCAGGTCCCTTTCATTTTCTTTCGCAGAAGGTGTTTCTTATTTTGGTTGGCGTCGTTTGAGGGCAATGTGCACAAGTGTGTGCGCTTGCGCGTTCATTTTTTGTCGACTGGCAGGCTGGCAGGCTATTTGAAAGGTGTTACGCCCTAAACTGTGGCAAGCCCCAGCCCATGCACAAAAAGTCTTCCGGTCTCAAATTCATAACGTGACGAGTGGGAATACGTGCAAACTATTTTTTAAACATAAACATGTGGTGCAGATTTGACCGTTTTAAAAATCAGTTTGTTTGAAATAAGCAGAAAAGTGCCCACGTAATGTTTTGTCGTTTCGGACCTTTCAGAATGTGCGCCTTTTGCGGATTTTTCACTGCTTACCGCTAAGATCCTTTAAAACGTCATTTAATTTTCCAGCTCTAGATCAAGATTTGTACAAGTCAGTTTGTAAATGGCGCCGCCCCAAATGATCAACCAATCACCAAGGGTCATGCCTCCATTACGAGACTACTACGAGACAAGAAAAGGTTTTTGTGCACAGACTGGGGCGTGCCACAGCTTGGGGTGTAACAAAAGGACCTTCTGCTGGTCGGTCTTGCAATGTGAGCTCAGTAAACGGATGGCCCCCTAAAACACCATGGGCAAACGACAGTATTTATTCACGTGAACAGTGTTTATTTATTCAGCCCCAACATGTACATCACCCTCACATACGCACTCACGTAATCACACTCATACGGTCACCAGGGGCGGATCTGTTACCTGCCGGGGGTAGGAAGGGGGCTCCAACATTTTGTTGGGGACCTTTAACCTGTTCAGTGCCGAGAAAGTCTAAGCACCACTCAACTGCAAGAGGCGTAGATCCTCATGAGCCCCAGCAGGTGCGGGGGCTCATGAGGATCTATGCCTCTTTGCTGGGACCACTTTGAGTCAATGTTCCTGGGACAGCTAAGTTCATGTGGTGTTGAATAAAGATTGCAGAAACACAGTCTCCGTCAACTGACACTGAACGGGTTAAACGGACACAAAAGAAAGGCCTCCCTACAATACACCTTGCTTCCCAGTGGCGGAAACAGAAAATGCAAAAGAGGGGAAAGGGGAAGGGTTGTGGGCGCGCCAAGCATATGCAGAGCAGCTCTTCCACCGTCTCACCACCCGCCGAAATATCGAAAAGTGGAAGGGTGTGTGTGTGTGTGGGGGGGGGGGGGGTGGGGGTGTTACGTGGTAGTGGTCGTACTAGCGTGTAATCACACGACTCACTCACGTAGAGTTCTTGTAGAAAAACCTCACTTAGTTGCAACTCGTCACGCGTGGCACAACGGGTTGTAGACCTCACTGGAGTAACCTTTCAACAGTACTTTATTCGCACGATGCAATCTCAGCACGATGCATCCACACTTTGATGCACTATCTCTCACAAATGCATCCTCTATTTGATACACTGTCTCTTACAATGCATGCACCTAATTTCTAACACTCTCTTTGATACTATCACAGATTTCCGGAACAATCCCGCAAATTACACAACTCAACCGATCAGAAAAGAAAACATAACCAAAATCATTCATATTCATTAACAAGAACACTCTAGATTTTTCTGCAATCCTCCATTAGAATCTAGGTGCATTATGTAAACTTCATGAAATGTAACCAAAACATGTGTACTGCAAAACTTTGACATCTTGTTTGAGGTCACTAGAACAATCGCGCCTTTTCCGGAACCTTCCAGCTAGGTCGGACTTTGCTACAAGTTAGCGAAATGTGTAACATTCTAGCCACACACACAAACGGCACACACACACACACACACACACACACACACACACACACACACACACACACACACACACCGCACACACACACACACACACACACACACACACAAATCGATCGCAATTTTCCATGAAAAAGGAAAGGAATGATACTTAAAAGGTCCGTGATTCTAATCTAAAATAACTCAACTGAACATCGGATCATGTCCTTAAAAGAACAACACAGCCACAAACGTAACAGCGCTGGGGGCTGGGGGAGGTAGGGATGGAGAGGTTGGGCGGTGGGCCGCGGTGGGAGGGGAACCTGGGGTGGGGGGGGACTTTGATACAACATTTTAAAGAGTTATCGGCCCGGGGCGGGGGGGGGGGGGGGCGCAGAACCAAAGTCACCCCCTGGATCACGCCCTGGGTCACTCATGCGCGCACGGCACAGAGACGTGCAACACTTTCTGAGATATTTGCTGAGTTTATTTCGCACCGCCTACATTCGGCGAATAGACGATGTCCGCGAATCAGAAGTAGGTCAAAATTGCTCGTGTTTCGACGAAAAAAAGTGAATTAATAGCCCGGACAAATACGCGATATCACTTGTTTGTCCGGGCTTTTCAAGTCCACTTTTGTTTTCGTCGGAACACGTGCAATTTTGACGTACTTCTGATTCCCAACAACGTCTGTTGTGGGTCGATGTTTACACAGTTCGATTGATGTATTAGTGAGTGTGAATCTTTGCGTGAGTGTGACGGGCGTTTTATACAGTTTTCTAATATTCCATTCCCATTCCCATTCCACCTGCAAAAGCACAATGAACATTGCTAATACTAGCGCGTATTGGGAGAATCGCTGCAATTTTAACTTCACTTTTATTTCTATGGCATATGTAAAATGAGGCCGATTACACTATACATGCAGCAGCCCGGCTTAACTCATTCAGACCCGATACACCACAGCAAGACTTGGATCGAGCATTATACTAGTTCAAGGGTGGTGCCAGAATAACTTGGCGCTCATAGGCGCCATGCTATTCTGGCGCCACCCTTGAACAATCGTGTTGTTCGATCTGTCCCTAGAACTGTAATACAGTCCTTCAGAGGGCAACTTCAAAATTTAGGGGTTTCAGTAGTGGGGTTTAATGTGTTAAACCCGGGTTCGTGCGTTGGCACTTGGTCCAACCCGGGTTAGAGCAAGGCAGAGTTCAACCCGGTGCATCATTAGAAACATCAGTTGAACGAGATTACTATTACCTGCTGTCTTTCATCCTGTTTTTCCTCCAGGTCTGTTACTGCCACGCGGGTATCGTCTTCCCTGCAAAAAAATACCGGCCCGACCCGTCATACCCCGGCCAGTGCACTGAGCCGTCGTGGGCCCGAGGACCTTTGCTTACCGGGTATTCACACTTAAATTACAAGAATCGCCGCATGACTTCACTTTCGTTTTTGCAGAGCTTGGTGCGTATACAAGGTATAATATACCACTCGCCGCTTTATTTTCCGTTGTTAAGGCCTGCCCACATATAACGTCATTATCATGCTAATGAATGCGCTCGACGGCGACTCATCAAAATTTCTAAAGTACGATGCTACTTAGTGTTGCTCGAAACAATGCTCACTCTGGAGTTGTTTCAGGGTATGTAGACAGGCCTAGGGTTTCACGCAGCGGAACGAGGGACTACACCCCAGAGACACACTAGGTTGCAATTTATGCTTGTATCTGACAAAATATAAGTCGATGTTGTTCATTTTAAGCAACTGCTAACTGCAAATAGATTGGCACACCTGCAGCTAGTTGCAGAATGTCGAAAGCTGGCGGGAAATTTTCATAATTTGAAGAAATCGGTGACCTTTTAGTAGTGTGCAAAATTTGATCGATAGGTGTCCGATTCGCACACAGAGCTAAACTGAAATTTTATTTTCTAAGGATGGAGACACTAGGCACGCATGCCTTTCTCATGTCTGTCCTTAAATACATTTTAAATGTAAAAATCGTTAAGCTGGCCACACAAAGTCTTAATGTATTTCAGAGGGCTAGTGCCTGCGACTGCACTTAATTCCATAAAATGTTTGAAGTTCAGAGTTACATGATCGGTCTCCGGCACTGGGTTATGAGGTCTCCGAGAGCTAGCGAGAGAAACAGGGAGGGGATATTGGGGGGGGGGTTAGAGAGAAAGAGAGAGAGAGAGAGAGAGAGAGAGAGAGAGAGAGAGAGAGAGAGAGAGAGAGAGAGAGAGAGAGAGAGAGAGAGAGAGAGAGAATCAATGAATCAATGAAACTTTATTTGACATCGTCATCGACACAGCCATTTTACAAACCTGCCGTTGCTAACAACTACAAGACTAACTACAAATATACATACATATAAGTAAACATAATACTTGCAAACATATCTTTGTATATCTTTACTAGTAGTATGAACTGAGGTGTCGTCAGCAAAAAGGTCGCATTGTACATCTTGGCAAGTAATATGTAGAGGAAAATCATTGATGATAAATAAGCAGAGAGAGAGAGAGAGAGAGAGAGAGAGAGAGAGAGAGAGAGAGAGAGAGAGAGAGAGAGAGAGCATGAAATTACAATACATTGTGCCAGAGTTTATTTACGGAAGATTAGTGTGATTTCACATCAGCGTTGTGTGCACAATATAATCCCATATTCGTCACACTTTAGGCCCCTTAGTTCTGAACAACCGAGATCGTCCCTTGCACATCGAAGTCCTAACATCTAATAATCTTTTTCAGCTCGAAAGACACTAAAATTAACGAAACTAACCTCGTTGATTTCGTCACATTATGACAGTTTGCGGCCAAATATGTTACCTCTGCAACTAGCTGCAGGCGTGCCAATCTATTTGCAGCTAACGGATGCTTAAAAAGAACAACACTGACTTATATCTTGTCAGATACAAGCATAAATTGCAGCCTAGTGGGTCATGAGAGGCGTACGCGGTGGCGCAGCGGATTTGCATTTAGTCAAAGCATCATAGTCAGGCCTCTATGCTGCAAGGGTCAGCGTAGGAAACCCGTGCTGCCAATAACTTATATTATCTGATTTGTGAGTATCTATAACTCGAGGCAAATTTGTATCGTTACATTGTTGTGTAATGTTCTGTGCATCTACTGTGGGAAATCAGGGTATTTACCCGACCACATATAGTAGCGCACCTTCATGTTTGTGTATGTATGTTTCTCCTGCCTACTTCCTAAGTTCCGGAGAAAGACATGGGTTATATACTGATCCATTCGTTGAGGATGGAAATGATCGTCTTATTCTATACCTGCGTATTTCTCTGTGGGCTGGCGATTGGGTGCCTGATAGGTGGGGCAGGGGATCTAACTGTTGTCTGTCCAGCGCTGTGATTCCCCTTGGTTTGCATATAGTCCACAAGCTAGGAAGGTCTACCATGCACCCCCCCCACCACCACCCCAGTACTCAATAAGATGGATTTCAAAGTGTTCCTTAGTATGTCCTGAGATGTTTAAGCCATGTTCCCCGAAAATCCTTAGGAACACACCAGAGATATAGCCGATGGCGCAAGGGTACCCCCATTCACGCTCTTCGCATGTGCTAAAATGAGGTTGAGAAACATTTTCCTCTAAATAAATCAGAATTCATTCCAGAAGCCCAAATCGGGCAATATTCTGTTAAGGCACACGTTCTGCAGCCTCTGCAAAAACCCAGAATGAAAAAATATTGAATCTCTGGCTCACAGTGAAGGTATTTGTGGACCCAGCAAACGACCATTTCCGCGAAATCGCAAAAAAAAAAAGACAAAAATAATGTGTCAGATTCTTCTTCTTCTTACGCCTGTCACCCCTACCCGGGTATAGGCCGTCGACGAGAGACCTCCAGCGACTCCTGTCCTGTGCTTCTCCTTCGATTCTACTCCAGGTGGTTCCCAGTCTCTTGATGTCTGCTTGGAGGTCTCGACGCCAGGAGTTTCTCGGCCTACCTCTTTTCCTCTTTCCCTGGGGGTTCCATGACAATGCCTGCCTAGTGATACTGGAAGCTGGCTTTCTCAGACTGTGACCGATCCATCCCCATCCTCTTCGCCCAATTTCATTCTCTGCTGTTATCTGTTCTGTTCTCTCCCAGAGTCTGACGTTGCTGATCTTCTCTGGCCAGTGGATTTTCAAAATTCTTCTAAGGCAACTGTTCATGAAGGTCTGTACTCTGTTGACTGTGGTTTTTGTCAATCTCAAAGTCTCTGCTCCATATAAGAGAACTGCTTTTACATTGGAGTTGAAAATCCGGACTTTGGTGTGTTGTGACAGCTCTCTGGAGCTCCACACTTTTTTCAACTGGAGAAAGGCTGCTCTGGCTTTACCGATTCGTGCTCTGACATCTGCATCAGTGCCGCCTTTTTTGTCTATGATGCTCCCGAGATAGGTGAAGGACTCCACCTCCTCCAACGGGGTGCCAGCAAGCAAGACTGGTTCTTCCCTGGTTGCGTTCAGCCTTATTGTCTTTGTTTTCTGTTTGTGAATGGAGAGGCCCACTTGGGACGAGATGTCAGCAAGCCTCGTGGTCTTGTCCTGCATTTGTTGATGAGTGTGGGACAGTAATGCCAAGTCGTCTGCAAAATCGAGGTCGTCAAGCTGTGTCCACAGTGTCCACTGTATTCCACTTCGTCTGTGCTCTGTGGTCATCTTCATGACCCAGTCTATGGCCAGTAGGAAGAGGAACGGAGACAGCAGACACCCCTGCCTGACACCGGTTCTGACCTGGAGCTCCCTGGTGAACTGCCCTTCGTGGATCACGCGACATGTCATGCCATCGTAGCTGCTCTTGATCAGGCGGACGAGCTTTGTGGGTACACCGTAGTGTCGTAGGAGTTTCCACAGAGTCTCTCGGTCCACACTGTCAAATGCTTTCTCATAATCCACAAAGTTGACGTACAGCTGGGAGCTCCACTCCAGAGACTGTTCCACGATGATGCGGAGAGTGGCGATCTGGTCTGTACATGATCGGTTCTTCCTGAATCCTGCTTGCTGGTCTCTCAGCTGGGGGTCAATGGAGCTCTTCATTCTCTCCAGGATGATCCTGTTGAAGACCTTTCCTGCTACTGACAGCAAGGTGATTCCTCTGTAGTTGGAACAGTTGCTGAGGTCGCCTTTCTTGGGAAGCTTGATTAGGTACCCCTCCTTCCAGTCAGCCGGCATCACCTCCTCTTCCCAGATCTTTCCAAACAGTGGGTACAGCATCTCCACTGTTGTCTCTAGGTCTGCTTTCAGAGACTCCGCTGGGATGCCATCTGGGCCTGCTGCTTTGCCGTTCTTCAAGAATGCCACTGATCTTCTGATCTCTTCCCGGCTGGGTCTGTCACAGCTGATGGGTAGGTCGGTCTCTGCCGGCTGGATGTCTGGGGGGTCGGGTGGACTAGGTCTGTTCAGTAACTCTTCAAAATACTCGGCCCATCTGTCGAGTTGGTCTGCTCTGTCTGCAATAGGCTTGCCTTCTTTGTCTTTTACTGGTCTTTCTGTATGGCCATACTTGCCTGACAATCTTCTGGTAATGTCGTAGAGCTGTTTCATGTTGCCGCTGCCTGCTGCCTTTTCTGCCTCTGCTGCCAGGCTGTCTGTGTAGGCCCTCTTGTCTGCTCTGATACTCCTCTTCACCTCGCGGTTGGCTTCCGAGTATTCCCCCTGTGCCCTTACTTTGGCTGCTCTCGTACGACCGTTGTTGACAGCTGCTTTCTTCTGCTTCCTCACTTTTATCTTCTTCAAGGTCTGTGCCGACAGCCAGTCCTTGTGATGGTGTTTCCTGAACCCTACAGTGTCTTTGCAGGTTGAGTTCAGCGCCTCTCTAACTGCCTTCCACTGCTGCTCTGTGGTGACCGCCTCCTCTTCATTTACTAGCTCCTGTAGCGCTTGAAACCGGTTGGACAGCACCAGTTTGAACTCTTCTCTAACTCCAGTTTCTCTCAGGAGGCCTACATTATAGCGCTGTCTTCTTGTTGTCTCTGTGCGGCTTTTCTTTAGCTTGAGCTTCATTCTTAAGGTAAGCAGATGGTGGTCGGAGGCGACATCTGCTCCCCTCCTCACTCGAACATCTTGAAGGGATCTTCTAAATTTCTTGCTAATGCAGATATGGTCTATTTGGTTCTCTGTTGTATGGTCAGGTGAGACCCAAGTTGCTTTGTGTATTCTTCTGTGTGGGAAGATGCTGCCTCCAATGACAAGTCGGTTTAGAGCACAAAAGTCTACAAACCTCTCCCCGTTCTCACTCATCTCCGAGCCTAGTCCCTGTCTCCCCATCACCTCTTCGTATCCGGTGTTGTCCTCCCCTATTTCGGCATTAAAATCGCCCATGACGATGGTGATGTCTCGCTCCGTACATTTGTCCACGGCACTCTGGAGTCGGTCGTAGAACTCTTGTTTCTCTTCCTCGTCACTGTCATTAGTGGGCGCATAACACTGGATGACGTTCAGCTTGAGCTTTTTCTTGGTTCTAAAGGCTGCTGTGATAATTCTTGGCCCAAGAGGTTCCCAGCCCATCTGCGCTCTCTGTGCCACTGGTGACAGCATGAATGCTACACCTTCTGTATGGGGGGCATTTTCCTCTTCATGACCTGAATACAGAATCATCTCCCCACTTAACAGCCTTTTCTGGCCAGACTGCGTCCATCTGGCTTCACTGATACCTAGCAGGGAAAGGTTGTACTTTTGCATTTCTGCTGCTATCTGGGCGGCCTTGCCGCTCTGGTACATGGTCTTGACGTTCCATGTGCCCATGGTTGTATCCCTGGATAGAGAGAGGCGGCTCGGTCCTGTGGCTTCCGAAGACTTCCGGCTTTCACCACAGGACGTCATAAGTCTTCTGGTAGAAGAACCTTCCTCCTCCAGGAATGGAATTACTGTTAGTCTTTTCGTCGGCGTTTTTGTAGCTATTTCCTTTTTTGCAGGGTGGGGAAGCTACCCCCACGCCCAACCCCCTTTCTAGGAGGACCAGGGGTTTTCTGTCGGGGTCACCTTCCCTTAGACCATGTTGGTTCACGGCACCTTATTTCATTCGGTGCACCCCTCTCACGAGGGACCCCCTATCCACCACCCAGGGGACGCGCCTCAACGCCATATGGTCCCAGCGCGAGGAATGTGTCAGATGCCTTCAGACATTTTCTATAGTGCTGGCAGTCCATTTTCAGGCTTACATTATTAAAACAGGATGTTACAATTATTATAAACTTGACTAGGTGATGCTGTGATCACTGTGAGTGCCACAGTGGTTGATTTTTTATCCCTACCCCCAAGTTGTAAAAATACACAAAATTAATTAGAAAAAATTTCTAAAGTTATTCCATTTCATTTTGACCTTTCTTTACCTATTAAGTTTCAATAATGTGAGCATAAAGTGCAAGAAAATAAGGAAATTCGGCATCCTTTACGGTACATTCGTGGTGAATGATAGCTTTTTCCCATTTAAAATTGCCAAATTGGGAAACGTACGTTGTTTCTGGTGCCCTCAGAAATTTTGTATACTACCGATAGGTCTTTGTTAGGTTTTATTGGTTAGGATAGAGTACCACAGTTACTCCCAACCTGATTTTGTGATGCTATGATGCATTTAGGGGCCACAGTGGCTGAATCTGCTGCCCTACCCCCATTTTACCAGTACGCAAAGTAACGCAAAATAATCATAAAAATTGCTTACGTAATAGTCCTCTGTTTAAATATTTTTTGTTGCCAGTTGTTGTTTTTTTTAAAGTATGCATACTGAGCATAAAAAGTTGTGATCATTTCATTAATTTCAATGTAACCCATCAATTTAATTGTAACTATTTTTAACTGGCTGGTCTTTTAGGTGATATTTTACCTAGCGTAAGGCGGGTCTAGTAAGGTCTCCCCTTTTCCTTTCATTTATTTTTATCTAGAAATGTGTAAATATGAATATGCGTAATAAAGTTTCATGGTTCCTAATAGCCAAAACAATGTTATCAAAAATACTTAGTTTCCACATGTCGACCACGAGATCTCCACTTCCACCTTCTGCAACGTTCAATCTTTTTTATGGCCGTCTTTAAATCTTATATTGTTCTGGCTGCCAATAAGTGAGCTGTCAAGAGCTAGGCAGCATGTTTTCAGAGTTTGGTGTATAGGGGCGTGTCTTCTGGTCAGAACTGCCAGCAGACCGCTTCTCTGTATGGACATGTTTGGAGAATGTGCTAAGGAGACCGATTTTCTACGCCAAATTCGCATAGGGCTGTTTCCACATGACCCAGTCTCACGAGGTGAGTTCAGCAGGGTCCTTACGGTCTGTGAACATTTGTGAAAGTTGTAAAAAAAATGGCAAGGCTTTTTGAGGGCCCTGGAAAGTCTGTCAATTTCAGTCCTTTTCCTTAAAGTCTGTGAAAGTTTGTAAAAAAATGACAACGTACTGGCAAACTTTTGTCTATGAACTTCTTTTTTTTTTCTCCCTCAATTTGTGACTATTCCCATTGCAAACGATCATGCTGACGCTTGTTGCAAGTGATCTATATTTAGCTCTGATCATAAAGTGACTGCATGGCGAACATTCTGATTGGTTGTTTACGCTTCTACCGAAGTCCGCCATTCACTAAGCGTTCTTTTATTTTGGTATCTCTTCACGCATTAGGCACGGAAGCTTCAAATAATTGCTGATACAGAGTGATCTGATTAAAGTGTGTAAAGCTTCAGGCTTCAGTTTGGGTTTGTGAAACGTTCCTGCTTTTCTGGATGGACCCAGTCCAGAGTAATCAGTGTGTAGATGAAAGATGGTGGCCTGGCTCTCCCTGTTCAGCTTGTTGATGTCATCTGCCCACGGGCTGCAGCCGCCATTCTGCTTTTGCCAATCACTTTGTTGTTGTAGTGTCTCCATTCCCAGCTAGTCCAGAATGCACTGGAATCCACTGCAGCACTATTTTGTGGACAGGGCATCCAGTCTATCTTGAAGCTTCCTGGTGAGATCAGTGGATCAAGCTGCTGCCTTTCCCTAGCTAGTGCTCTGCTGCTGTGTTGAGCACCTGCAGATCTGTACGATAGTTGGAGCTGCTGCCGCTAGCTGGTAAGGAGAGGGAGGTAGTAGTGCGGTCTGCACAACAGATGTACACGCCACTTCCTTCATTCAACACGGCATCTTGTGTGGTATCACAGCTGCTGTGAGGGTAGCGCTTGTGCACAACCTCCAGCAAGATGGCTTTGTGCAGTGCCGCGACCTTTGGCAAAGAGTCCTGGAACATTATGTTGTCTTGAAGGCTCTTTCGAGATGTCCAGGTATCTGAAGGGAGCTGTTCACACATCTTTGGGCTTGGTTCCAGGACGTCAGTGTTAGCCCTTTGCAGGACCTTCAGTTGGCAGTTCAGATTGGGCATTTCTGACGGTTCTTGGTCTGCTCCTGTAGTCTCCCATGCTGTCGGTGTTTAGTAAGTCTCTTCATCGTGTGTGCTGTTCTGCATTCCAGTGGCTCCAATGTCCTCCATTTCCTAAATTGGGGTGCTCCAGATGGCTCTAAGAATGTCACTGCATCATGAGAATGACCCATGTTCTGCATCTTGTCAAGCCTGGCTTTTTGGGTTTCAGGCAGTGTTTCATGTTGTCGATGTATCTTGGTACCGCACAACTGGTCTGACCGAGCAGGTGTTTGCTTGTGCCAGGATGCTGTAATTTGCGCCAATGTGGTCCCCACCAGTTCTTCATCAGAGACTCTCTTTCTTTTTTGCAGCTCTAGCTTCCATGGTTTCAATGTGAGGCCTCCACGTGAATCCAGTAATTTATTTGTTGCCAGTAAAGTTGGCCTGTCTGTCTTTGGTACTGGAAGATCTCCAGTTTTGAGGTGACCTCTTCCATCTGATTGAAAGAGATGGTCTAGCTCAGTTTGAGTGGCCTCTTTCAGTCCAGCTGCTGACTCTATAGTCAGCATCCTGGATTCTGGAGGATGCTATTTCTTTATGTTCTGGAGGATGCTATTTCTTTATGCCTCCACGTGAATCCAGTAATTTATTTGTTGCCAGTAAAGTTGGCCTGTCTGTCTTTGGTACTGGAAGGTCTCCAGTTTTGAGGTGACCTCTTCCGTCTGATTGAAAGAGATGGTCTAGCTCAGTTTGAGTGGCCTCTTTCAGTCCAGCTGCTGACTCTATTGGCAGCATCCTGGATTCTGGAGGATGCTATTTCTTTATGTTCTGCTGCGCTCCACACTGCAAAGTCATCTGCATGGAGGATGTTCAAGACGAACCTTGGTACTGTTGTACTGATGTCATTAATGTAGACCAAAAACAGCATCAGACACAACATCTCCCTGAGGTACACCTTCCCCGAGTTTGACAAGAGTGCTGAATGTGCAGACGATAGAAGCTTCAGCGGCAGCCCCTGTTAAGCATGCCTTAAATAAAAAGAATTACAATTAAATCGATGGGTCACATTGAAATTAATGAAATGATCACAAATGTTTATGCTCAATATACATATTTTGTTAAGAAAACTGGCAACAAAAATATTTAATCAGAGGAGCAATTGTTATGATCATTTTTCGTTCCTTTGCGTACAGGTAAAATGGGGGTAGGGCAGCAGATTCAGCCACTGTGGCCCCTAAATGCATCACAGCATCATAAAATCAGGTTGGGAGTAACTGTGGTACTCTATCCTAAACAATAAAACCTAAAAAAGACCTATCAGTTGTATACAAAATTTCTGAGGGCATCAGAAACAATGTACGTTTCCCAATTCAGCAATTTTAAATGGTAAAAAGCTATCATTCACCACGAACATACCGTAAAGGATGCCGACTTTCCTTATTTTCTTGCACTTTATGCTCACATTATTGAAACTCAATAGGTAAAGAGAGGTCAAAATAAAATGGGATAACTTGAGCAATTTTTTCTAATTAATTTTGTGTATTTTTACAACTTGGGGGTAGGGATACAAAATCAACCACTGTGGCACTCACAGTGATCACAGCATCACCTAGTCAAGTTTATAATAATTGTGACATCCTGTTTTAATGATGTAAACCTACAAATGGACTGTCAGTGCTATAGAAAATGTCTGAAGGCATCTGACACATTATTTTTGTCTTTTTTTGCGATTTCGCGGAAATGGTCGTTTACTGGGTGCACAAATACCTTCACTGTGAGCCAGAGATTCAATATTTTTTCATTCTGTTTTTTGCAGAGGATGCAGAAGGTGTGCCTTGACATAATATTACCTGATTTGGGCTTCTGGAATGAATTCTGATTTATTTAGAGGAAAATGTTTCTCAACCTCATTTTAGCACCTGCGAAGAGCGTGAATGGGGGTACCCTTCCGCCATCGGCTATATCTCTGGTGTGTTCCTAAGGATTTTCGGGGAACATGGCTTAAACATCTCAGGACATACTAAGGAACACTTTGAAACCCATCTTATTGAGTACTGGGGGGGGGGGGGGGGGGGGGGGGGGGGGGGTGGTGCACGGTAGACCTTCCTAGCTTATGGACTAATACAATTCTGCCAGCGCTAGCCTCACCTATCTGGTTTGTGAGTATCTATAACTCGAGGCAAATTTGTATCGTTACATTGTTGTGTAATGTTCTGTGCATCTACTGTGGGAAATCAGGGTATTTACCCGACCACATATAGTAGCGCACCTTCATGTTTGTGTATGTATGTTTCTCCTGCCTACTTCCTAAGTTCCGGAGAAAGACATGGGTTATATACTGATCCATTCGTTGAGGATGGAAATGATCGTCTTATTCTATACCTGCGTATTTCTCTGTGGGCTGGCGATTAGGTGCCTGATAGGTGGGGTCAGGGGATCTAACTGTTGTCTGTCCAGCGCTGTGATTCCCCTTGGTTTGCATACAATTCTGCCAGCGCTAGCCTCACCTATCTGGTTTGTGAGTATCTATAACTCGAGGCAAATTTGTATCGTTACATTGTTGTGTAATGTTCTGTGCATCTACTGTGGGAAATCAGGGTATTTACCCGACCACATATCAGTAGTAGCGCACCTTCATGTTTGTGTATGTATGTTTCTCCTGCCTACTTCCTAAGTTCCGGAGAAAGACATGGGTTATATAAGAGACCTGATCCATTCGTTGAGGATGGAAATGATCGTCTTATTCTATACATGCGTATTTCTCTGTGGGCTGGCGATTGGGTGCCTGATAGGTGGGGGCAGGGGATCTAACTGTAGTCTGTCCAGCGCTGTGATTGCCCTTGGTTTGCATACAATTCTGCGAGCGCTAGCCTCACCTATCTGGTTTGTGAGTATCATGAGCTAAAATAGCGACCTGGCTTTTTTTTTTTTCTTTTGGGGGTACTCGCACTCATGTTCCAGGGGTTGAATCTCAAATTGTCAACAACGAAATGATAACGAGGTTTGACTTTTCGGAAAGAGAACTGGAAACGATTTAACCCATTCAGCCCTGGCGCACTACAGCAGGAGATTCGTTGACCATGGTAAGTCAAGGGTAGTGCCAGATTAGCTTGGCGCCTGTCGGCGCCAAGCTAACCTGACACTGCCCTTGAATTATCATGGTCGATCCATCTCCTGCAACTGGTGCATAGTCATTAGATGACGCCTATAAATTTTGGGAAGGACGGCCGTCGGGCTGAATGAGTTAGGACCGCAAAAATGTGTAAACAAATATCATCGATCGTACAAATACAGACTGTTGAAACTTCCTGTAGTATTTTATGGCAATTAGTGTATCATACGTACAGTGCAGCAAGCACAAGAAATGCATGATGTATAGGCTTGGTATTTGTAAAAGTTATCAGTTAAAGTAAACTGCATGTGATAAGCTTTGAGAATAGAAAACGAGTAGTTTTACATTTAACTATTTTCAGCTTCAATAAACAACAACAAAAAAATGACATGTTATCCGTAAGAGATGGATTAACTGACTTCAGTTCGGTCAAGATGGGATCTCTGCACTAGGACAGGTCCTTACGCGTCCCACACTCCCATCAAAGTCTTCCCAGAGTTCCTTTCGATGTGTACCAATATTGGTTTGGTTACTATGGATCTCTCACGTCTCTTCAAGTCTGTCCAACGTCCGTGGCCTTTCTCAACACCTGCTCCGGAGGCGATCGACTGTGTCGTGCCCTTGGCTCTGTTCCTGGAAATACTTTCTCAGGTTTCTCACCACGCCTGATCTCCCCATGCTAAGCCCCTGTGTGACCTCTGCCACAAACGTCTTCGAAGTGGTATAATGCCTATGGCCATTGAAAATGAACACAGGAATGTAAACCACAGACTGACAATGGGCAGTGGCCCATTGCAAGTCTGTGGTTTCCATTCCTGTGTCGATAGTTTGGCAGCAGGCACTTTGAATCTGTGAGAATGATGGAATGACTGATTTTGTAGTCATCCATCGTAGCAATCCATTTCGAAGGGTGAGTATTCGCCTTCACCTCCATAATTAGGTTTGAGGCCTTGCGGGCTTTGTAGGCTGTACTGTCTTCGTATATAGTGCTGCTTTTGATAGATTTATTGATTCACTGATCGATCTATGGAATGATTGATTAGAATCTTTTTTACTAAGTTGCATGTTTGATTTGTGAGAGAAAAACACGTACATCAACGGCAGTCATAATGCCCAGGGTTTGCATGGGCCGTGCACAACACTTCAGTTGCCCAGAGGGCGGCTGTCTGTCAAAAATAGACGAGTAAACAATAGAATGAATGAGTCAATGATTTAGTCAGTCAGTCAGTCAGCCAGCCAACCAACCAGCCAGCCATGTGTAACAATGAATGAATGAATGAATGAGTCAGCCAGCCATGTGTAACAATCTTCAGTTACTCACCCCACAAAAGAAGTTGGACAGAAGAAGAAATGAAAGCAGGCCTGGCTTTACAAACGCCATCTTGTTGTTCACCTGCTACAATATACGAGGCATTACAAACGGGAATTTCTCACCGTAGCGTTTATATTGCCTCTGAGTAAACGTTTTAAAAAAAATCAGAAGAAATCAAGAGTGTACGCTTTTGACGCAAACAGAGGATTAACCCCTTCACTGCCGAGAAAAAGCGAACGCGATCCAACTGCAAGAGGCATAGATCCTCATGAGCCCCCGCGACTGCTGAGGCTCATGAGGATCTACACCTCTTGCTGAGACCACATTGTGTCCATGTTCTTTGGGCAGTTACGGCTTTTGGTCGTTCAGTGAACACAGATTTCAGAGACAAAATGTGCGTACGTCTGCAGGGAAGGGGTTAAAAGCCCGAACAAGCAGGCGGTATCGGACGTTTGTCCGGGCTTTAACCACCGTTTGAGTCAACCGAGGCGCAGTTTTTGGCCTGCGTCTGATTTGCGGAACACTTATGGTTTAAGAAATTGCAGACAAGACTGAAGATGACTGCAAAACGTGTCAAATGCCAGGAAACAACCAAAGAAATAAAGAAACACGTTTGAATAAAAGCCTGCCGTATACCGTTCAATAGACGATTATATCGTTCCCTAGGGAAATGCTATAATACAAGATACAAGATACGTTTATTGACCATATTGACAATGCCAATTACGACTGTGTCCTGGTGCTGAACAAACACACTCACAACCGTTCAACAAAAATACAGACGTAAATAATTGAATACCTTAGAACAAAAACGGCTAAACTGATCAGATGTGTCTACGGCCTAAGAGAACTTTAAATTAGTATAACATCACACACACACACACACACACACACACACACACACACACACACACACACACACACACACACACACACACACACACACACACACACAACTTAAAATAAATTTCGGACATTGCACATATTGTATCAGCCTATAAGAAGAATTTACAGCCCTATAAGTTTAAAGCGTCGACCTAACTAACTAATCACACAGTATAAGTGGTGAATAATTAATATACAATAACACATAGCCAACATATGACACGACGACACCAGCCCCTGAGTAAAACCTGGAGCAGTAATAGATAGTCATTCACACGTATCAACTCTTAAACTCCCAGAACTAAATGACTTCCATTCGACAGAATGGAAGCCATTTAGTTCTGGGAGTTTAAGAGCTCATATTAAGCGGTAGACACGCTTGGAGAACGGGCTAGACAGAACGCGGCGTCCGATCCACGTCTTTCTCTCCAGCGTGTTTCCTTGTTTGTTGGCTATGTCCTTACAGCAGTAAGAGTCCAAGCGGTTGTATTTGAAATCAGCTTTTGGAAGCGAGCAGTGGATGGCAGCTACTCACGGGGGCATTATATTGTCAAGGCAGTTAGTTAATCAGTCAGGTTGATACGGTTTCATCATCTGTCGCAAATGTCGTTAATTTGTGTTGACGCCATGCGCAGTCTGCATGATCTCGCCTACTAAAACGGATATGAACAATGGATGTCATAACCCCTTCACTACCGGGGCAGGGCGACATCTACCTAGCTGCAAGAGACATAAACCCTCATGAGCTCCCGCAGTCGCGGGAGCTCATGAGGGTTTATGTCTCTTGTTAGTCCCGCCTTTTTTATATGCCTAATTTTGGTACCATTTCACGTGTGTTTTTCACGCGAATGTCGGTCAGTGTTCAATGGTTTCAGACGCGAAATCCGTGATCACTGACAGCGAAGGGGTGACAGAGCTCTTGGCGGCAATTCACAGTTGTACACCTGTCGCTTCTATTGCTTGTCGTTAATAGTGTTATATATATTGTCATCTGTTGTAAATGTGGTTAATTTGTGTTAATGTTGTAGCAGTGTGCATGTTCTCACGTACTAAAATGGACCAAACACTATGCTGTTGGCGGCAATTTTTAATTGTACTCGTGTCACTTCAATTGCAGGTAAGTGGATTGTCTTTTATGATGTCTTATAATTTTATATTGTCATCTGCTGTAAATGTGATGAATTTGTGTTGGTGTTGTAGGCCTGCCTATGCAATGTGCATGTTCTCGCCTACTAGAGCAGATCACTGAAAAATAGATTTTTTAAGACTTTGCTCTTGGCGGCATTTCAAAGTTGTACACGTGTCGCTGAACAATTACATTTAATCTGATTGTCTTGTATAGCGGTACTAGGGTGTACTTATAATTAAGATCGCAAATTTCCACTTCTGTATGCAAAATGTCGTTAGGCCGTGTTACGTGGTAGTCGTAGTATGATGCAATCACACCAGACGCAAGTGGCATGCACGTAGGGTTCTTGTAAAGAAACTTCATTCAGTTGCAACTCGTCACACGTGGCACAAGGTGGTAGACCACACTGGAGTAACAGTTCCAACAGTACTTTATTCTCATGATGCAATCTGAACACAAAGCATCTACAAATGCATCCACTTTTAGGTACACTGTCTCTCTACAATGCATCCACAATTCTGATACACTGCGTCTCCCATACAATGCACACACTGATACACTGTCTCCTCTACAATGTATCCGCATTTTTGGTACACTGTGTCTCTCGTACAATGCACGCACATAATTTGCTCAACACCCCTTTTTATATTATTACAGATCAATCCCGCGAACTACACAAGTCAACAAATCAGAAAAGAAAACGTAACCAAAACTCATTAATATTCATAAAAAAGAACACCCCAGATTCGTCTACAATCTTCTAGGCGTATTTCCGTAAAGTCCGTGCGTTGCGTAAATGTCGCGAAATGTTGCCAACAACATGTTTACTGAAAAACTTCGACGTCATATTTGAGGTCACTAGAAAGGTCGCGACCCTGCCCGAAACTTCCAGTCTAATGTAGGTCAAACTGTACAACAATGCAGCGAAAATACGCGTCGTTCTACGGATGAGCTGCACAACAAAAATCGATCGCAAAAGAAAACGAATCATACTAAAAAGGTACATAACTCTCATCCAAGATAACTCCAATGAATATCGGATCTTTCCCACGATCAACAAACACGTGCTTTTAAAAGAATAACACAACCACAAACGTAACAGGCCGGCTGTTGCCGTATTTGACTCGCGTTAGCAACAATCACATGTACATCATGACAGCATCATGATGTCATTCTTGCAGTACGGTATTTCTTTGACGTTACATTCTTCTTGTATATATATATATATATATATATATATATATATATATATATATATATATATATATATATATATATATCTGTTTATAATTGTATACCCCACCTTTTCAGTGTGTTTGTTTTCTTCTTCTTTTTTTTTTTTTTTTTTTTTTTTTTTTTGGGGGGGGGGGGGGGCCGGAGTGTTTGTGTGTGCGTGTGTGTGTGTGTGTGGGGGGGGGGGGGGGGGGGGGGCGGGGATGTCTGTTTTTACTTGGGAATTGATTCCTGCCAGACAAGCCCACCTCCTTAACCGTATCAAAGTTCGTTGCCCAGCCAGAATACATTATTCATGAGATTTAAATTGCGTAAAAGTTGGCATTGATCAGGCGACTGTTTGTCTTTGAAAAAAAAAAAAGAGGAACAAAGCGGAAAAAAAGAGGAGACAGAGACGGGACAGAGAAAGGAGTTGTTCATGACAGTTCAAGGGTAGTGCCAGATTATGCTCATCTCCCACAGCTGATACGGAGTCTTTTCAGTCGCCTCACCAAGACACGCTGTCATTATTAGGTATAAATTTAATAGGGCCTTGAGTTTATATGTGACAAAGTTAAATGCATATGTACTTGCGTGGGGTAAGAACAGTTGAACACTGCGTGTGTAAGCGCTGTTTAATTTGACCTGTACCTAGACAGTCAATAGACGGTGATACACGTGCGCATGTTGAACGCTCAAAACCATTTGTTCCTTTTACGTCTGCATGATCACGAGCCGCCACTGTACAGGTTGACAGGAGAAGATTCAATGATAGACCACATCTAGCGTAAGCAAACTGTAAAATCGTTACACTGAACAAATACATTAATTGCAACAGTGGAGTATATTTTTTAGCACATTTTTTCAGCGACACCTCAATAATAAATGACCAGATTTTCCGAAAATTCCCCGTTGCCATTTTTCAGTAACTGTTTTGAAACACACACACACACACACACACACACACACACACACACACACACACACACACACACACACACACACACACACACACACACACACACACACACACACACGCACGCACGCACGTACACACACATACACACACACACACACACACACACACAGGGAGACAAAACCATCAGAGTGGGTTACCTACCATTTCATGTGAAAATGGGTTCCCATATTTCTATTTATTCTAGGGCTCTGGAGTTGATGCGAATGTTTAGAACTCACCTTGTAACTAAGCTCTACAACTTAAAATAAAAAAGACATTTTCTAGAAACAGAGCCACTGGATGGAGAAAAAAATGGGTTTCTACCAATAAAGTGGGTGCCTCTCACACAAAAACTGGCATTACAGTAGAAATGGGTGTCCTTGTCAAATCATTCATTTTAGCATGAACATCTCAAGAAAATTAGGTGTCTGTAATAAGGTAAAGTTCACGGAATATTTGATGTTTCTTTTCCACATTTATTTGATTGTTGTCATTCTTTTTTCAACTTAATGTATATTCCTTCTTTTTCCTGCATTAAAAATGTAAAGCACAATGACACAACACACACTGAACAAATACCTCACTAAAAATACCTCTGGTTGATTTTCTAATGATTGTTTGGGTGGGGTTGTGGGGGGAGGGGAGGGGAAGGGAGGGGAGGGGAGGGTGGGGGTGAAGGTGGGGAGGGGGTGGGGGGTGGGGGGTGGGGGGGGGGTCATCACTTTGGGTTTTATAGAGCTGCTGAATGCTCTCTTGTGAATGAAAGATTTTCATTATCCCTGGAATCAGGAGGTCATTTCTGAGGCGCGCAACGAGTTGCACATCAAACCACCCACAAATACACATTTTTGGGGCGGTCCGTGGCGCAGTGGTTAAGGCGCCTGCCACCAATGCTAAAGGTGCGTGGTTCGACTACGGGTTCCGGCGTCGGATTTTTCTCCTCTAGTAAGTGTCACCGTTAATTCGGGCGGACCGTCGGGGGTTCTTTCTCCGGGTACTCCGGCTCTTCCTCCCCCTCCACTTTGGTATCAGTTTCAGCCCACTTAATCAAATTTCAAATACAAACGATTTTGAATTTCCAAAAACTACAGTAGCTCGCTTGAGCTTGCCCTTAGCACCACGTGAATGTTCTGTGTTTATGTACAGTGTGTGAGTGAATGCGCGTGATTCACGTGAGCGTGCTTGTTGGGTTCAGTTCGCGGCGGCGCTTTGAGCCGATTTTCAATTGGGATAAAGCGCCTATTTAATGCGCTTATTATTATTATTATTTGGAGTGCACCAGATGGATCCAGTTGGACAAGTCCCACATTCCACACTATAGGACAGCTAAGACTGAGATTAGCAAACGCGGCGTTTATGGCGCGGTGCAAGGTTTAAAACTAAGAAACTGTTGTTTTTAGAAGCGTGTCGGGCAACAGATTTTATTAAAACTGTTTAAAAACCTCTCCTTATACTCAACTTTTGTTAATGTTAAAAGTGTTTTCATTTACAGGCCTGTCGTAACTGTTATGCATCTATTCCAACGTAATAGTGCTGGATATCATAGTTTTCCCATTGTCGCCTTCTCTCTTCACTCAGCACTCGACTTTCCAGTCCTTCCCTCAAACACGCAACATTCACACAAACAATACTTTACTATTACACCCTTTGGCAACATTAGTTTCTTTTTTATCTCTGACCTAGCATTACATACTGCACTAAACGACCCACTGCAGCAGACGACGCAACTAACGACACTGATTGTGTGACGTCATTTGCATTCAATCAATTTGTGCATACAATCTGACAGGAGTTGCAGTCAAAACGAAAGCATAACACCAACAAACCACAAACAAAGCAACAGGTTGAACCAAAAGACACAAGACAACAGCAGCCTCACCCAAAGTCTATACGTCCTCTCTCACACTGCGCACTCATACAATTACTTCACTTCTTAGCAACCGGCGCACGAATATAATTATAGGCTAAGTCAAAGAGCTAAGTCAAAGAAAAACAGAAGATAGTGGTGGAAAACCCTTTAAAATAGAAACAAAGAATGACGTTTCAGATCAAATATTCTTCATCTGACATGGAAACAAACGTAGAAAACGTATAGGCTAAGTCGCTGGTGAACGTATACATCAATCTCAAATTTATCACTAGACATCACCTTCCTCCACATCACCCCGTAAGTACATCACAACTCAACACTTTTTTAACAAAACAACCACACCCTCAAATAACAAACCTAATTTTGTAGGAACATAAACAATTTACTCCCTCAAACAACAAAATCCGCCCCCCCCCCCCCTACACCCTTCCTGACCCATATCAGCTATGAAGTTACTTATAGCTGAGAAGGGTGATGTCACACACACACACGCCCATTTTCAGGGTTCTGTGCGCACAACACACACACATTGCTGGGAGGGACAAGTTTTCAAACACACTACAGGCGTGTCTGTTAAACACAAAAGTGCATGTGTTAACGCCAAAATGAGAAAAACTGATCTTTTTATTTTTTTATGAATCTTTACCCCAAGACAATGCAGAAACAACCCTCAGAAAAAATGGGTGTCTGACTTGGGCACCCAGATTTTTACACACACCTATTTTCCATAAGGATGGTAAAGACAGTCACCCATTCCAGATCTTTTGTCTACACACACACACACACACACACACACACACACACACACACACACACACACACACACACACACACACACACACACACGTTCATTCAGATGCTTACTCGCAATACAGTTTAGCACATACCACACATATATGACGTCAATTTCAAGGGTAGTGCCAGATTAGTTTGGCGCCTGAAGGTGGTTGTCGCTGTCATCATTAAGTGCTACCAGTTAACAACGTCCCCAGTGACAGAGCCAGTGATGGTCGCCAAGTGTATGGACACAGTTGAAAAACATACTTTGGGCGACCAAAACTGCCTGTTAACATATCTCTAAATCAGAAGACTAGTAGGTCAAACATTGCTCTGACTTCAAACATTCCGTCGATTCCGCTAATACTATAAAGGTCTCAACCTATTGTCTTTGACCTGATTCTGAATTAAGAGTACTCCTATTGACAAGGCGTTTGGCTTTGACACGATACACCGCTTTGTGTAGAGGTTTGCATGGTAAGCCTGCAGTAACCCAGTCAGCAAAAGAGTCTCGGGCCGCCTGCGGCCGCAGTGAGCCCGAGCACTGTCGTGCGCGGGCCCACTGCGGCCGTCGGGGGCCCGAGGGTGTTTCACACGGCAAAACTCTTTGTTGAGAATGCACTCTGTAGGCTGAATGGCATCTGAGGCAGCGAAAGAGAAACGGTAAGAAAGACTCATTGAATAAGGCTAGACACACCATACACACTCGGCGCCATTCCGTTGGGAATCTCTCTGGCCTTAAAACTCAACAACAACAAAAAAATTATTGGTAGCAGGGGTTTGCTACACGGACCCTTGTAGGCCTGAGCGAGGTCAAAGGAACCATCGTACTCCGAAGGCCTTCGGCTTTCGGGGTACAATGGTTTCTTTGACATCCCGAAGGCCTACAAACGTCCGCGCAGCAAGTCCCTGCTATCAATAACGTATTTGTTTTCATTCCTCTACTATTTTCGTTAAAAAAATAATCAAGAATAAATCTTCCAACCTGGATCACGCCAGACATGTATACATGATAGACTTACGACGTAATTTAAAATATTTCATGACGTTGCCGTCTCCAGTAGTGTGCTTGTTGTTTCGAACAACATTAAGTAACTTTTTAATTTTAAACGTTTTGGTGTCCGCCATTTGTCGCTACAAGTTTTTTTTATATAGCTCGGTCATGTGGCACAGTTTGCGCTAAAGGGATTGGTCGTGTGACGTATGGATGAAAGCAAATATATATGTACCCACTCCATAAAGGTTTTCCTTCTTTGACACATGTATTGATAAATTGTATAACAAGCATGATTTGTTTTAGATATGCGTCCCTTCCCAAAATCCCTTGAGCGCCAGGATTCAATATTGATGCATCCGTGCATTTTTCAAACCGGAACGGCGAAATATGTTCATACGCCAACATTAACAAGCTTCTTATATTTAGTTGTAATTAACTACTTCTTAGTGTGTACAAACGCCCGAAATTTACATCCTATACACAAACACGAGCGAAGAACAGACGCCAGGAAACGTGGGAGTCTCTGGACTGACCAGTGAAATTGACGAGATGTCAGCTGGCGATATCGACAACCTGAGAAAAGAACTAAATAAACAAACCTGCTGGCTTTTTCCGCAATTATGCGTGATGTATTAACATGTAGAATTTACTCAGAAACACACACGGTTATACAAAGCACTGGATGTGCTCATAGACGAAATCTAACGCGCTAAGTCGACACTGGCATTCGTCTGCCATTCATGTTTTGTCTGAAGACCGCAATCAACCGCAAAATGAATGTTTTGTTTTGGACTGGGTACATACATTATATTGAGCAACATTTTGCTTGATATAGTGCCGATAACCGACAGATGTGACTACTCGGACATTTTGATTCGGGTCTCGTAATCACATCTGCCTGTTATCGGCACTATATCAAGCAAAATGCTGCTCTATATTATATAATGTGTGTGTGTGTGTGTGTGTGTGTGTGTGTGTATGTGTGTGTGTGTGTGTGTGTGTGTGTGTGTGTGTGTGTGTGTGTGTGTGTGTGTGTGTGTGTGTGTGTGTGTTTTAACGCAAATATAAAAAAGCGTGAAAATATCCAGCGAAAGACTACACAGCCTGAATGAACCTGGGCGTAAATCTACCCAGTGTGAATGTGTGCTGTCGCTATTCCATTGAGATATTTTTTTTTATTTAATAATAATAATGCATAGCATTTATATGGCGCATTTCTCATATTTATAATATAACTCAATGCGCAGAATGTAGCCGCGAACTGAACCCAACAAGCACGCTGTAAATTCAAGCCTTGAGTAAATTCAAGCCTTTGTCGATTTATGCTGGGTGGAATCATGCTGTGAAGATTCACGCTGAGTTTATTTAGTTCTAAAAAATAAATGGAAAATCATAGGAACACATTTTGTACTGTGTAGATGTACGCCTGGGTGGATTTGCGCTGAGTACATTTTGGTTAGTAGTGTCAAGCTGGGAAATTGTTTGTCCAAATATAGCGAAATTGACCACTTCAGCACCAATGGCGGTAATCAGAAGGACTCTGGTAAAGTTTTGTTTTGGACTGGGTACATGCACTATATTGAGCAACATTTTGCTTGATCTCTCCCACCGTACCTTTCTGCCAAGCTGTCTGTTTATCAGCCATCACGCACCCTCCGTTCATCCAGTGAAAAACCTTTTAAACTGTCGGGGAGCGTTCTTTCACCTTTTTAGCATCAAGCGTGTGGAACTGTCTGCTAATTGAAATGTGGCGTCTGTCCACATTGTCACAGTTCAAAGCTCACTTAAAGACTTTTCTTTTCTGTCGGGCATTTAACATTTAGCTCACCTTTAGCTAACTGTTGACCGACTGCCTTTTATTCTGATTCTAGATGGAAGTGGATGTAAGGTGTTGGGAAGGGATGGGTGGTTTAAAGTACTGTGCGTATAATTGTTCGTGTATCAGAGAGAAGGTGTGCTGTTGTGCATGCGCAGTGAGTCCAATAACTATTTAACTTATTAAAATTATTATCATATCATATCATATCATATCATATCATATCATATCATATCATATCATATACTACACACTTTATTGTCCAAGTCAAATGCAACACTGGCTGTCTCCTTCGATTCGGTACCGCTGAATACTGTGATGAGAAGTCGGTGACTAAGCCTCTCCTCTGTATTGTCTTTGGCGCGTGTTCTGTACACTTGAATCAGACTAAACTGCCGCACGCGAATTGATTTGGCGGGAAAGGGGTGTCTCATTTTCTACGGATTTGCACACCGGCGGGCAATTCGACATCTTGCGGCTCCTTGTAAACCCATATCATACCGAGGCTAAAAGCTTGAAATTTGTACACTGCAATATGCAAGCTACATTATAGCACTTACAGATAAGGGTATAGACCAATGGCTTTAGTTCAAGGGTGGTGCCAGAATAGCTTGGCGCCAAGCTATTCTGGCACTATCCTTAAACTATTTTAGTGAAACTTATTTCACACGTATTCCGGCGTATTCCGAATGATAAGGGTTAAGTGTTCGTGCTGTGGTAGGACCTTCGCGTCAGTTTTGAGAGCCAACTGTCCGCTATTTAAAATCATACTGTAGCTCAAGATAGTGCCAGATTACTCTGCGTGTTGCATCTGTTTTTCGGAACATTTTCCAACCTTCGTAAAACGTCCAGGATGTGTTCGCAGTCTTCGCAGTTTGAAAGCAAAAGACTTAGTTACACGTGTTTATTATAAACGTTTGATAAACGTTCTCCAATTCTCGATCGATATGCCGACGAGCAAAAGAAATGCGACATTTCAATTGGGAATTCCCAAAACACGTGTCGCATTCCTCCTGCTCGTCAGTATAGATAGCTCATGAAAGCAGAGACCAATCGATAGTGATACATATCTCAGACTGTATAATCTCTAGGGCGCCGCCTGACAGGTCGGCGCCCGGATTAATCAAGCGTACAGTATGTTAATGACCGCCCTAAACAATGGTAATAATTTTGGCACAGCTCTGTCTATTTTTTTTTTTTTATTCTGTCGTGGAAATTTTGGACAAGACTGTAGACATGAACAATGGCCATGATTCAAATAAGCACGATTCTGTCATATTATAAGATTTAGTCGTGAAGTATTTGAACAAGAATGTATGTCTGCTGTCTTGTCAAAATCACCAGGACAAGATCCTAAAATTTGACACAGTTGTGCTGATTTGAAATTATGTGCATTTTTCAAGGTGGTCCTTAACTTTTTTGTTTTTGTTTTGAGTAGTATACAACCCATTACGTCCTTTACGGCACTACCCCTTCAGACACTACGGTCGATTGGGCTCTCCAGGTTGACTTTTGATGAAAGTGTAGGGGTGCTGTCATTTTGGGTGCGCTCAGTGACGTGGGCCTTGGGGTCTCTGTCGATTGTAGGCAACATCGGTCCGTGGACCTTTTGCTTACTTGGGGTGCCGTCACACTGGTTGTCTCCCTCGATTCGCTGCGCTGCGAATCGATGGAGGCAAAAATTGTGTGTGTGTGTGTGTGTGTGTGTGTGTGTGTGTGTGTGTGTGTGTGTGTGTGTGTGTGTGTGTGTGCGGGAGGGGGTGGGGGGGGGGGGGCGTCTAAGCCGGGCATAATTTCTGGCAGATACTAGCTACCGACTGTCTCGGCTCGCAGGTCTAGTTGACTCTACTGTTAGGCCAAGCAGTCTACAAGACTGATTTGTTGGTGTGATGAGTTTTGAAAGAAACGGGACGGCCGCGGCCGTGGGCTGTAATTATGGGTTGATGGGGGACGGCAGGCATAGAACTCGGGTTACTAGAAAAAAACACGCTGCTGAATAGCAGTTTTCCTGTACACATGTTCTTCCAACTGGAGAAACAATGAAGACAGAGAGCCTTTTTTGGTTTTTGTTTGTTTGTTGAGAATGTGACGATTATTAAGGCATTAAAACAATTATAAAGTTCGACACTGTGAGCAGGCAATGCCTGTGGCAGATCCTGGAGCGACTTGGCTGTCCCCCAAAGTTCCTCAGCATGATCGTCCAGCTACACGAGGACCAGCAAGGCCAGGTCAGACTCAACAATGACCTCTCAGAACCATTCCGCATTGTCAACGGTGTGAAGCAGGGCTGCGGGCTGGCACTGACCCTCTTCACCATCTTTTTTAGCATGATGTTGAAGCAGGCCACAATAGACCTCGATGATGACGACGCAGTGTACATCAGGTGTCGTCTCGATGGCAGCCTGTTCAACCTCAGACGACTGCAGGCCCACACCAAAACCCTAGACCAACTGATTCGTGAGCTGCTCTTTGCTGATGACGCTGCCCTCGTTGCACACACAGAGAGAGCCCTGCAGCGCATCAGGTCCTGCTTCGCAGACGCTACATAGCTCTTTGGACTCGAGGTCAGTCTGAAAAAGACAGTGGTCTTCCATCGGCCGGCACCCAAGGAAAAGCATCGCCCTCCCCACATCACCATCGGTGAGTCTGAACTGAAGTCAGTGCACCAGTTTACTTACCTTGGCTGCATCATCACGTCAGACGCCAAGCTGGACAAGGAGCTGGATAGCAGGCTGGCAAAAGCGAACAGCGCTTTCGGGCGACTATTTAAGCGGGTGTGGCACAATCAACAGCTGAAAACAGGCACCAAGATCAGCGTGTACAGAGCTGTTGTCCTCACCACCCTGCTGTATGGTTCCGAGTCCTGGGCCCTCTCCCGCAGCCAACTAAGACTTCTCGAACGCTTCCACCAGCGCTGCCTGCGTACCATCCTCTGCATTCACTGGAGTGACAATGTGACCAACGTCGAGGTCCTTTGGACAGGCAGAAACTGTGAGCATTGAGGCTTTGCTGCTGAGGACACAGCTCCGCTGGACGGGGCAGGTCTCCAGGATGGCGGATCATCGCCTACCCAAGATCACCCTGTTCGGCGAGCTCGCCACTGGACACCGAGACAGAGGGGCACCAAAGAAGAGATACAAATACTGGTCGAACCTGCCTGTCTCGGATTGGCCTCCGCAGCCACGAGCATGCCTGCAGACGTCGTGGGCAACCCCTATAGAATCTTCATTCGCGTAGCCAAGCCAAGAAAACAATTAAAATGAAATTGATTAATTATTTAATTATTTTGATAATAAATAAATAAATAAATAAATAAATGAATAAATAATAAAAACGAATTGCAAATCACAAATCAAGAAAAATTAAGAGTCCAACTATCACCCCCCCCCCCCCCACAACGCCCTTTCCCAGCCACCCAACCCTATCCTCAAGAATTAACCGTTTGCGCATCGGTAGTGGTTTTTGTCCCCCCCCCCCCTCCCCACGCCCTTTCACAGCCACCCAACCCTATCCTCAAGAATTAACCGTTTGCGCATCGGTAGTGGTTTTTGTCCCCCCCCCCCCACGCCCTTTCCCAGCCACCCAACCCTATCCTCAAGAATTAACCGTTTGCGCATCGGTAGTGGTTTTTGCCCCCCCCCCCTCCCCCACGCCCTTTCACAGCCACCCAACCCTATCCTCAAGAATTAACCGTTTGCGCATCGGTAGTGGTTTTTGTCCCCCCCCCCCCCCGCCCTTTCCCAGCCACCCAACCCTCTCAAGAATTAACCGTTTGCGCATCGGTAGTGGTTTTTGTCCCCCCCCCCCCTTCCCCACGCCCTTTCCCAGCCACCCAACCATATCCTCAAGAATTAACCGTTTGCGCGTCGGTAGTGGTTTTTGTCCCCCCCCCCCCCCCCCCCACGCCCTTTCCCAGCCAGCCAACCCTATCCTCAAGAATTAACCGTTTGCGCATCGGTAGTGATTTTTGTCCCCCCCCCCTCCCCCCCCCCCCACACGCCCTTTCCCAGCCACCCAACCCTATCCTCAAGAATTAACCGTTTGCGCATCGGTAGTGGTTTTTGTCCACCCCTCCCCCACGCCCTTTCCCAGCCACCCAACCCTATCCTCAAGAATTAACCGTTTGCGCATCGGTAGTGGTTTTGTCCCCCCCCCCCCCACGCCCTTTCCCAGCTACCCAACCCTATCCTCAAGAATTAACTGTTTGCGCATCGGTAGTGGTTTTTGTCCCCCCCCCCCCCCGCCCTTTCCCAGCCACCCAACCCTCTTAAGAATTAACCGTTTGCGCATCGGTAGTGGTTTTTGTCCCCCCCCCCTTTCCCCACGCCCTTTCCCAGCCACCCAACCATATCCTCAAGAATTAACCGTTTGCGCGTCGGTAGTGGTTTTTGTCCCCCCCCCCCCCCCACGCCCTTTCCCAGCCAGCCAAACCTATCCTCAAGAATTAACCGTTTGCGCATCGGTAGTGATTTTTGTCCCCCCCCCCCTCCCCCCCCCCCCCCCCACACGCCCTTTCCCAGCCACCCAACCCTATCCTCAAGAATTAACCGTTTGCGCATCGGTAGTGGTTTTTGTCCACCCCTCCCCCACGCCCTTTCCCAGCCACCCAACCCTATCCTCAAGAATTAACCGTTTGCGCATCGGTAGTGGTTTTGTCCCCCCCCCCCCCCCACGCCCTTTCCCAGCTACCCAACCCTATCCTCAAAAATTAACTGTTTTCGCATCGGTAGTGGTTTTTGTCGCGATGATTCCGACAGGAATCATCGCGACAAAAATCGCTACAGACACTTAAAAAGAGTGTATTTTGAACGCAGTACGTGACTTAACTTAATTGTAATTACTAATCCGTAATCCACGAGTCCGCACGTATTAACTATAAGATCGACTTCAACATTTGGTTCTAGAAGGCGAAGAGTCGGGTTTCATTTCCGCTCGGAAAGCCATGGCAGCGATCAGTATGCATGCTGCCGCGTTCTTTACTTTAGCGATCTTAAAGTATGCAGAGCACACGTCCACTTCTATACCTTTCGGTCCATGAAAGAGAGAGAGAGAGAGAGAGAGAGAGAGAGAGAGAGGCTTCATGCAGATAAATGCATCTATATCTATCTGTCGGAAATCAAAGTAAAAATTCGTATATTCAGGATAGGTATGTTTGTCTGTGATTTTGCCCATATCGTCCAAGGCTGTGTGGTCCAAAATCACAGACCAGCCCAGGCCATCTTTTCCTGGGGTCGGGTTTAAAAAAAAGAAAGTTTAATTACTTTCTTTTAATCCCTTCAGACATGCCTTATATAACCATAAGCCGCACATGTCCCACATTTTGGAAGGTTCACCTAACGACTTTGTCGCCAGTTGGATCGAAGATGATAATTCAAAGGTAGTGTCAGATTAGCTTGGAAAGCTGCAGCTGCAAACTATAGAAAGACCTATCTGCAAGCGGCAAGAAACAGCTGGAGAGAAAAAACTTGAGCTTAACCTGGACCGTGATGGAAACAAGCTGTGGAAGCTTATAAGAGCCATGAACGATGAGACCAGGAAAGGTTCCTCTATTGTCATCGAGCACATCCAGGAGATGCTCACAGGAAGAAGGTTGTAGGTTGTGCATTGTTTAACGTCTCGACACTAACAAGACTTTCTCAGGACGTGCCTGCACTGCTATTGAAAAAAAAATACTAAACAGGATATAGTACTCCCATCTCTGCATTGGAAAGCGCATCCGGACTGGAGTCACTGCAGGAGAGAGGAGACACCAGCTCCTGTTACAAGCAGCAAAATTCAAACGTCTGCAGAACCACCCGATGAGGCAGAGAATGTCAGAGCCAACGAAGGGTAGACTCAAGCGCTCCAGCTTCCTACATCAGACCAGATCACATGCCAAAGGAGATCCCCAAAACCCGTGAGAATCCTCCATTAAGGCGATCGGCTGAACCCCAAATACGCGACAGCATACCAAAGATTCAGAAGAAGGGTACCCAATGTGATACATAATGCAAATCCTACACGATGGAGCACAGCCAAACCCACTACCCACAAGAGGTCTGGACCGACGCATGTCTACACGGACGGCTCTTCAACTGACGCTGTCACAGACGGAGGAGCCGGATTCTACATAAAGTACCCAGGAGGGAGAGCAGTTGAGATCTCTCTCGCTACCGGCAAATACGCCACCAACTACAGGTCAGAAGCAGAAGCCCTGGGAATTGGTGTAACCACAGTGAAAAACTGCCCGGAGACATCTGACTCCATTGTGTTTCTCACTGATGCCCTCTCCATCCTACAGGCCCTAAAAACACCCAAAGACAAGGACCTAAATGGTTTGTTTTTGGATCTCGCCTTCCTTTGTACAACACACACGGTCGTGCACACTGCAAGGTGAGAGGAAATGAAACTGCAGACAGGCTAGCAAAGGAGGGATCTTCAACAACCCAAGAAGACAAAACAACGTCCTATGCAGAAGCCAAGAATATCATAAAAAAACAAGCAGAAAACAAAGTGGCTGCGAGTACACCCCAGCTATAACAAAACAGATGGCTATCACCTACTGACCAGACCGGAGCAGGTAGTTATCTTCCGACTACGCACCGGCCATAACAAACTGAACTGACATCTCCATACCAAGTTTGGAATTGGCCAGTCAGATTAGTGCCCATGCAACTCTGTTAGCCTGACAACAGACCACGTGTTGCAGACCTGCCCCACGTTCACAACCCTTAGATGAAGACACTGGCCGGAGGAGACAGGGGTGTCCCGCAAGCTCTACGGAGGCCTGGAGGACCTGCGGCGCACGGCAGCATTTATAGAGGAGACCGGGCTGTCCATATAAAGAGTGTTCGAGGAAGAAGAAGAAGATTAGCTTTTCGCCCGATGGCGCCAAGCTAATCTGGCACTACCCTTGAATTATCATCTTCAATCCATCGCCTGATGCACTGCGTCGGGGCTAAATGAGTTAATCAACGAAAGTTGCTCCTGACTGGATACCACTGAAGCTAATCTGCCACTACCCTTGAATTATCACGGTCGATCCCCTACTCCTGTTGTGGTGCGTCGTGGCTACATGGGTTAATTCTGCATGTACACTTGGGAGAGTCAAATGCATGCCGCGGATCCGGCAGTTACTACTTTTTCAGTCGTTGCACCCGGCCCCGGAAGGAAATGTGCGTTGGTATGTGATGCTGGATCTTGCCGCTTCCGGGTAGTAAGTCACAGCGAAGGCGCTTATTATTACGAAAGGTCGTTGCGCCGTAAAAGTGATGGAGCCATATCACGCATGCGCGGTCCGGCATCTGCTCTTGTGCACGTTGCCTGGCTATTGGTGTGCAAGAGAGTCTTGGGACTCTCAGCTTACATGCGTCTTGTAGCAGAGCCACCCAATCACGATTTCCCATTTTCTTCTCTGTGTGTGTGTGTGCATGTGTGTGTGTGTGTGTGTGTGTGTGTGTATGTGTGTGTGTGTGTGTGTGTGTGCGTGCGTTCGTGCGTGCGTGCGTTTGTGTGTGCGCGTTGCCGTGCGTGCGTTTGTGTGTGCGTGCGTTTATGTGTGTGTGTGTGTGTGTGTATGAAAACAAGTGCCCCTTTGTAAACCGCGTGTCTGTTGAAGAAACAAACAGTGAAAAACGCAACCTTAAGGGCCTAAACGCTCCCGGAGCATGCTCAACATTGCATAAAACTGTTTGACGAATATCAACACCTGCTATATATAATATAATTTATTGGTAGCAGGGATCTGTGCTGCAAACCCCTGCTTCCAATAACGTATTTGTTTTCGTTCCTCCACTATTTTCGTAAAAGAAATCAAGCTGAAACCTGACCTGGATCACGCCGGACATGACTGACGTCAAAAGAATATACACGTATACATAATATACTTATGACGTAATTAATTAAGATCTTTCGTTACGTTGCCGTCTGCAGGACCAACAGCATTGTCTGCAAATTGTCCATGGAAGAGGTGCGTCACTGCTTGCCTAAAGAAATGTAAAATTCTTCAATAAAATAGTACACAGGATGCGCATGTGCTTTCGATTCCGCAAATATTCTTTTTTTAGTGGTCTATTACACACAATTGCTGCAGATGTGTGCTACATACAACTTCAGTAGTGTGCCTGCTGTTTCGAACAACTTGACTCTAAGTAACTTTGTACTTTATAACGTTTTCGTGGTCTTTTATAAAACAAAACTGGCACCCAAGACACGTCAGAAAGAGGGCTAAACAAAGTCCGTCATTAGTCGCTACAAGGGTTTTTATAGTTCGGTCATGTGGTACAGTTTGCGCTAAAGGGATTGGTCGTGTGACGTAGTGATGAAAACAAAATGTGTTATAATGCCTCCTGGCGTATGTCTACGGTTGCTATTTCGTTTATGACTGTGTGATTACATCACTTTGTGTCCGTTTTACTGCTGAGGCGCATGCCGGCCGCTCAGCTCCATCAAGCGTCAGAGCCGAGGTCCTCGAGCAAAACGGGAAGCAGTTGACGATCTGATATAACAGCCTTTGTGGGGCTATAATAAGTCAGGTGTCTTAATTAATCTGCCCGTGAGTAAAACATGCAGTTATGCACTGAAATCAATGTAACAGTTTTGTAGGGGTCACCGCGGACGCATAGTTAGTTTAATTATTGACTAAACGGTAGGCTTACGTATTTCAGTTTGTGTAGTTTTCGACAGCGTGAAAAATCCTCCCCCCCCCTCCCCTCGCCCCCCCCCCCCCCTAAAAAAAAATAAATAAATAAAATTAAATATAAATAAATAAATAAATATAATAATAATAATAATATAATAATAAAATTTAAAAAAAAATAATAATAAGATTACGTTATCTATCCACGTTATCTATCAAGGAAACGGGCCACCAACACAGAAAAGCTGCTTCGAAATGAAAAGTTCATCTTTTTCAGCTTAAATGTCTTTTGTCCCCATGAACGTGATTTAAAAGACGAGGCAGGGAACGTGTCCGTTTAACGTTTACCCACGGTAACAATTCCTCGGGCCCCAGGCCGTTGTGGGCCCGAAGTCCTTTTGCTACTGCGGTTGGAAGATCAAAGGCTCTCACTCGCGACCTTCCACCCCAAACTGTTCTGTCCAAAACGTTACTATTTTAGGGGGAAAACTCATTTCGCAGGGCTTCACAGACTGATCCCGCATCAGGGCAAAGGTCACTGCCAACAACATAACTATGCAAAACCTTTTTCTGTAGAAAGCAAATAGGTACTCATCATATACATAAATCCGTCCACCCAAGATCGAATACCCAGATCGCCTACACAAGAACGCCGATTTAAAAGACGCTTGCAAGAGGCATAGATCCTCATGAGCCACCGCTTAAAAAGGAGGGGGGGGGGCTCATGAGGATCTATGCCTCTTTCATGTGTTTTGCTGTTGTTCAGGACTGTCTCATATTGTGGGAAATTATGGGTTAGGGTTAGCCGTCTCAGCATGAAACAGCGCGGCTTATCATGATGGCACATCGTCTGAGGCTGTCGCTGTGGGATTCCCCCAAGACCTTATGGTGTACTCGCGCGGGCAGATCTTAAACGAGAGCAGGATTCACGGTAAATGTGTTTAAAATCAAAGTTCAAGTTAGTGCGATTAAGTCCGGAACAACTGGGAACTCTATTTTAAGAAAAAAAAAAAAAAAGAAGAACAAATATTCAAGACTATTTCAACTAATTGTGTCAAGACAAAATGTTCGCATGGACATTTTCTGGGGTAAATTACTAATGTTTGATCTACGTAGTAACCTTCGATTTACCTAGCAACACAAAAAATGGACCAATGACTGAACATGAGAACATGCTATAAGTGAAAGTGTGACGTAACAAGACTTGCGCATATGGAAATGACGCATTGTGGAGCAGGGAAGTGCGTCGTTTAACTTTAAAATTAGAGTTTGACGTCAGGTACAGGCTCGGTGACGCTAGCATTCCTGGCTGCACTTAAAAAACATACTCTGTGAATAATGTTTCTGTAATTCACTCGAGCACCATTGTCTAAGCACCATACTCCACTGGGACCTTTGATCTGCATTGACGTTGAAAAGTAAGCTCGTGTTTTCTGCTCACCCCGTCAAAAGTCCCTGGCCTTTCCCTCACTGGGTATCCACTTGAGAGCTTGACATATGTTGGCGCTATACCCGATTTCGCCAGATACACGCAGTACTGTGCCCGCTGAAGACAAAAAACCCAGTAAGCAAAGATCCTCGGGCACACGACGGCCGCAGTGAGCCCGCGCACAACTGTGCGCGGGCCCACTGCGGCCGTCGTGGGCCCGTAGACGTTTTGCTACTGGGGACAGTGTCGGTTCAGTTCAGTACAGTTCGGTCAATATGGGATCTCTGCTCTCGGAAAGGTCCATACGCGCTCCACCCCACCCATCAGAATCCTTCCTACAGTTCCTTTCGATGTGTACCAATATTGGACTGGTTTGGTGTGGATCTCTCATGTTCTTTCAAGTCTGCCCAACGCCCGCTGCCTTTCTCCACACCTCTGCTCCGGAGGCGATCGACTGTGTGGTGCCATTGGCTCTGTTCCTGGAAATGCTTTCTCAGGTTTCTTACCAAGTCTGATCTGCCCATCCCAAGCCCCTGTGGCACCTCTGCCTTGCCAGCGAGGGTGTCTGCTCGATCATTGCGCCGGACTCCAGCATGCCCTGGCAGTTGACCGACAAAAGTCTTCGAAGTTGTATATCGGCCATTGCCCAGTGCAGTGCCAGTCTTAGCTTCCCATTCTGTGGAAATCATCTAGCATTCTGGCGAATCGTTGAGTGGGAGGTATATGCAGTTTAGTGATCGAGACTCCCGTTTTCGCAGAACCGCAGGTGCATAGGGTCTGCGAAGGACATTATTCATACTATGGATCTCTAGTCTGTCCAACGCCCGCTGCCTTTTTCCGCACCTCTGCTCCGGAGGCGATCGACTGTGTGGTGCCATTGGCTCTGTTCCTAGAAATGCTTTCTCAGGTTTTTCACCACGTCTGATCTGCCCATCCCTAGCCTCTGTGGCACCTCTGCCTTGCCAGCGAGGGTGTCCGCTCGATCATTGCCCCGGACTCCAGCATGTCCTGGGCAGCAGACCCACAAAACGCTTCTGAGTTGATTTTTGACCGTTGTCTAGTGCCTAGCCTGTCTGGGCTTCCCGTTCCTGCGTCGGATTTTTGCAGCTGGCATTTTGAGTCTGTGGGAATGATGGCGTGACTGATTTGGCTGTCATCCAGCGTAACATCCATTTCAGAGTGTGAGTCACCAACTCCACCTCAGTTGTTAGGCTTGAGGTCTTGGCTTTGCAGGCTACACTGGCTTCGTATACGGCGGTGTCTTTTTAAGTCCCTTTTATTTATAGAAGGGACTTTTTAGGACGGGTCGCGGTGGAGAAAATTTAATAGCATGTTCATGATGTCCAAGGCGGGCAGGCCTAAACCTCTAACAATTGAAGTAACAAGATAAAAAATACGTCATGACTAACTTCGCTGCTGAACGTACATTTGGCGCGAAGTGCCGTATGTGCGTATGTATGTATGTATGTATGTATGTATGTATGTGTGTGTGCGTGTGCGTATGAATGTAAACAAGAGAATCTCCGATATTTTTGTACACACAAGCTTGAAACTTGGCAAAATGCTTTCTTAAAGGGGTGGCTAAGAGATCCTCCGAGCATATTGTAATTGAACGTCTCATTTAAGACATAAACAACCGTTTATAGGAAGTCGGTTGACCCAGATTAGAGTCCGTAATTGTTGTTACATTTACTTGGAATTTTGGATTTAGCTAGTTTGGATAAAGACATTGGATGAGTTCGTTAACAAGTTTTGTATCCTTTCAATTCCTTTCGTAAAAATAAATTCTTTTCAGAAAAGAATTAAAACAGTAAAAGAAAAAAACTTGACTTCTAGAGAAAGTCAGACAGTGGCGGTGGGGGGTCCAGATATGTAGCCGGTGTGGAGATCTCTTTTTTTTGTGCTTTGGCCAGAGTAGATCTATGATCACTGCACATTTCTCTCCCCTGACAGTGCTATAACCTACTTTACTTTGTAACCTTCCTAAAATATTTGCACTGGCAGTCTCCCCTTTTCTTTTCATTTATTACTACAATATCGACTGCAACCCCTTCCCCCCCTTTTGGTATGTTCTCTTTTAGGGGTGCATGGAAATTTAACTCTAGGTGGTGGCATGGAATGTATGCCCCTGCAGACACCACAGTAAAATGTGGTTGTCATTGCAGGTAGGCAGAATTTTCTGCCTCCTCCAGTATTGCCGATGGTGTGCTGAAGAGGTCGCCAAGACCGAAACAGCTGTCCACACCGGCTACATATCTGGACCCCCCTTGGGGGACCTAGATTTAAATTTCCATGCACCGAGTGGCTGAAACAGTGGATAAGTGATACGCCCCCCTTCTGAGGGGGGGGGGGGGCTTCCATATGCATTGCTTTCAGTCACTTTCTTAGCGCCCCCTCTCTTTACTATCTTTTTTGTGTGTGCTTTGGCCACAGTAGATCTATGATCACTGGTCGATCATGCACATTTCTCTCCCCTGACAGTGCTATAACCTACTTTACTTTGTAACCGAGATAATAATTATTTCAGAATCAATTCAGTCAAGGCAAAAGGTAAAGAGACCCTTGACAGCGAAGACAGCTCTCATATAGAAGGGACTCTGTGGGTTATGGTTCATCCCATCTTGTTGTTTGACTGTGAAGCCCCAGCCTGACTGGCTGTCGGTGAGTGAACCGTCTAAAAGTAAGTCCATTTTTGTGTGAAAAGCGAAATTTTCATTATAATACGATGAAAATACTGCTTTTCACAAGCTACACTTGCTGTAATTTGCAGTCAGAAGGCAGCACTGGTGTGCGTAACACTCAGGCTGACGTGTAGGGCTGCTGTCAGAACTATGCATGGCTGAGGTCGGTTTCCCTAGTGACAGTGTGTTTGGCATGCACTGTTTCAGCTGGTACCATTAATGCGAAACGTGAGAGGCAGTGGCAGTGAGCTAGCCCTTTGGCTGCCGGTAGCGCTTTTTGTCGCGATGATTCCTGTAGGATGTCAGAGTGTTGTTATTCCTGCAGGATGTCAGAGTGTTGTTATTCCTGCAGGATGTCAGAGTGTTGTTATTCCTGCAGAAATCATCGCGACAAAAAGTGCTACCGACAGCGAAAGGGATAACCATTATGTGGCCACCAGGGAAATAAATAGAATGCTAATTCAGTTTGTCCCTTTCCCGATCTCTGCCATATTCAGGAATGTGCACTCTCTGCTTATGCAGGGGAGCTGGGTGGCTCGGTGGTAGACCGTTCGACTCTGTCCGAAGGTCATGGTTTCGAATCCAGCTGGAGTCAAAATTTGTACAGACTTCTTTTCGGTGCCCGGTCTTTGAAAATCACCTTCGTGGTGGACGAAAGACGAAATTAAGCCCTAAACGTTTAACGATTAATGTTTTCTGCGTATGCAT
>BTPG01000003.1:229217471-229254971 GCA_036245525.1 Semisulcospira habei
GTATTTTCTGCAAAACACTACAAGCAAGTACTGAAAGGCCAGACGTCCATTGTTACGCAATAACATTTGACAATCGTGCTTTTCACAAGAATCGGACCTAACCCTTTCGATGACGAGCGGCTGAAACCACTGCACACTGACCGACATTCCAGTGAAGAACATGATGTAACTGGAAACCAAAAATAAGCGTAATGAACACAAGACTAACAAGAGATATAAATCCTCATGAGCCCCCGCTCATGAGGGTTTATGTCTCTTGCAGATGGGTAAAGTTTGCCATGCCACCGGCAGTTAAGGTGTTAATGTCCATTTGCTTTCACGCTGCAGCTCAGTCACGTTCGTATTTAGTCTGTTTCTGTATTTCGGGCCAAGCTTTGACAAAGAAGCACCCAACGGAGAAAGAAACACGCTTAGAAAAGACGGGTACAACACAATTTATTAATATTTCGGGTAAATACCCTTTGTCAAAATAGACAAACAAACAAACAGAGAGATTAGCCGCTACTTATCTTCATTGGCAGAAAGAATGTGGCAACTGAAGGAGGTGACGTAAAAGAAAGAAAAGGAAGAACAAAAGTGCGGAAAAAGTAAAAATGACGTCAACGAAAAATCGTAAGAGAGAGACTCGGAAAGAACCTAAACACGAGAGACAAGAGTGTGTGCAAGCACGTGCAGGAGCGAGCGAAAGAAAAGGCGTGTAGATGAGGCCAGAGAAAGAGAGAGAGAGAGAGAGAGAGAGAGAGAGAGAGAGAGAGAGAGAGAGAGAGAGAGAGAGAGAGAGAGAGAGAGAGACGGAGAGAGAGAAAGAGAAGGAAAACGAACGGGGAGTACCCTTGGGCACGAAGTATGCGGAGTGTCTAATACACAAAGCCTGCTAAACACCAACCCGAAGGCAAACTTTATATCACCTTCAAGTTGAGGACTACCTCGGGGAAAAACGGGAGGACCCCGGGAAAAAAAAAACCCAGCATTTAGCACGGTACACAACAAGTAATAAGTCATGAAAACAAAGCAAATAATCAAATTCAGTAAGAGAATATTGGTATAAGTGGAGATTAGGTAGTTGTGAAACCGTCTTCAAGGGTAACTCAAAAACTAGGGGGGAGAGAGAGAGAGAGAGAGAGAGAGAGAGAGAGAGGGGGGGGGGAGGGAGGGAGAGAGAGAGAGAGAGAGAGAAGGGGGCGGGGGCGGGGGGAAAGGAGGAAGGAGGAAGGGGAATAAGAGAAAAGGAAAAAGCGTAAAGAGAGAAAGAGGGCTAGAGAGAAGTTGTAAAGGGGTTAGGGGGGGGGGGGAGAGAAAGAGGGAGAGAGGTAGAAGGAAAGAGGAAAAAAAAAAAAAAAAAAAAAAAAAGCCAGAGCCACCAACCCCACCCAACAGGCACCCACCAGCACACAGAAAAACACACAGGCACGCAACAAGACGACCACGTACATCCCCAAGGGATGCACACGATCGCCCCGCCCCAAAACCGCGTATCAAACCGTGAGCCGGAGACCCGGCGCCCGACAGGGAAGGGCAAGGGATCCAACTAAACGTTCGGCCAGCGCTGAGAAAGTCCCCAAGGGAAATGTACATATCAACCAGCGCCAACCTCCCCTAACTGGTTAGTGAGTAGTAAAACAGTGAGGTAAAGTAGCAGACACAAGCAAGGTAAAAAATGTTAATCTTTCATATTCATCCCGAGTGGCGCCACAGTGCCCAGTTTATTAATCAGAAATTTTTCACGGTCTTTCCTGGCCCAGACATTACTGGCTTGCATAAGCCAAAGGCCTTTAACCCGAATGTCCGAGACGGAGTGGTCGGCCTGATTGAAATGTCGTCCGACCGGTCTGTTGTATTGGTACTTGACAGACTAAAGATGTTCTTTGAAACGGTCGTTGATGGTTCTTTCCGTCTCTCCAACATAGAGCTTTGACAGTACAGGAGAGAGGTACCAAACTGGCACCATTTTAAAGTGAGTGATGGTCTGTGATTTTAGACCTTACAGCGTAAATCCTACCAGCGTAAAGACCAAAAATTACAGACGGCCCAAGGCACACGTTGTGTCTGCTGGAATAAAAACACCCGTATCCACTCCCGATCTGAAAACATTATTCACACTGTTTGTTTGTTTGTTCGTTCGTTTGTTTGTGTGTTTGTTTCTGTGTTTGATCGTTCGTTCGTTCGCTCGTTCGTTTCTTTGTTTGTTTGGTTCTTTGTTTGTTTCGTTGTTTGTTTGTTTGCTTGCTTGCTTGTTTTCTTTTTTATTGTTTGTTGGTTGGTTCTGTCCTTGTTTGCTTGCTCGTTGGGCAGTCGTTTGGTTGATTAGTGTGTTGGTTAGTTAGTGGGTGGGTGGATTGATTGGTTGCTTGCTTGGTTGGTAGGTTGGTTGCTTGCTTGGTCGGCTGATTTTTTGTTGTTGTTGCTGTTTTCTTATTGATGTTTTTGTCGTTGTTGTTCAAGCGGGTAAAAGAGTATTTCCCTGTGTGTATAAAGTGTTTATGATGCGGAATATTCATGTGAAACACCATTTGCCGGAACGCTGACGCGAGGAGGCTGATTTTCCGCACGACTGCCCCGCGAGGACATTAATGTATCAAGGTTCAGGCTCCGCGGATGCATCGCCATCATCTCATGAATTTCTGCATTAATGTCACGTCAACCTCAAATCCTCATTGTGACACGCGTATGTGTGTGCTGATCTGTGATTCTGGACCTTACGGCTGAAAGCCGTAACATCCAAAATGACAGACCAGCGCAATATAATAATATATACAACTCGTATCACTCGAGCCGTGAAGGCTGCCATACTGCTGCATGAGAAATACGTGTTAACCCATTTAGCCTCGAGGTACAACAGCAGGAGATGGATCGACCGTGATAATCCAAGGGTGGTGGCAGATTAGCTTGGCGCCTGACGGCGCCAAGCTAATCTGCCACTACCCTTGAATTATCACGGTCGATCCAGCTCCTGCAACTAGTCGTTAGGTGGCACCTCCAGATTTAGGTAGTGCGGCGCGGCCTTGGGGTTTAGTGGGTTAATGAGCCCCGGTTCAATTTCTGTGCCTACTCTCGCTGGTCTGATTTTACAGCCGTGATCCTGGGCCACAGAGGTTCTGTTTATAGTTCAGTACAACGCGCATCGTCCAAGCCAAAAGCCCCTCCAATTCGCGTCCATTTGCGTCGCGCGGCAGCAATCCATAAAGTCATGCTCGTGGAATTTTATTTTATGGAAATGTGGAATAAAATACGAAGGAGAAAAAAAAGAAAAAAAAGAAAAATCTTGGCAATTTCATCTGTAGCAATCAGCGTAGAAATGTCTCTTCCGCTGACGACGGGAAGGACTGGATGGCCCACGACGGGCGCAGTGGGCCCGCGCACGGTTGTGCGCGGGCCCACTGCAGCCGTCGTGGGCCCGAAGACGTTTCGCTACTGGGGATCACAAGCGCAGATCAGTTCATTCTCTGGGTTTGGGGGCAACTTTTTTTGGTTTGGTACCTTCAGCCTGACGTAAAATGGGGTTGGGGGGGGGGGTGAGGGGAGGGTAGGTAGGTGGAAGCGTCTGTATATGTGACTGTAACACACACTTCTACCAGGTAAATTAATATAGGAGAAGTGCACATGGGGGTGGGGGCGGTTCCAAACTCAAAAAAGGGACGTTGATGTGGGATTTATTGTTAAGGTATTTCTGGCGTGGGCCAACGTCCCCATTCTCTTCGTAACTTATTAACCCCTTAAGGGCCGGGACAAGGCGAACGCTACCCATCTGCAACAGACAAAAATCCTCATGATTTTGAGGTGTGTGTGTGTGTGGGGGGGGGGGGTCTGAACCACCCCCCACCCCCTCCCCCCACGCCCCACCTCCGCTTCGCCCCAGCAGAAGGAAGCCAATGGGACCAAAAACTGGTGGTCTGCGTAGACATATTGTGGTCTCGTACAAGCGGTCGCTTTGGCACATTTGACTAGTCGTAATTAAAGTCAGACGGTGTTAGTAACCCCTTCGCAGCCAGTGATGAATTTCGCGTCTGAAAGCGACTGCATACAGATCGAAATTTTGCCTGAAAACACAGATGTAGATGGAAACCAAACACAGGCACAAAGAACACAGGACTAACAAGAGACATAAATCCTCATGAGCCGCCGCGACAGCGGGGGCTCATGAGGATTTATGTCTCTTGCAGATGGGTTAGCGTTCGCCTTACCCCCGGCAGTTAAGTGGTTAATAAGTTACGGAAGAGAATGGGGGTGAGGGCTGATAATCTGTGTATTTTCGGATTCGGCAGTGTCCACGTCAGCGTTTCCATGCATGAAACTAGATGGGACCAGTCCAGATAGAGGGTAATTTTCCGTTTTCCGCGTAGCTTCACACATCACACGTTAGATATGCCGACCCTTGTCCGGATACATTGTCATCACCCCGTGAATTCTGGCGAAAAATCGACAATTTCTGCACGGTCCCGAGGCCAACACACGCGCACCTGCCACAGAAAAAAAGATGCATAGATCTTCATAAGGGAAGATCGGGGGTGGGGGTGGTGGTGTGCCGTGTGTGTATGTGAGTGGGGAGAGGGGTGGTGGTGGTGGTGGTGGTGGTGGAGGGGGGGGGTGTTTGAAAAATCGTTCTTCATGCTGATCCCAATTATATCCGCGATTCTCAGGCGCAGGCGTCCACTGTGCTGAAGCCCGGGACATGGTAATGACCCGGCTCACTAAAGATTAATACTTAGGGCCAATTGCAATTTGAAAATGATCAGCGAACGCTAAGAAGTATTGTCGGGGGCTCATGAGGATCTATGCCTCTTGCTAAACTCCTTTGTATCCTTGTTCCTTTGACGGCTGGGGATCTTTGACGTTGTAGGAATTATCGCGACTAAAACCGCTACTGACACACAAAGGGCTAAACATGTGATAGCGCATGTTTAGCTGTGCGTTTGATCAACTGTTTGTGTCAAACGACGCGCACTTTTTAACCTACTTCTGAAAACCTGACCTGGTCCTCGGTCCTCTGAAGGTAATGTTATGATTGCCTAACCAGTTAGTGTTATTTCACTGTTTTCAAAAAGTTACGCCTGTTTGCCTCTGTGTTTAGGGCGATTTCACACTGGTTGTCTCCCTCGATCCGCTACCGCTGCGAATCGATGAAAAACAGTTTGGCGTTGTAGGCAAGGTTTCTAGCGAACAGTAAGTTGAACATCGTCACCGTGCTAAAAAATGAGATGTGGCTAGATGAAGGCACGAATCGGGGTCTAGATGGCCAGTGTCGGTTCAGCAAACTCACAATAGGCTCACATGACGATACAGTACTGCAGATATGATGCCCGACCCAAACTAAATAAATGAATAAATGAATTTAGAACACGACTAGTAAACTCAATTATAACATTTTATTAAAGTATACTGCATTTTTTAAAAAAGTCCCTTCTATTTATAGAAGGGACTTTTTAGGACGGGTCGCGGTGGGCCGAATTTAATAGCGTGTCCATGATGTCAAAGGCGGGCAGGCCTAATCCTCTGACAACTGAAGTAAGAAGATAAAAATTACGTCATGTCTAGTTACGCCAACTTCGCTGCTGAACGTACATTTGGCGTGAAATGCCGTATGCGTGTGCACGTGCGCGTGTGCGTATGTATGTAAACACGAGAATCTCCGATATTGCTGTACGCACAAGCTTGAAACTTGGCGAAATACTTTCTTCAAAGGGTGGTTAAGAGTCAGAGAGCCTCCGAGCATATTGTAACGGGATGTCTCATTGAAGACATAAAAGACAGTTTATAGAAAGTCGGTTGACCCAGATTAGAGTCCATAATTTGTGTCATATTTACTTGAAATTTTGGATATAGCTAGTTTGGAGAAAGACATTTAATGAGTTCGTTAGCCAGATTTGTACCTTTTCAACTTTTTGAAAAATAATTAATTGATATTTGAAAGTTTGTGATCAACTATATAGGCCTACTTCCATCACTGAAACAGTCAGCCCTGGAAGAGGTTGTGTAGAACAAACAGTCAGCCCTGGAAGAGGCGGCGTGCCTTCGGATGAGTGACACGAAACATCAATTTCGTCACTGTGTACACGGCGTCGTGAGACTAGCGATGCCATGACGCCATGCTTGTAGTGACGTCATTTTGCTGCTCGTGCTATTCTTCAGAATAGACCTACTTCGGAATTCCGCGCCTACTCTCTAACCACATGATTTAAAGAGTTAACTCCCATGTTACTGGGATCAAAATGGTGGAGAAGAAAGCATGGCGATTGAGCGAGCTACAAAGGTTTTTGCAAGAAAGAGGAGTTTGTGTTGGCCAAAGCAGAAAAGCAGAGCTTTTTGATCTCGTACAAAAGGCTCTTGACATTGGACTACCCGTTGATCCCGAGTGCTGTGCTGAAGATCGGGTAGAAGTGATCGGAGCAAAGCTCAAAGATGGGAACATCGAACTGTCGAACCCTGCTTTGTTATCTGGGACTACAGACCTGAATATTTTGCCAGAGTTCTCTATATTCGACATCTGTACATATTTACTAAATCAGAACATGAACTTATCAGCCATAAGGGACTACAGACGATCAGAAGCCTATAGCCTGATGCAAGATGGTTATGTGAACAGCTTGGAAACAATCCAAATGACTGATGGCTATTTCGCAGTGAAGGCCTCAGTCAAACCAAGGACAAGAGACAGGGATTCTGTTACCAAAGCCCCATTTTATTTTACATGGTCTATCCTGACAAAAGTGGATGTTGACACGAGAAGCTGCATTTTATCTGCATTTTGCACCTGCAAGGGGGGGGGGGGGAGGTGAGTCAATTATTTTTTAAAATAATTTATGTAGTGTATTTTTACGGATACTAGTCTATGCAAGCAACCGGTCCGTTACTTTTAATTTTTTTTGTTTCACTTGTTCGTTTGTGTTAAATCGGATCGTGGCAGAAAATAACCAAAAATGATGGGTCTTGCTATTCTACACTAGAGGTAGAACCTAGTAGTATGTTGTGTAGATTCAAGATGGTATTGATCGTGCTGGTAAAATCTATACATGTATCACAGTATTGTATGGTATTTATTTTAAAAACCTTTTACCCTCATGTTAAATCTTAATGAGGGTCACCGGACCCATGACAACGGTTTCCGTGCCTACCAATTCTGAGTACTTTTTGTGCTCTTAGTAAGTACTGTGTGTTTTGTTGCGCAATTTAAATAAGTACATGCACGTGTTCATGTGATATATGGAATTTTACTCCAATGCAGCGTTCAGGATATCTGCTGTCTGTTTTGCATTCTCCCCAAGCGCAACGTTTGACTGAAGGCATTTTGTTAAAAATGGCATTGTGCGTTCCCTGTTCACAGGGGAGTTAACTCTCGAAATCATGGGGTTAGAGAGTAGCATCGGAATTCCGGATAATGTCCATTCCTGTCGCTACTCCAGCCCACAGAGCGTACTAATGGCGGGAGGTGCCGTGTGTCCGTCTTTATTTGTGTGTGTGTTGATCAGAGGTTGGCTTAGAGAGGAGGGAAATGGATCAGAAGGATAAGCTTAAAAATATGAACAACTCTTGAATGTTCCTAAAAAAAAAAAACCGCATGTGAGCTCCAAACAATACAGTAGACTTTGGGATGAAATCCTCATCTTGTTCAATAGGAAATATTTCAACATCAGAATCAGGTCAAAGACAAAAGATAGAGACCCTTGACAGCGAGGACATCTCTCATATAAAAAGGACTGTGTGGGTTATGGTTCATCCCATCTTGTTTCCTTTCAAAGCGTGTTTTATTTTTCATGTTCGGAATTTCTGTGCTTTTTACACGCTTGGCAGTCGCCTTTTTGGTTTTGACCTATATTGACGAGCAAAAGAAATGCGACATAATCTGAGTCATCGGAAACATTGCAGTGTTTCCGATGACTCGAATGGTGTCGCGTTTCTTTTGCTCAACAGTATACTAGTTCGCTGCGCGACCAAGAGAAAAAATATTTAAGGAAAAAAAATCCCTGAATGATCTCACGGTGCTGCAGATTGTTACGATGATAAATGCTGCATGTCGCACAATCGATAGCCACTGTCAGCCACTTGCTTTACACGCATGTCAGTGTCTAGACACACTCCAGCCAGCCTCAGGGCAACACACAGATTCTCATGAGCCCCTCTCTGCCGTTATATGGCAAAGTCCTATGCGTACGTTTATTGAGAAAAGCGAGATTTTCATTGTCATACAATGAAAATCTCCCTTTTCTAGGAAATGTACATTCTGACTTTTGCTAGACGACGGCAGGAATAGACCGTTTGACATCGGAGCGCACAACGTGTTTCCCAAATATCTCCGCAAAGACTTCTCTGTACCATTTTAACTCATTCGAGACGTGCCGCCTCCGGATACTCCAGATTCAGGGAGGCGGCACGTCTTGAATGAGTTAAGAACAACTATCATTTAATGCCAATTGACCTAATATGGAATATTTTTTTTTTACTGAACTTCTATGATTTGTCGATTTTACAGTACAGTCGTAAAATTATGGTGAAAAGACAAAAACAAGCGTTTTCAATACCCTATATAGAGCCCCAGCAGATTTCAATATCGAGGTCAAGCATGCAGGCTTCATATAGCCTGCACTGTTTCAGGTTAGAAAACTTGGCCAATTCACTTGAAAATGGATCTTTCTTGTACATGTACTGAGCTTAATCTGGGGCATATTCACAGGCATAGGATGATCGTTGCGTAATGTAGTTCTAGCCGCGTTAAGAGATGATCAATTATGCAACGATCATCCCGTGGTTGATGTAGTCACTTAACTCCTTTGTTACAAGCTTGTCTTTCTTTTTTTAAAAAATTGAGAACTTTACAGATTACAAACTTTCGCTTTTCCATTATTGATTGTACTGTCTTTTCAAGCATTTTTTATTTATTTATTTATTATTATTTTAAATATGTTCCCTTCTGCTCACTAGGCCTACTATTCTCCTATTAGTCATGCAACAAGAAGTGTTTTGTTTGAAGCTACGTTTAAAAGTTACTTTTAATTAAAAAAAAGATGATTCTATTGGCTGACAGTGCATTATAAAAACTGAAGGCCCTTTGAGAGAACGTAGCGTGTACTAACATAATTAAAACTGTACTTGCAACATCGCAGGTGTCGACGTTGGAAGGTGGTGAGTGAAAAAAATTGTAGTACGGGTGGGGTTCGAACCCACGCGGATTTGATCCATTGGATCTTAAGTCCAACGCCTTAACCACTCGGCCACCGTACTAGATACGGTCAGCATGTCAAACGCGGTGTACATGTAAAACAACATGAAATACTCAGACGCAGAGTCGGTGTAAGTTAAGCCAGCTGTGCGCACATTTAATAAACGTAACAAGTCAGTGAGCACAGGTACCCGGCCGGGCCGACTTCGGTCGTAGTGGACCAGCGCCAAGCTGTGCGCTGGTTCACTGCGGCCGATGTCGGCCCGAGGATGTTTGCTTATTGGAAACTACCGTTCTTTGGCGAAAAAAATCAGATAAATTTTTATGACGAAGATACGCAATGATTTTATTCGCGGAAAAAAATTCAAATGTGTGGTGGTGTGAGGTTTTGGACTGCCTTATTGTTAGAAGTCGCAAGGTCCAAAATCACAGACCAGCGCACGAACGGCCTGACATTTTGTGTACCCTTTCGTGATTTATTATTAATAAATTAGCAGTGTCACCATGAGAGTATCTTTGGACCCCCCTGCCCCCTTTCCCTCCCATTACCACCCCACCACCTCCTACCCGGCATTTACTCCCCGCCCTCACCTTCCCACTAATCGGCCTCCAAACCCCCCTCGCCCCAAAACCACCGTCCCTTTCGACCGATGCCTGCCCGGACCCAAGCCTAGTTCCTTTGCTCCGCATATCTACGCTTAGAGAACTGAGAATGACGTAATGGGAAAATTGACCTTGCATGGTGACGCGGACGTCATTGTTTTTTTTTTTTTTGTTTTTTTTTTTTTGTAAAAAGACTATCGTGAATAAATGTGTTTACTATGGGTTTATATTTTCAAGCAATTGTTTTGCTTTGTTTTGTTTTGACTGAGAAACCGGCATGCTTTTTCCTGCACTGCTTATGGCCTAGTAACCTGCACGCGACCTTTGACGTATTATTTGAAACAGTACTGAAACCCCGTAGCATTCTGGCCAATCCTTGACTGGAAGGTATGAAGCAATTGATCACGTGAACCGATTGGGCCTGCATAGGAGTTTGCTAGGATTGACCGTAACAGTTTCTACAGGATGATTTACGACTTCCATATACTGTTCTCCCATTGACGTCTGGTATCATAAATATTTGAGCGCCGCGCCGGACGCCGTATTTTCATCCAGTGCGGACGGAAGAAGAGAAAATACAAACAATCCGCCGTAAACTCGAACCCCACGTAATCTCCTCCTCAATCTGAAGATGAAAACGACGCGTCGCCCACCCAAGTAAGCAAATGCCCTCGCGGGCCCGCCACAGCCGCAGTGGGCCCGCGCACAGCCGTGCGCGGGCCCACTGCGGCTGTGGTGGGCCCGAAGCCGTTGTGCTACTGGGGATGTCTCAGTTCAGACAGCCTAGCAAGAGGCCGAACGATATGTAAGCATCTCATTGTCCGGTGAATAAAGGCTGCTCGGGCCCTGCTGATCGCCGTTTTGACTCTGAGGATGTAAACCTGAAAGCTTTTTTAGGATGTAGGCCTAAAGACGCCGATCTCTTCTAGCAGGACTGACGCAGCACTGGCAATTCTGCCGCTATATAATATGGCACATCCATGTTTTAGGAAAGCGACATTGTCACTGTAAGATAATAAAAAAATCTCGCTTTTCTCAAACATGGACCTACTGAGTTTTGAAAATAACGGCAGAATTTGTTAAAAAGGTCCTCGGGCCGACGCCTTGGGGCAACAAACTACGGGCCACGGTAGTCGTTTTGAAAACCTTTGGTGTAGATCCAGGTCGTGTCGCCTGTTCATGCATTGTTGCTTGTGTATTTGGGGACTCTAGGGACGCTGTGCGGTGAAGGATTCATAGGATGCATATCGTCGGTTCACTGCCAGTCGACGCAGATTGTGTTTGTAAAATCATTGCCGTGAGTGTAACGTCAAAGATCCTAAGCGGTCACAAAAAAACCACCACAAAACAGCAACAAGAGCAATAAATACTCCCCCCCCCCCCTTTCCAAAAATAAACAAACACAAAACAAACAACAACAACAAAAAACAAACACCAAAAATCAACCACAAAAAAAAAAATTCGAAAGTAAAGAAAAAGTTAAAACCTAATTAAAAATAAAATCCTCCTCAAATAAATGAATAAATAAAAGTAAAAGCTAACAAAAGCACACACACACGCACGCACGCAAAACAACAATAACAACATGACAACAACCCAAAAAGCGACGACATGGATACAAGAGGCATAGCCTCATAGATCCTCTTGATCCTCTCTATACCTAATGCAGTTGGGTGGTGTTCAGTTTCCTTAGCAGTAAAGCGATTATCTGGAAAAAGAACTCGAATTTGTCACGTCATATGAGATTTTCCAGTTACCGCGACGATTTATGCTACATGTACTCGCAAGTAGACAGGCAGGGCTTGGCTGGAGGATTGTAATGATGGATGTTGATTACCCACAGTCTGGGCCGAACACGCGGGTGTAAAGATCATTGCTGCCAGCGAGTGATGAAACAGTGATTTGTTCGGCTGTGTATGGGTTTGCTCAGCTCGGTCATGGTCAATCCGCACACTGGTTGTCTCCCTCGATTCGCTACCGTTTTCAGCGGTAGCGAATCGAGGGAGACAACCAGTGTGGGTCGATCGTATGTCAGTGTAAGGGTGGGTGGGGGGTGGGGGGGGGGGGGGGTAAAATCGTCATACGTCATTGCTGTATTTTTTATTCTTGTGACTGGTCAAATGTCATATAATTGTATTGATTTGCGATCGTCGAAAGAAAGTACTCTCGTATTTTGTGACAGTAACCTCACATGCATCATATCGGCATCTGTACTGTTTTGGCAAAAGCTGATATCCGACATCTGGGTCAAAACGGAGATATAATTATGCTAAAGGGGTAACCCATTTTCTTACAATGACTTCGAACTGTAAAGTGTGTGTGTGTTTCTCTCTCTCTCTCTCTCTCTCTCTCTCTCTCTCTCTCTCTCTCTCTCTCTCTCTCTCTCTCTCTCTCTCTCTGTGTGTGTGTGTGTGTGTGTGTGTGCGTGCTTGTGTGTTGTCGCGTTTGTGCATATGTGAGAAGAATCCAACGAAAAAAAGAAACACGCTTAGAAAAGGCAGTTACAGCACAATTTATTTATATTTCGGGTGAAACCCCTTTTTCATAATACACATACAAACAAGTGCACGAATTGATACTAATATCTTTATTGATGTGAAGATGCAATTTTTGGGTACGTGCATAATTATGTGTGCGTGGTGCTGGACTGCCACTATGCACGCCCTTGTTCGATCATGTAAGCTTATAATGATCAACACCACGCGAGTACACCAAGGGAAATAAAGCCAATTTGATGGCAGATTGCAATGTCCGGCATCCATAGCAATATCTACTTTTTTTTTTTCTCCAGGGGTCAGATGCGTGAGTGAGCTTAGTTCTGCGCAAGCCGCAATGCAAGGGGTTCCGCTATAGCGGAACCCCTTGCATTGCGGCTTGCGCAGAACTAAGCTCACTCATGTATCTGTAGCGGAGTCCATTGCTTTCTGGCTTGCGCAGGACTAAGCTCACTCATGTATCTGTAGCGGAGTCCATTGCTTTCTGGCTTGCGCAGGACTAAGCTCGCTCATGTATCTGTAGCGGAGTCCATTGCTTTCTGGCTTGCGCAGGACTAAACTCACTCATGTATCTGTAGCGGAGCCCATTGCTTTCTGGCTTGCGCAGGACTAAACTCACTCATGCAATTATAGCGGACCGGTGCCCCTTGCTGTGTGGCTTGCGCAGGACTAAACTCACTCATGTATCTGTAGCGGAGCCCATTGCTTTCTGGCTTGCGCAGGACTAAACTCACTCATGCAATTATAGCGGTGCCCCTTGCTGTGTGGCTTGCACAGGACTAAGCTCACTCATGCAACTGGCCCCAGATTACAGACCCATAGATCGTGCAAACTATAAGCATATTCCACATCCGTCGGAGAAAGTCGATACTGCAAAATCGCTACACATCATGAATACGTATTTCTCGGCCGTGACCTATGCGCCGCAGAGATTAAGCACTACTCGTGACCTATCGCAGCTATACTGTCTGCGAAAAGTTGGCCTTGGAAGTGAAAAGAGCATCGCAGGCTTGGCCCGAACAATGACTCTCATTGCGCATGCTCGTCAAATGAAATGCACTCTAAAACATCGCCCGCCCTGGTATGCAAAAGGGCCAGGCTGACGTCAGCCTTAGCTAGCCCGCGCACGGCCGTGCGCGGGCCAGATATGGCACACGTCGGCTCGAGGACGTTCTGTTCGCTGGGGCCTCGTCACTCATGTTTTATGGACCGAAAAAAAACAACAAAACCCACACCATTCGCTGCGGCCAGTGCGATTTATTTCTGCGTGCAATTGAAGCATTAATCCGACAGAACTGAAGGCGATTACGGTAAGTTTCCAGCCTCCTGAATTTTTGTCATCCGGACGGGAAAAGAGAAAAAATATGTAATCAATACCGGCGGCTTTTTCTTTTCTTTTTCCGTTCACCCTATTCTTTCTTTTCTCACCCAAAAATCTCATTTTTAAAGAAATCCTGCGAACATGCCGTCAATATAGGAGGTTTACCCCCCCCCCCCCCCACCCACTCCCCCCAGCCCGGGGCCCCCTACTCCTCTCCGAAATGTTATATATTTTCCCTGGCAACAGGAGGCATATATATACTTGTCGCCAACTGCGCAACGGTATAAGATAAGATGACTGTATTGCACGATTATAGAAATTCGCTGCACTGAGTTTGAAATAAACTTGAACAAATAAATGTATGTCGCCCACTGAGCACTGCAAAAGGAGATAAAGCAAAGTTGTTGCCCATAGCTGCACCTACACTGGTTGTCTCCCTCGATTCGCTATCGCTGATCAGCGGGGGGCAACCAATGTAAATCTGACCATGGAAATTCGATATTTTTTATCCACAAAAAAGAGAGGTGGGGGGGGGGGGGGTGATCTCTACAGTAAGATTCGGAAAATCTAGTTTATTTTCGGCAAATTTGACATCATTCCATGTCGGGAAGAAACCTGAACTAGCTGTCTTTAATAATGTAGATTTCAGCTACCCAACTGATTCGCAAAGGCCATCGGGCCAACGGCGGCCGACGTCAGCCCGATGGCCTTTTGCGCACTGGGTATAGTTTGACTAAAATAACGCATTACAAAAGAATTTAGTAATCGGTTTACAAATACAAACTCTCCGAACAGCTTCACAGGGCAGTATTGACACAGGCATGGAAATATTGTTGCGAACTCGATCACGCAGGGGCGGATGTGGGAGGGGGGAGGAGGGAAGGTGGGCTGGGGAGGGGGGGGGAGGGAGTTCCAGGGCAACTACCGGAACCCCCACCTCCACCCCTAGCCAAGGCCAACATTCTTTAAATGTTATAGCAGAGTATCTTTTTTGGGACTCTAGATGACCCCCCGCCTTCCAAGTCCCGCTTATCGACTCGATATTCCTGCTGGTAGTGAGATGGTCCAGAGGGTTCTCACGCACACTTGATGCGCCCCCCCCCCCCCCCCCCGCCTCCCCCTTCCCGCTTTTTTTATCGGCGGTCGCTGAGTAGGTTCTTACACCGAGAGTAGATTGTCGAGGCCTTTTGTGTCAGGTCCCAAACAACGAGTTGCACCCCCCCCCCCCCCCTCTTCCGGGAGGTAACTGATCCGCTCCTGTCATGTGCTATGACAAAAACTGCCGTGTTATAGAGGTGATGGATCACGCAATGATCATCCAATGCCTGTGAGTAGTGTTAACGAAAAAGGCCTATTGCTGTTTTCAGGTGAACATATAGAAAATTACATTTCATATTTTCCTCCCTTAATCTCGTGTTCCCATCTCCCAAAGCAGTCGTTGTACACCGTCTTCCACGCCCTCACCGCACAAATCGTATTATTTCCTGCTCGCGTCTTCACAATTTTTCCATTTGCAAGGGACACCGATTTTCGTGACTCCCTGCAATAGCAGAGTCTTATAAAAACCAATGCCTGCTAAGGAATAGAAAATTGTACATCTATGCTGGCTAGACAGAGAAAGTCGTTAGGGACCTGATGCGTAGCAAAACCTATTCGCGTCTGCAAGAGGCATAGATTTTCATGAGCGCCCGCACGGCAGGGGCTCATGAAAAGCTATGCCTCTTGCATACGGATCAGTCATACATAGCATCTATGTTTCCTTAGACAGAGAAAGTCATCGGGATACCAGCGCGTGGGTCGAGAGAGGGGAAAAAAATGGACAGCACCCCAAAGGGAAATGTCCCCTAGAAGCATATACGCTCGCGCCGGCCTTCTTGTGTATGCTCCTGATTTCTTCACGTTTCGAGCCAACGTCAGCGACACTGAACGACAGAATAGAGGGACAGACCGTGATAAAGCCGGGGTAGTGCCGGCCATGGAACTTTACTGTGACTTCATGATCTTTCGGTATTTGCTAGCTATCTTGTCACAGCTTTCTGCCAGTGAGAAACATGACGTTTGAAAGCCCGTGTATGTTCAGTTTGCGGGAGTCATCGTCAGGAAGACCTACTCGGGGGAATATGCCACAAGTACATTTGAATAGAAGTGTACTTGTGGCGTACTCCCCGAGTCAGTGGGTCTATTTTGGAAGTGTTCCCATTTACCGTTGGAGATGCGCCATGCTAGTAATGTAATCATATATAGCCTTAGGCTATCGCGGTGGACATGTCTGCTACAGTCTTAGTTTTCAGGCTGCTCCAGCAGCGAAAGACTTAACCCAATGTTTGGACTGACACATCACCCAGACGCGAAAGGCACAGTTTCTCATGTCTTCCTGCTAATGCGGTCGGGCTGATAAGAATCAACGCTTCCTGGTCATAACTGGCCCTATTTCTATCCGTCAGTGTAACCGACGCAAAGAAGAATTAGATCCAACGGACTCGACTATGCGATGGATTCGGGAGAAACCTTTTCTAGCAGCTTGCAGCGACTAAAGGGGTTAACTCATTCGAGACGTGCTCGCATACGGATTTTCGGCATTATGCCGCGTATCCGAATGCAGCGCGTCTCGAATGAGTCGCAGCTGTGTTCATCTGATATTTTGTAAATTTTAACTTATTCCATTTGCATCATTCGCAGACCATGCTTGGCCTCTGCACACTGCACAGGAAGACTGATAACGCCAGCCTATTTTAATCTGACGTTGTTCAGACCAGTGAGCCAAAGACCATCGGGTGAAGTCGGCCGCCGTTGGCCCGCGCACGGTCGTGCGCGGGCCGACGGCGGCCGGCGTCAGCCCGATGGTCTTTTGCGCAGTGGGAGTGTGGTTTTATAGGCTACGACTGTACTGCACAAATTGGCCCTCCAAGGGACGCCGAACAAGTGCGTGTGAGTCATTACGCGCCAAACATGCCCCGACTGAGAAGAGTTCCGTCTCACGAGGGCTGGATCCTCATGCACGAAGAAGGACTAAATTTAACCCTTTCCTGCAGGAATCGACGCGACAACAAGCGCTACCGACAGCCAAAGGCGTTCACGCTTGATTGCTCTAAATAAGAAGTTGTAGCCTACTGATTTTCAAGAACACTGTGAGTAGGCTAGCCGTGAATTTCTCATCTAGTTAGATCAGGACGACGTTTTCAGCGTGCCTCCATGCATTACGATCCTGAGTATATGCATGGGTGGGACTTTTCCGGCTACAGCTGAATTTTTTTTTTTTTTTTTTTTCCACATAAAAAGTGCCCCAAGACCCTCGCTTCAGGATTCAACTTTTTTTTCGGTCCTACCTATGGATATGTATCAGAAAAAGCTTCTGCGCGAGATAGGAACAGTGCGATTAAGAAAAGAATGCTTCGTTGTGATTCAGTCGTAATACAGGCAAGAAAAATGATGTATGTTATGTTTCTAACCCCCAAACCGAAAAAGTCCGAGAACAATATTTGCACGCCAATGGCTGATGTTGATAAACGAGCAAATTAACTTATTTGAGACGTGCCGCATCCGGAAACAAGGCCGGCGTAAACCGCGTATCTGAATGCAGTGCGGCTGGAAAGTGTTAAAAGAAGAGAAGGAATAACTACACAAGGCAAACCGACACAATCCGAATCGATTCTAGCGTTGCTGAATTTTTCAGCAATTATCATTATCAGGCGCTTCAGGCATGAATACGTGTCTGTGAACATTCCGCATGTTTCAATATTTTTGGGGGACATGCTGGCCTGTTGCATGTCTACAGTAGATTTACTTAAATACCTGTGACACCGTGCATTCGAGGCAGGCAGGGCCACTGTAAAGAGCAAGAAGCATAGATCTTCATGAGCTCCCGCATATGCGGGAGCTCATGAAGATCTGTGCGTGTTGCAGATACGTGCGGCTTTCTTTAGAAGGGCACAGTTTTCTTCTTGCCATGAATGAAGACTCGTGTCTTTGTTCCTTTGAGGCACAAATAGCCAGTTAAGACACATGAATCTTCATGATCCCTCGCATAAGTCATTCATGAAGATCTGTGTCTCTCGCAGATATTGTGGGATTTTCTACATGAGTAGTGTTTTCTTCTTGCTGTGCGTGAAGGCCCATACTATCGTTCAGTTAAGACTCGCAGGTGTAATGCCAGAGGCATTATAACCAAGTTAGCTCCGACGCACCGCAGCAGGAAATGGATCGACCGTGATAATTCAAGGATAGTGCCAGATTAGCTTGGCGCCATCAGACCATGGTAATTAAAGGGTAGTGCCAGATTAGCTTGGCGCCTGATGGCGCCAAGCTAATTTGGTGCTACCCTTGAATTATCATGGTCGATCTGTCTCCTGCAATTGGTACATAGGCGTTAAGTCACAAATGCGGCCTCGGGGTTAAATGAGCTAATCTTCATGGTCCCACGCAATATGCAGAGGGCTCATGGTGATCTGTGCCGCTTGCACATTGTTTGTGTTCTTCTTGAGTGTTTTTTTGTGGTTTTTAAATTTGTTTATTTCATGACATCGTCTCGCCCCCCCCCCCCCACCCCCCACCCCATCATGCTACGCACTTTTCAATGCACACGCGCAGGCACGAACCCCTCCTTCGGCTCTATTTAAGCTTATTTCGTCAGGGCTTGGTTTCTTACACAACATTTATGGCGTGAACCGCCGTGAGATGGCCCCTTAGTTGCCTGCTCGGCGTTAAACCCAAATACCTGCCTACCTACCTTTATGGCGTGGAGGGGTGTGTGCGGTGTTGGTGGTGGGGGGGGGGGGGGGCTGCGTGATTGATTGATTAATTGATGATTAATTGATTAGTGTATGGATGGATTGATTGGTAGGTTGATTGAGTGAGTGAGTGATTAATTGAGTGATTTGACTGAGTGATTAGATGGAAGGATAGACGGATGAATATCTTTGAGGGTTGCTCTTCATGGCAAGAGTGTTTTAATTATCTTAAATCCCACAATTTTTTTTTTCGTGCTCTCCGTTCTTTCTAAAATGTTCTTTCATAACGCCTGTTCGCTTGTACCGGAAATTAGGTTCCGAATCAGGAAGGCAGCTCTACACTGCGCACCAAAAGGAAACTTTACTAAGTTCTCCACATCTTATTTGTCTAATTCCTAAAGATGTTGTAATTCAGATTACACGAACAAAAGGCTTGTTCATTTGTCTTTATTTACAGTGCTGCAAACTGCAATCCTTTCCGTGGGATCTCCTTTACGTTACACTAACCCTGTGAGCGCGACACCCCCAAAGTAAAAAGCTGCAGTGTGATAAATTTGTTTAAGACGCGTTTTATTTCGCGCACATCTGGTAAAAAAAATTTTTAATCTGATTTCGCATTTTAAGAGGTAATTTTTATTTTTCTTCAGAGGGAAGTGTCTTTAATTTTGAAATAGAATTATTTTTTATTGTGCTCTGAAAGAAACATGCACCCCCCCCCTCCCCACAAACACACACAAACACCCCCACCGCCCTCCCCACACTTCACGAAAAAAAAAGACCCCTTGCCGGGTTCAGTCGCGAGTGCGTGCCCTCGCAAGTTAATTTATTTCGCATTAGTATCATAATACGAGAATCTTTTGCCAAACACAAAACATTTTGAGCGAGAGGCGTGAAGTATTTGCAAGAAACGCTCACCTTTCCTTGGATCTAAACATAGCAATGGATGGAGCAGAGTGCGCATTTGTTTGTCTCAACTTCAGAAATGCTCTTTACACAGCAGTAGTATCATGGGTAGGGGACAAACATCGGGGCATATTTCCCATCTGCTTATAAATTAGCAATAATCCAGGGTTCACAATAAACCTTTAATAAAAATGGCCAAAAGTAGCAAACAGGTTCACCTCCCCAGGGTTCACAACCCCCTGGTCCATACCTCACAGGGTTCACCTCCACAGTGTTCACAGCCCCCTGGTCCATACCTCCCCAGGGTTTACAGCCTCTGGCCCCCTGGACCATACACACCTCCACAGGGTTCACAGACCTCCCCAGGGTTCACAGCCCCCTGGTCCATACACACCTCTCCAGCGTTCACAGCCCCTGGTTCATACCTCCCCAGGGTTTACAGCCCCCTGGTCCATATCTACCCCTGGTTCACCTCGAAGTTTCAGGGTCCACTTTTGCACGCCAAGTTCTTTAACCTTCGCCTTTAACCTACGTATATGTGAAGTTTGCATTTGACCTTTTCATTCCAAGTTGCATTTGATCTTGTTTATAAATGCCAATTTTTCTGATACCCGGCCAGGTATTTTAACACCCAGATAAACCTGTTATTGAGATTTGCCATGACCTTTCTCTGTCGACCCCTGGCGGGGATCGACCCTCGTACCTTGCGGTCTTTAATCAGACGCACTAACCCCTGTGCTATTGGGACCGCTGTGATTGTAGGAAACTTAAACTTATATTTAAACCTGAGGTGAACAGTCAGTTTTACAAACGTTTATAAAAATTGTACACAAGGACTCCGTGAATAAATATTGCAAAGGTGCAGATGTATTTTGTGGAGAGTTGGTCTGTATTCGAAAATACACTTGTAATTTTACGACGTTAGTCTTGATATGTGAGAATCGTTTCGTTACACAAATGCACGGTTTTCATTGTAACTCATTCTGGAGTGTCATGGCGGCTTGCATTGCTGTGTGTAGACGACTACAAAAATGGACTAATCTGAGCTGATTTCTAGCGATAAAGGCTCCGTTCTTGTGTAGAAAAGTGTTTGCAGTGATGGAAACATACTTCACTGAAACAGAGCAGCAAAAACGGTGAGCTGCATTCTCTTCTAACACCCTTGTGCATGCAGCCACCGGTACTGAGGTACATAGTACTTGTAGCTGCCTGCACAAGTGGTGTTAGGCTTATTGGGGACGCAGCACGGCCATGTGCAATAGTTAGTTAGTTATTTGGGTTTAACGCCGAGCAGGCAACTAAGACCATCTCACGGCGGCCATGTGCAATAGATGGATCAGTCATGACAGTGCAAGGGTAGCGCCTGAGTAGTTTACCTAACTGGACACTACCATTTAACTATCACGTTAAATAGTACTTGGTAGTTCAAAGGTAGTGTCTGGTTTGCTTGGTGTGTGTGTGTGTGTCGGTGTGTGTGTGTGTGTGTGTGTGTGTGTGTGTGTGTGTGTGTGTGTGTGTGTGTGTGCTGGGGTAGAATGATCTGCCTCTCTCTCCCCCCGAGCCCCCCCCCCCCTCCTTTCACCCGACATACACCCGTTGTTTCACTTTAAAGCTGCGAAATCAGATTTAAGAACGATAGATGTGTACACAAAACAACGTGCCTCAAAAGAAAATGTTACCCAACAACTTTTGATTTCGGGGGTGTCACGTTCACAGGGTTGTAACGTACACGAAACTCAACGGAAAAGAATATAGTTTGCTGCACTGTAAAGACAAACGCGCAAGCGTTTTGTTGGTGCAATCACTATTTAAAAATCTTCAGGCGGCATTGGAGAAATGTCGTCTGCAAAAATGTAGTATAGTTTCTTTTGATATGTAGTGCACAGTACTACACAGACGAATTCTGCAAGGTTTCCTACTCCGACTGGAGAGGAGTGCTTCACTTTTGGGCGCATTCTCTCACTGGGGTAACATATAACATGCATGGAATGTCCGCACATCATCGCCCCATAAAGTGGCGCAGGCAAAAAGTTTCTTCCGAATTATCCTGAAACGGACTCATCAGCTGCCTGCCTTAACCCTTTGGCTGTCGGTAGCGCTTTTTGTCGCGATGATTACGGCAGGAATCATCGCGACAATACGCGCTACCGGCAGCCAGAGAGTTAACACATATTATAATCTTGTCCACGGTGACATTGCTCGTCTAACAAAATTGTCCACGCCATTTTTGTGCGTCGAGGAAATTGCAGATTGTTAAGCAGGAAATGCTGGCTAGTGCCTATTTGTGCGTGTGATTGCGTAGTAAAATCTGTCGGTTTTGCCCCCGTGCCTGTCCCTCTCTCCTTCATCTCCTTTCCCATTAATCTACCCCCTCTCCCCTTACCCCCACCTCCTGCCACCAAGACCACCCCCCCCCCTCCACCTCCCCTACCCATTCGTTGCAGAGTATTTACTTGCTAATGTGCGCACAAAAAAACAACACTTGTTCTTTTTGGTTTGTTTGTTGTTAAGTCCCTTCTATTTGTAGAAGGGACTTTTAGGATGGGCCGCGGTGGGGCAGATTTAATAGCATATCCATGACTGATGTCAAATTCGGGCAGGCCTAAACCTCTGACAACTGAAGTAACACGATAAAAATTACGTCATGTCTAGTTACGCTAACCTCGCTGCTGAACGTACATTTTGGCGCGAAAGTGTGTGTGTGTGTGTGTGTGTGTGTGTGTGTGTGTGTGTGTGTGTGTGTGTGTGTGTGTGCGTGTGTGTGCGTGTCAGTAGACACGAGAATCTCATATACTGCAGTACGTACAAGCTTGAAACTTGGCTAAAAATACTTTACTTAACTCATTCTACCCCAGACACACCACAGCAGGTAAGGATCCACCATGATAGTTCAAGGGTGATGCCAGAATAGCTTGGCGCCTACGGGCGCCAAGCTATTCTGGCATCACCCTTGAACTATCATGGTCGATCTGTGTCCTGCACTGCAATGCAGTCTTAAGAGGACAGGGGCATAATTTAAGGATTTTGGTGTTGGGGTAGAATGATTTAAAGGGGTGGCTAAGAGAGCCTCTGAGCATGTTGTATCTGGATGACTCATTAAAGACGTAAAAGACCGTTTATAGAAACTCGGTTTACCCAGGTTAGAGTCCGTAATATTTTTCATATTTACTTGAAATTTTGGATATAGCTCAGTAGTTTGGAGAAAGACATTGGATGAGTTCGTTAGCCAGCTTTCAGCTTCTTCAGTAAAAATTAATTCTTTTCAGAAAATAATAAAACAGTTAAAAAAACTTGAGAAAGTCAGACAGTGGCGGTGACGTAAAGAAGCAACTCCGTCACCACTCAGACATTGACGCAACAGTCTAAATATGACATTATTCTCTCTCTCTCTCTCTCTCTCTCTCTCTCTCTCTCTCTCTCTCTCTCCTCGCTCTCATCCTCTACTCTCTCTCTCGCGTCTACTCCTCTCTCTCTCTCTCTCTCTCTCTCTCTCTCTCACACACACACACACACACACTCACCCACACACACACACACACACACACATGCGCGCATCTCCGATAGGCATAGATCCTCATGCGCCCGGAGTGCTTCTTGGTTATGTTTGGAGCGCACCCACGCACACTCACACACATATCGACGCGCTTTCAGCAGAGCATGCAGGTGTATTTAGTATATTATGTAGCTACTTTTTGAATAATAATTAATTCATTTTTGCAATTTTTCGATCCACTATATACTCCTATCAAACAGTTAGCCCTGGAAGAGTCTGTGTGGAACAAAACAGTCAGTCCTGGAAGAGGCTGCGTGCCGCCCTTTCGGATGGGCGATGTGAAACATCAATTTCGTCACTGTGTACACGGCGTCGTGAGACTAGCGATGTCATGACGCCAAGCTTATAGTGACGTCATTTTGCTGCTCCTGCTATTTATTTTTCAGAGTTCCTGTCGCTACTCCAGCCCACAGAGCTTACTCAGTGGCGGGAAGCGCCGTGTGTCCGTTTTTATTTGTGTGCGCCGACGTGTATGTTGATCAGAGGTTGGCTTGGCGAGGAAGGAAATGGATCAGAAGGATAGTGAATGTTCCTAAAAGAAAAACGCATGTGAGCTCCAAACAATACGGTAGACTTTGGGATGAAATCCTCATCTTGTTCATCAGGAGATATTTCAACATCAGAATCAGGTCAAAGACAATAGGTAGAGACCCTTGACAGTGAGGACAGCTCTTGATATAGAAGGGCGGACTTTGTGGGTTATGGTTCATCCCATGTTGTTTTATTTTGCTTCTGTCGTTAGTCTTAAGCTCTTCACTGTTACCCCCACCTGGGTCTGCCCTGGGGGACTTGGGTGGGGTTAGGTACTTTTTAGTTCCCAGGGTCACCCTGGTCAGCCCCACAGGGTGGGTTTCCTTTCTATTCTGGGGCATGTGTTTCTGTCTACCCTTGGTTCATTCACCTGTATTTGTCTTTTTAAAACTCTCCCAACTGTCTGCACTGCCTGTAGCTCTTGATGTTGGATATGTGTTGCTAAATGGTCTTAGCTTTATTTAGGCCCCATGTTGTAAGTTTATTTAACGTATTTGACCGGCTGGCGACATACATTCAATTTTCTGTTAAGTTTTTTTTTTTTCACAAGCAGTGCAGGCACGTCCTGAGAAAGCCTTGTTGCTATCGGGACGTTAAGCAATGTACAATCAATCTCACTGTTAGCCAGTCGAAACGATTGGCTTGTTCAGATAGCATGTCAGGTAAATCAAAGTGGCACAGTTGCAGCGCGGCCGAATTGATAAATGTTCAGGTCGTACTCCATTGGTAATAGCTGCCCCTGCCCCCCATAACCCGCCCGCTAGGGCCGTCCATTATCACCCCGGTGCCGTGGACGGCGTTAAAACCCCGAACTAACAACATTATTCCTGGGAAAAACCGTCAGCACGACCCAACTGCAAGAGACATAGATCCTCATGAGCCCCCGCAGTTGCGGGGGTTCGTGAGGATCTATGCCTCTTGCCGATTCACTTTGTATCCATGTTCGCTGAACAGCTGGATCTCTTTGGCGTTGTGTCGGCTTTATAGAAGCACAATCTGCGTGCAGTGGCAGCGAGTCGAGGGGTTAAGTTGAAATCTTTACAGCTGGGAAAATGCGAGCACCGCCAGCCAGATTCAAGAGGCAAACCGAGTGTGCGAGAGGTCGTCGGGATGACATCGGCCCGATGACCTTTTGCACACTGCACAAGGCTGAATGAGGGGCTCGTGATGTTCTTGGATTTTTCCTGACTTTTCAAATATGGGCCTGATCGAAACACTAAGAATAACTAGAACGATGATGCGGACAACAACACACACACACACACACACACGCACTCACGCCCACATTCACACACAACTTCAAAATTACTACTGACTACTACTACAATAACGAAGGCTGCAATCGTTTGTATTATTAAAAAAGAAAAGAAAAAATATAGTACGGGTGGGGTTCGAACCCACGTGGATAATGATCCATTGGATCTTAAGTCCAACGCCTTAACCACTCGGCCACCGTACTGCTTGGTCCATTTCGAATATCTATTAATTTTACGCAGAAAATATCAGATACGTTAAATGCACAGATGTTGTTAACATGCTGAGTGTAGTTTGAAACAGGTGCGTGCGCGCGCGCGAGAGAGAGAGAGAGAGAGGGAGAGAGAGAGAGAGACAGAGAGAGAGAGAGAGAGAGAGCGGGCGGGGGGAGGGATTGATTGATTGATTGATTGATTGACTTTATTTTCCAAGGAAAGAGGTTTTAGGCGCGCAGGCCCATCATTACAAACGTGTCCTTGCTATAACTAATGTACATAATCAAGACAACAACATACGAAACAACGTATTGAACGTGAAGAAGAAGAAGCACGCACGCACGCGCACACACACACACACACACACACACACACACACACACACACACACACACACACACATGTGCTATATATATATATATATATATATATATATATATATATATATATATATATATATATATATATATATATATATATATATATATATATATATATATATATATATATATATATATATATATATATATATATATATATATATACACAGACACGCACGCACGTCAAGGTTTGAAGAATAATTTGTGGAGGGCATTTCTAAATGCCTTATGAGATTTAAGAGATTTTACTTTTGTTGGTAAATATCTCCATAGGGATGCACCCGAAAAAGAAAAGCTAGTCTTAGACAGATCAACTCTAGGGTGAGTCACAACAAGATTGTTCCTCTGGTTTATGTAGCGAGTTTGCGAATGTCGGAACATTGTAAGTAAATACTGTGGAGCTTTGCCACGATTTTGTGCATCAGCATCGCTTTATTGACGAAGAGCTGCTTTTGCAATGGCAACATGTTTAGTTGGACAAGCATTTCGTCCGTAGTCAAATTTAAACGTGGTAGTATTAGCTTTGCTGCGCGGCTGTGGAGCGAGTTCAGTCTCTTGAAGTGATTTTCACAGCAACCATCCCATATAGGCAAGGAATAGTCAAAATGTGGCTTGATATAGGCATTGTATAACAATATTCTAGTTGGAAGATCTATAAATGCGTTTTAAGCGTGACAGAAGAAATATATTCAGTTTTAGACACGGCTTTGCAAATTTTGTCAACATGTGATTGCCACTGAAAGTGATGGTCGATAACAACACCAAGTAGAGTATGTTCCGACACTTGCTTAATTGGATCATTGCCAATGGCAAGGTTTAGAGGGGAAGGGTGAAGCTGGTGGTTTTGGCGTGATGCGAGGAGCATTGTTTCAGTTTTGAAAGGATTTAGTCCCATAATATGGTTCGAATCACACCAAGCTGTTACCTCATCTAGACTGACTGCCCTGTAAAGTATTTGATGTTTGTTGCATATCTTTCGCTGATGTGTGCAAAGTGGTGTCATCCGCAGGGGTAAGTCATTTATAAATATGTTAAATAGGAGAGGTCCGAGAATGGAGCCTTGGGGAACCCCATATTTGACAAATCCTTCCGATGAGAATTATTTGTAACCTCCATCGCTTGAATGATTTCATTAGTCAGCCACGATGTGGGGTCAGACGCTCGAACACGCTTTTTCTTTAGTGGGGCGTGTTTATTTAGAACCACGAGGAACAACTCGTACCAGACTCTAACGAGTGGGGCGTGTTTGTTTAGAACCACGAGGAACAACTCGTACCAGACTCTAACGAGTGGGGCGTGTTTGTTTAGAACCACGAGGAACAACTCGTACCAGACTCTAACGAGTGGGGCGTGTTTGTTTAGAACCACGAGGAACAACTCGTACCAGACTCTAACGAGTGGGGCGTGTTTGTTTAGAACCACGAGGAACAACTCGTACCAGACTCTAACGAGTGGGGCGTGTTTGTTTAGAACCACGAGGAACAACTCGTACCAGACTCTAACGAGTGGGGCGTGTTTGTTTAGAACCACGAGGAACAACTCGTACCAGACTCTAACGAGTGGGGCGTGTTTGTTTAGAACCACGAGGAACAACTCGTACCAGACTCTAACGAGTGGGGCGTGTTTGTTTAGAACCACGAGGAACAACTCGTACCAGACTCTAACGAGTGGGGCGTGTTTGTTTAGAACCACGAGGAACAACTCGTACCAGACTCTAACGAGTGGGGCGTGTTTGTTTAGAACCACGAGGAACAACTCGTACCAGACTCTAACGGCCTGGCCAGGGTCAATATAGTTATAGATTACGGAAAAGGGAGCCTGACTAAGGTCACAAATGAATGCATCCCTATGGAACTTTTTATGTGATCGGTACTGGATGTCACGTTTGGTCTGTGGCAAAGATGACGACCACGTGCGAGTGACGGGAAAATGATCACTGATACTTAGCTGAGAAACCTGAGCATTAAGCATTAATTTCGGATCATTTGTGTAAATATGGTCAAGAAGCGTTGACGAGGTCTGGGTGATGCGGGTGGGAGATTTGATAAATTGATGGACCAAACTGAGAGGTTACAGACTGCCAGACAATGTTAGTCTTTTGAAGGTCGATGTTAAAATCATCCAGCAGTAGGATGTTGTGACCAGCATCGCTAACCATGTCCATCATATCAACAAAAGTGTCATTCTTGGGTACATGACAGGTTGCGATAAAAAATAGCCAATAAGCAGAGGTTTCGAGTTAGGAATTTTGAGCTCAAGCCAAAGGAGGGAGGGAGAAAGAGAAAGAGAGCAGGGGGGGGGGGGAGGGGGAGGGGGAGAGAGAGAGAGAGAGACAGGGAGAGAGAGAGCGGGGGGGGGGGGATAAAAAGAAGCGGGGGATGGAGGAGAGAAAGAAAGAGCTGGGGGTAGGGGGAGAGAGAGAGAGGGAGGGAGAATGAAATGAAAATTGACTTTCCAATTATAACAGAATATGTGCACAGAGATGTTTTCATTCGTGTCCCTGCGGCTACAGACTGCAAAACAAAAATATAATGTTGTCAGGAGAGAGAGAGAGAGAGAGAGAGAGAGAGAGAGAGAGAGAGAGAGAGAGAGAGAGAGAGAGAGAGTTTCTCCCCACACGTCTGTTTTGCCCATACCATTTGCTCCACCCTAATACCCCCCAGGAGATGTGGAATGAATGACACTTATTTCGTCATTTACAACCTCCGTCGGCAGCAAGCGCAAAATGTAATCTTCGAAATGTCCAACTTGCAATTTAACACCTCCGCTGTCAAGAGCCAAGTGGCCAGAACCCAAACGGCATAGATCCACATGAGACCCCGCAGTCACGGGGGCTGACGTGGAACTGTATGCATTTTGCTGGACCCGTTTAGGTCTGCACTCACGCACAGAACGGTTCTGATGCTTTCAATCTGTCACGGTTTCAGTGATGTAATTTATGTCTGCTGACAGCGATGGGGTTAATATTGAGTTTTTCGTTCTTCCATTTCGCTCATTTCTTCTTTTTCTCATAAGATCTGAACGCCATACAAATTTCGCTCGAGAAACGCATGTCCGGCTGTGGAATCAGCGGGCTATAACCTAGAACGGTTACAAATGGAATCCACTAAATATGTAAACTTCGTGCAATTTCTGACCTACTCCTGATTCAGGAAATATGACTGTAGAAGAAAATGTTATGTGATCTGTTACTTCTTGTCAGCCACATGTAAGTCTGTGTTCCGAACGTTAAATATAACTCCGTCACTGCCCAAATGCACTGAACGCCGACTGCAAGAGGCATAGATCCTCATGAGCCCCCGCGAATGCGGGGGCTCATGAGGATCTATGCCTCTTGTCAACGCCGCTTAATCTCCATGTTCTGTGGACGGCTGGGGCTTCTTCTTTTTTTTTTTTTTTTTTTTTTTTGGGGGGGGGGGGGTTGAATTAACAAAGGATTTTAAAAACAGAATCCGGCTACGACCATTCGCATTGAAGCCAGGGGTTAACCCATTCGCTACGACCCCCCTCCCCCCCGGCCCCCCACCCCCACCATCCAGATACGCGGCTTCGTGCCGTTAGTTTAACCAAGCGTATCACTGAAAATATATATATATATATATATTTTTTTGGCTTGAGTTTTGCTGTGTGGCTTGCACGGAGTGAAATATGACACATCCGAGTAATCATCGATCTTGTTTGGTTTGCAGGCAAAGTGTTTTGCTTCAGGCGCGTCAAAAAGCGCGGGAAATGCGGGGGCCACCTGAAGAAGATGGGGTACAACAGTCCCGAGGAGTGCTGCGCGGGGCGTGGGGCAGGCTTTGCCACCCGAAAGGTGATTTCTCCACTCCACTCTACTGTATAGGCCGTTTGACATCGGAACGCACAACCTTTTTTTCCCCCAAATTTCTCCGCGAAGAAAGACTTTTCTGTACCACTTTAATAGCAAATATCATTTAGTGCCAATTTGACCTAACGTGAAATATTTTTTATTGAACTCCTATCATTTGTTGATTTTGCTGTCCAGTCATAAAAATTTGGTGAAAATACGAAAGTAAGCCAATTTTGGATATCCTAAATAGGGCCCCGGCAGATTTCAATATCGAGGCCAAGCGTGTAGACTTCATGTCTGCCTGCGTTGTTTCAGATTTCAAAAGCGTGGCCAATTCACGTGAAAATATGGATCTTTCTTATAGTGGGCATAACATATCTGGGGCACTTTAGGGAAGTAAAATCAGTCATTTCATGAAAAAAAAAATCCAAATTTTTACGACAGTACAGCCAAACTGACACATTGTTCGAGTTTCTTAACCCTTATCATTCGGAATACACCAGTGTGTAAAATAAGTTTGACTAAAATAGTTCAAGGGTAGTGCCAGAATAGCTTGGCGCCTCTAGGCGCCAAGCTATTCTGGCACCACCCTTGAACTAAAGCCATTGGTCTATATCCTTATCTGTAAGTACTTTAATGTAGCTTGCATATGGCAGTGTACACATTTGAAGCTTTTAGCCTCAGTATGGTATGGGTTAACAGTAAATCATATCAGGTCAAAAGTCAGTGAATGATATTTGTTCTAAGACCGGTACAGAAAAGTGGTTCTTTGCGGAGAAGTTTGCGGAAAACGATGCGCGCTCCGATGTCAAACGACCAATTACGGCCGATGTCTGTCATTAGGTCATCTGAACTGTGGCTAACTTATTCCACGTGTTAAGGTCTGAATCCGAATTTTACACCAGTGACTGTCTTAGGAAGATAACATTACAGTCCAGGAAGCAGATCGACCGCGATTTAAAGGTGTTGCCAAAATAGCTTGGCGCCACATAGGCGCCAAGTTATTTTGGCAACACCCTTGAACTCTACCCAGACTACATGTATTGCGGCACCACCCTTGAAATATGGTCGATCTGTCTCCTGGGCTGTAGTAGAATCTCCATAGGACAATTTTTTTTAAAATTGGGACTCAGACCATAAGGGGTATAAGTGTTAACACATTCAGCCCTGACTCACAACAGCAGAAGATGGGTGAACCATGACAATTCAAGGGTAGTGCCAGATTAGCTTGGCGCCTGTCGGCGCCAAGCTAATCTGGCACTACCCTTGAATTATCATGGTCGACCCGTCTCCTGCAACAGGTGCATAGTCGTTAGATGACTCCTCCAAAATTTGGGAAATACGTGCGTCGGGCTGAATGAGTTAAAAATACAGTCATATCCTTTTATTATTATTATTTTATTTATTTATTATTTATTTATTTATTTAGTTATTATTATTTATTATTTTTTTTTTTTTTTTTTGGGGGGGGGTACTTTTTGGAGCATGACGCGCATCAGCGAATGTTTGGATCTTGGCGTTGACAACTCGCGTCCAATGTAAGTCTGTGTTCCGAGCGTTAAATGTAACACCTTCACTGCCGAGATGCACTGAACGCCGACTGCAAGAGGCATAGATCCTCATGAGCCCCCGCGAAGGCGGGGGCTCATGAGGATCTATGCCTCTTGCCAACGCCGCTTAGTCTCCATGTTTTAATTTCACGCGGAGCATTTTGCTGCAGGCACTAGATACGAAGCACACACGCGTGGACATTTCATACGTAAAAAAAAAGCTAAGTGCGTCGGAAAATTTATTTCATCAGCAAAACGGAAACCTGCCAACAGTTGTGAGAGACTGTCTTGTAATCAGCTCGGTCTCCGGCCTCTTGTAATGAATATTTTTTCCCCCACAGCAACAGCGATAACAAGAAGAACGCCACCACCAGGGGCGGATCAGTTACCTGGAGGGGGCGGGGGATTCTAACTTTTTGTTTGGGACCTTCAGCCTGACACTAGACCTTGCTTCCAGGGGCCCGAAAAATTAAATGTCGAACACCGGAAGGAAATGGGGGGGGGGGGGGGGGGTTGGTAAGAGAGAGGAGGAGAGAGAGAGAGAGAGAGAGAAGAGAGAGAGAGAGAGAGAGATGGGGGAAGGTGGCGGGGGAGCGTGTTTGTGTGTGTCAAACTCGCCAAATATCAAATGGGGAGGAGAGGGGTGTACACTCTCCACAAAAAGGGACTTCGTTTAGCATTTTACAGAATTTTGGGTCGAAGAAGGGGGGTGGTGGCTCTGGACCCTCCCCTCTCCCCGCCAGATCCGCCCCTGACCACCACCAACAAGTGGTCAGGACACAGTAAAGTCAAGAAAGACTTGTTACTATCATATGATTTTTTTTGCCGGTTTGTCATTTTGGACCTTACGGCTTCCAATTGTAAGGTTCAAAATCACAGACCAGCACACAACGGTTTGTTTGGGTATGTTTCAGCAAAAGGTAGGTCGGAACCGGTACACGTGCACCCCGTGTGCTGACCTGGAGAACGAGACGGTAGAGGAAAAGCACAGACCGAAGGGCAGGCGGAGAACGGATGAAGAACCCACGACAACCACCACGCCAGCACCAGCCACTACCACCGAGGAGGCCACCACGACACAGCCACCCAGCAGAGACGCCAGCTGGCCCAAACCACAAACAGGTGCAGATCAGGGGCCAGTTCAGCTTGATTGGGCTTCACTCACTGTGCGCGCCACGAGAAGCGAGGTGCTCTTCTACAGGAGCACCTAGCTTAGGTAGAAGAGAACCTGCTTAGTGTGCACAGAATTTAAGCCGACTCATGCAACTGGCCCCAGATCTAGCTGTTAGAAAGTACAACACAAACTCAATATTTCAGTCTGGGCAATAGCCGCTAGTTAAAGACCATAAGCACTCCCGTATTATGTCGCTTAGTCCTGCGCCAGCCACTAAGCAAGGTGCTCCGCGTTAGCGGAGCACCTTGCTTAGTGGCTGGCGCAGGATTAAACTCACTCACTAAAGCTGTGACCCAAAAATGTGACATTGACCAACCACGAAAAAATCAAACACTTTTAAATGTTATTTATCTGAGTTTTCTTGTAAATAAACATTTTAACCCACTAATGCCCAAATTTTTTTTCAAAGTACAAATTAGTTTATATTATGGATAATTGTCTACAATGGACATGTGTTGATCAAATTTTGATTAAAACTTTGAAATTTATCATTTAGACAATAAAATGTAGATGTCCCAAAAATGGGACGGTGGGCAGGAATGGGTAGGGGTTTTTCATTTTTCAAAGAGTGAACACAAGAACCAAAATACTGAAACTAGTAAACTTTTATTGAAAGAAAATGTAATAATTGAGGTGAAAACAAAGTAAACACAACAAAACAATATTTTGATTTAAATTGCTTTTAGGTATCTTTAGAAAACAAGAAAATCATAACTATTAAAAGAAGGGAAAAAAAAAGAAGAAACAATTGCAAGTAGAGGACAGTTTCAATTTTGTCAATTTTTTTGTGATGTCCAGCTGTCACTGTCTTAGGTGATTTTAGCACCACATAAGCTGTTAAGAGTTTCAGTGAGTATGGTACTGCTGGAAGCATTTGTCGTGGAGGCCAACCTTGCACTTAGCACAGCGGCGCTTAGTCTTCTTCCCGCATGATGCACATCTCAGTTGTGTAGGCCAACTTTGAACAAGATGGTCAACACGGTCAAACCTGACCTCTGTTGGGACACGCTTGTCAAGAGATACAAATCCTCTTGGACGACCAGGCCCTGCATGACCAGCTCGTGCAAGATAGACTCTGACAACGCTCCTGCGGATAAGGAGAAGGTCCAAAGGGTTGTCTTTCGCTACATCTGTGTTCCTGTAGAGGTGCCAGGCTTGTTGGATACTGAGGTCCAGACAATAGGCAAAGATGGGCCACCACCACTTCTTGCAGCGAATGACCGTTCTGTACTTTGCCACATTCTGGTCTGTGCGGTCCACACCGCCCATAGTGTTGTTGTAATGGCGGATCATGAAAGGTTGAGGAATGGTGACTTGCTTTGATTCAGCCCTTGACCATCTCTTGGCTGTCTGAAGTGGATGCACTCCTACATTGTTTAAAACAATATTGACGATGTTGTCATTCCACCGAACAACAGTGAGGCCAGTCTTTGTGTTGGTTGCATGGTCATAGGTTCCCCTTGGTGTCTTCTTCATCTCGTTTACATCCCTCAAAGGGCAATCCTGAAGGCGATTTGCACGTATCGTTCCTGTGCATGCAATGTTTTTCTCTGTCAAAACATCCCAGCTGCAGGCTTGTGAACAAATTGTCAAACGTGAGATGGTATGAGCTGCCCTCTTCTTCTTGCAGCTCTGCAATGAGATCAACAACAACCAAACCCCCCATTCCAAGTCCTGGGTATTCAGTTTGGCGTCCTCTTGCACCTTGATAGGGCTCAAACTGGACGACATAGCTCAGAGGCGTGCTCAGCATCCACATCTTATAACCAAACCTGATTGGTTTGCCTCGTATGAATTGTTTGCTGTGCCGTCCATAATAAGGCACCATCGACTCATCGATACTGAGATTTTGTGTCTGGACAGCTTTGAAGAAGGTCAGAAACTTTTCATTCATGTGTGTCAGCAACGGCCGAACTTTGCTCATCTTGTCAGCAGCATCCAGATGTGCGTTATCACTGACATGGAAATACCGCAGCATTTCTTCAAAGCGGTTTCTTGACATAGCAGACTGAACAGCATCCTTCCCCACATCCTCATCTGAAGACCAATACATTCGTCTCCTGGGCACAGGACTGTATCCAGACAGGAGTAGAATGGCAAGAAAGGTCTGGATCTCTTCAGGTGTGGTTGAAAATGTCAAGTTGCCCTTGGACCGTGCATATATGTTGCTAAAATCAGCAAAGGTTTCAAGGATTTCTTTGTCAAAGAAGCACTCAAACAGATCAACTGGAGAAGAAGGCATTTTCGACAGGTCAACATCTGTCTTGTTCCAGGAAAAGCGTTGCTTTTGCCTATTTGACAGATCTGTATTTCTCCACTTTCGCTGATTTATTGCTGCTTTCTTTGAAGATGGAGCTTTAGTTGCTGCAGGCCGTGTTACTTTCCTTTTTCTCCCCATGGATGTAGAAGGGATAGGTGCTGCATCGTCTGACTCCAAGGATTCTGAATCCCCAGATGCATCTTGCACTGTCCCTGTGGCAGCAGGAGCACTCTGAATAGGAGCACTGATATTCTCTGATACATCAGCAGATTCCTCCATCTCATCATAGGACACTTTTTCACCCTGTCTCCGGATAGTGACAGTAGCAGGAGCCTGCAGCTGGTTTCTGTTTAGGTTGGAGACAGTACCATCTTCATCTTCGTCTCCGCTGTCTTCATCGGTGTCTTCATTTGTAGGAGGGGGTTCAATAAAGATGTCAGCTTCTTCAAAGTTAGCATCATCTTCCAGCATTGATACCACTTCATGAACAGTAAAAATCCTGGACAAAAGCAGAAAAAAACAGTGTATGTAGTATAAGCAAAAACCCCTCCCCTCTCGTGCCCACCGTCCCATTTTTGGGACGGTAACTCTAACATATACAGATCAGTACATATTCAAGCTATCATCAAACTGACAAAAACATATCCAGATAACAGTATAGTCTCTAGGTTTTGTTCTTAGTGTTATATATAAAAGTGTAATGTAAAAAAAGTAATCCTTACCTTTTCTTGGTTGCCATGTTGATGCTGCAGGCACCAGCTTTTTTCTGCAAATGGCAGCTCTCACTGCTAGTGTGAAGGGAAAGTACTCAAACAAAAACAATGCCTGGATGCAGTGATGTCCCCTGATTAACACAATAGGCTGCTGAGTCACAGTGACACACGCACTTAGATACAGTAATTAAAATAAGTTGCGTCCCAAAAATGGGACGGTGGGCAATAATGGGTTAATCATCATTTATGTAAGAAAAAAATGAATATTTGCATTAATGCATTTGCATGTTTTTGTGAGGTGGTTAAGATGCGAAAGTGTAAATTCGTCCAGCGTAACATCATAGTTTGTAAGTATGAAGAAACCAAATTCATTCGAGCTTCGCGCTCTCTCTCCGAACCCTCTTTCAAACTGACAGACTGCACTGCTAGCATTCCGGTAACAACCGGAAGCTATTCGTATACAACATAGTTCGTGGGCTGTAGGTTTTCTATCGTAAAATGTGAAAATGATTTCGTCCAACGTAACAGCAAAAACAGGAAGCGATCGTCGATTACATTTTAAAAGCTCGAAAAAAAAAGTATGTATTTGTTTCATTCACAATTTAATCACGACCTACACGTTTCTAACACATCTCCCAAGGTCTCAGGATAGTTATGTCTTCATACGGGTAGTGAAAAGAGACGCGGTGCCTATTGGTTGACATTTCTGGTGGAAACACGCGTTACGTTGGACGGCCATTTTTCTCACTGGCCAAAAACGCAAGGTATCGGAATTAATTTGTGGAGAAAATAAATCACACACTCACTTCAGTTCACAAACAGCAGAAAGCAGCGGGTTTAGACTTTGTATTGAAACTCAGTCAGATTTGGTACATGCAAAGAGAAAGGGTCTCTCTGTGCATGTCACATTTCCATCCGCCATTTTGGGCACTTTTTGACATTTCAGGCGTAAAAACTCATACAAAGACGTCGTATTTTTAAGTGACTTTTATTTCAATTCATGGTCTTTTCAATTCCCTACGGATCGGTATCAGCAACACAGCCGATCGGTAGGAAAGGTTTACAAAAACACTCCTCTGAGAATATGGCCCTCTGTGGTACACAGCTTTGGAGAGTGACCCACATATAACTCCACTCCGCTCAACTGTGACTCCACCAAGCGTCAGAGCCGAGGTAAAAGATATTTTTAGCTCCGAACTCCATGACCTCCAGCAAACAGAAAGTAGCTGGCGATCTGATATAACGGCCTTTGTGGGGCTATGTCACAGTCAGGTGCCTTAATTAATCTGTCCGTGACTGAAATATGCAGTTATGCCCGGAAATCAATTCAATAGGTTTGTACGCCGCGGGCGCATGTAAGTTTTCACCCAGTGATTCAGCCCTGACGCACTACAGCAGGAAATGGGTCTACCATGCTAATTCAAGGCTAGTGCCAGATTACTCACAAACCAGATAGGTGAGGCTAGCTTCTGGCAGAATTGTACAACAAACCAAGGGTACTCAGCGCACGTTGTCAGCGGTCCTGGTGGACGCGCCTGTCGGCGCCAAGCTGATCTGGCACTGCCCTTGAATTATCATGGTCGATCCATCTCCTGCAACTGGTGCATAGTCATTAGATGACGCCTCCAAAATTTGGGAATTACGGCCGTCGGGCTGAGTGAGTTAAGTGCTGTTACTGACACTAGCACTTTGTTTTGCCCGTTTCAATTTCATTTCCATTACCAGACCAAGTGGAGTCCAAGTACTCCTACGAAGCCTACCCGCGCTTCAACGACGCTGAAGTAGTGAAGATAGAGTGGTCCGAGTGGAGCCCCTGTAGCGCATCGTGTGGTGCCGGCTGGCGATCCCGCTTCAAGATCTGTGACGGCTGCGACAAAAATGACTACGAGAACGTCCTATCCCAGCCTTGTCTGATTCACTTCTACTGCCCAGGTCCGTGTGCCCAGGGCGCTCGTTATCACTGAGAATGAGAGATAAATGTGTAAAACGTTAACCCAGTGTGCACAACGTCTTCGGGCCGACGTCGGCCGCTGTTGGCCCGCGCACTGCCGTGCGCGGGCCAACAGCGACCGACGTCGCGCCGACGGCCTTAGCTCGCTGGGAAGCTTGTGAGTGACTGTTGCAAGACGCACAAAAACAAACAAACAAAGAAAAACAAACAAAAAAGCCCTCTTGTATCATCACCATCATCATTATTTTTATTTATTTATTTATTCTTTTTATTTATTCTTTAAAAAAAACATCGTGTATCATTATCTTTATTTATTTATTTATTTATTCTTTAACAAAAAAACCTCGTGTATCATTATTTATTTATTCTTTCTTTCTTTATTCTTTAAAAAAAAAAACTCGTGTATCATCATCATTATTTATTTATTTAAATCGAGTCTTCAAACAACACTATTTGTGAAATTTCAATTTCCGCTCATTTCTGGCATGGTCCTTTATGACGAAACTGGAACGAAAAGAGGCATGGTAGCAAAGCTGTATCTTTATGTGTGATTATTATCCCCTTCACTGAGAAAAAAAACTGAACACTACCCAACTGCAAGAGGAATGGGCTTAGATGAACTCCCGCAGTTGCTGGGGCTCATGACGATCTATGCCTCTTTCTGAAACCACTTTGTCTACGTGTTCCTTGAACGGCTGGGGATCCTTGACGCTGAATTTGCAATGATTTCCAAAAGACAATCTGCGTCCAGTGGCAGTGAAGGGGTTAAAAGGTCTTGTATACGCAGTCTGTGCAAAACAAAGCAAAGGGTACGAGTTTGGTTCTTTGCAGTTGACGGTAATTGGGGCCCTTGGTTCCCATGGCAACCGTGTTCCCAGTCGTGTGGCGGCGGAACGCGCCTGCGCCAA
>BTPG01000003.1:229259971-229432471 GCA_036245525.1 Semisulcospira habei
ATTAAATTCTTGCTGTTGTGGCCTGAAGTAAACATACATCCACCCCCCCCTCCCCCTCCCAACTGGAAAACAAGACCACTTGCGTCGGGTTCAGTCGCGAGTGTCTTCTGTTCTCTCGCAATTGATCTCTGTTCGCATTCGTATCGTAATATGAGAAATCTTTTGTCATTCAGTTGCAAACAGTAACAGTTGCAAACACACAAAATCTCTAAGCGAGAAGTTGGATCTTACTTTTTAAAAAAAAATACAACTGCTCACTTATCCCTGAATCTAAACATAGCAACGGATGGAGCAGTGTTCATTTGTTGTCTCTCTTCAGATGGGAACTCCTACTGTTTCAGGGAGTACTCTCTAGGTAGACCCACTCGGGGAGTACACGTCTGTTCCATGAGGCTTTTCAACTTCATAAATGTTCTTTAACTCATTCTACCCCAGACACACCACAGCAAGATAAGGATCGACCATGATAGTTCAAGGGTGATGCCAGAATAGCTTGGCGCCTATGGGCGCCAAGCTATTCTGGCAACACCCTTGAACTATCATGGTCGATCTGTGTCCTGCACTGCAATGCATCAGAGAACAACGGCAAAATTTGGGGATTTCGGTGTTGGGGTAGAATGAGTCAATAGTACCACGGGTAGGGGGCACACAGCCTCGTGTTTGTGAGTCGGAAAATTGTAAATCTGACAAATCTGAAATGAAATGAAATGAAATGAAAAATATGGCCACAAAAGTAGCAAACCCCCCCCCCCCCCCCCCCCCACCCGCAGCACGGCCATGTGCAGTAGATGGATCAGTCATGATAGTTCAAGGACAGTGCCCGAGTAGTTTGACCCTAACTGGACACTACCCTTTAGCTGTCACGATCAATAGTGTTTAGTAGTTCAAAGGTAGTGTCTGTTTAGCTTGGCACGGTAGAATGATCTGCCTCCCCCCCCCCCGCCCCCCACCCCACTCTTAACCCCCCCTCCCCCGTTGTTTGACATTTAAGCTGCGAAATCAGTTTTAAGAACGGTAGATGTATACACAAAACTTGCTTCAAATGAAATGTTACCTTGCAACTGTTGATTTCAAGGGTGTCGCGTTCACATGGTTGTAACGTACACGAAACTCAGCCGAAAAGAATGCAGTTTGCTGCACTGTAAAGACAAATGCAAAGCGTTTTGTGTGTGTGTGTGTGTGTGTGTGTGTGTGTGTGTGTGTGTGTGTGTGTGTGTGTGTGTGTGTGTGTGTGTGTGTGTGTGTGTGTGTGTGTGTGTGAGTGCAATCAGTTTTAAAATCTGAAGGGATTCCAGAAACATCGTCAGCACTAACGTTGTAAAGTTTCTTTTGATAAGTCGTGTACAAAATTAATGGACTCTGCTAGATCATTGTTTTTTATTTTTGTTTTCTTTCAATGAAAATTTGTTTCTAAAATGTCCTTTCTGCAAGTCTACTAGAATATAAATTAAGCGACTGAGGCACAGTCATGATAATCTATGCTTTCTGTTGGTACTGTGTGTTTCTTTTTTGCAACATGGAGTAATTATGGAACATTTTATTTGAAAAAAAATGGTTGCAGTTACAATGAGTTATGTTTTATTTTACTTGAAGGCCGACACCCAGTAAGCAAGGGACCCTCCGGCCGACGTCGGCCCGAGGGTCCTTTACTAACTGGGCAGTTAGTTTATGTTATCAAGGAATCAATCGAGCTGTCCGTCAGTCAATCAATCAATTAATCAGTCATTCTAATCACTCCATGTTGCAGTTGATGGCGGCTGGAGCGAGTGGAACATGTTCGGGTTCTGCCAGGCGGCGCGCTGTGACTGGGGCTTCAAGATCCGCACCCGCCTGTGCAGCAACCCGCAACCGCAGCACGGCGGCGCCCAGTGTCAGGGCAACCAATACGAGCGCGTGGAGTGCTTCAACGAACAGGACTGCCCTCGTAAGTGTTGGGGAGCTTGCAGACTGGTATAAGCGATCACTGGATTCACTGACGTCTTACTTCCCAAGCTGTGGCACACCCCAGCCTGTGCACAAGAACCTTTCCGGTCTCGAGTAGTCTCGTAATGGAGGCATGCCTCTTGGTGATTGGTTGATCATTTGGGACGGCGCCATTTACAAGCTGATTTGTACAGATCTTGATCTAGATCAGTCTTGAAAAGTAAATGACGTTTTAGTGGATCTTAGTTGCAGAAAGCTCAGTTTATGGGCAAGCAGTGAAAAGTCCGCAAAAGGCGCACATTCTGAAAATCTGAAATGACTTCATATCAACAAAACATTACGTGGGCACTTTTCTGCTTATTTCAAACAAACTGATCTGTAAAACGGTCAAATATGCACTACATAGTGTTTTAAAAATAATTTCCACATATTTCCACTGGTCACGTGCTGAATTCGAGACCGGAACTAAGACCTTTTGTGCACGGGCTGGGGCGTGCCACAGCTTGGAGCGTAACAACATGAATTCGCCCGTTCGGTCTTCAAGATGGTTCGTACATCTGTCTGGTTGTGTGTGTGTGTGTGTGTGTGTGTGTGTGTGTGTGTGTGTGTGTGTGTGTGTGTGTGTGTGTGTGTGTGTGTGTGTCTTCAGACCCAAAAGTGACTATCATGCGTGTAAAATGCAGAGAAAAACCCAAAGAAAACAGAAACACGCTTAGAAAAGACAGTGACAACACAGTTTATTAATATAATGATCAACAAAAGAAACGCGAAATTCGAGTGTATGTCGTATTTGTATGTGATAAATCCACGAAAATACAAGTTACACTATTTTTGATAGCCAGTGTACGAGCAACATAATCACCGTACTGTAGTAACCGTGTTACCCTCCCTGTGCACGAGGCACCCGTATTGGTTAGGACGCACGGAGTATGCTTTTCACGCACGTGCATACACTGCAGAGTGATGTTGGGTCATGAACTGTGTTCAGCAATGCAAGGCAATAACAAATCAGCAGTGTTACGCCTTCTGTCACTTTTGCCGTTGCCACATCAACCATGCCAAGACTTAGTGCTCCCCAACGAGAACGAGCTCTTGGGCGTTTGGAAGTCGGAGAAGATCCACAAGTTGTGGCAGTGGCCTTTAGTCAGATTTCGACCATTTACAGGCTGCAACAACGCTATCATGCCAGCGGGTCTTCTGTTTACGCTCACCGAAGCGGATGACCACGTGTGACAACTCCCACGGCAAGACCGCCACATTTTCCAGGCTCACGTGCGAAATCGCTTTCAGCCGGCCGAGGAAACAGCAAGAAAAGTTATCGGTAACCACCAGGCACCCATCAGTGGCCAGACAGTGCTAGAGGAGCATAATCTGCACAACCGCCGTCCAGCCCGTGGACCTGTTCTTACTGACCGTCATCGCCGTGCACGCCTACAGTGGTCACAGGCTCATGTCGACTGGACCTGGCGACAGTGACAGAACCGGCGTCCTGTTCACGGATGAGAGCCGCTACTGCATTAACCATACAGATGGGCGCATAAGAGTGTGGCGGAGAAGGGGTGAACGCTATGCTGATGGCTGTGTGCAGGAGAACAATGCCTGGGGCGGGCCAAGCGTGATGATTTGGGCTGGGATTACCCTGAACCAGACATTAGGACCTGTGTTTTTTGTGAACTCGTACCAGGTCGCGGAAATGGCATCACAGCTCAGCGCTACATTGACCAAGTACTACACCCATATGTCCTGCCATTTTCTCAGGGACGCAGAAACTTCATCTTGCAGCAAGGTAATGCGCGTACGCACACTGCACTATCATTTCTTGCAGCAGCACAACATCCCAGTCATGCCCTGGCCTGCCCTCAGCCCGACCTCAATCCCATCGAACATCTCTGGGATCAATTGCAAAGGGAGGTCAATGCTGTACGCCGCAGACCAACGACAGCTGCAGAACTGGCCATTGTCTAGGCCTGGAACAACATCCCCAGTGAGCTGACAACCGGCTGATGCACTCTATGCGCCGACGCTGCCAAGCCGTATTCAACGCCAATGGGGGTCACACGCCATATTGACTTTGTGCTCTGCCGGCCATGCTTGCTCCAAATACAGAATAAACTTCCACACTGTACCGCACGCAGACTCTCCCCAGTCGCACGTACAGACTCTCAGCACAACAGAAGCACGCACTGCCATCACTGACTCAGTCGGGCACATTCACGCGGCACAACTAGAACACTATTTCTATTTCTTCCGGGCTCTTTTATGGAAATAAACAACAAAAACACTCAAAAGTACTCTTTACACTATACAATTCTCCTTACAAGCACATCAACACCGCATACACACACACATTGTCCCCACAATCCAACCTGTTTCACTGGTGTTATTGTTCTGCAGCGTTCTGTCCTTCCACGTCTAGGCGTGTAGTTCCTCGCGTCGCACGCTTCTGAGTAGTTCCCCGTTCCTCGTACCTTTGACGTCCTCCTGACTCGCTCCCGCAGCGCAGTCGCTGATGACCCGGGTGTCTAGGCATCGGTCGCTCACTCCTCGAGTGATGAAGTGACCTCACGATAGGTCCTCTGGCGGTAGCCTCCGTTGACTGACGTCTCGGCGTCACGTCGCTCCGCTCCACACAAAAACTCTGTACACCAAGTCCTGACATCATAACACTTGCAGCACACACACAGCTTGGATAATATGAGGTATCTTACGTAACCTGGCTGATACAAATAACTCTCACGTTCATTCACACACACATGCTTCATAACACGAACTACTTCCGCAACACACCATAACTCTGTCACTACATTGAAACAGACTATATAACCTGACACTCTCGCCATACATGGATTTGTACATAGGAAAAGACTATACATGACACAACCACGTACTACCTTCATAAACGACTTAGGCATACATACCTCACATTCTTTAGTTATCCATCTCGGTAAATAACTACTCATAGGAAAATCAACGCTACACAACAGAATTAACTCTTACTAACGCATACCGTCTTTAACTCAGCAGTTGTCAATAATACATATAAAAACATACCTGAAATTTCAGAGTCTTGGAATACGGCTAGCATATCCAACATACATCCGTCCACACTGACAGAATAGCCCGTACTACCTATCCGGGGCGGTCTGTGGCGTAGTGGTTAAGGCGGCTGCCACCAATAACAAAGGTGCGAGGTTCGAAAACGGGTTCCGGCGTCGGACTTTTCTCCTATGGTAAGTGTCACCGTTAAATCGGGCGGACCGTCGGGGGTTCTTTCTCCGGGTACTCCGGTTCTTCCACCCCCCACCACCACCCCCCCCCCCCCACCCCCACTTTGGTACTTTAGTACCGGTTTCAGGCCACTTTATAAATTTCAAATACAAGCGATCAAAAAATTTCTGTAACTTCAGTAGCTGAGCTGACCCTTCGTCTGTCTTGTACTGTGTTTGTCTCTCAGAGTAAATCCGTGTCTGTCACGTGAGTGTGCGTGTTGGGTTTCAGTTCGCGGCGCTTTGAGTCGATTCGTAAAAGAAAAATTGAGAAAAAGCGCCTTTAGAATACCGGTATATTATTATTATTATTATTATTATTATTATTATTATTATTATTATTATTATTATTATTATTATCCTTGAACTCTGGTTAGACTGAACTGCGACATAAACCTCCGTGCAAAACGCTTTCCTTATGATTGCACGTGACCTCGTGCATACACGGGATATTTGTCACAAGGCAAACCGCTGACAAGACCGTACCATACACAAACTCTGTGTGAACTCTGTGCGTGGGCATAAAGCTTCATCACACACACTGATTGCACTGGTGTCTATGATTTCATTCCTAAAATGTCGATAACATCCGTTGTATGGTTTGTCCGAAATCGCCTTTCAAATGTTGGATTAAATGTGATTTGAAGGGGCTACTTCGCGTGTTTTATTTTGTTGTTCAGTATATGTCAGGTTAACCCTTTTAGCCCCAAGGTCCCATTTCTCGAATTTTGGAGATGTTGCCTAATGACTACCAGTTGCAGGAGATGGACTGACCATGATAATTCAATGGTAGTGCCAGATTGGCTTGGCGCCTATGTAGAATTTACCCTGCTTTCAAACCCATGATGTTGCATCCACTGGCGGTGAAGTGTTTAACTCATTCAGCCCGACGGCCGTATTTTCCAAATTTTGGAGGCGTCATCTAATGACTATGCACCAGTTGCAGGAGATGGATCGACCATGATAATTCAAGGGCAGTGCCAGATTAGCTTGGCGCCTGTCGGCACTATCCTTGAATTATCATGGTCGACCCATCTGCTGTAGTGCGTCAGGGCTGAATGGGTTAACTCATTCTACCCCACCACCGAAATCCTTAAATGTTGCCGTTGTCCTCTGACCATGATAGTTCAAGGGTGATGCCATAATAGCTTGGCGCCCATAGGCGCCAAGCTATTCTGGCATCACCCTTGAACTGTCATGGTCGATCTTTATCTTCCTGTGGTGTCAGATGGTAGCAAAATGATATTATGACGTCTCCCTGCACTGCAGGCAACGGGACATGGTGCCCGTGGAGCGAGTGGTCGGCCTGCTCATCGTCCTGTGCCGAGCAGACGTCACTCAAAGTGCGCCAGCGGACCTGCATGTGTCCGGAGCCGCGCTTTGGCGGACAGGACTGCGAGGGCGACAGCCTAGATGTGCGAGACTGCTTGGACCTGCCGCGGTGTGACAAGTCGGACGGTATGGCAAAGATTCAGACCGGGTGATGGTGGTCTGAGATTTTGGACCTTACACAGCTCTTGAGGCGTGAGGTTTAGGATTAGAGATCATGATAACACGCGCACGCACACACGCACGGAACTACAATTTAAGCTCCTTTCTGTTTACCTTAACATGCATCTGCCCGAGATTTGTTGCCTTCGAAATGTTCAGTGCGTCCTGGGCAGTAAGGAAACGACCCTCGGGCCGAAGTCAGCAGCAGTGGGCCCGCGCACAGCCGTGAACGGACCCACTGCAGCCGACAAGGGCCCTGGGACCTTACTGGGTCCAGATATTTTTCGTTGTTGGCATATGTTATTAGTATTTATGGCTGTGTGCTGGTCTGTCATTTTGAACCTTACGGTCCAAAGTCACAGACCAGCACACATTGTCACGAATATTATGGTAGAGACATTTATTTATTTATTTATTTATTTATTAAAGTGTTTCATGCGTTGGACGTACTACGTGTGTTCAGTGTGCTTATCCAGAAGATTAATTTTCGGCGTCTACGGTTTTTGTTGCTTTTTTCGAACAGAGGAGGTTGACAAGAAAAAGCTGTGTGGTGCTGGCGATCAGCTGGAGGGGTCAGCAGACAACAACTGTGACCAGGTACGTAATTTATATCAATTACCCATTCAGCCCTGACGCCCTACAGCAGGAGATGGGTCGACCATGATAATTCAAGGGTAGTGCCAGATTAGCTTGGCGCCTGTCGGCGTCAAGCCAATCTGGCACTACCCTTGAATTATCATGGTCGATCGCTCTCATGCAACCGGTGCATAGTCGTTAGATGGCGCCTCCAAATTTTGGGAAATACTGCCGTTGGGCTGAATGAGATAATGGCAACATTTACACGGGAAAAGTGACTGCCTCCCAATCGCTGCTTCCCCCCCCCCCCCCCCCCCCCTCTTTACTCTCCTCCCCACCCCACCCCCCCCCCCACACACCTTTCCCCTAAAATTAAAATATTACGTCAGTTCTTATCCAGTGTTGATGAATTGGCCCGCAATATGGCCGCCGCCGATATGTGAACCTTTTCCTTAATACTACGCGGATATGTTCTTTTCTTCAGGAAGAAGAGGACGGAGAAACCCGCGAGGAGACAACCCATTGAACCAGCCAGCCAGAGACTGCTGCCTTTGTGTCTAGAATGTCATGTAACTGGATAATTTCAAGCGTTGATCACATTCACGTGTTGTCAGTGTAGTGCCGCCAAACATTCCCTCAGAAAATAGCGTGTCCTTTACCGCTTCCGACTGGGCTAAATGAACAGCCTTACCACCCTTCCCTTCCGGCCTCCCCCCACCCCCCTCCACCCTCAAGAGGCACGGCCTAACTGTTCTAGCACACCGCCCTTGAACTATCGTGATCGATCCAAATCGTATTGTAGTAAATCAAGAGTCAAAGGCGTTGTCTGGACCTAAAGACCCTAGCTTCTACCCTGATATTTGTTAGCAACCGAGTCAGTGCATGTGACTGGTCAAAAGACAGGAGTGAGTACGTCTGTATCATAATATTTGTCTGTTGTATTCAAGTAGTGTTGCGTATTATACATTATATCGTAGATCCTGTATATATGGGCGTCGCTATGACTTGTATCTTTTCATTTGTTACTACAGTTTACTAGCCTTCGTACGTGTACACTAGGGTAGTAAAACATATCTAATGATCAGAACACGAGCCGACCGGAAGGGTTGACAGGAAAAAGCTCTGTCAGGGGTGAGAATTCTACTTACTTGGTAGTTTCTAATCATATCTAATGCTGATTATGTTGCGACTCGGGAGTTGGTTCCTTCCCCTTTCTGACTTCTGTCACTGAAAGCTGATGTCGGCATTCCCCAGGCTGGCGGTTGTCTTCTGAAGACTTCATACGAGATCAGGAGATAGAACGACTTTGATAGTTCAAGTGTGGTGTCAGATGAGCTTGGCTACAAGCTTTTCTGGCACGACCTTGAGCTGAGCTATCATGGTCGTTTTCTCTTCTAGTCAGTTTAGAGTCAAGCAGGACTGAGTGAGTTGATCTGTTGTGCCTTCCGTTTATTTAACTTGATTTAACCCATCCGGCGAGACGTGCCGCACTTGGATAGGCGGCATGAAGCCACGTTTCCGCATGCAACACGTCTCGAATGAGTTAAAACCAAAATTGGGAGGGGCTCGACGTTCTGGCAATAGTGTCGTGCCCCTGACTCGTTTCAGTCGAGCCTATTAGCATCCTATTGACACCCCGGGGTAGGGGCATGCAACTCTTGCCAGAACTTTGATTCCCTCCCCCGTGTGTTAACCCATTACATCCTGAGGCTGATTAAAAAAAAATGCTTATTGTCCTATAAAGGTTGCATTACAGATTATGACATACGTCAACCATTTTATTTCAATGGTGGTGCCAGAATAACCTGGCGCATCATGCGTCAATGTATTCTGGAACCAGATCCTTGAACTCACAGTCAAATTTATTTCAGACAATAGTGTATCAGGATGAAAAGGGTTAAAACCACACGTTCGCTTTCATCACCCCATGTTAGGGTTGCTTTCCTTGGATAAATTTATCGTTTTAGCTTGCAGTGTCGGCGGCCCCAGCCCGTTTTGTCGACGCCGATACATATTGTATTCCACCGCCATCAGTTCAGTTCGGCGGTCTGCCCGCGTTGTTTTTCCGCGTAGTGGTGGATGCCCGTGTGCACGAGTGATTGTGTGTGCTGTGCACTCCACGGTGGCGAAACAGGTGCCGTATTCCGAGTGGTCAGCACACTGTTATTCAGCCCGTGAAGGCAAAAAAACAGAAGAAAGCCCATTTCAAATGTTTGTAATAAGCGAGACATGATTATCGTTCAGACCCAAAAAATGACTGCCAAGCGGCTTGTAAAATGCAGAGAAGAAACCAAACGGACAAAGAAACACGCTTAGAAAAGACAGTTGTGACTGTCTTTTCTAAGCGTGTTTCCGTCTCCGTTGGGTTGTTCTCGATACCTTCATTATATTACAATAAGTAGCGCATTTCACCAACGGAAAAAAACTGAATTCGCGCTCTTTTGCATCCTTGTGGCTCACTCGTTCCAGTTTATTTTGGGGATACAGTTGACAGCAGTAATTGTTGATTTTCACGGATTGTTCTTTTTGTGGCTCACTCGTTCCAGTTCATTTTGAGGATACAGTTGACAGCAGTAATCGTCGGTTTTGACTATGATTGTTCTTGTTCTAATTATGGGTGCAGTGGGCTAACTAAGTGCAAAAAGGCCATCGGGCCGTGCGCGAGCCAACGGCAGCCGGACGGCCTTTTGCGCATAAGGAAGGTGCATTCCTTGCACGGGTGTCTTTTTTGTTTGTGCGTATCATGTGTAGACATTTGTTTCGGCACTAAGACTCGAGTTTTGTGCTATGTAACATGCTTCATCCAAGATAACAAGTTGAATTAATTGATTGTCATCACTAAAGATAAATAAATTACAAACATGTCACCATTTTGAAATATTCTTCGATTTCTCTTCGGGTACAGTTGTTCTTTTACTTCACTATGTTTCTTCGAATTTGTTTTTTAACGCAACTGTAGAGATGCATGTTTGTGTCTTGAATCATTATATTCAACCATTTTTACAAATCGCTACAAAAATGCCGGTATGTTGTTTTCACTGATTGACTCGAGGACCTGCAGAATTAACCCTGTCTGTCGGTAGTGAGCGCGTTTTGTCGAGGTGATTCCCGCATTAATCACCTCGACAAAACGCGCTAACGACAGCGAAAGTGTTAATATATGTAAATTTGTATCGCAGGCTTAGTTGTTTCACTTGTCTGCTGGTCCGTAATTCTGGGCCTTACGGCTGTACGCTGCAAAATTCAAAATCACAGCCATGATGCCCGGCACATGTTTATGAATTGCTTCAGTCATACTGCGCATTGCTTGTTGTGATGTTAGTCGGCGGTACTTGAAGTTTCTGATTAAATGCCGGGCAGTACCAAGTACTAGAATGATTAGTCTGAGCGACGGCTAGCTAGAGGATTGCTGATGCTGCAGTCAACACACTCTACCCCAGGACTGAAATCCCCACATTTTGAAGTTGCCCTCTGAAGGACTGTATTACAATTCCAGAGACAGATCCAGCATGATAGTTCAAGGGTGGTGCCGAAGTAGCTTGGCGCCCAAAAGCTATTCTGGCACCACCCTTGAACTACTGATCATGCTCGAACCATGTCGAGCTGTGGTTTGTCAGGGCTGAATGAGTTAACACATGCGAGGCGTGCTGCATCCCGATACGCGGCTTTATGCACGTCTGGTGCGAGTTAATGACCATATTGAGCCGCTGCACAACACCCCAAATGGCCACCGACTACGACAGACCGACCCGACGTCACTTTGCCGTGGAAATCCATCACAAGGGAGGCAACACGCTTAATCCCCAACTGCCCGGGCAAGGCGAACGCCGCTACCCATTTGCAAGCACCTCATGAGCCCCCCCCCCCCCCCCCCCCCCCCCCCCCGCAGTCGCGGGGCCTCATGAGGATTTACATCTCTTGCTAACCCTGTGTTCTTTATACCCAATTTACGCCCGTGCTCTTGACGAGAAAGTCCGTCAGTGCGCGTTGGATTCCGACGCGTTATTCTGTGGTGATCACATGCAGCGTAGGAGTTGGCGCCAGTTTGCACTGCGGTAATGACCAGCTTGGTTCTGCCCTCCGAATAATCATGTAGTCTGCCTGTATCTAGTAATGGCGAGTGCAGTGTGAATACAAGTATTTAGTTATCTGCGTTGTAAATACATTACACGTACGGAAGCACTTTTTGATCGGTGTAATTTTATAAGCCTTTTGTTTGTGGTCTGATCCATGCGAGTACGTCACTTTTCATACTACACAATAAAGAGGATAATGTGGCTTTTAAAAGTATTCCTTACCTCTGGTCACACATTACTTCACACACACACAATGTGCTGGTCTGAAATTACACACCAGCACACACCTTGTCATTCACGCTGGGGCAGGAAACGCAAAGTTCAGCTTGAAGACGGTATTCGTTTTACTCACAGAAAATACCGCATTCAAGTCCTTTTCTTTCCATCTTTCGACGGTAAAACGACACAAAGCGTGGCAATATACAAAGAGAAAAAGCTCTACCGCCATTGAAAACAAACGTGGAACATCACAATCATAGTACATTCCAATCGTCAGAACACGTGAAAACAAAGCATTTCCCCGTGAGCACGAAAAAACAAAACAAAAACCAAACTAAAAAGGAAGCATTGCCATAAATGCAACATTTCTTTTTTCCTACTTTTAATTAAAGCTAGAACAATCAAAAACAAATGGAAAAAAGATATGCATCTACACAAGTTAAACTAATTTACATTAGTCAACAATGTTGAACCTTTCTCTTAATTTCTACGCGCTCTTACTTTAACCCTTGAACTCCCAGACTCGAATGACTTCCATTCTGTAAAATGGAAGTCATTCTGTTCTGGGGGATAAAGTTCGATTTCTCACAACTGCGCACACACACTCTCTCTTGCACACACCGCATACTACATGGTCAAAATGTGTATCAACTGAAAGTGCCAAACTCTTGACATTTCTTTCATTGAAACTGAACATGACTAAGCATTTCCATGCAAGAAATATCTTCAAGCTGTTCAGCTTTCATGGCCGATTTTAAATGTACTACTCGACTAGTCCCTCAAACTGCGGTACATCCAGCCGCATTGGCTTGTGGGGCGAGGGTCCAAAAGGTTGACAAACACAGAAATTTGATTACATTTAATTCACCTTCTGACATTGACTTTTAAACCTCTTAGCCCCAAGGTCTCATTTCCCAAAATTTTGGAGGTGTTGCCCAACGACTATGTACCTGTTGTAGGAGATGGATTGCTCATGATAATTCAAAGGTAGTGCCAGATGAGCTTTGCACCTGAAGGCGCCAAGCTCATCTGGCACTACCCTTGAATTATCATGATCAATCCATCTGCTGCTGCTAAAAGGGTTAAATCGCCCTTCTCCAGCTGATTGCTAAAACTCGCCGACACAAGCGGTTCTCGCTCAATGTTGGTTTGCCTCAACCGTTCTATACTACATTTCACTGTCAGTAGGCACGGGTAACAAGTTTTCTACTGCCCCTTGTGCACAATGGGGGAACTCTCCTACGTGCAAAGAAGAAAAAGAGTAGAGAAATCTTTCATTGTACGACATTCACACTCCATAATCAAATAAACGTCAAGTCTGCTTTTGGGGGGCTGCATTACTGCCAAAAAGAACGTACGGAGGAATTGTTTTGTACTGTTAACCCTTTATAGCCTGGAGAAGGTCGCTTTAACAAGCAGTCACCGACACTACAAAAGTCCTGCCACAAATAAACAAAACATCTTTTGGCGTTTTTAAGTTTTGAGATCTGTATAGCTCTCAAACAAAATGCCGGCTTTAAAAGTTTGCCAATGTCAACGTTAAAAGTTTGACACGCACAAAAGGCGACAAACAGAACTGGGCTCGAAAATGCAGGCCGATGGCCGGCAGACAGCTGTGCACGGGCCAACTTCTGGCTCACATCAGCCCCATGGATTCCTTCCCAGCAAGCCAAACCCTACGGGCGGACACACGACTGCGCGCGCCAAAGCGGGCGACGTCGGCCCCAAGACCTCCGCAGTATGTATCAATAGACTCATCTTCGCTATTGCACGTGAGCCACAAAAGACGAAGGTAAGGTAAGGATTAGGTAGGGGACGTTGATATGAAAGATGTGTGAATTTTTCCCTTTTTTTTTTTTTTTGAGGGGGGGGGGGGGGGGGGGGGGGGCGGCGGCGAAAGAAAATTCACAAATATAAATCGATTGTATCATCACCATTCACAATCTACACCTACAATAATTGTATCACCAGGATACAGTGATAAATTATTAATTGTCATGACGGATCAAAATGTAACTTTTGATCGACAGCCGTCGCAACCACCCATACACACACACACACAAGCGCACACAATGAAATGATGAATTGTGTCTGTACATGTAGCTGAAACAAAAAGAAAAAAAAAAGTGGTTGATCGAAATTTTTTAAAAGAATCGGAAAAAAGTGGTTCGACACAAAGACCAACAAATCGGTGCTGAAATGACACGGCCGGGTCACGAAATACCATCTTACTGTCACCCACAAGACATCACAACATGAACAAGGAAAAACAGAGTACACAGATTCCATTTTGAGTATTGAAAAATGCAAGTTCGAAGACTGGAGAAAAACAGCGACTTTTGGTCATGTTGGGGCCAGATATCACAAGCAGACCTACGGCATCACAGATAACTCGTGGAAGGAAGGAACTGCCTCCCGATATGAAAAGGATACATAAATGTAGCAGAAAACTGTGATACAGATGTGTGCTGGTCTGTAGTTTTAGACCTTACGGCCGGAGGTCCAAAACCACAGACCAGCACATAAATAATGATAAAAGTTCAAGCCTCAAAACGTCTTTTTAATCTGAGATTAGCTCTGAATGCTGGCAACTGTTTTGTTTGCGGGTAAAGCATAACTTTTACAACTCGTGATTGTTCATGAACATGTGCAAAGTCTGTAACACAACCAAAGAACACATTTATCAACTCATTCAAGGCGCCCCGCATCCATAGCTGCGGAGGTGTCGTATAGCGTTGCCGGCGGCAACGCTATACACTTCCGCACCTATTGAATTGGGGGCGCCTTAAATCTGTTGACCCCCTCGTGCACGCAGTCGCCGGTACCGCAAACAGTACCGATGGCTGCAGTCACAGTGAAGAGGATGAAAGCAAAACGACGACAGACGGATGGAGGGGGGTTTTGGGGTGGTGTACGAAAAAGGTCCAAAAACACGTCCCATATTTTTAAATCAATGAATGGGAGAATAATGGAATGAAACAGAAAAGATTACCGGAAACACAAATGCAACAATCAATCCTCGCTGTACATGCATATGGTCGGCTAAAACCTTGGATGTTGTGGGTGTCAACAAAAAGTGGTTCTGTTTGTGATAAATTTCAATCACAACACACACACGAACGCATGCACACACACAATACTTTATTCATGCTCAGACTCACAGAATAACGGAATTTTCTGTTGCGTGGTTCCCAGAATACCTTTGTGGGAGAAGTACTTGAACCAACTACTCTCAAACGTTAACCTTTGCGTTATCACTTTTTCTCACGAGGATTGTTGCAGAAATCGTAACCAAGAAAGTTACAGACCGCCAAAGGGTTAGCTCTTCCTTCTCAACCCCTTTACTGCCGAGAAAAGTTGGACACCACTTAATTGCAAGAGGTATAGATCCTCATGAGCCCCCGTTGCGGGGGCTCATGAGGATCTATACCTCTTGCTGTAACCACTCTGTATCCAAGTTTCTTGGACGGCCTTGGATCTGGGACGCTGAAATTACAATGATTTCAAAAACACAAACCAAGGCCAACGGCAGCAAAGGGGTTAAACATGACACCATATTTGGGTGGAGGGAAAAAACCACGCTCATAAACACAAGCATCTGCTGCTGACAGTACAGTATTAGCCTAACAGTAACACAGAGAACAACATTTATCAATTGCATGTACTGTACAAATAACAGAGTTTCACGGACAGCTTACCATAATCAGCTTGCGCACGCAACCACCGCCACTGCAGTGCCGGTGGCTACATGCGCAGCGGAATTAATACCTAGCGTCACCAAGGAACACTTACTGGTTAACCAAACACAATATGCACGCTTATCACCAGCGTAGAATTTTCGTAATACTCGCTCTTTCTCTTGGGCATTCATCGCCAGAAACCGGCGGACATACACACACCTGGCAATACCAGACTACCAGGCTCACGAGCAGTCTGTATTCACCCACCTTCTGGTTACATACACACACTGTACAGATTCACATGCAACAAACCCCTCGCGAAAACATTCGTCAACAGTGAAACTCTTTGTCATGCTCAACAATGAATAACAACAGAAATGATGAAATACCAAGAAAACAAAAAATATTCTTTAGAGCAAAAAAAAAGCAACATGTTTCGAGTCATCGGAAACGCTGAAGAAACGCTTTCAGCGTTTCCGATGATTCCAAAAATGTCGCATTTCTCTTGCTCTTCAGCATAAATGCATATTTGTTATTTTGGATCTTACAGCCTAAGATCCAAATAACTGACCGTCTGGTTCAGACGGAATGACACACACTGCCCAATGTGCAAAAGTCATCGGGCTAATGTTGGCCCACGCACGGCTGTGCACGGGCTAATGGTGGCCAACACTGGCCTTTTTGCACACTGGATAGCTGTCTGGATTAGCTACCACGGATCAGCGGTAGCAACTCGAGTGAGGCAACCTGTGTATGCACAAGAGACAAATGTCAGATTATTGTCAATGAGACTGTCAGACGTTTGTCTGGCAGGAAAATTGCCATCGTCAAGAAGCAGTTTCTCCTACCAAATACACGTCAAGTGGACAGAGTTCCCCATCTTTAGTCAATGTTTATGTCTGTGGAATGCAATGTAGAAATTGCATCCTGCCCTCCAAAGCTAGAAATTTCATTCCGCCCTGAGAAGGAAAAAGACAATACATCTATTTTTGAGAAAAGCAGGATTTTTACTGTAATTTAATAACATTCTTGCTTTTCACAGAAATGGATTTAACCCATTTAATCCCACACCCTACAGCAGGAGATGGACTGACCATGATAAATGCAAGACCAGCTTGAAACCAGATGCAGCAAGCTAATCTGGCACTATCCTTGAATTATCATGGTTGATCCATCTCCTGTAACTGGCACATACATGTAGTCATTAGGCACACTTCCAAATTTTGGAAAATACGGCCATGGAGTTGAATGGGTTAATGTCTCCTGCCTTCACAGGACAGAATTGATAAGATGGTTACACCAGACAAAAGATTTGTTTGTTTGCGTTTTGCTTAATGTCCGACAGCAGCAAAGACCAGATGATGACTTACCCACCTTGCATATGAAAATAAACACAAAGACAAACTCTGAATGTGTCCCACCTGCCAGCTTCATAAGCAAAATAAACCTAAGGCATGCTGGAGACGCTGTACCGTCATGCTCCTGAACTCCATCGAGATGTGCCACATCCAGATATGTAACATTAACCCTTTTCATTCTGATACACCTATTGCTTGAAACAAATTAGATTATGCTAGTTCAAGGGTGGTGCCAGAATAGCTTAGCGCCTGAGGCACCAAGCTATTCTAGCATCACCCTTGAACAAACACGGTTGATCTATCTCCAAAACTGTAATGTAGCCTTCATAGGACAATAAGCAAATTTGTAAAAAGTCAGCCTCAGGATGTAATGGGTTAGGCTGTGTATCTAGTATGTAAAGAAATGTACAAGGGGAAATTAAACCAACAGAAACAAATCATGCATCCCAGTACAGTGCCAGCTTTTTTTTCTCCTTTTTTGTGTGTGCGTCAATGCATTCCAGCAAATTTTCAACTAATTGAACAGTTTAAAAAAATGGCCATTAAATAAAAGTGTTCACAAAAATGTCAAAAAAGAATTGAACAGTTTTTACCATAAATCTGAGAAAGTCAAGATGAGAGTGGCACTCAACAAAAAGTGGAATACTGAAAACAGAAAAAGTTAGTCAGCATGTTGACAGATGATGGACAGCTTAGTACATCCCCCATAAATGTTACTGATACCGCCTGGCAGAAAAGACATGCAGCTGCGCGTCTTTTCCACCGAGCGGTATCGTCAGAGGCAGTCAAGGGGTTAATTGGTGAAGTCAAAGATAGTGATCACATGCCTCCTACAGGCAGCATAATGCTACAGAAGCTGGTGAGATATTATGTTGAAATGCGATGAATGTACACATACATCAAAACCATCATCTATGGTCTGTAAATCTTCAATCAACAAAAATGACTGTGAACAGCCACAGACCAAAACACTTGATATGACATGTCAATGACTTTAACGAGAGAGTCAAAATTGATACATCTATTGCACCGCCATTTGTCATGATTCACTGATACACAAACAAGTGGAATCTCCGTTTTCATGCTAACCCAAAGGAATGCGAATACATACATGCATTAAATGAATACGGCACCTATGAGCATGACATGCAAATCAGGAGAACAAAGTCGGACCAAAGCAGGGAGGACCTAATGTTCAAGGACCCTTGATGCCATTCAGACGACCACCCACCTTAACCCTCTTAACCCTATGGCCACATTTCCAAACTCTTGGAGGCGGCGTCTAACGACTAAGTACCAGCTGTAGGAGATGGATTGATCATGATAAATTCAAGGGTAGTGCCAGATGAGCTTGGCACCTTCAGGCGCCAAGCTCATCTGGCACTACCCTTGAATTATCATGACCAATCCATCTCCTGCTGAAGGGTCCTGGGGCTAAATCTGGATGCCCCAATATTTTTTTTAAAAGCCTGAATACTTGAATTGGTCGTCCCTGCCTATGACCATCAAATGTAAACTTGCAATATGTTTGCCAGGACTTATTTGTAACTGTAGAACATTTACATTACAAGGGCCAGCAATCAAACAGGCACCAGATCCAACTACAGATGTGGACAGAGCTTAGTGAACAGCTATTTATTCACCCCTTTGTACATGCAGACACCGGTACTGTAAACAATACTGGTGGATGCACATGGAAGAGGTTAATGCATCTATAACTCATTCAAGGCGCCCCATATCAATAGCTGCGCAAGCAGCTATTGATGCGGGGCACTTTGAACGAGTTATGCATTTAGAGGTATGATCATAGAAGTGTTCAGGTCAATGAAATCTGGAGGCACCTCTTGGCCCTGAACATGGCATAAAGCTGCGACCATCTAACCTTGAGGGACGAGGTCTAGGAGCAGTGAACGTGCCTTGCCTGAACTTGGCCGGTGTGGGCCGTCTTGCCTTGTATCCACGCATAGTGGGTGGGTGCGACCTATATCCCTGTGAAGTTGGCTGGCTTGATCTATATGAGGATGAGGTGGGTGCTCCTGACCCATACCCTGGCACAGCGGCCTGGTTTGACCTGTAGCCTGGTGAAGAGCGCTGATTTTGTCTGCGTTCTAGAGATGTAGACACTCTTGGCCATAGAGAAGAGGACATTCTTGGCCTATACCCTGGTGAAGGTTGATTTGACATATATTCTGGTGAAGTGGGCGTTCTTGACCTACATCCTGATGCAGGGGGATGTTCTGGCCTGTATTCTGAAGACATAGGCGTTCTTGACCTGTATACAGGTGAATAGGACTGATTTGGCTCAGCTGCTGGGGAGGAGGGCATTCTAAGCGTATAACCAGAAGAAATGGACACCCCTGATCTGCAACCTGGGGAGCTGGTCACTCTTGGCTGATATGCTGGTGAAGATGGCTGATTAGGTCCATATCCTGGAGAAAAGGGCATTCTTGGCTTGCATCCTGAAGTGGGTGTTCCTGGCCCATGTCTGGAGGAAGATTTTTGTGAAGAAGATTTTGGTCTGCGACTCCGAGAATTTTGATCCCTTGATGGTACTGAACCTCCATGTGAATTGGTATTTCCAGTTTTCTGTCTGGACAATGTCGTTGATGTTAGTTCTTGAGAGCTCCGTGGTCTTGGGGCAACCATTGTTGTGACCTTCTCCTTGGAAAGTACCGACAATGGAGAGATTGAGGTGGGGCTTGTAACTGCAGTATGAGCAGAAGTTGTAGTTGAAGACAGAATGTGTTGATGTGACAAATGACCAGGTGTTTCAATTGAAGAATCCTGAATGTGTGGGAGAGACAGTGGGCGGTTAAAGCTGGCTCTGCTGAGATCTTTCAACTGATGCTGCTTGGATATGTGTGTAGCTTTGTTATCATCCAGAGGTAGAGCCTTCTGGGTAGGCTGCTGACTTTTACTGCTGGGTGTGCAAGCGATCTGTTCAGTTGCAGTAATGTGAATTGATGATGGGGTTTGTGGCTCGTCATCTTGAATAGTCTTGTTGTCGGGTGAACCATGCTTTTTGACATGTCCTCTGTCAGTCAACCTTCTGCTGCTTTTTCTGCTGTCAGCTTCAGGACCATCATTACCGTTGATGGACATTTCATTTAAAGTGTCTAGTTCCATTGTGGTTTCTGGTGTTGTGTCGGTGTTATATGCTGACAACATACCTAAGCCTGTATCTGCAGCATTCGTTGGCTCCTTTGTGGCTGAAGCTTTGTCAGATCTAACCTTCTTGCTCACGCCGGCTGGATGCACAAGAGGGTTATGGTTGCGGTCATTCTGCATAGGTTCCCTGGATGTCTCAGAATTCTCATGAGGGATCCTGTCACTACTGTCCACTTCAGCCTGTGACTTGGCACATAGTTTTTCATCAGCTTTAACTATAACACTGCCGCCCTGATAACTGCTACTTAAATCATTATCACCCTTGACAAGCCCAGCACTATCTGCTGTGGACACCGTGACCACTGTGTGGTCATTACCAATCACAACTGTTGACACACGAGGGCCTGTCCATTTGGTTGTATGGTCATTGTCAGATTTGTTATTGACACCTCTCTCTGCGCTTCCCAGCTCCTTGTTCACAGAATCTTCAGCCTTTGTTGGGACAATATGGTCAGGAGTGCTATCAATATACACAACCTCCGACATTTTGAGGCTGACTGTTATATTGTCAAATTTACTAGATGTTTCACTTCCAGCAGCAGTGTTTGAGTCCTTACTTAGAGATGCAAACACAGGAGCGCTGAAGACTTTTGGCACGACAGTCTTCAGCGTGCTTTTGTCAGAATCCCCATCATCTGAAAGCACAATGACCGAGTCATTGGAATATTCTCTACTATCAGCTTCAAGGCTGTCCAGACTGGTTGACTTCCTCTCTGGTTTGGTTTCTCTGTCGCTCTCTGGAGATGAAGTGAGGTGCACAACGTCCCAGAACAGCTCCTGGTTCAGAGCAGCCCTGTACTTGCCGAGCATTTCGTCTTGATGTGTTTGATCTTTAGAAGAAAGCTGACTTTCTGCTCCATGTGACTGCTGTGGTATTGCTTCATTGCTGTCCTCATCACCACCATCAAAATCACTTGAAAAAGTGCGTTGTTTCTTAGCCAGTAAGGCGTCACTGTGAGCTTCCAAACCTCTCTTCATCTTGCCACCCTCACCTGTCTCTCTCAGCATATCTTGATCTTGGATGGGTACTTGTCTACATTCACTTGCATGCGTTTCAGAGAAAACGTCAATGGTTTCCTCATGTTTGCTATGTATGGGTTTTTTTGAATGGGCCTTAGAAATGGGACTATAACTACAGAACTCACTCCCTATTGGAGATTCAGGCAAGTATGCTGGTGACACATTACTCACTGGTTTCAAGAGTTTCTTTCTGTCCTTGACATCTCCATCACTGCTACTCTCTCCATCAAACATTTCCTTGACATCTGCAGCCTTGTACGGCTGACGAGGGTCACGAGGACACAACCTCCCAGAAGAGGTTACCGGATCTAGTGGGATGTCCTTGATGACCTTGACAGAGCTCATCAACTTCAGCTTGGCCTTCTTCTTCTTCTCCTGGCTCCTGGCAAGCGCAGAATATTTGCCTGGTGCAAACTGCCGCCGACTGGAATCTTTGCGAGGGTCAGGGTGGAGGACAGTGGCTGACAATAGTTTGTAGTCATCAAGGCCTGGGTTCGGCTTGTACTCTGAAAAACATGGTGAAAGCTCCCTGTGTACTGTTTAATAGATGATTATAGCTGTAACATAAACCCACATGTAAAGGCGAAAACCGATTTTCCCACAGTATACAGCAAGCTTCAATCCGTATCATTCTGAGGCTAAAAGCTTCAAATTTGTACACTGCCATATGCAAGCTACATTATAGTATTTACAGATAAGGATATAGACCAATGGCTCTAGTTCAAGGGTGGTGCCAGAATAGCTTGGCGCCTAGAGACGCCAAGCTATTCTGGCACTACCCTTGAACTATTTTAGTCAAACTTATTTCACAAACTGGTGTATTCCGAATGATAAGGGTCAACACGCTGAAGGCGCCCCACATCAATAGCTGCGAAAGTGTCATATTGCGCTGCCGCTTGCAATGCTATGCGACTCTTTCACAGCTATTGATGCCAGGCACCTTCAATGAGTTAAGCTTCTTAGCTTTTCTGCTATTTTTTCGCACATTCCAGACGTTACTGCCCATGAATATCTATTAAACTAGTAAACAGATAAAGTAGACATATGCACTGCTATAGATTGAATGTCTATACATGTTTCAAATGCCATCATTTCCTTCTTTATCCACCTTAAAAAATCTACATGCAATATGTTTCACCTTAAAAAATCTACATGCAATGTGTTTCACATAAAGCTTTAGCAACACATAAACTATATCAGTGTGGAAAATTAAAGCAAGAAATACTGATACAGATTTATTAAAAGACAGATGTTTAAAGTTGACTTTCTCTTAGTGTAGCCTAAGTGACACAGAAAATAAATGGATACCAGTACACATGCAGTAAAATTACTTACAAAAGAAGTCGCAAGTGAGCCATTCTCAAAAGGTGAAAGCACTGAACAGTGGCCACATGTCACTCAAGCATTAACATTATATTGCATTTACACATTCCATTTTACACCAATGTGTTGTGTATCGAATGAAGAAATACACATATCAAGCATGTCTTGATTACTCTTCTGAAAATGTACTTTGCCGAGACAAAAAATTAGACAAAAAAATATATTTTTCTCTAAAATGTATTCTTTTGAAAAATACTTACCGAAGGCATGACTAATAGGAGGTACACTTAGCATACCGATTTCAGCCTAAGCATCCGATGTGTATACTATACAAACAAGGAGGCGACTTCAGAGCGGCGTTACCAAGCCCTGAGTGGCCTCCCCTTCCTCCATATCCGGTGCTTTCCTTCCCGTCAGTCTTTTTGCCTTAGCTCAATAGCGGCAAGCGGGGCAGGAGGGAGGGACCTCTGAGTCATGCCATCGGTAAGTATTTTTCAAAAAAATACATTTTAGAGAAAAATATATTTGTTTTCTCAAAACTCTTACCGATGGCATGACTAATAGGAGGAATGTCAAATAGGAGGTGGGTGCCGCCTAACACCAACCCTCAAACGAATCTCCAAGAAGTGCACTCCCCGTGCTTTGGGTTATCGAGGCCACCCACATGCGCTCAACTCTCAATGATTTCAGCCATGCGGACCTACTGTGCTGGTGGTGCCTGGAGGGAGTGCTGCGCTGCTGAGATGTCCCCCACCATGGCCAAACTGTCACGCTGGCCGGATAGGTCCCGCAAGTAGAAACGGGCGAAGGTGGATTCCGCCCGCCATCCCACGGCAGCCACCGTACTGCGCAATTGCGATCAAATGCGATGCTCGTTGCCACTGCCCTCACTTCGTGTGCCTGTATGCGCATCGTTTTTGCTCTCTCGGGGGAGAGTTCTGTATACGAAGACCGGATGACCCATCATAGCCAGGATGAGATTGTCTGTGCGGAGATATCACGTCTGCCTGGGGCCAAGGGCAGGAAAAGGCGGGTACGTCCTTGTCGGAGTGGCTTCGTTCTGCGCAAGTAAATTCGCAGCGCTCGGACCGGATCCTGTTGACGAGATTCTGGGGACTGATCCGTATGTCGTAGGGGTCTTATCGTTATGACCTGTGGAGCAGCTGCGGGTGGGCGATTCTTGGCTAAGAAGGATTGGTCGGTGAGAAGCTGCACCGAACCATCAGTCCGGAATTGTAGATAGGCAGAGCGCGTGGAGAGCGCATGTAACTCGCTCACCCGGGATGCTGTGGCGAGTGCCAACAGAAAGCATGTTTTCCTGGTTAAGTCACTGAACTGTGCCAAGGTGAGAGGTTCAAAGCGGGTTGAGTTGAGCCACGTCAGAACCCATGCCAAGTCCCAGCGCGGGACTAGAGAGCGTGAAACCGGCCGTTGAAGGTCTAGGTGTGCCATCAGATCTGATATATCTTTACAGGTTCCTGGGTCTGGTCGACCCAAGTGGCGGTAAGTGTCTGCAATCATGGCCAAGTATCCCCTGATGGTGATGGGCGCGAGGTTCTGCTGGACGAAAAACCATAGAAAGAACTCCGCCAGCTGGGGCATAGTCAGATCCGTGGGGGAGAGCTGCTGGGAAGCGCACCAGGACTGTAGTATTCTCCATTTGCCCTCGTAAACGTTCCGGGTTGAAGCTCTGCGGGCTGCTGCGATAGCCGCCACAGCTGCACTCGAGAAGCCTTGTGCGGCGAGGGCCTGCCGCACAATCTCCAAGCGTGAAGGAGTAATCGCTCTGGGCACGGGTGGTAAGGACTCTGTCGGGGCTGCTTGAGCATCGTGTGGGGGGTGGGAAGTCGCAAGGGGGGATCTGTGGCCAGATTCAGGTCTGTGGTCCAACTCTTGGTCCAGTTGAAGGGCGCCACCAACAGAAGAACTGCATTGAGTCCCCTGAGTTTCTGGAGGACTTTAGGTACCAGAACGGATGGTGGGTATGCATATGCCAGCAGGCCCTCCCAAGGAATGGAGAGAGCGTCTACTGCCCAGGCCTGGGGATCCGGAATGGGAGAGACAAAGAGGGGGAGCTGCTTGTTCCACCGTGTGGCGAAGAGATCGATCATCGGTGTCTCCCATCGCGTGCAGATGAGCCGAAAGATGTCCGGACGGAGAGACCACTCTGTGTGGAGAAGCTGGCCCCGCTGTGAGAGGGAGTCCTCAAGGACATTCAGCTGACCGGGTATGTGCCGCGCTCGAAGAGTGATGCTGCGATCCCTGCACCACAGGAGAATTTGGTACAATAGTATGCAGAGAGAGGGCGACCTCGTCCCGCCCTGATTCTGGATGTAAGCGACTACCGTGGTGTTGTCGGAAAGAATCAGGACTGCTTGTTGAGAGAGACATCTTCCCAGGCAACGAGGGCAAGCCAAACGGCCTTCAGTTCCAGCCAGTTTATGTTTTTTTCCGACGTGATCTTGCGGCCAGCTGCCCGAAGCTGTGATGAACTCCGGCAGCAGGTGTGCACCCCAGCCAGCTAGGCTCGCATCCGTGCAGATGGAAAGTAGAGGAGAGGGGGAGACGAGGGGAACCCCTGATGCAAGCCAGGAAGGATCTGTCCAACGCTGTAGGTGAGGTCTGACCAAAGGAGACACTGGAACAGGGGTCATCAGATCGCCAGACGAAGGACGCCAGTGGAGGAGTAGATGCAACTGCACCGGTCTGGAGTAGAGTCTGCCGAGGGGCAGAAGGTCCGCCGCCACACTCAATAGTCCCAGAAGTTGTAGCCAAACCCTGGCCGGAACCGCATCTGCACGTGAGACTTGGAGCGCCAGCATTGCCAACTTCTGAATCCGAGCTGCGGGAAGCCGAATGCGGTTGAGGTCGGTCAGGAATTCCATGCCGAGATGTACGAATCGGCGAGATGGCGCAAGGTCCGACTTGCCGAAATTGATCAGAAAACCGAGCTGGCGGAAGAGGATGATCAGTGCTTCCCTGTCCCTCTCCAGATCGGAGGCAATCTGATTTCGGAGGAGCAAATTGTCCAAATAGTTGGAAGTTGGACTCGAGGACGACCGGCGGAACTTTGCGACGACTGCATCGATGATTCTGGTGAAAACCCAAGGGCTGAGGTTGAGGCTAAAGGGGAGCTCCTGGAACTGATGCACCACTCCACGGAAAGCGAAGCGCAGATACCGCCGGGAGGCCGGATGCACAGGAACGTGAAAGTATGCGTCCGCCAGATCGAGGCTGACTGCAAAGTCCATCGGATGGATGGACGCCTTCAAAGCCCTGGCTGTCTCCATCCGGAAGTGTGGAGCGGAAATGTATCTGTTGAGAGCTGAGAGGTTTATGACGGGACGCCACTTGTTGCCAGGTTTGGGGACGACAAAAAGACGGCTGTAGAATGTCGGCGAGTCGTGTCGAGAGACCACCTCCGTGGCGGCCTTCTGTAGCAGAGCAGTGATCTCGCCTAGAAGAGCGTCCGCTTTGATCCAATCGACAGGTTCTCTGGTCCAGAGAGGGGAGCGTTGCAGAGGCGGAGGAGAGCGAAATGAGATTAGGAGGCCCTCTGAAATGGTAGAAAGGACCCAAGGGTCGTCCGGCAGTAGCGAGCACCACGCGTCGCTGTGCCGAGCTAGCCTCCCGCCAACTGGAGACCCTGCAGAGAGTGGCGGGGGGAGGCACAGGTGTGAGTCAGAAGGCCCTCCCACGACCGATCCGCCGGGCGTGTTTGGGCCAGGAGGGAGTCGGGGTTGGGAAAGGACGGGAGCGACCGGCAGCTGGGGTACGAGTAGCGAAGCGGGCGGACCTGGAGTAGGGGTGAGAAGTGGGTCTAGCAGTCCGCAGGGCGCGACCCACGGCCTTGCGGGTAGCCTGAAAGCGGGCGGGAGCAGAGCGGGTGGGCCAGATGTCCTTAGATGCGTCCTTGACAGACTGCCAGGTGGGTCCAAAAAGCCATCCACCTCCGAGCGGGGCCTGGTGGAGCTGAGTCTTCACCGACGCGGGGAAGGTCAAACAACTCCTGAGGACGACGTCTCTGCGCATCAGGTCACAGTTAGCCGCGGCGGCCATGGTATTCACAGAAGTATGGTATGCAGCCCGGTTAGCAGCCACCGCTAAAGCGAGGATGTCTTCTAACAGAGGTGAAATAAAGGGGTGCCAGGAATCTTCCACACGTCTCACCATGGCCTGCGTTGCTAGGTCCAAAAATCCAGCACAGGAGAGAGCATTGCGGATGAGGACCGCTGTCTTGTCCAGCCCTCGAGGCATCCGGAGCTGCAGGGATCTGCGACCGCCCGCCTGACTTTCTGCTGCGATATCCACTGCTGGAAGAGGGCAACTAAAGGCCTGAGAATGCCCAGCATACCAACGCTGGCGAAAGGAGATATCCAACCCCTCCGGCCACTTGGAGTCTGCGAAGAAACTGGAGTCGCCAAAGGAGACCTGCTGTAAGTGCGCCGAAAATGCATCTGCAAGATCCCGGAATCCGGGGGGCTGTGGGAGGGACCTGAACCTCTTGGCTTGTCTGGGGGCATCCACGGAAGCGGAAGCTTTCCGCTTGAGAGGGGGAGACGGGGGACAGGCGTTCGGAGGAAGAATGGACGAAATCAGCCGTGCGGCTTCATCTAAGGACCGCAGAGTCTCCGTGCTCGGGGCTACAAAGGGAGCCTGTGTCGAGGAGCTGCCTGAAGTCCGAGAGACCGGAGTCGTGGACCGACGATCATCAAAAAGTAGTGCCAAGACAGAATCCCCTGGCAGAATACTCAGGACCTCCTCGTCAGCAAGAGAAGCAGACCTCCGGGACCCGGGCAAGGAAGGAATTTGGTTAGGGGGTAGCCGTTGTACATCACAAGAGCGAGTTTGGGATGAGGTGACTTCCCTTGTAGTATGTGGTCGACGAGCTGTGTTTATGGGGAAAGAAAGATGGCTCATCTGCTGGCTGGACCGACGAGGGGGAAGGCTGTGAAGCGAAGGAGAAGATTCCCTCGAAATGCAGCGGACAGATCGATCATTGTGGTGAGAGGATCGGCAACTACTGGGGGAATGACTGTGTCCGCGTGGATCCGCTCGTCGGGTCCTGGTGCACTCGTCTTTAAAAGAGGATTCCCGAAAAGGTTCTCGCACTGTCATAGGTGAGCGGTGTCACTTGTGCGATGAAGAATGCCGTGGGGGGCTTGAAGCTGTCCGCTTCCTAGGGGCGGCAATGGACCGTGGGCTGTAATTTGAGCAACGCAACGTGCGGTCTCATGGCGCCATCGAGTGGGGAGTGGCTTTGTGTCAAGGATGCACTGGCACTGCCTTAGAGGCTAATTGACGAATTGGGGAGCTGTTGTTCACCGCGTTGTGGGGCGACTGAAGCCGCTGCCGGCCGCGCTCCGAGGTGGAGCGGGCGGACAAAGTGCCAGTGGAGTCGTGAGAGATAGGTTTGTCGTTCATCGCAATGCGGGGCGACCGAAGCCGCTGCCGGCCGCGCTCCGTCATGGAGCGAGCGGACAAAGTCCAAGAGGACACGTCGGGGTGCAAAGAAAGATCAACCGCGTAGCGGGGCGACCGAGGCCGCTGTTGGGCGCGCTCCGCCATGGAGCGGGTGGACAAGGTTCGAGGGGGCATGACTGTCCGAGGTACATATTCAGTGTTGATTCTAGGATTTCAGAAGAGGGAGCCCAAAGGCTCCCTCTAATCAAAAAAGGGAGGCCCTCAAGGTGTAAAAGGGAGGCCCTCAAATCGCGTTGCACTGCTTACTTTAAAACGACATATATACACACATTCATACATACATACACACAAATATCAGTGCTCTCATCAACAAGCACAGAAAACATATCTGCCTCTTTCAAAGCTGACAAAATTCTAGTGTGGATGTCTGTTGCAACACATTTCTGAAAATCTTCCCCAGATGACCTTGAAGAGTATGTGGCATTCTGCCTTGGAGTTTTTGCAATTGGATCAAACTGGGATATTTCTTTATTGCCACGTCCTCTTTTGCCATCCAATACACAGTGCGCATGGCCCCAACAACACTGTCATCTGCACTGGCCCGACTCCTTTGGACAGCAGACTGGGAAGTCTGAGAACAAAAAAAAAACAAAAAAAACCCCTCAACTCTATAAAATTTTTTAAGTAATCCCCTATTCACAAAGTAGCAACATCCACAATTAGCCCAGTTAGTCTAGAACATTTAAAATTTATAAAAGCTGTGTAAAACTAAATCCATCTGTATCTTGAACAGAAAAAAAAAATCTCTTTTGGGAAAATGTGAATTTTGAAATTTAGGCTTTTCCGTTTATTAAATCCTACAAATATTTTTTGCACTTGGAGTGGAAGTACAGTATTAGATCACACGATGAACTGTAACTTCACTTGCCATGGGGCTAATTGTTGATATTTCCCACAAAGTCACCACTGTACATTGTATTTCACATTATGAGTGTGTGTGTGTGTTTGTTTTTTTTTTAGTTTCACACACAGACAAAAATAAATTTTAATTGCCAAAGACAAAGCAAATCTGTCATTGAGAGAGAGAGAGAGAGAGAGAGAGAGAGAGAGAGAGAGAGAGAGAGAGAGAGAGAGAGAGAGAGAGAGAGAGAGAGAGAGAGAGAGAGAGAGAGAGAGAGATTTGTTCAAACGCACCTGAATGAAGTTTTTCTGCAGAAGTTCCTCTTGCAGAGCATGCTTATGGTCTGCAGTTTGAACATGTCTGTTCAGTGTTGTTGTTCGGTAATTCTTGCATCCTGGCTTTGTTGTAAACGAATTAGTCTTGCCGTGTTTCAGGCACAGAGTGCATATCATGCTGCCATCATCTTTCTTTGTAAGCCAAGGTCTGTCCTTCAACCATGAAACTTGGAAAGTCTTAAACTGTTTCGCCTTAGGCTCACTGGTTTTTGAGGTCGACGGACCAGCCAAATCGTCAGGTTCACTCAAATCACTGTAATCAGTTTTGCCTTCGGCAGTTTTACCGAAAGGCCGAGATAAATCATCGTCCGACTGACTTGACGTAACTTGACCAGCCCTTGCTGTTGAGTCAACCTCGTCTTCGGGGTTATCAGCATTCGAATCAACACACTGTTTCTTCGCCTTCGTGAAAGCGTATGAAAAGAGGGTATTTGAGCGCCTCATCTTCGATCTGTAGTTCTGTGGACGGAACACGCGTTTTCCAGCTTTGTGAAGCAAGGAACTTTCAAAACCTCTGATTGGTTAACAAGTGACAAAGGTCGTGCTCTCGGCCAATGAGAATCGCCGGCAGAATGCACGTTCGGCTCGGCTCGACTCAGGCCACACTGCACCAAGATGCTCGAGCAGGCTTTTACGCAGCAGCGGTGCGGCCGCGCTGGTCGTGCAAAAAAGAGTCCAGTTTTTTTTTTCCCTGCGATTCTTCGGCCGCGCTATCGGTGTTTTTTTTGCGATTTGGAGCATAATATTGCGAGAAATCGCGCATAACGCGCTCTAGAATCAACACTGATATTGGGCCCGACGAGAAGTGACATCTCCCAAATTTGAGTATGCGCGCCAGACGATTCCGTCTGCTGTAGACAGGGGGGGGGGGGGGGGGGGGGGGGGGGGGGCGGGAGTAGGAGGGTAGGTCTGGGAAGGTGCAGGTCGTTCGCGCCGGTAAAAACTCCATAGTTGTGACCATTGTTCCTCCACCCAGTCGGCACAAATGTTACAAGTTTGTCCGGATGCACAGCCGGAACAAGGGAGGCATACAGCAAGGGAGTCACTGGGCCACTGAAAGGTTCCACACTGCACGCAGGTCTTTACTTGTAAACTGCAACACTAAAGTGAAAGGTGACAGTATGTGTACACCTGAAAATCTCGACCTCGACCGGGTGCTAACTTGGGTTACCTGCGTGGCGATAAAGTATCGTATCACTGTACGATCGCGGTTACCCCCTCGAGGCCACGATATCCGAATGCACGAACAGAGGAGTCTATTATATCCGCCGTTCGAAATCAGAGGTCATTTAAGCGAGTTCCCGAAAAGTCGAGCAAGTTTCATGAAAATTCGAGCCATGTCCGACATTTGAGCAAAAATCCACGGAAAGTGCCAACGGCCGGTCCGCCATCTTGCCGGCTACGGGGCAATAACCGAGGCCTTACCTTGTCATTGCGGCTCTTATCTCTGTAATTCCGTCAGGAAACTAGCCAAAGGCAAGATGAAACTCGTCAGGAATCCAAGAAAAGACACACTGTCAGTTGATTTCCACGTAACACACGAAACCGTCGAAGAAAATCCACCTAGGCTGAACACAACCGTTACGGAAGCGCTAAGCAAAAAAGACTGGCGGGAAGGAAAGCACCGGATATGGAGGAAGGGGAGGCCACTCAGGGCTTGGTAACGACGTCGCCTCCTTGTTTGTATAGTATACACATCGGATGCTTAGGCTGAAATCGGTATGCTAAGTGTACCTCCTATTAGTCATGCCATCGGTAAGAGTTTTGAGAAAACAAAGTAATTTTTGGCAGCTTGAAAACATGACGTGAGAACCCCTACTGAGAAAACAAGTAGAAACAAACCTTTCACTGTCATTATTTCCTCAAACCAGCCATTTCCATGGATAGATTTGGTGAAGTACTTTTTTTAAAAATGACATCAGTGCAGGTGAATGTTTTACGTCTTAAGGGGGCCAATTTAGTTTTATAGGATTTTATGTTTCCGGAGAAAATGTCCGGTCATTCTTCACGCCCAGGAACACACTCGAATTAGCACCAGAAAATGCTTCTGACGAAGAAGTTCCGATTCTAATTTTGTATACACCAATGACCCGGATGCGGACAACCTTTACTTTTCACTGCAAATGATGAAGGCATGGCAAGCGATTTTACTATTTCGCTCATCACCATTTTACACGTCACGTCCAGACATTGTTCATAACGTCCGCCCGCATTCTCACCGATATATATAAAAAATTTCTATTGACCTTCATGAAGAGATTCATGAAGAATCTTTTTAAGGCATTGTACAATGTGACAGTCATGACTGTCTGCTTAGCAAGGAACCAGTTTTCAATGTGGTGTTGTGTGAAATTGACAGAGAAAATTGTGAATGACATGAACGCTCTTTATTACAGAATAACATTGAAACTCTTGCTGTGCATTTATGGCAAATTTGACAGTAATGGGACATACAGGTATGCTGATGAGCTTGTCAACTCTTCTATAGATCTAAATATAGGTGTCAATGTATCTGTTGATAGCTTTCATTTCTGACAGTGGGTTTTACACTCAGTTTTCAATATTACGTTGTGGATGTGATCACATGGAAATATATTTTTCAGGTGAAAAGTTTAAAATTTCCTGATTTATTTTCTTTTTGTTTGTGCATCTGCAATAAATGACAAAATTTTGCTAAGCACACATTCTGCTTGTTTGTTTTATTGTTGTTTTTTTAATTGCTAAGGTGATTTTGCTTAACCCATTCAGCCCTGACGCACTACAGCAGGAGATGGGTCGACCATGGTAATTCAAGGGTACTGCCAGATTAGCTTGGCACCGACAGGCGCCAAGCTAATCTGGCGCTACCCTTGAATTATCACGGTCGACCCATCTCCTGCAACAGGTGCATAGTCGTTAGATGACGCCCCCAAATTTTGAGAAAAATGCGTCAGGCTGAATGAGTTAATGTGGCGTAAAGAAATTGGAGGCTGAACATTTGAAGGCTACTGACATGACATTTCTGTCAAAATACATCTTAGTAAACAGGTGTGTACAATTTTTATGGGATTATTTTAATTACAGTATTTAGTTCTGGCTGTGATGGAGTTAAAATAAGCACATGTAGGTTTATTTTTGTTGTTGTACTAGATAATATATTTTGTCATCAGAAACCTCCATTCACCTCAGATTTTGGACATTTGAAGGGCTTTAACAGCACCACAGAATCTCAGATTATCTTTTCAAACACCGTTTTGAAAACTAGAATGACAAAACATTCCACAAACATTAAATAGTCAAGTTTCAAAACATTTTAATAATTTGAGTTTGTGTCACACTCTGGTATTCACCTTTGAGAATGGTTCACATAAAAACACTGTCTCAGAGTTCAGATACTGTTTCTAAGTAAATTGCTTGATTTATAACAAACTTTGGATACCCCCCCCCCCCCCAAAAAAAAAAAAAAAACAAAAAAAAAACAACAAAAAAACAAACAAACAAAAAAACAAAACAAAAAAACACAACAAAAAAAAACAAACAAACAACATATGGGTCCCTAGGCATGTTATGATATCCACAAAAGGTACCAAAATGTGACACAAGCTCACATTATTAGAATGTTTTGAAACTGTGGCATGTTTTATTATTCTAGTTTCTCATTGTTTGAAAAGATAATCTGAGATTTTATAGTGATGTCAGAGCCCTTCAAATGTCCAAGATCTGAAGTGATGATGACATGAAATATTGTCTTATTGTCACGCAAAACAAAAATAAACATATGTGTACATCTTTTACGCAGAGAGAACTAATATAATGATTAAAATAATACCAGAAATTGCGCGCACATGCTTATTATGATGTATTTTGAAAGAAATGTCGTGTCATCAGTTATCTCCAATCCTTGAGCTTTCAACTTTTTTTTTAGGTCACATTAAGCAACATCGCCTCAACAATTAAAAAAACAAACTCAGAATGTGTGCTAAGTAAAACTGTCATTTATTGCAGATGCACACACACACACACACACACACACACACACACACACACACACACACACACACACACACACACACACACACACACAATCTTTTCACCATGAAAACAGATTTTCATGTCATCATCACAACTGCAACACAACACTGAAGTCTGATTGTAAAACCCACTATCAGAAATAAAAGCTATCAACAGACACAGAGGCACCAAAATCAAGATAGAGGAGTAAACACTTTCATCAGTGTGACTGCGTGTCCCACTACTGTCAAATTTCCAAGTGCATACACAGAAAGAGTTGGACGTTATTCTGACATGAAGAGCAGGGATGTCATTCTCAACTTTTTCGTTCGATTCCTCACAACATCGTGCTCAGAAATGGTTCCTTGTTAACCCATTCAGCCCTGACGCACTAGAGCATGAGCTGGGTTGACCATGATAATTCAAGGGTAGTGCCAGATTAGCTTGGCGCCAACAGACGCCAACATGCGCCACGCTAATCTGACACTGCTCTTGAATTATCATGGTCGATCTATCTCCTGCAACAGGTACATAGTCGTTAGATGATGCCTCCAAAATTTGTGAAATACTTGCATCGGGCTAAATGAGTTAAGCACACAAGACCATCAGAATGAACAATGCCCGATGACCAACACAACCACTCACCTATGTTTTGCTCCACAAAAGTAATGGGTATGAGAATACCAGGCCAATAGTGAAGTTTCCACAGGCGTAGATTTACAACTCGGATCTTCCTGCCCTTTCTGGCCCGGTCTAAGTAGGAACATAAAACCAAACTGACATCTCAAAGCAACTCCTTTGATTTTCGTCTGCAAGTCTTGTACTTTACGCTTGAAATTTCATCTCTTAACCCTCTTCATTATTCAACACCACCAACTGCAAGAGCTATTGATCCTATGAGCCCCATGCTTGTGGGAGCACATAAGGATCTAAGCCTCTCCCTGAGGCCACTTTGTATCTGTGAGAGCTGCAGTTTTATCAGGCTGAATTTGTAATGATTTCAAAAACACAATCTGAATCCAATGGCAGTGAAGGGGAAACCTCATTGTGCAAGTTTCCAGCACTTGACTTTGTGCAAGTTCCAGCACTTTGACTTTGTGCAAGTTTCCAGCACTTTGACTTTGTGCAAGTTTCCAGCACTTTGACTTTGAGCACTGCCAAAATATGAAAAGACAGCTGATTAAAAAAAACCAAGAATGGTAAAGTCCATAAGGCTCACGTGCATGACCAATCCACATAATTAATCTGATCTTTGAAGCCTTGACTTTTCTGACAGGTCACTGAAAGTGTTCAAGTGTCTGAACAAAAGTAAAAGGCTGGCTTTTCTACCTGCAAAATCCATGTTTTCTCAAAATGTACGTGCATGTTTCAGATTTGTCAGCCTCCTGTGACCTTTGTGAGGGGTCAACCAAATCAAATCAGAATGCACGGAAAGATCTAATCATCAGCTACATGTGTGCCAAACCCTGACAAAAACTGAAACTGTACCCAAAATAGATATTTTTCACACATTTGCCGACCTCCTGTGACCCTTGATCTTTGCGAGGGGCCATACAAATTAGTACAAATACCTAGGTCTTTTACGTTCTTGTGGTTTTAAGTTGTAACAGTATCCAACAAAATATGGTTTAAAATATGGCTACATTTCTTTACCTATTTCTTCTTCCCATGTGACCTTGACCTTTGAGAGAGGTCACTGATAATGGTATGTTTTAAAAAGGTCTTTCCAAAAATTACCCTTGGGATATGTTTATGACTACAAATTAGCATAATCTCCGAGAAAATGCCAATGCTAAAGTTTACTATGGACGACAGTGGATGGATGAACAACTAGACCCAGTACATAGACTCATTTTTGCTATCACACATGAGCATAAGCTCTGAAATTAGTTATCTCTTCATGCACATCTTGTTAACTTGTAAGACACAATGAACCAACCTTGCGTGGATTTGTGACCTCTAATGTCTTTGTGGCAACGTTTGGTTTGTGCTATCTTGTTCAGGTCTGGAGTGACCTGTGTGTTATGGCTGGCTGGTGCCTCATGGCCGCCTGTTATCCGATTGCTGTTTTGTGGCTGATCACTGTCTGAAGAAGATGATCTCTTTCTCCTTGGGTCATTCACAGCACTTTGCCTGTCTCCTCTGAAATCACCTGCTTTAGCAGATGGCTGTGGAACAAAGGTGGTTACTGCTGAGAGCGGCATCACAATGTTTGGAGGGGCTGAAGAGTTTGGTACGATTTTCTTTTCCTGTGTGCTTTTCACAAAAGAGGCCAGAGCTGCAACTGCATTGGACAATGCTGCTGACACCAAGTGTTGGGCTTGCTGGGGGTGCACAGCAGACAGGCGTGGAGTAGGAAAGCTGGGTGCTGAGGATCTCTGCTGACTGTCCAGTGAAAATGAAGAAGTGGGTAATGGCTGCACTAACTGGGGACAGCACTGATCAAGATGGTGTGGACCATGCACATTGACTGATGACTGCACAGGGACTCTAATATATGGTGGTTGCAGTGCTCCTGGTGGCCCCTTGTTACCATTTGCAGATGTCTGTACAGGGACAAAACTATCCTCAGAGCTTGTGCAAGTGTTGTGGAAGGCTGGTGGCGGTACTGCTTGACACATCAAGGTTGGCTTGGACATAAACTTACACTGGGATGGGGCAAAGTTGCTCTGACAAGCTGTAAACATGCATTGTTGGGGTGCAGGTGGCGGTGGTGGTGGTGGCTGCTCTCTGTGAAGAGAAGGTGGATGGAACAAGCTTGAACTGCCTTGCCAGCATGATGACTGCTGTGTCTGAGGTGGCTTCACTCCACAAATGGGATGCTCTGGAGGGCAATACTTGTTCCATATTTTTGAAAGGCCAGGTCCAGCTACAGCTTTTGAAACAGGATCAGCTCCAACCCTCGTGTGCATGCAATCATCAGTATTATATACAGCACTAGTGGATGTATGTGCTACGGGATTAACACCAGGTCTCAGGGCATCGCTCCAATATGGTCTATTTGCATCTCCAGAAACACCGATGGATGCTGTCTGTTTGGTGGAGGACTGATATGGTGCAGATGCACCAGCATCACGCACTGCCTTCAGAACTGCTTTCAATCCAGACACGGTTAGAACAGACGATGGATTGTCCAGCACAGTTCCCACATCAGGCAAACCAGGCTTGTTCTCATCCGATTTGGGGATATCAGAGGTTAGTCTACGAAAGTCCATGGGAGCATGATCTGACGAACGCCCCCTACCCAGCTCTGTCAAAGATTTCAATGAGCAAAGCTCAGTTTGGGACTCTGACTGGACAGAATCTGGAATGCATTCTGGGTATGGCTCTGGAGGTGTTTTTGGTCCAATGTAACCACCTCTAGGTGACAGTGGAGGTGTGTTTGGATCACGGTGCTCACTCAGATTGGTTATTCTGGGTAGGATGGGGCATTTCGCTGGATCAATGCCTAGCTGAGAATCCAGAGATGGTGTTTGGGGTCTGTGGTATTTATGCCCTGTTGAAGAAGAAGACTTTTGTCTCTGTCTGCTGAAGGGTGTAACCAAAGTAGGAATCTTCTGTCCAGGAAAACTGGAAGTGGAGGGAATATCTTCCCATTCAATAAGCAGTTGATCAGACGTGGCTTGTTCTATTGCTGATTCCGTTGCATGAGTTTTCCCTGGACTCTGATGCCTTGCTTCAACCTCCTTCTGCATGCATGCACCAGTACTGTTTACAGAACTGGTGACCTCATGCACAAGGCAGTTACTTTCACTCTGGCCATTCTCTACTGAAGATGTCGATTCCACTGAGGTGCTGGATCCTGACACTGCTAGCTTGTCACCCGAGTCAGACATAAGAACAGAGCGTGTGTCAAAACTGGTGACAGTGGAAGGCCTTAGACTGCGTAGGGCCTGGAGTCGCAACACAGCAAGTTCTCCATCCTGAGAGTCGTCGGAGAAAGTGGTGAGCAATGGAGATCCACGGACTTCATCGTCTGTAAACCTGGTTGCAGATCCTTCACTACCAAACGTCAAGTGCTCAGAAAGGTTAGTGTGGACACTGTGGCTCTGCTCTGTTACCTTGAGAAAATAAAGACAATGAAATATTCTCATCAGGCACAAATTAACCGTTTTTGTGTGTCAGTAGAGGGTTTTGTCACAATGATTCCTACAGAAATCAGCCTGACAAAAACCGCTACAAACATATAAAGGGTTAAAATTCATCCAGTCAAAAAACCACCACCAAATATGGACTGACCATGATACCGATAGCTAATGGGTGTACAAGAACTTTGGCTGTTAGTAGCCCTTTTTGTCAGAATGATTTCTGCAGGGCAGCACACTTAAACTTTCATGGGCAATCTGTCTCCTGCAATGTATTGTACGATGTAGTCTTCAGAGGATAACGCCCTAATCTAGAAATTTTGACATCAGGGTTTAATCAGCAACAAGTGTTGCTATGTCACTCCCATTAGGAAAGAAATTGCACACTATTCAATCTACTTACTACAGTGCATCTGAATAGGATTTAATTTATTGTTACCAACACTTCCTGTGTGTTTAAGAAAATCACATGGTCATACTAAACAAACTATGTATGGAACATTGCCAAATCAGAAGGTGAACATACAGTAAAAGCCTACTGTATACCATGTAATTGGTGATTATAGCATTCTCTGGAAAATGCTTTGATTGCCCACTGTTTAACCCATATCATACTGAGGCTAAAAGGTTCAAATTTGTGCACTGCCATATGCAAGCTACATAATATTACTTACAGATAAGGATATAGGCTTTAGTTAAAGGGTGGTCCAGAATAGCTTGGCACCTAGAGGCGCCAAACTATTCTAGCACTACCCTTGAACTATTTTAGTCAAACTTATTTCACACACAGGTGTATTCCAAATGATAAGGGTTAAGTAGCTACAAGTAGACAAGCATTACATTAGACTTCTACTCATTCAACATCCTCTCCTCAGCTCTGTAACTTCATCTATTTGAATTTTGAGGATACAAATGGAGGCAAGTCTCTGCCAGCAGGAGGAACAGATTACCTTGAGCTTACTTAACCAGGCACTCTGCCAGAAGATACAGACTGACGACGACAGATCAAAGGTGGTGCCAGAATAGCTTGGCACTTTCTGGTGCCAGGCTATCCTGGCACCACCCCTGCACTACCATGGCTAGGAAACGAAAATCTACAATTCTTACATAACCCTTTGGCTGTCGGCAGCACTTCTCGTTGTGAAGATTCCTGTAGGAATCATCATGATAAGAAGCGCTGCCAACAGCCAAAGGGTTAATAGGAGCTAGCGCAGGGACTCTTACCTCTTGTTCAGCTGGTTCTGGTTCGACTTCTCCAAGGATTTCGTCCAGCATCTCAGCCTGCAGGGAGCGGTCCAGCACCTTTTCTTCTTGTAACAATAACGACTCTTCCGCCTCTGGTGCTGCCTTTATTGCTGGCTCTGGTTCCCTTTTGTTACCAGAAAAAAACAAACTAAAAACACATCAGTGTTGTCTGCTCAACAGGCATGTTTGTGACTGCTATGGATTTACTAGTATCTGTATACATTATCAACAAAGCACACTAGAAAATTGTGCATCTCCACAAAACTTTTTAACTGGGGAAACAAAAAAGACAAAAAGCAAGTTTATGGAACCTGAGACCAATTTGCCAATTTCTGAAATTTGAGGTGGGTTTACTTACGTGAATGAACTTGAAAAATGAATGTAACTAAGACAATGCATAAAATAAGTAATACACTGATTCTATTGTTCCTAAAATCTGTGAAAATGTGACATTCCCCTGAGATACTGACCGCGAAATAAACTAGTGTCCCACCTTCGCAGAACATCACAGCACAGCCTCCAAAATCAACATTATTGCTGATCTTCAATCCCACTGCAGATGTAACCACTGGCACAGTTTACAGAACTGCCGGCAGCATGATAAAAAAGATTAACCCCTTCCCTGCCACTGGATATTTTCATTTCTACCATTTTTTCAATGAATGACTAAAAAGTCACAACCATGCAAAAGAACATAGATAAAAATTTGTCACAGCAGTCGTGGGGGCTCATTTCTATGTCTCTTGCAGTTGGATCACGTTCCCTTTTTCTCAGCAGTGAAATCACTAATACATTATAAACTGAACTTACTCCTCAAAATCAGGAATGGCGGAGCGTTGAAAGCGGTATTTGCAAAAGCGACGAATGTTGGAGCAGGATGCCTTCGCCGGCTTGTGTGAACCATCTTTTGCACCAGTCTTCTTGCGAAAGTTGGATACCGTCTTGCATTCAAGCAGTTCTGCAAGGTCCCTGGGGGAAAAACCAATATGCTTTGTACCCTGGAACCATTGTATACTGCACCCCTCTCCCCACAACTGACCACCGCCACCACCACCACCAGTCACACAATTTTGTTGAAGAGCATTCAAAGTGCCGCATTAGGTCCTTATACATTTCTCTGAGATGTTATTGCTTGGCATCTTTACTTTGGCAGTGAAAGGCTTCGTTACTGTTCATAATATACTACTTAGCTGTAGGAATAATCCCTTACTAATCATGTGTATGCAAACACCCTCTGAGTATAAAGATGGTCTACATTGAACCCTGACATTACAAGACATGTATCGTTTTGATAGTTCAAGGGTGGTGCCAGAACAGCTTGGTAAACTGGAGGTACCAAGCTATTTTCAAATAACCGATGAACTACCATGGCTGACCTGTTTGCGAGACTATGATGTAGAAGGCAAGTCCCAATTTTGACCTCAAGGTTCAGTGCATTATCTCACCTATAGGCAAGCTCAAATGAAGCCACGGGTTTACTGCAGGGACGTCTCTCTGATCGACCATAGGGATGATAATGTCGGCTGTGTCGGTCGTCAGTTTTCTTGTCTCTGTTGGAACCTCTTGATGACAACTTAGTCTACAACAAGAATAGGTCCAGTTTCATGTACAACAGGGAGAGATATGCCACAGGAAATTATTTAACACATTCACAACGTGATGCATCCAGATGCGTCACATTGTGAACGAGTTAACCTGTTCAGTGCATGCTGACACAGCCTGTGTTTCTGCACTCTATTAATTTCAACATCAAAAAGCTCTAGCTGTCCTAGAAACATGGATTCAATTTGGCGCCAGCAAGAGGTATAGGCGGGGGCTCATGAGGATCTATACCTCTTGCCTTTGGGTGGTGTTGAAATTTTCTCAGCACTGAACAGGTTAAACCTCTTCTGCATTCAGCTGCAAGTACAGCATGTACACCATGGAGATAGGTCACAGGAAATTACCATGTAGCCCTTTAGGTGTTGTTAGCCATTTTGGTGGTAGTGATTCCTGAAGTAATCCAGCTCCACCAAAATTGCTACCGACACCCAAAGGGCTAAGCCCTGGTATATATGCTGCCACTATTACTGCATACCATATACTTTTTAACTACCTTGTGCATGCAGGCACTGGTACTGTTTAAATAAATTATGGCTGAATAATGCTGGGGTTAAGGCAAGCTAGGGGTTAAGGCAAGCTAGGACACTCTGAATGTGAAAAATCTGTCACTTTGGCTGTTTTGGGTTTCCCTATTTCTGCAAGTCTGGAGTGCCCTCTCTATAGAAACACACTTATTTTCCTCAAAACTTTTATCCAACGCCCATACATATTAAATAAACAAAGGACCACAAGTTTTTTTGGTTTTTTTTTTCTCCAAAATATGTGCACTTTGCCTACTTTCGAAACCTGGTCAAAGTTCACAATCTTTTTAATGAACTGAAAAAAGTTATGTCATTTGAAAGTCGCTTCTCTCCCCTGCAGTATGTTGTCTTTCACCCTTGTCTAAAAGGACAATCAGCGGCAAAAAACTGCCACCAGCAAACCTAGGAATTTGATGATAACTGCCAAATTTGGTCTTATCGTGATTCTGAATAGAAACTTCAGATAAATGTGCATCGCTGATTGGTTCAAATGTCTTTCTGAGCCTGTTTGGCTAATTTCGTGTCAGATACAACTCGGACCTTGCAAATGTTCTTTGACCGGTTGCAAACTAAAACGAGTTGTTTAGAGAATCTGCAGAGGAATCCTGTCAACATAACAGACAGAGTGCGACTGAAGAACTTGTATAATAGTGACATACTGAACAAAATGGGATGAACCATAACCCACAAAGTCCCTTCTATATGAGAGCTGTCCTCGCTGTTAATAGTCTCTAACTTTTGTCTTTGACCCGATTCTGATGTTGAATTATCTCCTATTGAAAAAGTATCGCAGATCTGCCAATGCCTCAGTGAGTTCTATAAGGGGCGCAGGGCATACGCGTCATTGATTTGTCAAACGTCATTTGTCAAGACGTAAGTTTTAGTTTTTACGTAATTTTTAATTTTATGTGATACGAGTTTCACTTTCGCTTCATAGGCTTGAGAAAATGGTGACAAAACTAGAACTTCACGGTACAATTTCAGTCTTGCTATAAGTTGACTTTACCTAGATACATGATATGCTAAGTACAAGGGCCACCTGCATGCTCTTTTGAAAGCGCGTGCGTGCGGTCCAAACATCTCCAAGAGGCATAGATCCTCATGTGCCTGGAGGGCACATGAGGATCTATTACTCCTGGAGATGTGTGCATGTTTGTGTGTGTGTGTGTATGTGTGTGTGTGTGTGTGTGTGTGTGTGTGTGTGTGTGAGAGAGAGAGAGAGAGAGAGAGAGAGAGAGAGAGAGAGAGAGAGAGAGAGAGAGAGAGAATGACATATTTAGAGTATTATGTCCCTGCCTGCGTGATGACGGAGTTGCCTCTTTGACGTCACCGCCACTGTCTGACTTTCTCTAGAAGTCAAGGTTTTTTAGTGTTTCAATTCTTTTCTGAAAAGAATTAATTTTTCCTAAAGAATTTGAAAGCACACAAAGCTGGCCAACGAACTCATCCAATGTCTTTCTCCAAACTAGCTATATGCAAAGGTTCAAATAAATATGACAAAAATTACGGTCTCTAATCTGCATAAACCGACTTCCTATAAACGGTTGTTTATGTCTTCAATGAGACATTTAATTACAATATGTTTGGAGGCTCTCTTAGCCACTCACTTAAGAAAGTATTTCGCCAAGTTTCAAGCTTTGTGTGTACAGAAATATAGGTGATTCTCTTGTTTACATACATACGCACACGGCACTTCGCGCCAAATGTATGTTCAGCAGCAAGGTTAGCGTAACTAGACATGACGTAATTTTTATCTTGTTACTTCAATTGTTAGAGGTTTAGCCTGCCCGCCTTTGACATCATGCACATGCTATTAAATTTGCCCCACTGTGACCCGTCATAAAGTCCATTCTATAAATAGAAGGGACTTAAAACATAACATAACAGCCCCTATCCAGAATAGGCACAATCATCATCAACTGCTGTGGATCGTTTTGCAAGGACCTGGGGATTTTCGCAGGTAGGTGCTCTAATGATTTGGCATAACGTGCAAAAATCAAAGATGCAAAGGGCGAGATTGAAGATTTTCATGATTTGCTAGTGAACTGCTGAAACTTGGAGCAGAAGTGTGCATTCATATGAAATCCGAAATTCTGCATTTTGTGCTAAATAGAGCACTGCAGATCTGAACAATTTAGATTTGCTTCAGGCTCCAACATCTTTTGCCTGTTGTAACATCTATTTCAGTCGGATCAGAAGCCATCTGTAAATTTATTGTGCGACCCTGATCACTACTGACAAAACGTATGCATATGTGAACAGAATCTGACAGTTCAAGAAAACACAGATGTGATAACAATAATGTATATTGTGCACAGGTCTGTTCGTAGTGAGAAAGTGTTGGGATTTAGGATCTACCACGTCCCTTATAAATTTCATTCAATACTTATGTTTTCAGGAATGATTGTCCAACATCATATGCACAAGCAAACACATAATCATATACATTTCAAGATCAATGTACATCATACATGTACAGCATTAATTTTGTTTCCCCTGGTCAAAGTGGATAGAGGGCATGGTGAAAGTTCTCAAAATAGGCAAACCGCGGCAATCATTGTGATGGTGTAGGTGTGATATTGCTGCAAACCAGTATGGTCCGAATCATAAAATGCAATCTTATTAACCCATTTAGCCCTGGGACCCTCCAGCAGGATATAGATTGATCATGATAATTTAAGGGTAGTACCAGATGAGCCTGGCACCAAGCTCATCTGGCACTGCCCTTGAATTATCATGATCAATCCATCTCCTACAACTGGTACATAGCTATTAGACAATGCCTCCAAAAGTATGGAAATGCTGCCATGGGGTTAAGAGGGTTAGTATGGTATGCGTTTGACATCTTCCGCTGCATTCATAATTAGCATGTAATGGGCGTGGGTATGACGTGAACTGGCTATTTTTTAAAGCTGTATGTGTGTCTGAAGAACTAACTAAATGAATTTATAATTGTTAGACATACAAGATCCTCGCGCTGGGACCATACGGCGTTGAGGCGCGTCCCCTGGGTGGTGGATAGGGGGTCCCTCGTGAGAGGGGTGCACCGAATGAAATAAGGTGCCGTGAACCAACATGGTCTAAGGGAAGGTGACCCCGACAGAAAACCCCTGGTCCTCCTAGTAAGGGGGTTGGGCGTGGGGGTAGCTTCCCCACCCTGCAAAAAAGGAAATAGCTACAAAAACGCCGACGAAAAGATTAACAGTAATTCCTTTCCTGGAGGAGGAAGGTTCTTCTACTAGAAGACTTATGACGTCCTGTGGTGAAAGCCGGAAGTCTTCGGAAGCCACAGGACCGAGCCGCCTCTCTCTATCCAGGGATACAACCATGGGCACATGGAACGTCAAGACCATGTACCAGAGCGGCAAGGCCGCCCAGATAGCAGCGGAAATGCAAAAGTACAACCTTTCCCTGCTAGGCATCAGTGAAGCCAGATGGACGCAGTCTGGCCAGAAAAGGCTGTTAAGTGGGGAGATGATTCTGTATTCAGGTCATGAAGAGGAGAATGCCCCCCATACAGAAGGAGTAGCACTCATGCTGTCACCAGTGGCACAGAGAGCGCTGATGGGCTGGGAACCTCTTGGGCCAAGAATTATAACAGCAGCCTTTAGAACTAAGAAAAAGCTCAAGCTGAACGTCATCCAGTGTTATGCGCCCACCAATGACAGTGACGAGGAAGAGAAACAGGAGTTCTACGACCGACTCCAGAGTGCCGTGGACAAATGTGCGGAGCGAGACATCACCATCGTCATGGGCGATTTTAATGCCAAAATAGGGGAGGACAACACCGGATACGAAGAGGTGATGGGGAGACAGGGACTAGGCTCGGAGATGAGTGAGAACGGGGAGAGGTTTGTAGACTTTTGTGCTCTAAACCGACTTGTCATTGGAGGCAGCATCTTCCCACACAGAAGAATACACAAAGCAACTTGGGTCTCACCTGACCATACAACAGAGAACCAAATAGACCATATCTGCATTAGCAAGAAATTTAGAAGATCCCTTCAAGATGTTCGAGTGAGGAGGGGAGCAGATGTCGCCTCAGACCACCATCTGCTTACCTTAAGAATGAAGCTCAAGCTAAAGAAAAGCCGCACAGAGACAACAAGAAGACAGCGCTATAATGTAGGCCTCCTGAGAGAAACTGGAGTTAGAGAAGAGTTCAAACTGGTGCTGTCCAACCGGTTTCAAGCGCTACAGGAGCTAGTAAATGAAGAGGAGGCGGTCACCACAGAGCAGCAGTGGAAGGCAGTTAGAGAGGCGCTGAACTCAACCTGCAAAGACACTGTAGGGTTCAGGAAACACCACCACAAGGACTGGCTGTCGGCACAGACCTTGAAGAAGATAGAAGCGAGGAAGCAGAAGAAAGCAGCGGTCAACAACAGTCGCACGAGAGCAGCCAAAGTAAGGGCACAGGGGGAATACTCGGAAGCCAACCGCGAGGTGAAGAGGAGCATCAGGGCAGACAAGAGGGCCTACACAGACAGCCTGGCAGCAGAGGCAGAAAAGGCAGCAGGCAGCGGCAACATGAAACAGCTCTACGACATTACCAGAAGATTGTCGGGTAAGTATGGCCATACAGAAAGACCAGTAAAAGACAAAGAAGGCAAGCCTATTGCAGACAGAGCAGACCAACTCGACAGATGGGCCGAGTATTTTGAAGAGTTACTGAACAGACCTAGCCCACCCGACCCCCCAGACATCCAGCCGGCAGAGACCGACCTACCCATCAGCTGTGACAGACCCAGCCGGGAAGAGATCAGAAAAGCAGTGGCATTTTTGAAGAATGGCAAAGCAGCAGGGCCAGATGGCATCCCAGCGGAGTCTCTGAAAGCAGACCTAGAGACAACAGTTGAGATGCTGTACCCACTGTTAGGAAAGATCTGGGAAGAGGAGGTGATGCCAGCTGACTGGAAGGAGGGGTACCTAATCAAGCTTCCCAAGAAAGGCGACCTCAGCAAGTGTTCCAACTACAGAGGAATCACCTTGCTGTCAGTACCAGGAAAGGTCTTCAACAGGATCATCCTAGAGAGAATGAAGAGCTCCGTTGACCCCCAGCTGAGAGACCAGCAAGCAGGATTCAGGAAGAACCGATCATGTACAGACCAGATCGCCACTCTCCGCATCATCGTGGAACAGTCTCTGGAGTGGAGCTCCCCGCTGTACGTCAACTTTGTGGATTATGAGAAAGCATTTGACAGCGTGGACCGAGAGACTCTGTGGAAACTCCTACGACACTACGGTGTACCCACAAAGCTCGTCCGCCTGATCAAGAGCAGCTATGATGGCATGACATGTCGCGTGATCCACGAAGGGCAGTTCACCAGAGAGCTCCAGGTCAGAACTGGTGTCAGGCAGGGGTGTCTGCTGTCTCCGTTCCTCTTCCTACTGGCCATAGACTGGGTCATGAAGATGACCACAGAGCACAGACGAAGTGGAATACAGTGGACACTGTGGACACAGCTTGACGACCTCGATTTTGCAGACGACTTGGCTTTACTGTCCCACACTCATCAACAAATGCAGGACAAGACCACGAGGCTTGCTGACATCTCGTCCCAAGTGGGCCTCACCATTCACAAACAGAAAACAAAGACAATGAGGCTGAACGCAACCAGGGAAGAACCAGTCTTGCTTGCTGGCACCCCGTTGGAGGAGGTGGAGTCCTTCACCTATCTCGGGAGCATCATAGACAAAAAAGGCGGCACTGATGCAGATGTCAGAGCACGAATCGGTAAAGCCAGAGCAGCCTTTCTCCAGTTGAAAAAAGTGTGGAGTTCCAGAGAGCTGTCACAACACACCAAAGTCCGGATTTTCAACTCCAATGTAAAAGCAGTTCTCCTATATGGAGCAGAGACATGGAGATTGACAAAAACCACAGTCAACAGAGTACAGACCTTCATGAACAGTTGCCTTAGAAGAATTTTGAAAATCCACTGGCCAGAGAAGATCAGCAACGTCAGACTCTGGGAGAGAACAGAGCACATAACAGCAGAGAATGAAATTGGGCGAAGAAGATGGGGATGGATCGGTCACAGTCTGAGAAAGCCAGCTTCCAGTATCACTAGGCAGGCATTGTCATGGAACCCCCAGGGAAAGAGGAAAAGAGGTAGGCCGAGAAACTCCTGGCGTCGAGACCTCCAAGCAGACATCAAGAGACTGGGAACCACCTGGAGTAGAATCGAAGGAGAAGCACAGGACAGGAGTTGCTGGAGGTCTCTCGTCGACGGCCTATACCCGGGTAGGGGTGACAGGCGTAAGTAAGTAAGTAAGACATACAAGACAGTTAACCCTCTTAACCCCACGGCCACAATTCCAAACTTTTGAAGGCGTCGTCTATTGACTATGTAGCAGTTGTAGGAGATGGACTGATCATGATAATTCAAGGGTATTTGTCAGATGAGCTTGGCGCCTTCAGGCGCCAAGCTCATCTGGCAAATACCCTTGAATTATCATGATCAATCCATCTCCTGCTGCAGGGGCCCAGGGTTAAATGGGTTAAATACTTTCCTTAAATCATGGTAAATCATGAGGTTTTCATTATGATTTTAGTCTCTCTTATTTCTAGTAATATATGAACTGGCTATGGCAGGTGCTCACACTGTACACATTGTAGGGGCGTGGAACAAGGTAGACTGCTGCTTCTAAAGCTTTAGAATAGAACTACTCCTCTAAACCATTATTCTGTCTTCAACAGAATACATTAAGCATTAACAGTTGGTGTAAATTGCACAGATGTACAAGTGGAATGTGTGTATGCTGAAACACGAGACTAGTCATAAAATTGAATGTAAACATGCGTGAGGCAAGTGTTCATGTATATTTTACCCTTGACTTACCCTATGGCTTTTACGAGTAGTCAACACTGAAAGGAACAGATTTTTTTGTTTTCTGTGGTGAGTAAGCCCAAACTCATCTTTAGCTTTTCTTAACCCTTTTCATCCTGATACACCCAAGCTATTCTGGCATCACCCTTGAACTAAAATGGTTGAGCTAGCTCCTAGTAGCCTTCAAAGGACTACAAGCCATTAAAAAAAAAAAAATCAGCTTCAGGAGTAAATGGGTTAACTGCCACAGTAAACACACAGAGATACTACCCCGATAGCTTGTTGCCTCTTTTCACCAAGAAGTCACACACTTCGACAAGTGCAGCTACATCTAAGTTAGGAAGCTATGGCTGTGAGTATGGACGCTCACAAGTATTCCCCAGGGATGGGAATTGGCCATGGCTAAAAACTCTGAAAACCTCGGCACTAACGTCAACTTTGCGAAAGCGTGTGCCCACGCGTTCTTTCTGAACTTTCTCACCCACTACAGTCTTAGCTCCAACGCCACCCGAGTCCCTGAAATTTCAGGGAAATCCGATACCCCCTGACCGCAGGGTGAAGTCACAAAACTCATCAAACTGGTGCCAACTGCCCAATGTTTATCTTATGCAGTTGACCGTCACCCACACAACACTTCACTTTTCGTTTCTGTCCCCTCTAGTGTTCATTTTGCCTGGAAACAGTCAGTGTCCAAGTCAGACCAGTACAACTGCAATTGACACAGATCTTCATGAACCTCCCCCCCCCCTCCCCCTACGAGACTGTGGATGCAAACCTAGCTTTTATTACCCTACCAGCCTTGTTTGTATCATAAAGTTAGGATGTTATTCAGTACTGGTTAAAGTGTGGACTAAAAGATGTAGAGTTGCACATACTATTACTGAAACTCAGTGTGTGGGCATATAAATTTGGAGTTCTGATAGGTATGTAGTGTACACATTAAATTCCACGATCTCTCGAAATATTGTTTAACGTTTCAAAATTTAGCCTGAATTTTTCATTAAAAAAAAAAAAAAAATTAGTTCAGATATCAACGCACTACCTGCGGGCGGTTTGCCAGCTGAGTAATATAACAAAAGAAAAAGACGGAGCTGGCTCTCAGGGACGGACAGTGCCGCTGGACTGCTGGCTGGTGCTAAAGAGGGAAAAAGGAGGGTCCTGAACAAACACGATGCCGTCATCAGGCAGGCACTGGGCAGCCAGAAACTAGCGGTTTTTCGGACAGCTTGGCACTCACCCACCCACCACACAACCCCTTGGCGTTGCACCTAAGACTGTTTAACTTTACTTCGGCCGATATCCAGTCCCATCTCCACTTCTTAAGACTGCTTGAATCGTCAAATCTGCCGCCACGATTTACAAGACGATTCACGCCGCAAGCCATGTTGATCAACACAATGAAAGTACGTACTCCACCGGAAGATTGGCTTCTTTCAGAGCGCGTGTCTGCCCGCCTAGGTTACTGCGCAGCGTGCTGCGCACGGAGTGAGTGACCAGTGGGTCCCGGTACACAGTGCTGTTTCCGTACTGTACAGTGGCCACACAGGGCAATTAGGTTACGCCCCCTTTTCACACACTGTTATCTGTTAGCCTCTTGCAGCATAAAACTATGAACGAAGAACTTTTCTGCCAAAACAAAAAATCCACTTGGAGCACATCACAGGAGAACCTATTTCAGCAATTCTTACAAAAATTAAGAGTTAGCGTTTTTCACAACACTCAAATGCACTAAGTACCCCATGACAAAACTGTCGTCTGCAAGCCTGCATACAACCGTGCACATGCCCCAATTAGGCTCCCATGAACACACTAGGTCGACTAAAATTACCCAGATTTTGCTCTTTTTCACACCACCTGTCATGCCTTTTGTTGCTCAAAACGCCAAAAAAGGCACACAATTGAAGTTTTACACCCTAAAAAAATGGCAAAAAGGGAGGAAATTTTTGGAACTATTTCTGGCGGAAAAGTTACTACATGCACCGGAAGCAATTGCCCTGTGTGGCCTGTAATGAAACAAAAAAGTTGTCAGCTGCAATCAAAACTTTATCACTGATAACCGTACCCTATAAGAAGATACACTGCCAAGTTTCAGACATGAATGGCTGATGGTTTTAAAGCTGCACCAAAATTACTACCTGCACCCCTTGGTGCCCGGAGTACCATTCGCTCTTGCGGCTGACTGTCAGCACCACACATGTAAAGATCCAAAAAGAAAAACTTATGTTCAAGCTAGCAACCCTATATTTTGCAGACAAGCAGACACACATGTTACGCATTCAAAACAACCAGCAAGTACAATTTTCAACAGTTGGTTATTTTTTGGCAATTTATTTGCTATACTACCCCCCCAAGCAGGAACCATTTTGACAGTTTTTTCAACTTTGAACCCAACTGGACAACATAGAAAAGCCCTTGCACTGTTTAAAAAAATTCAGCAAACTGCCTAACCACAACTAGTCTGCATGAGGTGTCATTTCTTTTATTCCCTCCTTCCAGCTTTAAACAAGGCTTAAGATACTGAAGGCAACTGAAGCTATGTTCCGCACTTTTTCTGAAAATGAATCACCAGCCAACATGCTTTTTCTTGCAAACAGCTACAAATCCTTGTACCAGCCAACTCAAGGGACCAAGGTGCTTCTCTGACTTTGACTACTTTGCATGGCAAAGCAGCAGAATGCTTTAAATAGTGTAAAATGCTTGAAAAAGTAGCAAAATTTTCACGTGAACGCGTGCGTTCATTCGGGGGGGGGGGGGGGGGGGGGGGGGGGGGGAGGGGGGGGGGGGGGGGAGGTGTGCGTGTTAATGCTTTGGGTTAGTATTATTAGGGTAAGCATAATAGAGTTAGGATTAGGGTTAACATAGTTTTGGGATCTGAGTTAGCATAGTAACGTTAGGCTTACCATGACTGAGGGTTGGGGGTGAGGGATATTTGGGGGGGGGGGGGGGGGGGGGGGCACGGGGGTAAGAAGGTGGTGTTTGGGGTGGGTGGTGGGTGGGTGGAAATGTGTGGCATGGATTTTTAGGCATAATAGATATGCTCAGGATACAGCAGGATGATTTGTGTTTGAAAAAGGTGAAGAGATTTCTCACACACTAACTTCTCGATAATATTTATGACAACCGTGCCTTTTCACCGCACCATACCATCTAAACCGACTTCAGAAACCAGTCAAAACAACATGTTTTGGTGTCACCACACTGAGGTTTGCAGTTTACAGCATGTTTTCACTAAGATGACCCTCACAAAGCCCAAAATACACTGTGCAGGATAAACGGGTATTTTGAATGCAGTCAAAACAAAAGCAAAAAAATCGGCCAACCGACAAAAATCAAATTTAACTAAATTTCATCTAGATGACACCGTAATGACTGTTACCTTGTCAGAAGGGTTTTAGAATGACTACTATGACAGAAAATGTGACCTGGGATTGTTCCTATGTGTTTTCTAGTCTTTTCTTTCCCCTTCGCACAAATATGCACCATTTTGCCTCTATAATCCTTATACAGCTAAATAAAGCTATCTGTATGGCATCAAAAGGGCCAACATGGCCTAAAAACACCTGATATCAGCATAAAAAGCAAAAAATGTCGATTTTTTGGCACAATCTCCTTCCAAACGCCAATAGTAGAAAAATTCACTCTGCCTTTACAGGCCACACAGGGCAATTAGGTTACGCCCCCTTTTCACACACTGTTATCTGTTAGCCTCTTGCAGCATAAAACTATGAACGAAGAACTTTTCTGCCAAAACAAAAAATCCACTTGGAGCACATCACAGGAGAACCTATTTCAGCAATTCTTACAAAAATTAAGAGTTAGCGTTTTTCACAACACTCAAATGCACTAAGTACCCCATGACAAAACTGTCGTCTGCAAGCCTGCATACAACCGTGCACATGCCCCAATTAGGCTCCCATGAACACACTAGGTCGACTAAAATTACCCAGATTTTGCTCTTTTTCACACCACCTCTCATGCCTTTTGTTGCTCAAAACGCCAAAAAAGGCACACAATTGAAGTTTTACACCCTAAAAAAATGGCAAAAAGGGAGGAAATTTTTGGAACTATTTCTGGCGGAAAAGTTACTACATGCACCGGAAGCAATTGCCCTGTGTGGCCAGTCTCTTAGCCATAGTCAGTCCCAGGCATCCCCTAATATTTCAATCCCCTAAAAAACACTACTGCCCACCAGCTGCACATTTGCCATGCACAAAATAACAATAAAAACAGCACATTGACAGTCTCATTTCTTGGCTATGAACCCGATTCCTTACCAACCCCACACCCAAGCACAGCTGAAATCAGCGTGCCCCTCAAATCACTACGTCAACGGCAACTCAATATAGGTCCACAATTGTCCACTGGATAAGCTCAGGATGGTATGAATCAAAGCACCAAACATGTCTCCTCTCATGTAACCAGAAATTTCCAGCAAATTCTAACATTCAGCCCTACTACAACATTTCAAACAAGGCAAAAATTATTTTTAAAAACACCGGTCCTCTTACTGCCTGAACTGGCCAAATTTGACTATGTAATGTGACCTGAAAAGGAACTGTCCCACCTGAACACCATTCAATCTGCCATCAGTGCAACCCTTAGACACTAGCTAAGTCAAACCCAAAGTGACACCATTGAATGTTGCTGCATCTTTAAGTTATGGCCCATTATGTGAAGCGCGCTGTTGTGGCGTTCAATATGCTGTTAATGTTTTGGATCATGCATATCTGATGCCATGAAAAACAGACTAGATATGGTCAGAATGCCTCCAAAATTGGCATGTACATCAAGTAATATATCTGATCTTCAGAAATGTTGCATTTAAGACACAGGCACCTGCAAGTCTTTTTTTTTCATATTTTTCCACTACCCACCCCCCTACTTTGTCTGTTTTTCCATGTTTACAAACACATGCAATACAGTCAAACTGACTTCTGGTGGGCTGGACAACTAAAAAAGCTTACCATGACACTGACATTGATGAAAAATGAGCTTTCAGACCCAAGGCCATTTTCTTGTGTATCTCAGGGCAGCCAAAAAGACAATGCCCTGGCATCCTCATTGCCCTGTTGTCTGGTGCCAGCAAGCAGGAAGAGACCAGTAACCAGCTACCATGCCCTATATACTGCTGGCAATCTTTTCTACAGGCAAAAGGGGTCATGAAACAGCTGTGCAATTTAAACATTAAGTCTACTGAACTAACCCACAGGCAAAAGACTACACAAAACAGCCAAAACTATGCTACGCGGGACACACCGCATACCTAAACAAGTGTCTGGAGTGCTTATTTAGGAGATAGCAGGGAAAAATGGTTATGTACAGTTCATTTTTATATAAAACACACCTGTCAGTCTCAAAAGGCCTAAACTCATGTTGCAAATGCAGCAGGCATGTGTGTGCCAAACCTGTGAACACTCCTGTAAAAGCCTGTACTGGTGGCCGCAGCTGCTGGTCCCATAACAATGCACTCAAATGAACTTTACACAGAGTAAAAATGCTTGTGTTTGGCTCAGAATAGACACCAGAGACATCCTTAATGACAATTACAGCAGAATGACACCTCAGACGCAGCCAGTGTAGCTGGATCATGCAAAATAACACATCTGCATGTCACACTATTTTTCACTCTGAGGTCAGCTGTCTAATAAAATGAACATGCTGACACTGTTTCATTGTAGTTTTCATATTAACCTTTGACATTAAGCCCCCCCCCCCCCCCCACCCCACTTCACCCCACAACTTCAATAACCGAAAAGTGCCTCTTTTGTTTACGCATTTATAAAACTAACGCCCTAAACCCCACCCCTTTCAAGGTCAAGGTCACAGCTCAAGGTCGAAGGTCAGACTCATGACTACTTGTAAACTCATGACTACTTGTAAGACAAAAAAATAAATCTACAAACACACTAACCATAGCTCACAGTGCAGGTAAACACTAAAACAGGGTGTTGCAACGCAAAATATGCAAAAACGCCTATAAAACTGCAATCGCAGCGATTTTTTTGCAAAATTTGAAATTTTTCATGATTTTCTCAGTTTTCCAACTGCAAAAGTCCAAACTGAATGATATGGTTACATTAAACCAGTTTCTGATCTATGTCACATATGGCATGTGGTGCCCTGACAGGTCCCGGTACACAGTGCTGTTTCCGTACTGTACAGGCTCTTAGCCATAGTCAGTCCCAGGCATCCCCTAATATTTCAATCCCCTAAAAAACACTACTGCCCACCAGCTGCACATTTGCCATGCACAAAATAACAATTAAAAACAGCACATTGACAGTCTCATTTCTTGGCTATGAACCCGATTCCTTACCAACCCCACACCCAAGCACAGCTGAAATCAGCGTGCCCCTCAAATCACTACGTCAACAGCAACTCAACATAGGCCCACAATTGTCCACTGGATAAGCTCAGGATGGTATGAATCAAAGCACCAAACATGTCTCCTCTCATGTAACCAGAAATTTCCAGCAAATTCTAACATTCAGCCCTACTACAACATTTCAAACAAGGCAAAAATTATTTTTAAAAACACCGGTCCTCTTACTGCCTGAACTGGCCAAATTTGACTATGTAATGTGACCAGTGGGTGCCGCGAACGCAGCCTGCCACGTCATAGCCTGCCCGCGGAGTAAAACCGGTGCTTTGCTCGTTTTGCTACCCACGATGTTTTTTCGCGGAGACGCCTTTTCAATTTCGCGGAAAAATTTTCTTCCCCCGCGGAATCCCGCGTTTTCGCGGACAATTCCCATCCCTGATTCCCAATTACTGTCCCAACCTGCTGCTTACATATATCACATTCTGAGTACCAAAGTTGTCTAAGCAAAGTGTATGCTGTGGGAAGCAAACGGGCACCCGGGTGCTTCAATAGTACATCAGTATGTCAACACCAGGTGACGTTCATTCACAATAACTAACCCAGTTGGTTTTGCTTGGGGATCCTAGTAAGGTAGAATGTTGTTAACTCATTCAGCCCCACGGCCGTTATTTCCCACAGTTCCCAAATTTTGGAGTCGCCATCTAACGACTATGCACCAGTTGCAGGAGGTGGATCGACCATGATAATTCAAGGGTAGTGTCAGATCTGGCACTACCCTTGAATTATCATGGTTGATCCATCTCCTGCTGTAGAGCGTCGGGGCTGAATGGGGTTAAAATGGTTTACTGTCATCAAACAGTTGTGACATTGGTGCTTATAAATAGTTAGGACCCAATAAGTATGCACCCTGAGTATGCATTATGTAATGATATAGGTTATTTTAACCAAATTTGGCTTTTCAAAAGAATCAACTGCAGCTAAACTTTGTTTCCTTAGTAACCAGGTGTAAGGGTCACTTAAAGCTCGTTGCCATGGCAATTGTGAGCATACCTGACTAAATGAACACGATTGTCAGAGCTTTCAGGAGTGCCAAATACTGATTCTAATGATATATAATAAAGCGTATGTCCATATAAAAAGTGCGCTTAAGTGTCTTTAGCTTGCCTTAAGCAGCTGAACTATTATCGATTATAACTGGCTTTTCATTAAAGGAAAATTCTCCATAACTGCTGGTAAAATTTTGAAAGAGATGGAAAAATTCATTTTTCTCTAAAAAGGTATTTTTTTCGAAAAATACTTACCGATGACATGACTATGCGTAAGTGTCTACTACTTACTCAATTTTATCCTAAGAACCTGTTGTGTTACCACACAACCTGGGAGGCACTCGGGGAACCCTAGAGGGGCCGAGAGTTGTCTCCCGTTCCTGCCCATCCGGTTCTGAGTCACGTGGTGACCAACCAATCAGTGTATCTAGCTCACCAGCGGCAAGCGGGGCAGGTGGGAGGGTCCTCCGAGTCATCGGTAAGTATTTTTCGAAAAAATACCTTTCAGAGAAAAATGAATTTGTTTCCTCAAAAACATTACCAATGACATGACTATGTGGAAGAATTGCGATAAGGAGGAGGGTGCCGTGTCCAAAACACCCCCGGAAAAGGGCTATAGTTAGAGCCATCCTCCCTGCCACAACCTCCCGACAATTTTAGCTAAGTGTGCACCTACGGCGCCTGTGGTGCTGGGAGGGAGTGTTGCGCTGCGGTGATTGTCTCGCTGGCCTGCCAGATCCTGGAGGTAGAAGCAGGCGAAGGTCGATGATTCTGCCCGCCAGCCCAAGGCTGCCAAGATGTCTTAGACAGTGCAGTTCCGGTCAAATGTGATGCTCGTGGCCATGGCTTATACCTCGTGTGCGCGTATCCTAAGCCTCTTTGCTCCCTACGGGGAGAGGTCCTGGTAGGCGGACCGTATCACCCAGCGTAGCCAGGAAGATATCGTCTGGGCTGTTATGTCAGTTCTGCCTGGGTTTAATGGTATAAAGAGGCGCGAGCGTCCTCTCTGGACGGCTTTGGATCGGCATAGGTAAATGTGTAGGGCACGCACAGGATCTTGTTGCCTGGTCCCCCAGGGAAAGTTCGTATCTCGCAGCGGCCGTAAGGTGACCACCTGTGGCGCGGTCAGAGGAGACCTAGTCTTGGCAAGGAAGGCAGGGTCCGTGAGGAGCTGCGTGGAACCATCGGCTCTAAGTGCAGGCAGGCAGGGCGCGCTGACAGCGCGTGTAGCTCGCTTACTCGGGTCGCCGTGGCGAGAGCCAACAGGAAGCATGTCTTACAAGTCACATCCGCGAAGCGGGCCAAGGGCAGCGGTTCGAAGCTGGCAGAGTTAAGCCATGTCGGTACCCAGGGAAGGTCCCAGCGAGAAATGAACAAGCGGGGTACTGGACGCTGCAGGCCGAAGTGAGTCATAAGGTCGGCGATGTCTTAGCAGGCGCCGGGGTCCGGGAGGCCGAGGTGCCGGTAGGAGTCGGCAAACATGGACAGGTGCCCCCCGAAGGCGACAGGGGCCAACCCTTGAACTCCGAAGAGCCAGAGGAAGAAGTCCGTGAGATGAGGAAACGTCAGTTCAGTGGGGGAGAAGCACTGGTCACCACACCAGGAGCACAGCACTCGCCAACTCCGCTCGTAGACACGCCTGGTCGAGGGCCTGCGGGCTGTAGCGATCGCTTCCACTGCTGCAGTCGAGAAGCCTCTATCGGTGAGGGCTTGCCGCACCAACTCCAGGTGTGAAGGCGGAGACGCTCTGGGCATGGGTGGGACAGCGGCTGGCGAACTTGCCTGAGCACCGTGCTTGGCGCGGGCAGCAGCATGGGGGATCCGTGGCAAGGCTGAGGAGGACGAAGGTCTGAGACCGGTTCCAGGAGACCGGGGCTACCAGCAAGACGACCGCATTGCATCCTCGAGGGGAGAGGAGGGGTTGGGAACAAAGGCCGTCGGGGGGTACGCATACGCAAAGAGGCCGTCCCACGGGAAGAAGAGCGCGTCGACTGCCCGGGCAAAGGGGTCTGGAATCAGGGAGACGAAGAGGGGAAGCTGGAGATTCCACCTCGTGGCGAACAGGTCGATCCTATGCGTCTCCCAGCGAGCGCAGATCGTCTGAACGATGTCCTAGCGTAGCGTCCACTCCGTGCGTAGCAGCGGCCGCGCTGGGAGAGAGAGTCAGCCACGATGTTCAGATGGCAGGGGATGTGTCGAGCTCGGGGGAAGCTGTAGCCCTCGCCCCAGCGCATCAGACGGTAGAGGAGCATGCACAGGTCAGTTGAGCGCGTACCGTCCTGCTTCTGAAAGTAGGCACCACCGTCGCGTTGTCCAAGAGGACGCGCCGCTCCTGGCGCCGGAGGTGTGCATCCCATGCGATGAGGGCTTGTCAGACCGCTTGCAGCTCCAACCAGTTGAAGTGTCTGTCCACCAGCTCTGGAGGCCAGGGCCGGGCATCATGAAAAACCGCGGTAGCCGGTGAGGCCCCCACCCGGAGAGACCAGCATCAACGCAAAGGGAAGCTGAGGGGAAGGAGAGGCAAGGGGACATCCCGAAGCGCGCGATGAAGTATCCGTCAAGGCCGCAGAAGAGGACGAAACATCGGAGTCACGTGCACCGGGGCAGCTACGTCTCCGGAGGACGAACGCCAGTGCAGCAGGAGGAGCTGCTGTAGCGGGAAGGCATGAAGATGATCCAGTGGGAGTAGATCCGCCACTCACTCCGGGTAAGAGCAAGCCTCGTCAGTCCGTCCGGCGATCTGCTGCGGTTCACCCGTGCGGTTGCGTCAGTGTCCTCGTCAGACCGCGCGCCTCCTCATCATCCGCTGTGCGCTGAGATGTGGTTGTCTTGGTGTCCCCGGGACGCCGCCTCCATCCATCTGTCGTCATACGAGTGGTCCTGCCGCTGATGTCGAAGCTGTGTCTCCACATAAGCGCCGTCCCTTCCAACGACTCAGCAATCTGGTGCGTTTCGCCGGCGGCTGCGTCAGTGTCTCCGTGAAGGCGCCTCCGTCCAAGGAAGTCCAAGAGCCCGGTGCTGAGGTCGATCCCTGCCAAACTGGTCCCAAGGTCTGATGCTCCTAGCTGAAGTCTCCGAAGCCCGGTGTCTAGACGAGGTCCATGCCGCGCCACGCTTAAACTTGTCAGCCGTCGGCGAAGAGGAGATGGAAGATGAGACATCATCACGAGAACGGTAACTGCCGTGCGCCATCCCGCTGTCGTCGAACCTGCGTCTCCCGAGTGGAGCGATGGCTGCCCAACCAGATCGAGGAACTGCTGCACCTAGCTGGAAACTCTGAAGTCCGTTGCCGCGGGGAAGTCCGTTGGCGTGAGATGCTTGAACTAGTCCTCCGACTCGACGGTGAAGAGCGAGGAGACAAGACGTCAATACGCATACGGTCCTTGCCACGTGTAGACTCCACATGCTGTGACTGTTCCTTCGATCGCGAAGACCGAACCCTTGGTAAGTCTGTGCTTCGGGGTTCCGCCGTCGATGGCACCTCGAACTGACCACACCGGTCCTCTCCCGAACGAAGTTGTCATCGCCAGTGGATGGCCTGTGGCGCCATTCTCTATCACTGGACTCTGAAAACTTAACGTGCGGCTTACCAAGTCGGCCTCTTGAAATCCTATCCTGCTTCTGCTGCCAGGAGGGCTTCCATGCGACCCAACGCAACGCAATCCCTGCAGGGGGGTCAGGGGGGGGGGGGGGGGGGGGAGCTCCAATGCCTCACTAAAACCGAGGGTGGTGAAACCCTGCCTGGCCTAATCCCTTCTGACGATCGAAGGGCAGGATTGAGCTCTTGGTGCTGTGCTGGATGGCGAATCCCGTCGGCCGCTATTAGGCTCCATCGTCTGCGCAGGACAAGGCAGCTCTGCACAAAGCACCGGTGGGGGCAGCAGGACCTTCTTTGCTTCCTTTGAGAGCTCCTACTCAAGCGCCGAAGTGGTGAAGGCGCCAAGCGACATGGCAGGCGAGGCGAGCAGAACAAGACAATGTGGAGACAGCCGCGGAACCAAAGCGTGAGACTTGGTCGAGGGCTGCGTCCGCTGGAGTGACGCGCACCGCAGTCCATCCTGAGCTCGTCCACGAGTGAGCGCGAGTGTCTGGAGCTGCTGGAGGAGTGGGAGGGCTCCAAACTGCCCGAAGTCCTCGTGCAAGTGTACACTGGTCTCTGCGAGCCGGGCTCAGTGAGGTGGGCTCTGCGCCAGCTAACGACTCCCTGTAAGAGTCAGCGAGCTTCCCGAGTAGAGACAATAAGGACTGACAGTGGACACAGGACGGCGTGCGGCGCGTCCCAGGAGGCCGGACTCAATGAGGCGGGCGCTCTGCCGGCTATATGGCTCCCCGTAAGAACCAGCGGGTTTGTCCAGGCGGGCTCCCTCTGGGGAGCTTGTCGCATTGAATGCAGTTCTGCTAGGAGCGCTGGGCTCCTGTGTCCAGCACAGCGTGCATCCCCAAGGGCGGTGTGGTCGCGCTCTTCTCTCTTGTCACTGGTCTCTTCGAGCCGGGCTCAGCGAGGCGGGCTCTCTGCCGGCTAAATGACTACCTGTAAGAGTCAGCAGGCTTTGCAATCGGAGACGCGCGAGGACTGACAGCGGACATAGGACGGCACGCGGCGCGTCTCTCCGAGCCAGGCTCAATGAGGCAGGCTCTCTGCTGGCAATAGGCTCCCCGTAGGAACCAGCGGACTTTGTCCGGGCGGGCTCCCTCCTGGAAGCTATCGCGTTGAGAGCAGTCCTGCTAGGAACGCTGGCTGGTGTGGCGTCCGTTCCACAAGGTCGGTGATGTCTCGTGCAGTCACTGCTGCGGGCATGGGGGATGGCGCCTCAACTGGAGTAGGATCACACACTGGTGCTGGTTGTTCGCGTCTGTAAAAACTCCTTAACTGCGACCAGCGCAGCTCAGGCCAGGTGGAGCGTGTGTCGGAAGAGTGGTCAGAGGCGCATCCGGTGCAGGGGAGACAGACCTTGTGGTTGTCCGACAGCCACTGGCACCCTCCGCATTACGTGTAGGTCAGTACCTGGCAAATGCAACACATAACAGACCTGGAGGCATGCGGGCGAGGGCCTGTGGGACCCCGACCAGATAAGGCGAGCCTTCGCAACATAATGGCACAAAACAAGGAACAAGCCTGCAAGTAAGCGTCTGGTCCTGCAACACCTAACAACGTAACAGCTAGTGGGCGCGGGCACGTGGGAGCCCGCCAAGCTAAGGCGAGCATACGACGCATCAGGTGCAACAAAACACAAGCAAGAAGGCAAGAGCCTGGTACTGCAACACCTGTCAACCGGCAAAGCGAGAAGCGCGGGCACGTGGGGCCCCGCCAAGCTAAGGCCAGCACTCAACAGCACATGTCCCGACAGGTACAGGCATGAAGGCAGCAACATTTATCAACGTAATGGTGACAGGGTGCGGGCACAAGGGGCCCTGCCAGGCTAAGCGAGCCATGGACGCATAATAGCACCCCAAGAACAATAAATGTACAAGCAAGCAGGTAAGCGCCAAATCTTGCTACACCAATCACATGAAAGGCGAGCGAGCTAAGACGAATGATTGGCGCAAAAAGCCACAGCGAAGACGAGGAATGATTTGTCTCTGCTTGAACCGGCGCCCAGCCCGGGAGCCGGCCGAGGGCTAACACCTTACCTCTCCGCCGGAACGGGGACGGGGGAAGAACCTCCATATCACCCTCAGCGCGCGAACGCGGGCGGCGTCCCAGCAAAACCGCATCGAGCAGCCCAAGCAAACTGAGGCGCAGGCGAGGGCAGCAGCCAAACGAGCAGGGAACAAGCAGACCCACACAGGGCACGGGCAGGGTCTGGCGAAGCAGAAGTCCAATAAGAAGTCAAGTCGTGCAGGAACGGGAGACAACTCTCGGCCCCTCTAGGGTTCCCCGAGTGCCTCCCGGATTGTGTGGTAACACAACAGGTTCTTAGGCTAAAATTGAGTAAGTAGTAGACACTTCCACATAGCCATGTCATCGGTAATGTTTTTGAGGAAACAAATGGAAGGCCTTCTGTCCCCTGGAAGGACAAATCTTGAGAAAAAATTAAGTTATCCCTGCTGTGTTTTAAAGTAGGAAACTCACTGTAGAGTGCCTAGGATGGAACACTAAAGACCTTTTTTTCACTCTATGAAAGCTAACCATAAAAAAGTTTTCAGAAACATTCAGGTAAAAACTGGATCATAGAAATGCTTACACCAGCAATGATGACAAACAATCAGAGTGTATAGAACACAGAGAGAGATGAACTAGAAAAAGAACTAACCTGATCTTTTCTGCTTGCAGAACTGTCCTTCTCTGATGATTTGCTGCTGCTTTGGTGACCACTATCTTTGTCAGCAGATCTGTTTGTGGCCTGTCGAGTGGCCAATGGTGACCTGGACTTTGAAGAACTTGCTTGACCTTCTGCAGACCTGCTGCTCAACACCTTTTCAGTCAGAGTTTGGTTCTGAGAAAGAAGATCTGATTTACGAGACCCAAAGTTCTGTTTTGACCTCGAGACAGGTGATCTTGACCTTTGTAGCAAACTTGAGCGATGTCCAGATTTATGTGGGCCATTGTCTCGGGCTCTAGATGGTGACCTGGAGTGTGACAAGTTTGACCTCCAACCTTTCTCTGCAGGACTTGGTGACCTAGACCTCTGCGAAGGTGGTCTTGAACTTCTAGAAGAGCGATACAATTGACTGTCATCTCTATTCTTCTGCCTTTGCTCCACTGAGGAGTTTGTTCTGGATGCAGAGGACTCCATTAATTTATCCTTTAGCTCAGTCCTTCTTGCCTGTGTCTTCTGACTTTCTTCCACTGCCTCCACAACAGCCTTGGCAACCATCGACAGCAGGCCAAACTGGCGAGGTAAACGGCGTGGCCGTGAATCAGAATTTGATCTTGGCCTTTTTGTTGTGTCTTTACTGTTCCATGGCCTCTTTTGTCTTGGTCCTGTGACTTTTTCTTGTTGGTCCGTTTCTGTGGAAGCTTCCTGCTTGCGAGTGTCTCCCCTGTGGACTTTATCAACAGCAGAAGATTCAGTCTGAGAGAAACTGTTACACTCATAGCTGTCCAGCACAATGCAATCTTCTCGTGACCAGACAGCATCCAGATCACCGTCCTCACTGAGCTGCTCATCTCCATCAGCCAGTGCCTGGTACTGGGAGATGAGACTGAGGCCTGAAACAGACACAGCAGCAGGAACTGGATACTCAGGATTTGCCTGTTGTTCCTTGCTGGTGTCAAACAATATCTCTTCTTGATTATTTGCCAGCGATAGTGGTGTGCTTGGCGGTAGACAGACTGAATTCAAGTTTTGTACCCTCGTTGATGCAGATTTTCTGTCCGTGTCAAGCAAACTTGCTCTCACTTTTTCATCCCAATTGTCTGCAATATTTTTCACTACCTCCTGTAGATGACTGGATGGAAACCAGGAGTTTCTGACCCTGCTGTCCAATGCTGATTTTCTTGCCTCATGATTAGTTTTATCTGTCTCTCTCTTCATGGCCTCTTCATGCAGACAAATCATTGCAGTTTTTCTGTCATCACAGCTTGGCTGAGTACATTGGGCAGTTGTGTTCACCTGGCTGACACAGCACTTAGTTGCCTCAAATTCTCCAACAGGTAAGAGGGTTGTGAGGACTGTGGTTGTGTTCTGTTGCTTTCTTTTCTGTGCTATTTGTTTCACAACATCCTGAAGTCGAGTAGATGAAACCCAGGGTGCTGTCTTTGTTGGTGTCTCTGCACTGTCTGATTTTGCAATGCTATCAGTGGAAGATCTCCTCTTCCGAAACTCCTCCAAGGTCAGTTTCTTTTTAGCATTTTGACTGTAGTCCAGCTTACTGGATGCTGCTGTACGCTCTCTAGATGTCTTGGTTGGGCCTAACACTTGATCCCTACTATCCTGCGCTGTATCTTTTTGCATAGTATTGCTTGCTGTCGCCTTCTTTGCCTCCTGAGGATTACAGTGAAGGGTGATGCTTGCTGTGAATGAAACTTCTGTGCTGGTTGCTTCATTTAATTTTGGAATTCTGGGCATACTGGCCACTCTTTCATAGGAAGCCACTTTTCCTGAAGAATCAGCAGTTGCAGTTGTCATTTGATTTCGGACATTCACCCAGCTAGGAGCTGTTACACATATCTTCTGTCTTGCTTTGTTGGACATTCTGCTCTCAAGCGATCTCTTCACAACATTTGCTGAAACTGAGCCCTTTGTCTTAAGAGCATTTTCTTGAACATATCTGGACTTCTCCTTTGCCTTCTGTACAGCACACCATGCGTGCTCTGTCACCGTTTCTCTAGATTCTGCTAGACTGGTACACGATTTGTGTTTCCTTGCACCTGGTAGAACTGTTTCCATTTCGATAGATTCTGCGATATTAGTACAAGACTTTTGTTTTTTTAAACAGAAAAATGCTGCATTTATTTCTTTATGTTCTGCAAGGTTGGTACAAAATTTCTGTTTCTGAACAGCAACCTTAGGCACTTTACGTAGTGCTTTCACCATGTTGGACTGTTTCAGACCTTGAACCCGAGTGCCAGATGTTTTCTGTTGCATGATGCTGGCAGGTCCACCATTGGTGCTGTGCACTCTATCTCTGTCAACAGTTTTCTTGCGTTGTGAGCTTTCTTCAGAATATGTCTTCTCTTTGCTTTTTGATGTACGTTTTCCTCTCTTCTTTATGAACGTGATGTCTAAGCTTTTAAGTCTCTCACTGTTTGCAACTGTCTTTGAACAGACAGTGCTACATTTTTGCTTCTGAGATTTGGACTGTCCTGTGCAGTTTTTTGCAACTTCCTTCTGTGCCAGAACTGCTCTGAATGGACCAAGAGTATCTCTGATGTCTTCCAACATAACAAAGCAAGGTTTCAACTGATGGGCAAGATGAAGTGAAGTTTCCTTCATCGTGTTAGAGCCTTCAGGGGTTCCTGCATCAGATGTGCTTGAGGCTGAAGGCTGTTTGGCGCTTTCAAAACGCAAAGCCTCTGGAACTGAATGAACAAGGTCAGTTTCAGAAGGCAGCACTTTTCCACAAGGTGTGCTGGCTGCCTCACGTGAAGCAACACACATCACACTGGATTTTGAGAGACTGATTCCAGATGCTGCTGGTAAGCTTGCAGAGGAAGAGGCATGATCTTTCACATCTGCTGATTTATTATCACGATGACACACCCGGACCTGAATGTTTGTCACACTGGGCATGTGCCATGGATTGGTTAGGAAATGATCACCAAACCTAGCAGGATTCTTTGGGGTCTCATCACTGTTCTTCTTGTTTTGATACTTGGAACTTTCTCGTGTCTTTTTTTCCTTGGCTCCATCTCTGCTCATGCTCTTGATTCTTTGTTTGGTAGTCCCACTCAATTTCTTTTTCTGGTGTTTTGAAGCTTTTCTCACAGACTTAAATATTTTAGAAAGATTCAGTTTCAACATTATCTTTTCTTTTTTTGTGCCATTAGATGAGTCAGCGACTTCTAACAGCTCTAGGGATGGAGGCTTTGCCTCAGCTTGAACCTCTTCCTCTGTATTCCCTCTCTTTTTCAGTTTTTGTCCTAATTTGTTAATTTCTCTCTGTGGCAAAGACGTGGACACGTCTTTTTCTGTCGAACCTGGGGGTGAGGGATAAACATAGCTGTAGCTGTCTTGTTCCGTTTGGTCCGGTTCGGCGTCACACAGGTTTCTGTGAACATGGGCTCTGTCAGAAACTTTTTGTTGTATTGTTTCCCATGCCACTGAAAAGGAAGTGCTGTTTTGCACAGGCATTTCACCAAACTGCCTTTCTTTGCTGCTTTCATCCCCAGCAAGTGTCTGGCCAGATGTATCATTATACACATGTCCGTGCTCTTCTAAAGGATTCTTGTTGTGCCGATCTAACTGGTTGGCAACCTCAGACTTCTCAATACTCTTAAGTCTAGAAATGACCTCCATCAAATCAAGACCTGGCATACTGTCTGATGAAGAAGGTGAAGGGCTGCTAGGTGCGACAGTTGTATGTGGTAGTAAGGCTGAGTCCTGATTCTGGCAGTGCAATTCTTGCTTCAGTGAATAGTGATGACTGATGTGACCCTCACTTTCAACACAACTCTGGGACTGAAGAAAAGATCGCTGCTGTTGCTCTAGCCCATATTTTTGGTGATATTTCCGATGATTTACAGTGAAAAGAGAAACGTGTTCTGAAGCAGTCGCAACATTCTCTGATGATTGTTTAAGCTGATAACTTTGACAATGGTTGGTCTTACAAGATCGAGTCTGCTTGCAGGTTTTCACCACTACAGTTTCTCTGTGATGCTGAGATTGCAGCTGTGAATCATGTGCAACATGGCTGTCACAGTCTGATAGTAGTCTCACCTCATTATCAGTATCATCAAGCAGTGAAGGTAAATCATATTTCTGACTAGAGAGGTCATCAAAACTGTTCATATTTTCATGTTCAATCTGCTCTGGAGAAAGTCTACACAAGACCTCCTTCTGGTTCCAAATGACAAGATCTACTTGTTCCTGTGGCAGAAAATCCTTCAAATCCATTGCTGAAGCACTGTCATACTCATAGGTGTGACTGTGAAGAAGGTGATGACAATGACTTTGATCATGAGCTACCATGTTGGATGATTGCGTAGTACTGCAAGCAACAAGTGCCTCGAATGGTGGATCATTCTTGATGATAGGAGTCTGTCTGGTCATTAGGCCCAGACCCACTCCAGGAGGCCCTTTCAAGAGAGCTGCAGGAATGCAAACAACAACAGAGGGCCTCTGGCCAAAATCAACAAAATCTGTGAATGGATTTCTAACAGCACCACCACCTGTGGCACTGCTCGAGTCATGTGTTAATGAAGAGGAACACAAAGCAGGAGATAACTTGGACAATGACTGCTGAAGATGACACACTTGAAAGCATGCTTCAGTAGATCGCACAACTGTAGAATTTTGAATGTCATCAGTGACAAGTATTCTTGTTTGTTCCCATGCAGGCCTAATCAGATTTGTGGCTGAAAAAGATAGAAGAAAATATATACTACAGGTGTATCACAAAATGACAATTCTAATAAGTAGAACCTCCTACGAGCAGTCACCCCTACTATGAGAACCAACTACAACAGATGACGCTGAAATTGCAAGCAAGTGCCTCCTGTGGCTGTGAAAAAAAAAAAAAAAGAAGTCTGGAGCAACGTGCTGAACATTTTGGGTACTACATGAAAGCTGGAATTGTTGAATGAGACACTGACCTGGTAAGGGATGCAACTAAATTTTTCCGCAGATGTCCTGGGTTTGCCAAAAATGAACAGGACATAATGGCCACCATACAGAAATTTAATACTGACAAGCAAAACAAATGCAACATCATCTGATGTCGCATTCATTTGCTCGTCAGTATAGTAGGTACACATAAGTCAGCGTTTCGTGAGCAGTCACTGCGTGCAATGCAGACAGACTGCTAATGTGCTACACAAAATACAAAGTCCAAGACAACAGGAAAGTGATCGGACATAGGAAGCTTCAAGGCAATTATAATAGGACCTACTGACACCTACATTAATCGGACATTTTATCCCTGCAATCCGACTATGACCGATGGCTTGTTTCATCCCTGCCTGGTGTTGCTCTATGTGAGGGACTCTTTGAACCACTGACAAAAACTTCTCACATTCAATGAGCCTATCAAAGATCCTCCTAATAGCTTAACCTTCAATGTACTACTACTATCATAATAAAAAAAAGTATATTGGCATTATCTTGTGGGTGTCTGCTCACCAAGATGTGAGCACACCCATACCAATAATAAAAACAGCACAGAAACCAAAACAACATCAGAAGCTGTATTACCATACTGTTGAGTAGGTAACAAGTTATGAAATTTTGCTTTAATAAATAACCCATTTAATCCAACAGCCGCATTACCAAACTTTGGAGGTGTCACCTCACAACTATGTACTTATGATAATTCAAGGATAGTGTCAGATTAGCTTGGTGCCTGAAGGCCTAAGGGCACCACGCTGTCCTGGCACCACCCTTGAATTATCATGGTCAGTCTATCGTCCAAACTGAAATGTAGCCTTCATAGGAACACACACTAATCTGAAAAAAATCAGATCAGAAAAACTCGATTTTGTCAGAAAATGGCATTTTTTTTTTTTTTTACCTATTTCTTGATCCCATGTGACCTTGACCTTTAAGGAAGGTCACTCAAATTGTATGTTTAGAAAGGTCTTGCCACAAAGTATCCTTGGGCCAAGTTTGAAGACTGTGGCTTAACTCATTCTACCCCAAGACCGAAATCCCCAAATTTTGCCATTGTCCTCTGAAGACTGCATTGCAGTGCAGGACTCAGATCGACCATGATAGTTTAAGGGTGATGCCAGAATAGCTTGGCACAAATAGGCGCCAAGCTATTCTGGTATCACCCTTGAACTATCATGGTCGATCCATATCTTGCTGTGGTGTGTCTGGGGTAGAATGAGTTAAATAGTCTCAGAGAAAATGTCAACTTTAAAGTTTACCACGGACTACGGTGGATGGATGGACGACCACTGGCCCAGAGTGACTCATTTTTGATTCGCATGTGAGCCAAAGACAAATACAATTTCCGATACATACACACCAATCTATAAACAGATACACAGTTCATCTGATAGGCAGTGGAACCCTCCCCCAATTCTCCTTCTGTTACGTTCACAAGGCAATGGAAAACTTCTGTTATGTGGATTGTAAAACGAAGGGTAGAATATTCGAGTCAAGACAACATTGAAAACCCATTGTATCGGCAAATTTTACCAATCAAAACCTGTTGTGGAGCAGATTGCTTTAACTCATTCGTGGCCAGCCGCATCCGGATGCGGCTGGCTGGCCGCAAATGAGTTAAGATGTGACTAGCAGAAATGTTGAAAAGAAAAGGGGAGACTGCCAGTGCTAATATTTTAGGAAGGTTACAAAGTAAAGTAGATAATAGCACTGTCAGGGGAGAGAAGTGTGCATGATCGACCAGTGATCATAGATCTACTGTGGCCAAAGCACACACACAAAAAAAAAAAAGATAGGAAAGAGAGGGGGCGCTAAAAAAGTGACTGAAAGCAATGCATATGGAAGTCCCCCCCAAAGGGGGGCGTATCACATATCCCACTGTTCCAGCCACTCAATGCATGGAAATTTAAATCTAGGTCCCCCCAAAGCGGGTCCAGATATTTAGCCGGTGTGGACAGCTGTTTCGGTCTTGGCGACCTCTTCAGCACACCATCGGTGATACTGGAGGAGGCAGGAATTTCTGCCTACCTGCAAAGACAACCACATTTTACTGTGGTGTCTGCAGGGGCATACATTCCATGCCACCACCTAGAGCTAAATTTCCATGCACCCTAAAAGAGAACCTACCAAAAGGGGGGAAGGGGTTGCAGTCGATATTGTAGTAGTAAATGAAAAGAAAAGGAGAGACTGCCAGTGCTAATATTTTAGGAAGGTTACAAAGTAAAGTAGATAATAGCACTGTCAGGGGAGAGAAGTGTGCATGATCGACCAGTGATCATAGATCTACTGTGGCCAAAGCACACACAAAAAAAAAGAAGATAGGATAGAGAGGGGGCGCTAAAAAAGTGACTGAAAGCAATGAATATGGAAGCCCCCCCCCCCCCCCCCCCCCCCCCGAAGGGGGGCGTATCACATATCCCACTGTTCCAGCCACTCAGTGCATGGAAATTTAAATCTAGGTCCCCCCAAGGGGGGTCCAGATATTTAGGCGGTGTGGACAGCTGTTTCGGTCTTGGCGACCTCTTCAGCACACCATCGGCGATACGGCCCCCTCTCTTTCCTATCTTTTTTTTTTTGGTGTGCTTTGGCCACAGTAGATCTATGATCACTAGTCGATCATGCACACTTCTCTCCCCTGACAGTGCTATTATCTACTTTACTTTGTAACCTGACATCAATGTTATTACTTACAAGTTATAGTAAATGAAAATATGGCAACAAAATGAAAACAAACCAACAAGAAGGCAAAGAAAGATTAAAACTAAATCAAAATAATTCAAAAGTTCAGACAAAAAGAAACAATAAAAGAAAAGCCATTATGGCTCACGTGTATGATCGATTTACATGTGTGACCTTTGTGACAAGGGCTGACTTCTGCAGCAGCAAAATCCAGGTTTTCTGAAAATGTAAACATTTTTCATCGCCCCCCCCCCCCCCCCCCCCCCCCTTTGTGACGAGTCGACTAGATTAGTATGAATAGGAAGGTCTTATCATCAGCAATCTTTGTGCCAAATTTGGTTGAAAAATTTGCAAAAATGTGGATAATACCTAAGATTTTATCAAAAATTGGCATTGTACACACATTTGCCAGCCTCTTGTGACCCTTGACCTTTTCCTTTCGAAGGGGTCATCCAAATTAGAATGCATAGATAGGTCTTACCATCAGGTATCTCTGTACCGAGTTTGAAGTTGTGAATAGTATTTGAGAAAATACATCTTTTGTCAAAATATGGCCATTTTTAACCTATATCCTGAGCTGTCGTGACCCTTGACCTTTCCGAGGGATAAACCAAATTAGTGTGCATAGAAAGGTCTTACCATCAGGTATCTCTGTAGCAAGTTTGGGTTTAAAGTTGTGAACAGTATTTGAGAAAAAAACATCTTTTGTCAAAATATGGCTATTTCTCACCTATTTCCTGAGCCCTTGTGACCCTTGACCGTTTTGAGGGATCAACCAAATTAGAAAGGTCTTACCATCAGGTACCTTTGTACCAAGTTTGCGTTTAAAGTTGTGAATAGTATTTGTGACAAAATTAATTATGTCAAAATATAGCTATTTTTGACATATTTCCTTATCCCCTGTGACCTTGACCTTTGTGAGAGGTCACTCAAATTGATATGTTTAGAAAGGTCTTGCCACAAAGTATCCTTGGCCCAAGTTTGAAGACTGTGGCTTGAATAGTCTCTGAGAAAATGCCAACGTTAAAATTTACCACGGACGACAAAGGACGGACGCCGGACGAAAGACCACTGGCCAAACATAGACTTACTTTTGCTTCGCACGTGAGCCAAAAAGTGAAAATCACTGAAAGAATAAAAAATATTTGGTGCTGAAAAACTGAAATTATTATTTACCGATAAATAAATTATAACTACTGTATGGAAGTAAATGATATAACACCTGTGTGATGTGGCTTTGTAATGCAAGACAATACATGCTTTTTGTCTACCATAAATAGGGTAGATTTTGAAATGGGGCTGGTCGGAGCACATGCACATGACGTTTTTGGCATGCAAGGTAAAAATTCTGGCAAAGAAGTAACAAGATAAAAATGTCACGTCTATCTACGCAAACCTTGCTAGAGAACGTCTTTTGGGCGCCAAAGCGCCGTATGTGTGTGTGTGTGTGACAACGGACTAGAGCCAGCGTTTGAGGACAGACATGCTTGAAATTGTATATTGTCAGCTGGCTATCAGTGTGTCACAATACTGCAGGTCATGAGGTCATCGGTGTGATGTACACACATGTCAGTGTACAGATGTTCTCCAGCATCCCTTTGACATAATTTTTCACGAGAAAGTATAATAACCTTCCGGACTCGCTATGCTGTCAAAATCACAATGCGGGTTCCGCTGGACCTGCTAGAATTTAAAAGTAACGATCGTGCGTAGTGCACCAAGGGCGTGCATGTGGTGCTCGCAAAGCGAGTCCACAGTGCCTAGTTTGACCTTTCATTCTTTACCCCTCGGAAACACGCACCGTCTTCCATCATTTAAACAGGACATTAGTATTTATATCCACTTTCTGCACTTCAATCACTTTAACATCTCACACATCGAGGTTTACGTAAGCATCATTGGAAAGGACAAAATTTTAATGCACCCTCGCAGTAGAACTACCTCTCTGAATCGAGTGAATGAGAACCGCAACAGAGAAAAACATGTTACGACCAGCGCTGTGTATCACACATCGTAGTTTTCAGATAACTAGCTCATAACTGTATGATAAAACAGGTTTAAGTCTTGCAAAAACAATAAGAGATACTACTGAAGATCATGAAATCTGAAAATCACTAGCGCTCGTGGAACTATAGGAAGATTGACAAAGACTGTAGATTACATACCGATTCAGCAGGAAAGTGACAAATTCCAAGTGGGTTGTCAAGCCAAGCTCTTGCTTTACACATTGCCATATGACGATATTCCCTTGTCCGATGTCAATTCTACTTAGGGGGATCTCGTCTCTCTTCCTCTTTCTTCAATTCCGAGTCTGTCAATTGTCAGTATCTGCGCGAGTCAACGATACTTTCTTTTTTTCTTCGCTGGTTCATCCGCCATCTTGTCTCTGATTGGTTATAATTATGCAGATGACCTGAGGTTGTATAGAATAGTTGACGTCAACTACCAGCACCTATCAGAAGCAATCTTTTCATGGATCCCACAAAAGATTCCGGTGGGCTTTTTTTCACTTTGAACGAACGAAAGAAAGCATTTTGTGGGAGAATATGGTGATCACCATTTAAGTGGGTATGGATACTGAATCCCAGTAAAAGCTTTTTTGCGAACTGAAGTCTTAAAAAAGGTCGGGTGTGCCCCTTTAGCATGGTGACAACCTGATACAATGCTTTTAATTATCAGCCCAACTTTGTTTTGCAAAGGAAAAAAAAACAAGATGAGATTAAACGTAACCCACAAAGTCCCTTCTCTATTAAAGCTGTCCTCACTGTCAAGGGTCTCTACCTTTTGTCTTTTGACCTGATTCTGATGCTGAAATATCTGCTATTGAACAAGATGAGGATTTCATCCCAAAGTCTACTGTATTGTTTGGAGCTCACATGCGTTTTTCTTTTAGGAACATTCACAGTTTTTCACATTCTTATGCTTATCTTTCTGATCCATTTCCTTCCTCTCCAAGCCAACCTCTGATCGACACACACAAATAAAGATGGACACACGGCGCTTCCCGCCATTAGTACGCTCTGGGGATGGAGTAGCGACAGGAATTCTGAAGAAAAATAGCACGAGCAGCAAAATGACGTCACTACAAGCTTGACCCTCGCGCTGGGACCATATGGCGTTGAGGCGCGTCCCCTGGGTGGTGGATAGGGGGTCCCTCGTGAGAGGGGTGCACCGAATAAAATAAGGTGCCATGAACCAACATGGTCTAAGGGAAGGTGACCCCGACAGAAAACCCCTGGTCTTTCTAGTAAGGGGGTTGGGCGTGGGGGTAGCTTCCCCACCCTGCAAAAAAGGAAATAGCTACAAAAATGCCAACGAAAAGACTAACAGTAATTCCTTTCCTGGAGGAGGAAGGTTCTTCTACCAGAAGACTTATGACGTCCTGTGGTGAAAGCCGGAAGTCTTCGGAAGCCACAGGACCGAGCCGCCTCTCTCTATCCAGGGATACAACCATGGGCACATGGAACGTCAAGACCATGTACCAGAGCGGCAAGACCGCCCAGATAGCAGCGGAAATGCAAAAGTACAACCTTTCCCTGCTAGGTATCAGTGAAGCCAGATGGACGCAGTCTGGCCAGAAAAGGCTGTTAAGTGGGGAGATGATTCTGTATTCAGGTCATGAAGAGGAGAATGCCCCCCATACAGAAGGTGTAGCATTCATGCTGTCACCACTGGCACAGAGAGCGCTGATGGGCTGGGAACCTCTTGGGCCAAGAATTATCACAGCAGCCTTTAGAACCAAGAAAAAGCTCAAGCTGAACGTCATCCAGTGTTATGCGCCCACTAATGACAGTGACGAGGAAGAGAAACAAGAGTTCTACGACCGACTCCAGAGTGCCTTGGACAAATGTGCGGAGCGAGACATCACCATCGTCATGGGCGATTTTAATGCCAAAATAGGGGAGGACAACACCGGATACGAAGAGGTGATGGGGAGACAGGGACTAGGGGAGATGAGTGAGAACGGGGAGAGGTTTGTAGACTTTTGTGCTCTAAACCGACTTGTCATTGGAGGCAGCATCTTCCCACACAAAAGAATACACAAAGCAACTTGGGTCTCACCTGACCATACAACAGAGAACCAAATAGACCATATCTGCATTAGCAAGAAATTTAGAAGATCCCTTCAAGATGTTCGAGTGAGGAGGGGAGCAGATGTCGCCTCCGACCACCATCTGCTTACCTTAACTCAATCAGCACTGGCTGTTTTTTCGTTAGCAATGCTCTGTATACTGGCTGTTTCGATGGGTTAGAAAAAAATTCATAAAAAAAAAACTTTCTGACAAATGTAAATACAATTTTCAGGTTAGTTGATTAGTAAATGGGTGCATGCATATACAAAAATTTGAGTTACTAACCCCAAAAATGTATATTCTGGAGCATAGTAAAGATACCACTTATTTTTCACACTGCACTTCCAAGTGTAATCGGTTATCAGTTCACTTGTGACCCACCGAACAGTTCAATCAGATGCATTCTTCTCACTCTCTGCTGGTTCAAAATCGCTATCACTGTCTTCAGCAGCCTCTTCTGCATCCGAATCCTCAATCTGGATGATTTCTATCACTTCTCTGACAGTAAATTGACGATTACTTTGCGCTCTTGTGGTGAGTGAAGCACACAGAAATGCCATGTTGTTTCGCAAATGTAAGCAAAGCTAGTATGTTCGAAAAGCACGCTCTACTTCAGTAACTGTGAGGCCTAGTGATAAAAATAGGAATGAGGGTCATTGTACGAAAACAGAGCTGCACACTAGGCAGGTTAGTTTCGTATTCAGTAATCCCCAGTTCTTGTAGAAGGCGGCCAACTTCACAACCCGCGATCCCGGTGATCAGTGTGCAAGCGTTGTGCAGGCCATCACCGGGATCGCGGTGATCCGGGTGGAGTGAGTTAAGAATGAAGCTCAAGCTAAAGAAAAGCCGCACAGAGACAACAAGAAGACAGCGCTATAATGTAGGCCTCCTGAGAGAAACTGGAGTTAGAGAAGAGTTCAAACTAGTGCTGTACAACCGGTTTCAAGCGCTACAGGAGCTAGTAAATGAAGAGGAGGTGGTCACCACAGAGCAGCAGTGGAAGGCAGTTAGAGAGGCGCTGAACTCAACCTGCAAAGACACTGTAGGGTTCAGGAAACACCATCACAAGGACTGGCTGTCGGCACAAACCTTGAAGAAGATAGAAGTGAGGAAGCAGAAGAAAGCAGCTGTCAACAACAGTCGCACGAGAGCAGCCAAAGTAAAGGCACAGGGGGAATACTCGGAAGCCAACCGCGAGGTGAAGAGTAGTATCAGGGCAGACAAGAGGGCCTACACAGACAGCCTGGCAGCAGAGGCAGAAAAGGCAGCAGGCAGCGGCAACATGAAACAACTCTACGACATTACCAGAAGATTGTCAGGCAAGTATGGCCATACAGAAAGACCAGTAAAAGACAAAGAAGGCAAGCCATTGGCATTGCAGACAGAGCAGACCAACTCGACAGATGGGCCGAGTATTTTGAAGAGTTACTGAACAGACCTAGCCCACCCGACCCCCCAGACATCCAGCTGGCAGAGACCGACCTACCCATCAGCTGTGACAGACCCAGCCGGGAAGAGATCAGAAGAGCAGTGGCATTCTTGAAGAACGGCAAAGCAGCAGGCCCAGATGGCATCCCAGCGGAGTCTCTGAAAGCAGACCTAGAGACAACAGTGGAGATGCTGTACCCACTGTTTGAAAAGATCTGGGAAGAGGAGGTGATGCCGGCTGACTGGAAGGAGGGGTACCTAATCAAGCTTCCCAAGAAAGGCGACCTCAGCAAGTGTTCCAACTACAGAGGTATCACCTTGCTGTCAGTACCAGGAAAGGTCTTCAACAGGATCATCCTGGAGAGAATGAAGAGCTCCATTGACCCCCAGCTGAGAGACCAGCAAGCAGGATTCAGGAAGAACCGATCATGTACAGACCAGATCGCCACTCTCCGCATCATCGTGGAACAGTCTCTGGAGTGGAGCTCCCCGCTGTACGTCAACTTTGTAGATTATGAGAAAGCATTTGACAGTGTGGACCGAGAGACTCTGTGGAAACTCCTACGACACTACGGTGTACCCACAAAGCTCGTCCGCCTGATCAAGAGCAGCTACGATGGCATGACATGTCGCGTGATCCACGAAGGGCAGTTCACCAGGGAGCTCCAGGTCAGAACCGGTGTCAGGCAGGGGTGTCTGCTGTCTCCGTTCCTCTTTCTACTGGCCATAGACTGGGTCATGAAGATGACCACAGAGCACAGACGAAGTGGAATACAGTGGACACAGCTTGACGACCTCGATTTTGCAGAGGCATTACTGTCCCACACTCATCAACAAATGCAGGACAAGACCACGAGACTTGCTGACATCTCGTCCCAAGTGGGCCTCACCATTCACAAACAGAAAACAAAGACAATGAGGCTGAACGCAACCAGGGAAGAACCAGTCTTGCTTGCTGGCACCCCGTTGGAGGAGGTGGAGTCCTTCACCTATCTCGGGAGCATCATAGACAAAAAAGGCGGCACTGATGCAGATGACAGAGCACGAATTGGTAAAGCCAGAGCAGCCTTTCTCCAGTTGAAAAATGTGTGGAGCTCCAGAGAGCTGTCACAACACACCAAAGTCCGGATTTTCAACTCCAATGTAAAAGCAGTTCTCTTATATGGAGCAGAGACTTGGTTGGAGATTGACAAAAACCACAGTCAACAGCTACAGAGTACAGACCTTCATGAACAGTTGCCTTAGAAGAATTTTGAAAATCCACTGGCCAGAGAAGATCAGCAACATCAGACTCTGGGAGAGAACAGAGCAGATAACAGCAGAGAATGAAATTGGGCGAAGAAGATGGGGATGGATCGGTCACAGTCTGAGAAAGCCAGCTTCCAGTATCACTAGGCAGGCATTGTCATGGAACCCCCAGGGAAAGAGGAAAAGAGGTAGGCCGAGAAACTCCTGGCGTCTAGACCTCCAAGCAGACATCAAGAGACTGGGAACCACCTGGAGTAGAATCGAAGGAGAAGCACAGGACAGGAGTTGCTGGAGGTCTCTCGTCGACGGCCTATACCCGGGTAGGGGCGACAGGCGTAAGTAAGTAAGTACAAGCTTGACGTCATGGCATCGCTAGTCTCACGACACCGTGTACACAGTGACAAAATTGATGTTTCACATCACTCATTTGAAAGCCTCTTCCAGGGCTGTTTTGTTCCACACAGCCTCTTTCAGGGCTGACTGTTTGACGGGAGTATATAGTGGATCCAAAACTTGCAAAAAAAGAATTAATTATTCTTCAAAAGGTTGAAGAGGTACAAAGCTGACTAACGAACTCATCCAATGTCTCTCTCTAAACTAGCTATATCCCCAATTTCAAGTGACAATTACGGACTCTAATCTGGGTCAACCGACTTTCTATAAACGGCCTTTTATGTCTTCAAAGAGACATCCAGTTACAACATGCTCGGATGCTCTCTTAGCCACCCCTTAATTAAAGTATTTCATCAAGTTTCAAGCTTGTACGTACAGCAATATCTGAGATTCTCATGTCTACATACATACACGCGCACACACACTTCCTTTCACGCTAAATGTATGCTCAGCAGTGAGGTTAGCGTAACCAGACATGACAAAATTTTTATCTTGTTACTTCAGTTGTCAGAGGTTTAGGCCTGCACGCCTTTGACATCATGGACATACTGTTAAATTCGCCCCACCGCTACCCATCCTAAATAGTCCCAGGGCTTCTGTTTTTTACAACAGGTTAAAGGATCTGTAGACCCCCAGGTATAAATTTTAGAGGGTACACAGATCCCCATCTGAGCATAATAAAGGGTCCGCAAATTTATTTAAAAACAAGAAAGGCGAAGCCATTATGACTCATGTGTATGACTGATTTACATATGTGTGACCTTTGTGACAAGGGCTGGCTTCTGCAGCAGTAAAATCCACGTTTTTTCGCACATCTGTCAACCCCCCCGTGACCCTTGACCTTTGTGATGAGTCAACTAAATTAGTATGCATAGAAAGGTCTTATCAGCTATCTTTGTACCAAATTTGGTTGAAAATTTTGAAAAAAAAATTGGGAAAAAATACAATTTTATCAAAAATCAGCATTTTACACACATTTGCCAGCCTCTTGCGACCCTTGACCGTTCCGAGGGGTCATCTAAATTAGTATGCATAGATAGGTCTTGCCATCAGGTATCTATGAACCAAGTTTGGGTTTTAAGTTGTGAATAGTATTTGAGAAAAAACATCTTTTGTCAAAATATGGCTATTTTTCACCTATTTCCTGAGCTCTTGTGACCCTTGACCTTTCCGAGGGATCAACGAAATTAGTACGTATAGAAAGGTATTACCGTCAGGTATCTTTGTACAAAGTTTGGGTTTGAAGTTGTGAATAGTATTTGAGAAAAAAAAAGTATGTCCAAATATAGCTATTTTTGTCCTATTTCCTGATCCCCTGTGACCTTGACCTTTGTGAGACGTCACTCAAATTGGTATGTTTAGAAAGGTCTTACCACAAAGTATCCTTGGGCCAAGTTTGAGGAATGTGGCTTGAATAGTCTCTGAGAAAATGCCAACGTTAAAGTTGACCACGGACGACGGCGGACAGACGACAGACGGACGATCACTGGCCCAAAACATACTCACTTTTTCTTCAGACGTGAGGCAAAAACTTCATCATCTGTATGTTTTTTTTAAAAATAAATTATCTCATTTCGCTCTCTTCTTTAAATTTGTTGTGACAGTGTGCTTTAGCCATGGAAATACAGCCATGAACTCTGAAAACTGTGAATCGCAGCGGCGGTGCCACACACGGCCCAGGGGTATCATTTCTGGTAATGGAGACTGCGGTGTCGAAGTGCAACTTTCTTCTAAGCGTCTACGATTATGGCACTGTGATGATCAGACAGTGTAGAATTGAAGAATCCGAAGCATTCCAGCTTGCTTTGCTTTTTTTCCGTCATTTACAACTTTGTTCAGGATCGAAAGTGAAACGCACGATGCGGTATCCCATTATAGTATGAATGGTGACGTCGCAGCAAGTAACGCGTTCAACATGTAGCGCGCACGTTGTAATAACATGCTGACACCACAGTTTGCCCGTCCAGTTACACTCGCACAGACCCCGGAATCGGGGTGATTCTGAACGCTGCTGCGACCAATTCATTCATTCATTCAGTCCTCTCTGCGCCGTCTGGTGCTTGAGGCGACGGCAAGGGAGCGCCACTTTTGTCTGTCAGCTGCTATTTTGGGTGCTGTTTGCAGAGTAAGGCCTCTGTTCTTGAGCTCTCGCTCCACGGTTCGGCGCCACGTCTCCTTTGGTCGCCCACGGTTTCTCTTCCCCTGTGGTGTCCATCTCAGTGCCACCCTTGGTAATGAGTCAGGTGACATTCTGCAAACGTGGCCTAGCCATCTCCATCTCCGTGTGGCGATGGTTTCAGCGATGCTGTCTGCGCCTGCTCTCTTCCGTAGTTCCTCGTTTGTAATCATGTTTGGCCAGAAGACCTTCATGATCCGTCGCAGGCACTTGTTCTGGAAGACATCCAGCTTGCGTTCCGTAGCGGTAGTGGATTTCCAGCATTCTGACCCATATAGAAGGACACTCAGCACGTTGCTCTTAAAAATACGGAGCTTGGTGTGGATGCTCAGGCTTGTGGTCCTCCAGATGGGTTTCAGCATTGCGAAGGCTTGGTTGGCTTTGCTGATTCTTGTGGTGATCTCCCTTGTGCAGTCTCCATCTGTGGTAACCTTGCTGCCCAGGTACGTGAACTCGTCCACCTCTTGCAGAGGTTGGTCATTGATGGTGATTGGGTCGCCCACTATGGTGTTCTTCCTCATGACTTGAGTCTTCCTAATGTTGACCCCGAGACCTATGGAGCTTGCTGACTGTGTCAACTGTTGTGTCTTCTGTTGCATGTCCTGGTTTCTGCTTGCCTGCAGCCCGATATCATCGGCGTAGTCGAGGTCATCCAGCATTGAGGTCAGCGTCCACTGAATTCCCTGCCTCCTTCCCTCTGTGGTGCGGCGCATGATCCAATCAATTGCCATTGAGAATAGGATTGGCGAAAGAATACATCCTTGTTTCACTCCGGTTTCCACCTTAAACGGTTCGGTGAGCTGGTTGTTGTGGACGACTCTGCACTCAAAATTCTTGTACAGGGACCTGATGACGTTGACAAGTTTCTGGGGGATTCCATAGTATCGCAGGATTTTCCAAAGGGAGTCTCGATGCAGACTGTCGAAGGCCTTCTCAAAGTCTACAAAGACCACATAGAGGGATCCATTCCATTCGTTAGACTGCTCAAGGATCTGTCTCAGTACGAAAATATGGTCAATGCAGGACTTGCCTTTCCTAAAACCTGCCTGCTCCCGGCGAAGGATGCCATTCACTGCTGTGCTGCGACCAAACGAGCGGCTAAACGAACCAACTCTTCACTAAAAATAGAACGACTGTCGCCTACCTCTGTTAGGTTACGCACGGTAGCGCAAGGATGGTGCGTCTCGGACGTAGATGCACTGAATTTTAGTGGGTCTGACTACCCCTTAGTTACATTTTTAGTACGCGATTTTGAGTTTTAATGCGTCATAGACGCACAGACGCACTAAAACGTAAAAAGAGATAAAAATGATCTTCATGCAAGGGAACAAAGGCTGCATGCAAAAGGAATGAGGTTTCAAATATACCACTCTCAGTCTCAGCAAAAGTAGGAGGATAATCATGAGAATTGGACATGGAAAATGAGCTTGGTGCCAGTGGATCCATGGTAATGGTTGATGAGCTGTGTACAGATGATATAGTGGCAACAGAACTAAGAAGAGTGTCACACCATTCAGAATCCAGACTAAAAAGATGACTAATCAATCCAGACCAAAAAGGTGACTGCCAAGCGTGTGAAATGCAAAGAAGTACCCAACGGAGAAAGAAACACGCTTAGAAAAAACGGTACAACACAATTTATTAATATTTCGGGTAAATACCCTTTGTCAAAATAGACAAACAAACAGAGACATTAGCCGCTACTTATCTTCTGATGCAGAAGATAAGTAGCGGCTAATGTCTCCGTTTGTTTGTCTATTTTGACAAAGGGTATTTACCCGAAATATTAATAAATTGTGTTGTACCGTTTTTTCTAAGCGTGTTTCTTTCTCCGTTGGGTACTTCTTTAAAAAGATGACTGCCAAGCATATACAATGCAAACTAATTTCCAACAAAGACAGAAACACTTAGAAAGGACAAGTGCAACATAATTTATTAAACTGTGTTGCACCTGTCCTTTCTAAACATGTTTCTTTCTTTGGTGGAAAGTAAACATTTAGATTGTACATTGCTTAACGTCCCGACAGCAACAAGGCTTTCTCAGGACGTGCCTGCACTGCTTGTGAAAAAAAAAAAACAACTAAACAGAACATTGAATGTATGTCGCCAGCCGGTCAAATACGTTAAATAAACCTAACACATGGGGCCTAAATAAAGCTAAGACCATTTAGCAACACACATCCAATATCAAGAGCTACAGGCAGTGCAGACAGTAGGGAGAGTTTTAAAAAGGCAAATACAGGTGAATGGACCTCGGGTAGACAGAAACACATGCCCCAGAATAGAGAGGAAAACTCACCCTGTGGGGCTGACCAGGGTGACCCTGGGAACTAAAAAGTACCTAACCCCACCGAAGTCCCCCAGGGCAGACCCGGGTGGGGGTAAACATTTAGAGCACACTAAACCCTCTCCCAACTTATCCTCAAACTCTGTTTAACTCTTTCACTGCCACATACAATCCAAATCATTCATTGACAGTACAAGCCAGATCTAAAAGCTGTACCTGCCAGCGCCACTCACTTTTACTAGTTTTAGATACATGACACGTTTTCAGAGTGGCTACAGCACTGATTTTAGTAAACTTGATATGAAAATGCACACACTTATAAAACAAGAATGGCAAAGCCCGTATGGCTCATGTGTACGACTGATCCAAAACTTTGATAAAAATAAGATTCTATGGAAAAACTGGCATTTTCACACATCTCTCAACCTCTTGTGACCTTGACCTTTTTGAGGGGTCATCCAAGTCAGTATGCACAGAAAAGTTTTACCATCAGGTATATCTGTACCATGTTTGGGTTTAAAGTTGAAAATAGTATTTGAGAAAGAAAAAAGAAATTGTGAAAATTTGCCTGTTTTTTTCTTTAAACCTATTTCTGGACCTCCTGTGACCCATGATCTTTCCAAGGGGTTATCTAAATAAGTAATGCCTCTTTATACTAAGTTTGGGCTTGATGTTGAAAATAGTATTTGAGAAAAAACAATTTTTTGTGAAAATATAGCACTTTTTGACTTATTTCTTGACCCTTATGACCTTGACCTTTGTAATAGGTCACTGAAATTGGTATGTTTAAAAAGGTTTTGCCACAAAGTACCCTTGCACCAAGTTTGATGACTGTAGTTTGAATAGTCTCTGTGGAAATGCCAACGTTAAAGTTTAACCGGGGACACCAGATGGATGACCACTGTCCCAGAACACACTCACTTTTGTTTCATATGCGAGCCAAAAATGATCTGCGTACAAGTGTGTATATCTGTTTAAAAAAATGATGTTAACAATTTTAGGTTTACAAGGGAGACGAATAGAGAAAATTATGGTTTTAACACAATGTGTCTTCAAAGATCAACTTAGGCAAAATGCACAAAACCGGACAAAAAAGGCATTCAAACAAAAGTTTATTCACCTAACTTTATGTAGAAACACCAAATATATCTGTAGCACACTTAACAAAAAATTACCAAATGGAAAGGAACCTCTAACACGTCACTAATGCTGAAGTCAACACAGTCCATGCACCAACTCATAACTTCTCCCAAAGATTGTTGCAAAGTTGCATATGTCCAGAACTGTAGTTTCATGTAACACTAACAAACCATGAAATGAATTGACCTGTTCATCATGATGCATTTTACACATTTGCCAACCCATACAACACTTCATCACGTCTGCATCACCGTCGTTTGCACCGGCCATATTATCAACATGTTCACTGCCATCAATAATGTTCTCTCTCTCTCATCTTCCTCCTACAAAACATCGCCGGCTTCTTCACTGTCTAGCTTTGCAATCACAAATCTTGCTTCTGGGTCAGAATATTGCCAAAAATTGTCATCTTTCTTCATAACTATCCGCAACACTTTTTTGCTCATCAGCGGCCTACTTCACATCAGCATTTTTCCTTTAAAAACTTTGTATATTGCCAACAAAAAACACACATTCAAACACAAAGCCAAAGTTTGGACATGTGGCTTACTAGTAAATAAGAACTGAACATGGTTTCTTTTGCCAGGAGAGCTGTACAGGCTAATAATCTAAGTACCACAATTCAACAAAAGATGAAATTGGCGTTGAGCCACGGGTTCGACTGAAGTCGAAATTGGCGATGAGACAAGGATTTGATGGCGGTGAAAGAGTTAACAAAGCGCCAAGTCATCTTTAGCTGAGAAACGAGCACAAACTATGGTGTATGAGTAACAAATTAGCACAATTCAATAACAGAAATTGAGCAATAATTGAGGATCACATGAGTTTACAATAAATGAAATGAAAGTGACAATTACCTAACACACAAAGGGATGAAATAATTTTAAATGACAAACATGTAGTGACAAGAGCTCACCTGCGTGATAAAGGAGACTTAACTGATGATGGTTTTCTCTCCAACACAGCATTGAGAAAGTTCTTCATGTCATCAGCTGTATCAATGTCAGTGGCTTTAGGGGTGGAGGGCTTTCCCTTGTCCGTGGATGAATCAGCTGGGGAGGCTGGAAGTGGAGGGAATTCACGACCGGAACGTGATTGTAGCAGTCCTAATGGCTGAGATGGTGGCACTTTGGGTGTGGATGGTCTCTGGGCTGAGCCAGGAGATCCCTGCGCTGTCCGTCGTTCAGAGTGGTAACTGGGACTAGAGTACCTGCTTGAGTCATCTAGCTTTGGTTTCTTTGCGGACGGTTCCTGTGATACAGGGGTCGGAATGTACACCGGCGTGCCTGGAGGTGGGAGGTACAAGTTCCGGGATCGAGACTGAGATTCTTTGTACATTGGGGACGGTGAGTTGGGCTTGAGAAGTCCGTGGCTCGCATCATCCACACCCTGAGCCTCAGACTCCATCAGTTTCTCTGGTGATGTCGCTGGAGATCTGGGCTTTGAAACACCACCAGAGACGCTCAGATGATCATGACTGGTTGAAGATGTTATGTTGTCATCTTGAACCAAGTCCCTCCTTTGTTCTTTAGGGAATGATGGTGATGAAGACAATGTTATTGATGGCACCGGGATACCCAATGATTCTTGTTTCACAGGCTGATATGCAGCACTAGACTCAATCTCCTCCTGAATCTGTCTCTGGATTTCAAACGCATTCTGCAAGCGATCAGCACTAACGAGGGCAGAGGATGGTGGGTACATCAGGAAGCCTTCATCATAGCCCAGAGGGATGCTCTGGTGCGCCCCTGAGCTGTCCTGACTCGCCAGGTCCGTGGACAAACTGCGATGAAGACGCATCAGGTTGTGCGCCAACACTGGCACATTATTTGGGTCACTGCTCTCTGTTGGATAAAAAATAGGTAATGTAATCACATGCTTTCATGTTAACCTTCGCAGTACATGTACTTCGTGGAGCATAAGTGTCCCATACTTATACATTTATTGTGATGTCTTTCTTGTTTATAAAGACTATATATTGTAACTTCATGTATTCCTCAGATACATGTGGCATCATTGTCCAACTGAAAACAATTATTATAAGAAATGGAATTATTAACATTTAAAGTGGCCATACATTGATTTACACTTCCTGGGGATTATTGTCCCCATACTTTTACATAAGTGGCTGACTGCGGCTACCTTTCCCAACACTCTGCTGCAAGTGTGTTTACATAACCGCAGATGGCAAGCATGACTGGTGGACAATGGTACATACCCAAGAGAAAGAATATAATAAGCATCCAGTGTGGGAACCAGTCTGGCACTGTCCATCTACATCTACATTCAGTTCCAGAAGAAACTCCATCGCAGCCACAGTGCCAGCGCAACCCCAGTAAGAAAGCCATGCCGTTTTTTTTTTTTTATATAAAACTTTATTCCTCGATATACCACAGTCCACTACAGGTACAAGTTCCATATATTCATGGCGTGTTTGTGTTCCATGAATGTACAATTTGCAGTTACGTTACGGTATATACACACTTATTTTTTATTAAAACAGTTGAAATGCAATGCATGCAGACAAATGGTCCGAACACTTATGTATGTAAATGCAAAACATATGAACTGTGTATACATAGCTCAGACACATGCACGTGCTTGTGGCTTTATGGCATACATGTGTGTGATATTCAGGGTTGTGGACAGATACATGTATTTGTGTCAGGTATGATCAGCAGCCTGCTGTGTCGAGAGTGCACTGCATGGGAATTTTATCATCACTATGCGAGTGGTACGGGAATTTCTTGCCCCACGAAGGGTAATTTGTAAGTTTCAACACAAAGCATGGTGAAGGTTAAGCATGCCTTGGAAAGAATGTAACAACCCATTTAAAACCCCAAAGCCATATTTCCCACATTCTGGAGGTGCCACATAACTATGTACCAGTTGCAGGAGATGGTGATCAACTTTGATAATTCAATGGTAGTGCCAGATAAGCTTGGAGACTGATGGCACCAAACTAATCTAAAACTACCCTTGAATTATCATGGTTGATCCATTTCATGCCGTAGTGCAACAGGGCTAAAAGGGTTAGTCCCCTTTGTGCATACAGTCACTGGTACTTTAGAAGTACTGATGGCTTCATGAGGAAGGGGATTAAAAATGTACTGACCAATGCCTATTAATTATAAGAACTTGTCCTGTCTATTGTTTAAACAACTTGCCCAGTTTAGCAGAGTGAAACAATGTGAACCTGTACATAGTGCGCCAAGGCCATCGGGCGCATGTCTGTGTGTGGGAAAACGTCGACCTTGTGCGCACTGGGTACGCAGTGATTGCATTGACCTCTCCAATCTTGTATGCCAACCATATTATCTGTCCTGGTTATGGGCAAATTCAACGCTGCCTTATACATGCATGATTTTCAACAAAGTTGACGCAATCAATTTCAAAGACACCACAAACATGTAATCTTACCTGCCGACAGACTTGCTGATGAAGATGCTCTCCTGTTTGTCCGATTAGGACTCAGCAACCCTGTGCAGCGAAAACACTGAATCACTTAGGCTCATCATAAATCAAAATTAAAAAAGATAATTGTTACTTACAAATGTAGCATTTATTTCCAAAACTGACAAGTTGCAAGGCCTAGAAACAGTAGTAAAAATACAGAATCAGCTGACATCTGTATGGACAGGTGCAATCAAACCGACTGGCACCAGAGACAGATTTTTTTTACCATGTTGCTGTCAGCAACTCTTTTTGTGTCATTTATGATTCCTGCAGGAATCGTCACAACAAAAAGCGCTACCAACAGTGAAAGAGTTATACATTTTAAATAACAAGAATGGCAAAGCCCTTAAGGCTCATGTGCTTGACCCATGCACACAACTGATCGGACCTTTGAGACCTTGACCTTTCCAACCAGTCAGTGAAATAAGAAAGTGTTCAAAAGTTCTAACATATAAAGAAATTGACTTTTGTAACTGCAAAATCCACGTTTTCTCAAAATTTGTGTTTTTCACTTTTGACAACCTCCCATGACCCTTGACCTTTGAGTAATAAACCAAATTAGTATGCATAGAAAGGTCTCATCATCAGCTCCGTTTCTGATAAACGTGGTTGAAAAGTTTTGCAAAAATGCTGATAAAACTAAAATTCTACAAAAAAAGAGATGACCCTTGTGATCAGCTAAATTAGCATGCATATGAAGGTCTTACCACCAGGAATCTTTTTATTTTTTAAAACTATTTCCTGATCTCGTGTGATCCTTGACCTTTCTGAGGGGTCAACCAAATTAATATGAATAGAAAGGTCTTACCATCAGGTATCTCTGTACCAAGTTTGGGTTTGAAGTTGTAAATAGTACTTGAGAAAACAAAAAGTTTGTCAAAATATGGCTATTTTTTACATTTCCTTATACTGTGACTTTCACCCTTGAGAGAGGTCACTGAAATTGGTATGCTTAGAAAGGTCTTGTCCAAAACATCCTTGGGGCCAAGTTTGAATAGTCTCCGAGCAAATGGCAACGTTAAAGTTTACCAGGACGACAGTGGACAGATGACCCCTGGCTCCAGAATATAGACTCACGTTTGCTTTGCATGTGAGCCAAACATGACACAATTTGTGTAAACTTTAACCATTTTATTGCCAGTGTTATGTGTTTTTTTAAAAAATCATTGTAAATTCAATGTCAAAGATGCCCAGCTTTCAAAGGAACATGGATACAAGTGGTTGCAGTAGGAGGCATAGATAAGCCCCCATAACTACATAAGCCCGTAAGGCGTAACTGTGGCAGCTTATGAAGATCTGTACTGTTTTCATCTGTGTGCGGTTCAAATTTTCTCGGCAGTGAATAAGATACCTTTGTCAAATAAATTTAGCATGACTAGAGATAGAAAGAAAAGATTTCATACTTATCAAAAAAACTTATTTTCAACATCAGTATATCAATGGCAAAATTTGCATTTTACATAAATTATGTAAGTAAATGCCCATAAAGCAACATATCCGATGTGGAAACATAAAAGAACAGCAAACACAAATTACCACATAACCTCTCAATAATATTTCTAATCAGACCAGGTATGCAGCTACCCCATTTCCACATGCAGTGACAGGAAGACGGAAAGAAATTTTCTTTAAACAAATCTTGACAGCAACACTAAAAAAGACATGCAAGGGTCATTAAAGCAACGATAATCACAACCAAGACATGCTTGCCAGCAAAAAAGCGGACAAAACTGTGTGTTCACCGACACGGCAGATGAAATTACACCGAGAGTCCGCCAAAATGTAATGCCTACGCTCTTCTTAAATCACATTTCACAAGGTTTTGAGCAAAATTCTATCCAGATATGACCTACATTTGGTGGTTCATTCATAAAATCACCTACTCTGAAGTGCCTGAGTTATGGCTTGAACCATCAAAAATATATCATGCAGTTAGCACGTCTGCTGGAAATGTTGATAAACTGCGATATGAATTGATGCCGCTTGACGAAGCATACATTCACAGGTGCCTCTTAACCCTTTGGCCAGTGGTAGCGCTTTCGTCACCATGATTCCTGCAAGAATCGTCGTGACAAAAAGACTTCTATTTCTAATACCTCTATTTCTAACACCTTTGTTTTGGTCTTAAAGTACCAATATGCATAATTCGGAAGACACATTTCAGCACAGCTTGTATTTATTATGCCTCGTCAACACAACTAATGAACTTTAACAGCAGTTTGGACACACAGCAAACGCACACACGTAATCGCACTTATGTATTTTGCGCTGCCGTTAACATGTCAATCTATTTTTAGCTGTTTCTCGCACTGATGTTTTTTAAAACAGAGTGGAATCATTGACAGGTTACTTGATATTAATACTACATGCACTGAACTGGATTCTCCTGTGTCTAAATGAACCATAGCTAGACCTACGTGTAGCGTTTCGAAACCATCTGTCACAGAAGTGTATCTTTAAACAGTTACGGCGGTAGTGGGCCTTTAACCCCTTCACTGCCCGCTGACAACAAGCACAACCCAAATGCAAGAGGCATAGACCCACATAGACCCACATAAACCCCCGCAGTTGAGGAGGCTTATGTGGGTCCATGCCTCTTGCAGACCCCACTTTGTATCCATTGTTCTTTGGAGGAATGAAGTTCTTTGGTGCAGATTCCAGATACACAATCTGCACCTAGGGGCAGGGAAGGGGCCAAGTAGGGAGGGAATGTCAGAAAAGAGAAAGCAGATGTAGTGGCTCAACAAAGAAAGCAGCAGTTGATGCACAGAGAGAATGCTTTGCCATTACATAAAGCAAAAGTAACCATCACCCTACTCACTCCCATAAACAGAATCAACCTGCAAAAAGGTAAAGATGTTCATGAGCGACTGTGTTCTGAGGGAGCTCATGTGGACCTATGTCTCATGAGGCTGCAGCTTCCATTTACACATAAAATGTAACCTGGGTGGAGACCATCTGCTAATGCGCTATTCAATATACACCGGTCCTCACAGTCCTTTGAACCGATCTTCCATTCAGGGATGCAACTAGAAATTTCCACAACAGATCAAACGTCCTGGCATAGCCACAATGAATCAACATATTTCTCTCTCTCTGATTGCATTGTCAATTATGCCGTCAGCAAAATGCAAGAAATATACACTGTTTAACCCATTAAGACCCCAAGGCTGCATTTCCAACATTCTGGAGGTGTCACTTCAGGACTATGTACCAGTTGCAGGAGACAGATTGACCATGATAATTCAAGGAAAGTGCCTGATTAGCCAAGCTAATCTGGCACTACCCTTAAATTATCATGGTCAATCTATCTCTTGCTGTAGGGCGTCGGGGCTAAATGGGTTAAGTAGTGTGTATTCGCTTACATGCATTACATAGTTTTCCATCTCTTTGTTCGTTTGAATTTGTTTTTTGTTCTCATGAGTACATCACAAAAAACAAAACTGAAAAGTCATCTATAGCACTACTGGTCTTTAGCAACAGTGGAATCGTCACTTAACCTTAACCCATTTAGCCCAATGGCCGTTATTTCCAAAAGTTATTTGCCATTCACAGGCGATGGCTTGACCTTGAGAATTCAAGGGTAGTGCCAGATTCACCTTGGTGCCTTCTGGCGCCCAGCTTATCTGGCACTACCCTTGAATTATCATGGTCAAGCCATCTCCTGCAGTATAGCATTGGGGCTAAATAGGTTAAAAGAAAAATTCATTTTTCTCTAAAAGGTATTTTTTCGAAAATATTTACCGATGACATGACTTTATGGAAGTGTCTACTACTTACTCAATTTTAGCCTAACAACCCGTTGTGTTACCACAAAGAAAGGAAGGAAGATATCGTCTGGGCTGTTATGTCAGTTCTGCCGGGCTTTAAAGGTAGGAAGAGACGTGAGCATCCTCTCCGGACGGCTTTGGTACGGTGTAGGTACACGCATAGGGCTCGCACAGGATCTTGTTGCCTGGTCTCCTGGGGGAAGTTTGTCCCTCTCAGCGGCCGTAAGGTGATCACCTGTGGCGCGGTCAAAGGAGACCTGGTCTTGGCAATGAAGGCAGGGTCCGTAAGCAACTGCACGGAACCATACGCTCAAAACTGCAGGCAGGCAGGGCGCGCTGACAGCGCGTGTAGCTCGCTAACTCGGGCCGCCGTGGCAAGGGTTAACAGGAAGCATGTCTTACGAGTCACATCCACGAAGCTGGCCAAAGGCAGCCGTTCGAATCTGGCAGAGTTCAGCCAAGTAAGTATCCAGGGTAGGTCCCAGCGAGGAAAAGCGAGCGGGGCACCAGACGCTGCAGGCCGAAGTGAGTCATAAGGTCGGCGATGCCCTTACAGGTTCAGGTGGCCGAGGTGCTGGTAGGTGTCGGCAATCATGGACAAGTACCCCCTAATGGTTATAGGAGCCAACCCTAGGTCTCCGAAGAGCCAGAGGAAAAAGTCCGCGAGCTGGGGATTAGTTAGGTCGGTGGGGGCGAGGCGCTGGTCGTTGCACCAGGAGCACAGTACTCGCCATTTTCCCTCGTAGACGCGTCATGTCAAGGGTCTGCGGGCTGTAGCGATAGCTTCCACTGCTGCACTCGAGAAGCCTCTAGCGGCGAGGGCTTGCCGCACAACCTCCAAGCGTGAAGGAGTAGGCGCTCTGGGCACGGGGTGGAACAGCGGTCGTCGGGGCTGCTTGAGCATCGTACTCGGCGTGGGCAGCAGCAGTGGGGGGTCCGTGGCGAGGCTGAGGTCGGTGGTCCAGGACCGGTTCCAGGCGAACGGGGCGACCAGTAAGACGACCGCACTGCATCCTCGAAGCTTGAGGAGCACTTTGGGGACGAGGACTGTTAGGAAGATCTGAAAGATGTCCCGGCGTAGGGTCCACTCCGTGTGTAGCAACTGGCCGCGCCGGGAGAGAGAGTCGGCCAACACATTCAGGTGACCGGGGATGTATCGAGCACGGAGGAAAATGTTGCGTCCTCGCACCAGACGGTAGAGGAGCATGCACAGGTCGGGTGAGCGCGTCCCGCCCTGCTTCTGGATGTAAGCAACCACTGTTGTGTTGTCGGAGAGGACGAGCAGCACCTGGTGACGGAGTTGTTCCTCCCACGCGATGAGGGCTTGCCTGACTGCTTGCAGCTCCAACCAGTTGATGTGCTTGTCCGCGAACTCCGGAGGCCAGGAGCCAGACGTCGTGAGGAACCGCGGTAGCAGGTGGGCTCCCCAACCAGCAAGACTTGCGTCGACACACAGGGAGAGTCAAGGAGGCGGAGCCGTCAGGGGAACTCCCGAAGCGAGCCACGACGTGTCCGTCCAACGTAGCAGATGGGGGCGAAGCAACGGAGTCACGTGGGAGGAGGGACGCCAGTGAAGCAGGAGGTGCAGCTGTAGCGGCCGGGCGTAGAGACGACCAAGGGGGAGTAGATCCGTCACCACATTCATCAAGCCAAGGAGCTGCAGCCAGGCTCTGGCGGGGGCTGCGTCCTGCTGGACTACCTGGCCGGCTAGAGCGACTAACTTCACGAACAGGCGGCTGTACAAGGCTGGGGAGTCTGGGTGTAGCACGACCTCTGTAGCGGCCTTCTGCAGAAGAGCGGCGACTTCTCCGTGTAGAGCGCAGGCCTTGAGCTCGTCTGACGGCACTTCGTTCCACAATGGGGAGCAATGCAATGGAGGCGGGGAGCGAAAGGCGATCCGAAGTCCCTCGGTAACGGTCTCCAATATCCAGGGGTCATCTGGGAACAGTGAGCGCCACTCCTCGCTGCACAGCAGGAGCCTTCCGCCGACTGGAGACCCTGGTGCGGTTGGCGGAGGTAGTAGAGGGAAAAGTCAGGCGGTACACCCACGCCCTGGGCGATGGGCAGTACGGGGCCAGGGGCACTAACAAGTCCGGGGTGGCCGAAGGCGGGGCGGCGACGAGGGTCCCGCGGTCCGAGTTTGCATCCTTTACCGTCTGCCAGGTCTCACCGAAGAGCAGAGGGCCACCCAGGGGAGCACGGCGCAGCTGAGTCCTCAAATCGGGGGGCATTCCGCAGCAGGCCAGCAACACGGCATCCCGACGCAACAGGTCGCAGTTGGAGGCGGCAGGCATGGCGTTGACCGACGAGTGATACGCCACCCAGTTGGCCACTTCTGCGAGAGCGAGTAGGTCTCCTAGGAGGGGCGTCAAGGAGGGGTGTTAGACGTCCTCGATGCGGCGCACGAAGGCTTGGGTCAGCAGCTCCAGGAATCCCGTGCAGGCCAAGGTGTTATGGACGAGCGAGGCAGTCTTGTCCAGTCCGCGGGGCAGGGCGTGTTTCAGCCTGCACCAAGGCCGGCGGATCCACAGCAGGAAGAGGGCAAGTGAACGCCTCGGAATCTCCCGAGTACCAGTCCTGATGAAAGGCAACGTCGAGGCCGGCTGGCCACCTAAGGTCCAAGAAGAAATCAGAGTCCCGGGAACCCGACCAGAGGTGAGCGGAGAAGGCGTTGTGCAGGTCACGAAAGCCGGGAGGCATCGGCAGAGACTTGAATTTCTTCACCTGTCTTCTAGCGTCAACAAACGCGGAGATCTTCCTCTTGAGCGGGGGCGACGGAGGGCAGTCATCCGCGGGAAGCGTGGTGGCGATGAGATGAGCAGCTTCGTCCAGGGAAAGCACGTGTCCGTACGCGACAAAGAGGCCAGCTTGGGGGAAACCGAGGCGTCAGAAGAAGGAGAGCGAGGCGAAGGAAAGTCCACCGAGAAGAGCGCAGACGGAGTCCTCAGCCAGCAGGTTCAGGGTCTCGTCCTCCACCGGGCAGGGGGAGGAGGTCCGGCGATGCAGACGAGGGCTAAGGGCGACGACATCCAAGCGCCGGCGGCCAGAGGAGGCGGAGGGGAAGCGACCCGAACCGAGAGGGAGCTGTCGACGATGACGGGGTGGAGTGTGTGGCATGGCATGATGTGGCGAAGACCTGTTGCCGCGGGCAGGGCGTCCGGCGCGCGACGAGCGACCACCACGGCTGTGTAGTTTGCCAGGTTTCGCACTCTTTAGTTTGGCCCAGCAGCTGCTGCTGCCACTCCCCACTGTGAACAGGCTAATTAGGTCACTGGCTGGCGCCAACTATTTCTTCTATAATCTCTGTAACAGACTACTGATGTGTGGTGTGTTTGCCTGTGTTTAAATCTTCTCTATCTCCTCTTCAGCACTTTCCTACATGGAACTATTTGACACACTTGTGTACTGTTGTCTGCTGGTTCCTGTGTTGGTGGTATTATTCGGGTTACACTTTTATTAAGGGTGCAATCCGAGGATAAAGACAGGTACCGTGTTTAAGTGTGACTGAACAATACGTTATCGGAGCCTCACGGTACTAAGTAGTTCAGAACATTCATTCTCTATTCTGGAATATTTTTGGTATTGTGTAATCCCTGTGCTTTATGCTCTGCTTATAGCCTCCAGTATTCTCGTTGATACTGTTCAGTATCAGGTACTAACTCTTGTCTGCTCATTTATATTATCATGGTTCCTTTGTTCCAAATGGTGTAGTCTAAGGAAAAGACAGTGCAGTTATGGCGGGAACAAACAAAAGTGACACATAATTAACGATTGATTGATTGATTGTACAGTGCTTAACGTCCCGACAGCAACAAGGCTTTCTCAGGACGTGCCTGCACTGCTTGTGAAAAAAAAAAAAAATAAACAGAACATTGAATGCATGTCGCCAGCCGCTCAAATACATTAAATAAACCTAACACATGGGGCCTAAATAAAGCTAAGACCATTTAGCAACACACATCCAACATCAAGAGCTACAGGCAGTGCAGACAGTAGGGAGAGTTTTAAAAAGGCAAATACAGGTGAATGGACAAAGGGTAGACAGAAACACATGCCCCAGAATAGAGAGAAAAACCCACCCTGTGGGGCTGACCAGGCTGACCCTGGGAACTAAAAAATACCTAACCCCACCCAAGTCCCCCAGGGCAGACCCGGGTGGGGGCATAATTAACGAACAACCGGAAAAATGGGGACATAATTCAATTCACTTACAAAAACTGTATTCACACCTGAACGGGAAATTCTAAAAACTGCTAATATAAAGGAACCACCATTGTGATATGCTTAGGACCCGTTACTTGTGTTCGTGTTAATATAAAGGCCCGGTGTGGTGTGCTTCAGACCTGTTACTTGTGTTAATGTTAATATAAAGGGACCAGTGTGATGTGCTTAAGACCTGTTACTTGTGTTAGTGGTTATGCATTTATTGTGCAAACTCAAGTGTACGGCATAAACACAGTACACAAATGCTGGAATCAGCATGTTTGTGTTGATCGTCTTGATGGACCCAACGGATTACCAGCTTCTCAGCAGTGGAGTACTTTCTGATGCTAGTGTTGCTCTTGCAGGAATGGAACCCGAATTCTAGAAAGTGACAACAGTAGAGGCTAGAATGCTGCGTATATATATCAACTTTTCATCCCACATAAAAATGACATGCACAACAGACTGAGCTTGAAAGTTGATGCTTTTTTTGTCAGTGCATGTTCATTGTATTGCAAATATGACATGTAACTGCTCTTGAAGGTGTGCTGGTAATAAGCAGCATGGGCATGTTTAGTATGAAAAGAAAGCAAATTTTATCAGCTACAAATTTACACTCATGTTATGACATTTTTAAGGAAAAAAACCCAAATTTTGTGAATGTTCAGTTACTAACACTTTTCAGCGTTTCCGCTGCAGAGTGCTGGTAGGCGACTGTCGGCACATACACATAGTGTAGGGTAATGGAAGAGACCATGAATAGCTCTTTCACTCTGCCTGAAGAGGCGCGCTAATGATTACTAGCCCCCACGCCCGGAAACTACCACAGATGGCACTCAGTGGCCCCAGTCCGCTCCTAACTAAAAGTGTGGTTCTGCACAGCCGTGTTGCGCGAATGGTGCCGACGAAGCCGAGGGGAGAGGGGGGGGGGGGCTCCTACTAGGGCGCCATCGAGGAGGTGGCGAAGGGTGGCGGGCCGGGCGCGGAGGGGAGGGATGAGACGAGCGGGCGGCCGGTCAAGGGACGGACATCCGCGAGCGGGTCAAGCGCGACAAAGCCGAAGAACGGTGGGGGCTACGGTCCCTGGAGCGATGCGAAGTCCTTCCTGCGCTCGCCAATAGGGGAGCGTGAGCGTCTGGTAGAGCTGGAGTAGCGTGAGGGCTCTGAACTGCCCGAAGTCCTCGGACGCATGGGTAAAGGTCTCTCCGAGCCGGGATCAGTGAGGCGGTCTCTCTGACGGCGAAGCGACTCCCCGTGAGAGTCAGCGGGCTTTCTTGGAGACGAGCGAGGAGTGACAGCGGACATGGGACGGCGCGTGGCGTGTCTCTCCGAGCCGGGCTCAGTGAGGCAGGCTCTCTGCCTGCAAGTAGGCTCCCCGTAGGAACCAGCGAGCTTTATCCGGGCGGGCTCCCTCCTGGAAGCGATCGCGTTGATAGCAGTCCTGCTCCGAGCACTGGGCTCCCGCGTCCGGTGTGGTGTCCTTTCCACAAGGTCGTTGCGGTCCCGTGCAGTCACTGCTCCAGGCATCGAGGATGGCGCCTCGACTGGAGTCGGATCACACCGTGGTGCTGGTCGCTCACGTCTGTAAAAACTCCATAACTGTGACCAGCGCAGCTCAGGCCAGGTGGAGCAGTGTTGCAAGCGTGGTCGGAGGCCCATCCGGCGCAGGGGAGACAGACCTTGTGGTTATCCGACGGCCATTGGAAACCTCCGCAGTGAGTGCAGGTCAGCACTTGGCAACTGCAACACATAACATACCTGGAGGCACGCGGGCGAGGGCCTATGGGACCCAGGTAAGGCGAGCCTTCGCAACATAATGGCACAAAACAACAAGGTACAAACCTGCAAGTAAGCGTCTGGTCCTGCAACACCTATCCACGTAACAGCTAGAGGGCGCGAGCACGTGGGGCCCCACCAAGCTAAGCGAGCCATGGACGCATAATAGTACCCCAAACAAAACAACAAGGTACAAGCCAGCAGGTAAGCGCCAAATCCTGCAATACCAATCAGCTAAAAGGTGAGCGAGCGCGGGCACGTGAGGCCCCACCAAGCTAAGAGGAATATTTGGCGCGAAAAAGTCACAGCGAAGATGAAGAATGTTTCGTCCCTGCTCGAACCGGCGTCCAGCCCGGGAGCCGGCCGAGGGCTAACACAGCTACCTTACCTCTCCACCGGAGCGGGGATGGGGGAAGGAACCTCCATAACACCCACAGCACACGAACGTGGGCGACATCCCAGCAAACCGCACTGAGCAGCCCAAGCAACCCAAGGCACAGGAGAGGGCAGCAGCCAAACGAGCAGAGGACAAGCAGACACACACAGGGCACAGGCAGGGCCGGCGAAGCAGAAGTCCAACAAGAAGTCAAGGCATCCGGAAGACCGGCGAAGCAACCGGTCGAACAAGGCAAAGTCCAAGTCCGTAGGCTAAGACAAACACGTCTGAATGGCGTGAGCTAAGTAGCATCACTGGTTGGTCACCACGTGACTCGGAACCGGATGGGCAGGAACGGGAGACAACTCTCGGCCCCTCTGGGGGTTCCCCTAGTGCCTCCCAGGTTGTGTGGTAACTCAACGGGTTGTTAGGCTAAAATTGAGTAAGTAGTAGACACTTCCACAAAGTCATGTCATCGGTAATGTTTTTGAAGAAATAAACAACAGTGTTTGCTGTCCTGCTTAAGGTTTCAGTTTTTGTTTGGCAACACTGTCAGAAAATTAATAGCAAATAATGATGACTGATAATAACAATATGCACGCAACATGCGCGTGTTGTGGCAAATGGAGGGAGGGAGCAACAATGGCTGATCAAAACAGGTCAATCAACGATAGTGATGCGTACACAGGCACACCGTGTACTTTTTTTTAGCCTTCTACAGGTGCAAGGACTGTGTACGAGGTAAACCCTGTAATTGTAAAGTACAAAGTCCAAGGACACGGACGGCTTCAAGGCACTTCAATCGGACATTTTTGCCTTTGTCTGATGCCTCGTTGCATCTGTTTGCATTTTATTTGACCAAAACTGACAAATTTACCCCAAACTTTCAACATTTACTCTGTTGACTAGAAATACTGAGGTCTAGGATGGGTTTTTTTTTGTACTCTATGCCTATGTATAATATACCACACAACCTACAAATTTATAAATGTGACATAATTGAGAAGCTGATTGCTTCAAATTGTGTCCACTGTAGTGTAACAGGGCATCAAAGCCAAGCATCAAGCTCCTGAACTTGGCACAAGCACTTTGCTTTGCACAATGACGGCAGACAACATCAAAATGAACAAGTGTGGACTGACCACCTGATGAGGACAATGTAAATGGGGCCAGCGAGAGGCACAGATCATATCAAGACCCTGCAGGCTGCAGGAGCTCAAGCGGATCTATGCCTCTTGCAAAACGCATTGGCTTTGTGATGACAAACTAAAAGACCAACTACATCCAGCCAGCAGCCACAACAGCCAGATGATGATGACAACCACTACATCCACAGCTAGCTTACTTGTCGCATGCGTGCCATCATCACCACCACCAGCACTACCACCACCATCTTCACAACGACCATCAGTAGATCTACTGCTGTCAGACGCCAGTAGTGAAGCATGCCATGATGCTATGTCAGAGCCGCCTTTGAGCAGACGCGAAGAGGACTGGCCACTCGCAGCAGGGAGAAGCGAGGATGTGGTCTGGCCTGCACTTTGCGTGGTGCTCCCCAAGATTTCCACAGAGAGCTGGGATAACCAGGACGGGGGAAAGGCAGGGGAGCCTGGCAAAGATGATGCGGGGGAGATTGGAGAGTATGGACCTTTAGGGTTGGTTCCTGAACTGCTTTTGCCTACCAACTCATTGTCTTGTTCACTTCGAGAGGATGGGTTAGTCGGCAAAAGCAATTTGGGGACCTGTGAAGTGCTGGGTGGCTGAGGTGACAAATGACTGGGGTGAGGTGGTACTGATGAATCCGTCCCCATGACCCCTTGAAGTCTGTCTATTACTGAAGACAAAGACCCGGAGAACACTGAAGAGGGCGAGGCCTCCCAAGAAATTTCAGGAGTATATAACAGAGGGAGACCTGTGGATGTCAGAAGAGGGTTTGTGCTTGCGTGTGCTGCAGAAAAGAAAGAGAAGAAAGGGGAAGGGCCAAGTACAGGCGTGATAGGGGAATACTTGGGCCCTCCTCCACTGACTGGGGATATGGGGGACAGCTGTGCACTGGACATTTTATGATTAGTGTTAAGCGTAAGAGTTACTGGAGTTTTGGCAGAGCCTGAGATCAAAGCTTGTGACTGTGTGGGTTCAGGGTCCGGAGCCAGCGAGACAGAGATGGAGGGGATGGTGACAGCAGAAGGGGCCGCAATAGAAGGGACTGAGACAACTGTAGCTATGGAAGCAGAGAGAGTGGGAATGGAGACAGGAGGCTGAAAGGACTCAGAGAGAGGTCGAATCCTGGCTCCTCTGGCACTGGGCGTCCCAGTCCGTTCCGCACCTGCCCAAATGGCCAGCTCCGCTTCCTTACGCTGGGACGATCGAAACGTGGGCGATGGCTCGGGCATGCAGTGGACGGCAGAACCTGACAATGGTGACATCATACCCACAGGGCTGGCCGAAGTGGAACCCACTGAGATGCTGAGGGGACTGAGTGGGCCGTGGTCACGTCTGGGGGTACTGCTCCCCCCACTACCTTGGTTCTGCATGGCCTTGAACATATAACCTGCAACACCAAATGCAAAACTAAGTTGTTGTTTTTTTTAAAATCAAGTGAAATAAAAATTCATTTTTCTCTAAAAGGTATTTTTTCGAAAAATACTTACAGATGACATGACTTATTGGAAGTGTCTACTACTTACAATTCTAGCCTAAGAACCCGTTGTGTTACCACACAACCCGGGAGGCACTCGGGAAACCCCCAGAGGGGCCGAGAGTTGTCTTCCGTTCCTGCCCATCCAGTTCCGAGTCAAGTGGTGACTAACCAGTCAGGATACTTAGCTCACCAGCGGCAAGCGGGGCAGGTGGGAGGGTCCTCCGAGTCATGTCATCGGTAAGTATTTTTCGAAAAAATACCTTTTATAGAAAAATGAATTTGTTTCTTCAAAAACATTACAGATGACATGACTTTGTGGAAGAATTGCGATAAGGAGGTGGGTGCCACGCCCAACCACCCCCATAGGGCCAATTAGAGCCATCCTCCCTGCCGCAAACTCCCGACAATCCTAGGGAGTGTTGCGCTGCAGTGATGTCCCCCACCAGAGCGAGGTTGTCTCGCTGGCCTGCCAGATCCCGGAGGTTGAAGCGGGCGAAGGTTGATTCTGCCCGCCAGCCCATAGCAGCCACGATGTCTTTGACAGCGCAGTTCCGGTCGAATGCGACGCTCGTGGCCATGGCGGGTACCTCTTTAGCCTCTTCGCTCCCTGCGGGGAGAGGTCCTGGTAGGCGGGCAGTATGACCCAGCGTAGCCAGGAAGAGAATGATTGTCTGGGTTGTTATGTCAGTTCTGCCGGGCTTTAACAGCAGAAAGAGGCGTGAGCGTCCTCTCCGGACGGCTTTGGTTTGGCGTAGGTAAACGCGTAGGGCTCGCACAGAATCTTGTTGCCTGGTCTCCTGGGGGAAGTTTGTCCCTCTCAGCGCCCGTAAGGTGATCACCTGTGGCGCAGTCAAAGGAGACCTGGTCTTGGCAATGAAGGCAGGGTCCATAAGCAGCTGTACGGAACCATCAACTCAAAACTGCAGGCAGGCAGTGCGTGTAGCTCGCTAACTCGGGCCGCCGTGGAAAGCGCCAACAGGAAGCATGTCTTACGAGTTACATCCACAAAGCGAGCCAAAGGCAGCGGTTTGAATCGGGTAGAATTCAACCAAGTCAGTACCCAGGGTAGGTCCCAGCGATTGATTGATTGATTGTACATTGCTTAACGTCCCGACAGCAACAAGGCTTTCTCAGGACGTGCCTGCACTGCTTGTGAAAAAAAAAAATAAACAGAACATTGAATGTATGTCGCCAGCCGGTCAAATACGTTAAATAAACCTAACACAAGGGGCTAAATAAAGCTAAGACCATTTAGCAACACACATCCAATATCAAGAGCTACAGGCAGTGCAGACAGTAGGGAGAGTTTTAAAAAGGCAAATACAGGTGAATGGACAAAGGGTAGACAGAAACACATGCCCCAGAATAGAGAGAAAAACCCACCCTGTGGGGCTGACCAGGGTGACCCTGGGAACTAAAAAATACCTAACCCCACCCAAGTCCCCCAGGGCAGACCCGGGTGGGGGATAGGTCCCAGCGAGAAATGAGCGATCGGGGAACTGGACGCTGCAGGCCGAAGTGAGTCATAAGGTCGGCGATGTCTTTACAGGCGCTGGGGTCCAGGCGGCCGATGCGCGGGTAGGTGTCGGCAATCATGGACAAGTACCCCCTGATGGTTATCGGGGCCAATCCTTGGTCTCCGAAGAGCCAGAGGAAGAAGTCCGCGAGCTGGGGGTTAGTTAGGTCGGTGGGGGCGAGGCGATGGTTGTCGCACCAGGAGCACAGTACTCGCCATTTTCCCTCGTAGACGCGTCATGTTGAGGGTTTGCGGGCTGTAGCGATAGCTTCCACTGCTGCACTCGAGAAGCCTCTAGCGGGGGAGGGCTTGCCGCACAACCTCCAAGCGTGAAGGAGTAGGCGCTCTGGGCATGGGTGGAACAGCGATTGTCGCGGTAGCTCGAGCATCGTGCGGGGTGCGGGAAGCAGCAGTGGGGGGTCTGTGGCGAGGCTGAGAAGGTCGGTGGTCCAGGACCGGTTCCAAGAGAACGGGGCGACCAGTAGGACGACCACACTGCATCCCCGAAGCTTGAGGAGGACTTTGGGGACGAGGACTGTCGGGGGGTACGCGTACGCGAAGAGTCCGTCCCACGGGATGGACAGTGCGTCAACTGCCCAGGCCAGAGGGTCTGGGATCGGGGAGACAAACAGGGGAAGCTGGTGATTCCACCTCGTGGCGAACAGGTCGACCATTGGCGTCTCCCATTGGGCGCAGATCATCCGAAAGATGTCCTGGCGTAAGGTCCACTCCATGTGTAGTAACTGGGCGCGTCGGGAGAGTGAGTCGGCCAAGACATTCAGGCGGCTGGGGATGTGTCGAGCACGGAGGGAAATGTTGTGGTCTTCACAACAGCGCATCAGACGGTAGAGGAGCATGCACAGGTCGGGTGAGCGCGTCCCGCCCCGTTTCTGGATGTATGCCACCACTGTCGCGTTGTTGAAGAGGACGAGCAGTTCCTGGTGACTGAGTTGTTTCTCCCACGCGATGAGGGCTTGCCAGACTGCTTGCAGCTCCAACCAGTTGATGTGCTTGTCCGTGAACTCCGGAGGCCAGGGGCCGGACGTCGTGAGGAACTGCGGTAGCAGGTGGGCTCCCCAACCAGCAAGACTTGCATCAACACACAGGGAGATTTGAGGAGGCGGAGCGGTCAGGGGGACTCCCGAAGCAAGCCATGACGTGTCCGTCTAACGCAGGAGGTGGGGGCGAATCAACGGGGACACGGGTACCATGGCGGTCAGTTCGCCTGACGAGGGACACCAGAGAAGCAGGAAAGTGCAGCTGTAGCGGCCAGGGGAAGAGACGACCGCGGGGTAGTAGATCCGAAGCCGCATTGATCAAACCAAGGAGCTGAAGCCAGACTCTGGCGGAGGCTGCATCCTGCTGGGCTACCTGGCCAGCTAGGGCGGCCAACTTCAGGATCCGCAGCTCCGGCAAACGCACCCTGTTGAGGTCGGTGGCGAACTCCATGCCGAGGTGGACGAAGTGACGCGAGGGAGTGAGGTCCGACTTGCCTGCGTTGACTAGGAACCCTAACCGCAACAACAGCTGTATCAGAGCATCCCTGTCCGATTTCAGGTGGGCCTCCACTTGGTTGCGCAGGAGGAGATCGTCGAGGTAGTTCGACGTCGGGCTGGAAGATGACTGCCGCGCCTTGGCCACCACTGCGTCCATGATGCGGGTAAATACCCATGGGCTGAGGTTGAGACCGAAGGGCAGTGCACGAAACTGGTAAAGTACACCGTCGCAGGCGAAGCGAAGATACCTCCTGGAGACTGGGTGCATGGGAACATAGAGATAAGTGTTGGATAAGTCCAGACTGATCACGTAGTCCATGGGCTGTACCGGAAGCTCTGAGGGCCCGGCCAGTCTCCATGCGAAAGGACGGGGCAGAGATGAACGCGTTCAACATTGAGAGGTGTATGACAGGTCGCCACTTGGCGCCTGGTTTGGGCACCACGAAGAGGCGGCTGTAAAAGGCTGGGGAGTCCGGGCGTAGCACGACCTCTGTGACGGCCTTTTGCAAGAGAGCAGCGACTTCTCCGCGAAGAGCGCAGGCCTTGAGCTCGTCTGATGGAATCTCGGTCAACAACGGAGAGCAACGCAGCGGAGGCGGGGAGCGAAAGGCAATCCGAAGGCCCTCGGTAAGGGTCTCCAAAATCCAGGGGTCGTCTGGGAACAGCGAGCGCCACTCCTCGCTGCACAGTGCGAGCCTCCCGCCGACTGGAGACCCGAGCGCGGTCAGCGGAGGCAGAAGCGGGGCAAAGTTAGGTGGCCCGCCCGCGCCCTGGGCGACGGGCAGGACTGGGCCAAGTGGGGGCAGGGGCGCTAACAGGTCCGGGGCGTCAGAAAGCGGGGCGGCGACGAGGGGCCCGCGGTGGCACGGGGGGTGGACGACGCAACGGGTCTGGAGGTCCGCAGGGCATGACCCACGGCCTTGAGGGCTGCCTGAAAGCGCTGTGTGGCTGTCTTGCGAGGCCAACGGTCCGAGGTATAATCCTTCACGGTCTGCCAGGTCTCGCCGAAGAGCAGAGGGCCATCCAGGGCAGCACGGCGCAGCTGAGTCCTCAGATCGGGGGGCATCCCACGGCAGGCCCGCAACACGGCATCCCGACGTAACAGGTCGCAGTTGGAGGTGGCAGCCATAGCGTTGACCGACGAGTGATACGCTGCCCGGTTGGCCGCTTCTGCAAGAGCGCGTAGATCTCCGAGGAGGGGCGTCAAGGAGGGATGCTAGGAGTCCTCGATGCGACGGACGAAAGCTTGGGTCAGCAGTTCCATGAATCCCGCGCAGGCTAAGGCGTTACGGACAAGCAAGGCCATCTTGTCCAAACCGCGGGGCAGGGAGCGTTTCAGCAGAGCGGCACCTCCAGCCTGCACCACGGCCGGTGGATCCACAGCAGGCAGGAGAACGCCTGGAAGTGTCCCGAGTACCAATCCTGATGAAAGGCAATGTCGAGTCCGGCAGGCCACCTACGATCGGTGAAGAATTTGGAGTCCCGGGAACCCAACAGGAGGTGCGCTGAGAAGGCGTCACGGAGGTCACGAAAGCCGGGAGGCTGCGGCAGGGACTTGAACCTCTTCACCTGTCTTCCAGTGTCCACAAAGGCCGAGATCTTCCTCTTGAGCGGGGGCGACGGAGGGCAGTCAACCGCAGGAAGTGTGACGGCGATGAGACGAGCAACTTCGTCCAAGGCGAGCAAGGTGTCTGTACGCGACGAAGGGGCCAGCTTGCGGGAAACCGAGGAGCAAGAAGAAGTAGAGCAAGGCAAAGGCGAGCGGCCAAGTCCTCCGAGAAGCACCGAAAGGGAGTCCTCGGCGAGTAGGCTCAGGGTCTCGTCCTCCCGAGGGCAGGGGGAGGGGGTCCCGCGCAGCCGCCGGGGGCTACGGGCGATGACATCCGAACGTCGGCGGCCAGAGGCGGGCGGGGGAGGCGAAGCGACAGGACGGCGAGTGAGGTGCGAGACGTCGTGGCGAAGACCTACTGCCACGGGCAGGGTGTCCGAAGCGAGGCGAGCGACTGCGACTACGCGAACGGTGCCAACGAAGCCGAGGACGGAGGTGGCGGGCCGGGTGAGGGGAGGAGGGACGGGACGAACGGGAGTCCGGTCGAGGGAAGGACATGGACGAGTGCGACGACACCGAAGAACGGTGGGGGCCAGGTTCCCTGGAACGCCACAAAGCATGGTCCTTCCTACGCTCGCCAACAGAGGAGCGAGAGCGTCTGGTAGATCTGGAGTGGCGTGAGGGCTCAGAACTGCCCCAAGTCCTCGGACGCGTGGGTACATGTCTCTCCGAGCCGGGCTCAATGAGGCGGGCTCTCTGCCGGTGAGGTGACTCCCCGTAAGAGTCAGCGGGCTTTCTTGGAGACGAGCGGGGACTGACAGCGGACATGGGACGGCGCGTCTCTCCGAACCGGGCTCAGTGAGGCGGGCTCTCTGCCTGTCAGAAGGCTTTGTCCGGGCGCGCTCCCTCCTGGAAGCGAACGCGTTGAACGCAGTCCCGCTCCGAGCGCTAGGCTCCTGCGTCCGGTGTTGCGTCTTTTCCATAAGGTCGGTGCGGTCTCATGTGGTCAGTGCGCAGGGCACGGGGGATGGCGCCTCGACTGGTTTCGGAACACACACACAGGTGCCAGTCGCTCGCGTCTGTAGAAACTCCATAACTGCGACCAGCACAGCTCAGGCCAGGTGGAGCAGGTGTCGCAAGCGTGGTCGGAGGCACATCCTGCGCAGGGGAGACAGATCTGACGGCCACTGGAAACCTCCGCATTGTGTGCAGGCCATCAACAGGCCGCTGCAACATATAACAGACCTGAAGGCACGCGGGCGAGGGCCTGTGGGACCCTGCCCTGGTAAGGCGAGTCTTTGCAACACAAAGCACAACAGCGAGGTACAAGCCTGTCAGCAAGCGTCAGGGCCTGCAATATCTATCCCCATAAAGCTAGTGGGCGTGGGCACGTGGGGCCCCGCCAAGCTAAGGCGAGCACATGAGGTATCATGTACAACAAAACTCAAGCACGTCATGACGGTTACAGGCATGAAGCTAGCGTCGGCCACAGCAACATCTACTGACATAATGGCGACAGGGCGCGGGCACGTGGGGCCCTGCCAAGCTAAGGCAAGCATACGACGCACTATGTACAACAAAAGTCAAGCATGTCATGAGAGGTACAGGCATGAAACAAGCGTCTGGCCAAGCAACATTTACCAACATAATGGCGCCGGGCGCGGGCACGAGGAACCCCGCCAAGCTAAGCGAGCCATGGACACATAACATATCCCGCAAAATCATACAAGGTACAAGCCAGCAAGTAAGCGCCAATCTTGCCACACCAATCAGCTGAAAGGTGAGTGAACGTGGGAACGTGGGGCCCCGCCAAGCTAAGGGGAGATTTTTTTGCACGCAAAGTTACAGCGCAGATGAAGAATGTCTTCGTTCCTGCTCGAACCGGCGACCAGCCCAGGAGCCGGCCGAGGGCCAACCCAGCTACCTTACCTTTCCACTGGCGCGGAACGGGGGAAGAAACGTCCATAACACCCACCGCACAAACGAGGGTGAAGTCCCAGCGAAGCTCACCACGCAGCCCAACAACCCAAGACGCAGGAGAGGGCAGCAGCTAACGATGAGGGGACCACACTCCCACACAGGGCACAGGTAGGGCCGACGAAGTAGAAGCCAAGAAGAAGCCAAGAGTCCGGAAGACCAGCGAAACCGGTCGAAAAGTTTCAAAGTGCATAGGCTAGAGCAAACACGTCTGAACGGTGTGAGCCTAAGTAGTATGACTGGTTAGTCACCACATGACTCAGAACCGGATGGGCAGGAACGGGAGACAACTCTCGCCCCCGCTGGGGGTTCCCCGAGTGCCTCCCGGGTTGTGTGGCAACACAAGGGGTTCTTAGGCTAGAATTGAGTAACTAGTAGACACTTCCAATAAGTCATGTCATCGGTAATGTTTTTGAAGAAACAAACATTATCCTCCATGTGCATGCAATATTATCATACATGTGCATGCAATATTATCCTCCATGTGCATACTGTTTCCAGTACACCCGTGACTGCATACACAAGGGGGATAACCCTTTCACTGCCAGTGGATGCAGATTGTGTATTGGAAATCACAGCCAATCCAACGTCAACACCCAACCCCCTAGATGTCAAATGAACATGGATGTGAAGTGGTTTCATCAAGAGGCACAGATCCTCATGAGCCCCCGCAACTGCCGGGGATCATGAAGATCTACGCTTCTTGCAGTTGGGAGGTGTTCACCTTGTCTTGGCATTGAAAAGGTTAAGCAGTATGTGCAGTCAAGCAAATGGTGAAAGACCGAATCATTGTTTTAATCATGAAATATATTAACAGACTTCAGTGCTGAACAGCCTGAAGCAGAAAAATATTCCTGCTAAAAGATTCAACCAAGAAACTGTCAACTGAGTGCTCCAAATAACTGAGTATACATACAATAAATCAGAACAATAATGCCAAAGTTTATTCACAATTTACCACTTATCCTGCTTTACTAAAGTATGAAACTGCACAAATAAGCATCAATATTTAGTGATTCAACAAAAACTTACGTGGACTTTTGAACTTGGCTGACTGTCGAGACAGGAAGATACAGTGAAGCATCACAGGGAAATGATGTTGTCTGCTGAGTCCTGCATGAAGAGAAACAAGGTCTGTGCATAGAACAAATATCTACCTTCCCAAACAGTAACAGCTGACAGAGGTACAGGCGAGAAAACACACTGAGCCTTCGGGTCAGTTGCATGAGTGAGCTTAGTTCGCAGCCAGAGACTAAGCAAGGTGCTCATAGCAGAACTAAGCTCACTCATGCAAATGACCCCAGAGGTGAAAGTCTGAGGACCCTACAAAACAGTACCGGCCAACCACGACATTTCAAGGATAATGTTAGAAAAGTTCGGTATATTGGTCATATAAAAAAAATGAAAATCAAAATGCAAAAGCTTAACCCACATAGCCCTGCGACCCAGCAGTAGGAGATGGATTGATCATGATAATTCAAGGGTAGTGCCAGACAAGCCTGGTGCCTGAAGGCGCCATGCTCATCTGGCACTACTCTTGAATTATCATAATCAATCCATCTCCTACAACTGGTGCATAGCCATTAGACAAGGCCTGCAAAAGTTGAAAATATGGCTGTGGGTTAAGAGGGTTAACTGATATGATAAGAGGGAAGATGGGGGAGGTCCGCAAAATCTCTGTACTACTTGTAAAAGCGACAACTTCACAAAATTATAAGCAATACCTAAATCAGCAGTCAGATTGCTGTCTGGCACCAGCAGCAGGACAGTGTCATTCTCAGGTTTCACCACAGCCACCTACACACAAATATTAAGAATAATAATAATACATGTAATAATATTCATAATAACAATGATAAGCCATGCCCACAAAGTCCCTTCTATACGAGAGCTGACCTCACCGTCTTTGACCTCATTTTGAATCTGAAATAACTCCTAGTCCTACTGAAAAAGCCTCACAGATGTCTCAGTGAGATTTGCAAGGGGCACAGTAAATTACATACATGTCATTGGTTTGATAAACATCATTTGTCATGACATAATTTGAGTTTTTCGATTTTAGATTTTACATAACTGTCTATGAGTATTACTTTGGCTTTCAGAGTTGAGACCAATGGTGACAAAACTAGAATTTCACGGTGCAATTTCAGTCCTGCTATAATCTGTGTGAAGCCAGGTTGACTTTACCAGACATATGCGCATGCTCTTCTGTCAGTGTGTCGGTGTGTGTGATCGAGCGTGCAACTCGTGTGTGTTTGAAGAGAGAGAGAGAGAAAATTATATCATGTTTAGAGTATTGCGTCAATGTCTGCATGGTGATGAACTTGCTGCTTTTACGTCACCATCACTGTCTTATTTTCTACAGAAGTGTTTTAAAAACTTTTGTGAAAGAATTTTTAAAAGTTGATAACTGAAAAAGCTGGTGAATGAACTCATCCAATTCATCCGTCAACCCCCCGTGACCCTTGACCTTTGTGATGAGTCGACTAAAAATTAGTATGCATAGAAAGGTCTAATCATCAGCTATCTTTGTACCAAATTTGGCTGAAAAATTTGCAAAAATGTTGGTAATACCTACAATTTTATAAAAAAATCATCATTTTACACACATTTGCCAGCCTCTTGTGACCCTTGACCTTCGCAAGGGGTCATCCAAATTAGTATGCATAGATAGGTCTTACCATCAGGTATCTCTGTACCAAATTTGGGTTCGAAGTTCTGAAGAGTATTTGAGAAAAAACATCTTTTGTCAAAATATGGCTATTTTTAACCTATTTCCTGAGCTCCCGTGACCCTTGACCTTTATGAGGGATCAACCAAATTAGTGTGCATAGAAAGGTCTTCCCATCAGGTATCTTTGTACCAAGTTTGGGTTTAAAGTTGTGAATAGTATTTGAGAAAAAACACCTTTTGTCAAAATATAGTTATTTCAGACCTATTTCCTGAGCCCTTCGTGACCCATGACTTTTCCGAGAAGTAATCCAAATTAGTATGCATAGATAGGTCTTACCATCAGGTATCTCTGTACCAAATGTGGGTTTGTCTCTCTCTCTCTCTTTCTCTGGCCTCACATACACGCATTCACTTTTGCTCGCTCCTGCGCGTGCTTACTCACACTCTCGTCTCTCGTGTTCAATTTCTCTCCTAGTCTCTTATGATTTTTTGGTTGACGTCATTTTTACTTTTTGCGCACTTTTGTTCTCCCTTTTAATTTCTTTTATTTTATTTTACGTCACCTCCTTCAGTTGCCACATTCCTTCTGCGAATGAAGATAAGTAGTGGCTAATCTCTCTGTTTGTTTGTCTATTTTGACAAAGGGTATTTACCCAAAATATTCATAAATTGTGTTGTACCCGTCTTTTCTAAGCGTGTTTCTTTCTCTGTTGGAAGGCGGGGAAGTGGCGCAGTGCTTAAGGCGTCTGCCTCCAATGCCAAAGGTGCGAGGTTCAATACCGGGTTCCGGCGTTGGATTTTTCTCCTCTGGAAAGTGTCACCGTCTGGGCAGTGGGCAGATGTTCACATCTGCACGGGACATAGACGACCCTGGCCCCCACGAGTCCCCTGCTGCCTTGCAGGCCTGGCCGCTTGGCTGCGGAAAGGCTAAGGGAGGAAACCCCTGACATCAAAGCCCCCGTGTCTCCGGGGAAGGCTTTTGAGCCAGAGACTAAGACAAGGACAGTGTGATATAAAACCTACGACCTGAGGACCTCGATGCCACCGTCCCAGCTTGCTAGGCCATGGCAAACGAACCAAGGGTTTAAAGGGTGGGGCCAGTACTGCGCACACTGCACTCCACCAAAAAGCTCCACTGCGCAGGCTTTAGGAAACGCCCACGGACTATGACACTGAACTTTCCAAGTCCTGTAGCGATGGGCAAGGGGCAAATTGGCAGGTGAAAGATGTCACTGGAAGCCGCAGTCTCAAACCTGCATGCACGCGGTTCAGGATATTGGTCGCCTGATGTTGACCTGGGGATGACAACGTCACTCGGCACACCCTGAACGACCAAGCAGCCTTCTCTAGGGACAGCACTGCTTGCTCCACACGGAGAGGGGCCTAGAAAAGGTGGCCTAACCAAAGCTCATCCCCTCGTAACCCCAGTTGGCTAGCCGCGGTCAACGGGCATCTTCTTATGCGGTCAGAAAACAAGAAAAAACAACGGATCCACTCTCATGACGACCATGACCGGACTCAACGTAGCATGCTGGAACATCCGAACCATGCTCGACACAGCAGACAGCGGACGCCCTGAGCGTCGCTCCGCCCTCATTGCCCATGAATTGCGGAGGTTAAACATCGACATCGCTGCGCTCAGCGAAGTACGCCTCCCGGAGAAAGGCATCCTCCAAGAACTTGGTGCTAGCTACACCCTCTACTGGTCAGGCAGGCCTGCATCAGAAAGACGGCTCTCAGGCGTGGGCTTCATGGTGAAGACCCCCATTGCGACTAAGTTGGAAAACCTACCAACGGGTCACTCCGACCGCATCATGTCCATGCGCCTCCCACTGAGACACCAGCAATACGTCACCCTTCTCAGTGTGTACTCCCCAACCCTCCTGGCAGAGCCTGCAGAAAAAGACAAGTTCTACACAGACGACAAAGTCATCATCCTTGGCGACTTCAACGCCCGAGTGGGCCAAGACTCTGAAGCCTGGAAAGGAGTCCTTGGCAAGCATGGCGTTGGGAACTGCAATGACAATGGTCGCCTACTGTTGGAGCTCTGTGCAGAGCAGCAACTTGTCATCACCAACACTACTTTCCAGCAAAAGGACAGTGGAAAGACCACCTGGATGCATCCTCGCTCCAAGCACTGGCACCTTATCGACTATGTTCTAGTGCATCAGAGGGACCGCAGTGACGTCCTCCTCACCAGAGTGATGCCCAGTGCAGAGTGCCACACTGACCACCGCCTTGTTTGCTGCAAACTCAGGCTCCGCCTCAAGCTGAAACCCAAGAAAGGGCCCCCCCCCCCCCCCCCCCCCCCCCAAGAAAAAGCTTGATGTTGCCAGCCTTCAGCGTGACGACAAGAAAGCTGCCCTTCAGGCTGATTTACAGCGCATGCTCAAAGACACAGTTGATCCAGCAGATTCCTCCTCTGAAACACTCTGGGAACAACTGAAAACTGCTATTGTAAAATCTTCTGTGGAAGTCTTGGGCTTTGCTAGAAAGAGGAACAAAGACTTGTTTGACGAAAACGACGTAGAGATCCAGGAACTTCTAGCAAAAAAAAAGAGCCGCCCACCAGGCCCACCTAGCCTAGCCTTCCTGCCCTGTGAAGAAGTCTGCCTTCCGCCTCATCTGCAGCAGTCTCCAGCTCAAGCTTAGAGAACTCCAGAACGAGTGGTGGTCCAGACTCGCACAGAGGACCCAGCTCTGCGCTGACAACGGTGACTACAGGGGCTTCTACGAAGCACTGAAAGCAGTGTATGGCCCTAGGCACCTGGTACAAAGTCCCCTGCGAAGTGCTGATGGACAGGCACTCCTCACAGATAATACCTCCATCTTGAACCGCTGGTCGGAATACTTTCAGGACCTCTTCAGCGCTGAGCGCACTGTTCAAGAAACAGTCATCCTCCAAATCCCACACCTTCCACTAAAGGTTGAATTGGACGAACCGCCCACCGCCGAAGAGACCCTCACAGCCATCCACCAGCTCAAGAGTGGCAAAGCAGCAGGCATTGATGGAATCCCGCCAGAGATATGGAAACATGGAGGCCCAGCACTGCACAACAAGCTCCACGACCTCTTTCTCTGCTGCTGGGAAAAAGGAACACTACCAAAGGATCTCCGTGATGCAGTCATCATCACCCTGTACAAGAACAAAGGAGAGAAGTCTGCCTGCTCTAATTACGTGGAATTACCCTGTTGTCCATTGCCGGGAAAATTCTCGCAAGGTTGCTCCTGAATCGGCTGGTACCTGCCATCGCTGAAGACCACCTCCCAGAGGGCCAGTGTGGCTTCAGAGCCAACAGGAGTACCACCGACATAGTCTTTGTGCTGAGACAGCTTCAGGAGAAGTGCCGCGAGCAGAACAAAGGGCTGTATGTAACGTTTGTCGACCTAACAAAAGCGTTTGACACTGTGAGCAGGCAAGGTATGTGGCAGATCCTGGAGCGACTAGGCTGTCCCCCAAAGTTTCTCAACATGATCGTCCAGCTCCACGAGGACCAGCAAGGCCAGGTTAGACTAAACAGCGACCTCTCAGAACCATTCCCCATTCGCAACGGCGTGAAGCAAGGCTGCGTGCTGGCACTGACCCTCTTCACCATCTTCTTCAGCATGATGTTGAAGCAAGCCACAGTGGACCTCGACGATGACGACGCAGTGTACATCAGGTATCGTCTCGATGGCAGCCTGTTCAACCTCAGACTGCAGGCCCACACGAAAACCCTAGACCAACTGATTCGTGAGCTGCTCTTTGCTGATGACGCTGCCCTCGTTGCACACACAGAGAGAGCCCTGCAGCGCATTACGTCCTGCTTCGCAGATGCCGCCCAGCTCTTTGGACTTGAGGTCAGTCTGAAAAAGACAGAGGTCCTTCATCAGCCAGCACCCAAGGAAGAGCATCACCCTCCCCACATCACCATCGGCGAGTCCGAACTGAAGTCTGTACACCAGTTTACCTACCTCGGCTGCATCATCACGTCAGACGCCAAGCTGGACAAGGAGCTGGACAACAGGCTGGCAAAAGCGAACAGTGCTTTCGGGCGACTATTTAAGCGGGTGTGGCACAATCAACAGCTGAAAAAAGGCACCAAGATCAGCGTGTACAGAGCTGTCGTCCTCACCACCCTGCTGTACGGTTCCGAGTCCTGGGCCCTCTACCGCAGCCAACTACGACTCCTCGAACGCTTTCACCAGCGCTGCCTGCGTACCATCCTCAGCATTCACTGGAGTGACTATGTCACCAACGTCGAGGTCCTTGAACAGGCGGAAACTTTGAGCATCGAGGCTTTGCTGCTGCGGACACAGCTTCGCTGGGCGGGGCACGTCTCCAGGATGGAGGATCATCGCCTACCCAAGATCACTCTGTTTGGCGAGCTCGCCACTGGACACCGAGACAGAGGGGCACCAAAGAAGAGATACAAAGACGGTCTCAAAAAGTCACTTAGTGCCTGCCAAATCGACCACTGCCAGTGGTCTTCGCTTGCTGCGGACCGTGACACCTGGCACTCCACCATTCACAAGGCAGCCGTCTCCTTTGAGGACTCTCGCAGAGCTAACCTCAAGGACAAGTGGCTCAGGAGAAAAAACAGAGTTGTCGTAACTCAGAACCCTGACCAGACCTTCCCCTGCAGCCACTGCGGTCGAACCTGCCTGTCCCGGATTGGCCTCTGCAGTCACGAAAATGCCTGCAGACGACGTGGGCAAGCCCTATAGAATCTTCGTTCGCGAAGTCAAGCCATGATATATCTTTCTCCGTTGGGTACATCTTTGCATTTTACACGCTTGGCAGTCACCTTTTTGGTCTGGACTGATTTATTATTTAGGCACTTTACATAAAATGAGATAAAATAAATTGCACATTAAGCCCCCACTGCTGGGACATAACCAACACCACCCTGTTGTACTAGACATGTATAATATTTTCATGATCCACTGCAGTTTTGTGCACTCAAGTCAATCTATGCCTCTTGCTGTTATTATTTTTATACAAGTTTGTGAAGCAGGCTGGTTATGAGGCAGTCAATCTACTAAGGTTTCTGAGGCTTTGTTCATGCCTACACTGTCACTAAATGTCAGCGAAGGAATGAAGACAGTATATTTCAGACATTCTTTTCATCTGGCTTAGACATAAGTATGAAGATACGCTAGCAACAAGCATGCAAGAAGTAACCTCAGTCCAAAAGAGAAAAGAGCTTACCGTGTCTGTTTTGCACAAGTAGTTTCGCAGTCTCTGGAAAAGTGCTTTGCTATCAGGTCGCGGCCGCAGTTCTGCAACGTTGATGTACCATCCTTTCCAGTACACCTCCCCGCCCTTGCGCAAACAAGTCAGCTCACCAAAGTACTGCTCAGCAGCTGCTTTCATGTCACAGGAAAATTTCAAATCTAGCATTGTGCCCCTGAAAAAGAGGAAGAAAAGGGTCATTGTCCCGCTATCAGCCAGGGTAACTTTGATCTTTACATGTGCTTTCTGCATGGCAAACACCTATGTACAATTTGTGTCGCCTTTGTGTCAGATGACATGAACAGTTCTTAATCATATTCTACAACCTTGCCATACATTCTGGGATTTTGAGCTTTGGCGCCTATTGAACCCTACAGTCAGACCCAGGCCACATTGGACACAGCACTGCAGCGGAATGCAATAAAGAATTTTTGCCATCACAGTATAACATGATAAAGATTTGTTGATGACACAACTGTGGCGCTTCATCAAGTCTGTCTTATGTCTTATGCAGACCCTTTCAGGGTTATTGTAAAAAAAATATTTTTAAAAAGTTTGCAAAACGCTTGTGCAGGCTTTATCGAGTTATTCCAACCTTCAAACCAGCATGGTATTAAACAGGGATCATATTACAGTGGGAAAAATATGTCAAACCCTTAGTGGTGATGATTTATACCAACTGCCCACCAACTGCTACAGCGGTTTGCCAGGTTGAAAAGGTTAAGAACGGTCAACCAAATTAGTAGGAAATTTTTATCAATACATTGACACAAAACAAAGCAATAAATGTGCCCCCCCCCCCCCCCCCCCCCCAAAAAAAAAAAAAAAAAAAAAGCTTTTGGCTGGAATAAAGACAAAGCACCCTTTTTTGAGTATACAACAGGAATACTTACAGACGAGCAGGTTTGTGCATAGAGGCTGTTGACACCATTTTGACCTGACAATCCAAAAGGTCCTTGACTTTCAGTCGTCCGCACCAGATCACATATTCTGGGTCATCAACTTCCTTGGCTGATGACACAGACAATCGAGCAGATGCTAGTGGGGACTGAAGTTTAGGGCTGCAAAATATGAAATTTAAACAAACTGATCAAGCAAGGATGGTTTAAACAGCACATGTATCTGCACGCACAATGAATATAAAGACATACGAAAAAGAGACAGGATTTAATCAGCTGTTTGAATATATTTTAATATATTTTTTTTATGAAACATATTTAAAAACTATTAAGAATGTATCTGAATGCCTGGAAAGCCCAGATTACACATGTATCCACTTTCCCTCAACCACAGTCAATCAGTTTTGTTCTAGACAACCAAATGCACATGAAGACAATAAAAAATGCCCACCCACCTGCCTGAGCATCCACCCACCCAATCTATTCCTCGTGACACAAAATGACCTACAAAAAGCGAAATCACATCAGAAAAAACAAGTACAAAAGAGTTCACCATCTTGTATTTTTTCAAGTGTATTTCTCCTGCTGGTAAACAGTTTCATCCTAGTTCTTTTTTCTGAAGCCTGTTCCTTTCTTTGCTAGTTATTTCCTTGCATTTTTTTCACTTGCAAGTCACCCTTCTGATTTGTTCCCAGTCAGCAAAGATCCTCCAGCAGTTGTTCGCCAAAGTGGGCCCGCGCATGGCTGTGCAATACGGCAGATGTCAGCCACAGCGCTTTTGCTTACTGGATTATTACCTCATAATAGGAGGGGAGTCCAGCACCTTGAGGACTGGCATGACCTCCTTGTAGCTGAAATGGACCACAGCGTAGGGCAGTACATGCCGCGGGACTTTTTCCACACTCAAGTCCCCATACTCGAACAGATAGATCTGAAATACACGAGAAAAATATACATACTGAAACAAATAGATCTGAAGCATTACAAAAACATGAAGTAAAATATATAGCTGGCTGATATTAAAGCTCAGACTAAACATAACGGTCTTGATGTTTGAAAAGCATAACTATAGACTCCTGGGGCTTGGTTGCAAGCCCACTAAAGGTGCGGTCTGACGTGAAGTGAAACAGAAGCAAAGCGGTAAACAAAGCAAAGCATCTGCTTCTAAAAGCATCTAAAAATAAGTGCGTTTATAATGCTTTGCTTTGTGAGCCGGTCACACGATGAGAAGTTTTGCATAAGCAGTCTGCGTGGAAGCAATGCTCAGTTGTAAATCAGTTACCTCCCTTTACGCGATATTTTCAATAATGGCAGATACATCGGACGACAGTGATTTGGAAGATATGCCTTTGGTAGTCCTTGCAGCCTACAAAATTGCCGAACAGAGAAGAAAGAAACAAAAGAGGCAAAAGAAGTATTGGATGAAACCCTGGTTGGAAAATCGGGTTCAGCATGGCGCATATCACGCGCTCATGCAAGAGCTGATTGAATGCGATGCTGATTCCTTTACGAATTTTGTGAGGATGGACCTACAGCACTTTCAGACACTGTTGGCACTGGTCACTCCGTACATTGAAAATGTGGGCTGGTGTAGCGACAGGCGGAATTCTGAAGAACTGAAAAGAATAGTACGAGCAGCAAAATGACGTCACTATAACCCCCCCCCCCCCCCACCCCTGATCTGCACGGCAATTGCACACACAAACACAAATGGCAGCCGAATGGCGCACACACTGAAACACACGGATGGCAGACACACGGCGCTTCGTACCGGTTGACGTTCTGTGGGCGGGGCTGAGGTAGCCCACACAGCCATTTTTCAGGGTTTGGTTTCTGTAATTTTGGCTTCTTACATTCCATAATGCTTCGTGGTTTTGAATCAGATCGATGAGAATAAATGTATCAACTTGTGTCAGATTTGCTAATGGCCCAGTAGCTTTTGATGCCGCCATGATCGCTGAAATGATAACAACCTCGTTGCCGTAAAGTCGGCTCTTCTGATTGGCTGGCAATCAAATGCTTCAGCGAAACAACGCAAAATTTTAGAGCACGCTCAAACACTGAAAGCATCGGCTTTGCTTCACTTCAGCGCTTTGCTGCTGTTATGCTTTAGGTCTAGTCACATGATAAACATCGTCAAAACTGCGATGTTTCGTGTTTTACTGGCTGTTTTGCTTCTGCTTCGCTTCCCGTCAGACCGCCGCTTAAGGGTATAGCAGTAACTGTGTATCTTTATGCTTGAAACTAAGCATCAAGATAGACATCTTAGGCTCTGAGCAGGTTAAAATAGAGATTTCCCTCGCCAGCTATAGGTTCAGGAATCACAGCACCTGAGGTGTTTTCGCAAAAATAACTTTGTCGAGGTCGTTTTATTCTCAAGCTTGGTACTTTTAAAGGTTCTTTTAAGGTCCTTTTGAGGCCCAATCCAAACTACCTGGGAACCCTGCCTCGACAAAGTCAGGTTGGTCAGCAAATGTAGCAATTTATTAAGTATTCAGTTATTCTTGCGAACACCCCAGGTGCTCACGAAGTCCAAGCCACAGTCCAACTCTTCTTCTGCGTAAGGTCAGTTTTCCATTTTTGGCAGGAGTGACAAGCTTGATGCAGGGATCCGGTACAAAGCAAGCTGTAAGACCAGTTAAAGAACCTGCCTATACAAGTTTCTTTAACTCAAGTTGCAGTTTGCACATTTGCTTTTCACCACGAGATGCTTCCTCCAGCTTGCCCTTTGCGGTCAGTCGCAGTGTGTTAGACCGATCCACAAGGTTAAAAGATCTCTGCTTTTGCGCCTGGAAACTGAGACGATCTGCTTCCACCACGAGCTGCCTGGCATCATCCTGGTTTTGTTGTTGTTGAGGCTCTCATCAAACAGGACATATCCTGTGCTTGCAGACTGCTTGACGGATACACAAATGTCCTCACAACCATCAATGTGATGAATGAAAGCAGCTCGGCTCGCGAGATTACACTGGAAGAATAAGATCATGCACCGCGCGAGATTCGGTAAACGTTCTCGGTAAGGCCAAGATGGAGGCCAGTTCGTCTGCTCGCGTCTTCGGAACCGAATACGATGTTTTTCAAAGTTGGTCAAGCAAGTTTTGATTTTGAAAATATGCCGACAAAAGCACATAAAAGGTCTATTTTCTGGGCAAAAGCACTGCTGGTTGATCTGAAAGGACCATAATGACATTTAAAAAGACTTAAAAGGCCTTTTCTGAGAAAATCATTTGGAAAGCACTTAAAAGCACTCAAAAGAAACCTAAGGACCCTGCTAGTGGCTTCATGCACAAGTAGGTTAACCTATTAAACCCCATGGCCACATTCCCCAAATTTTGCAGGTGTCACCTAACGACCATGTACCACCAGTTGCAGGAGATAGATTAATCAAAGGCCAGAAATGGTAGTCAAAAAGTGAATTTTTGGGTGTCAGAAACTGTTGGCTGTTTGTTGTCGCTTTATGATGTAAAATAACTGCTGGATTATAATATGGACTTTAAAAAATGTCCCCAAAAAATATTTTTGTGACTTTAATGCATCAGAAACTGGAAACATCGCAAAATTAGCTAAGTTTCAAAATGTTCCTGTGTTTTAACTAATGCATATTTTCTCTCACTTCTTTTAGTTTTGTAAAGCTATTTATGTGCTAAATAGACCTGTGCATGGAAATTGCATTCAGTGCATCAGTAATTTTATAATGAGCAGTGGAAATAATCATTATAAATTGCAGTCATCAAGAGACCGAAAACAGAAATTCACACGGTCACCAAACACAAACTAATACACTAAACTCACATTCCATGCACAGAAATATTGCAACACATGTTACAAATATCATATCCAAATATGAAATGAATTGGTCAAGACATTAAAAAGATACAACCTTTTATTTGTATGCTTTTGGTCGAAAAATGTATTTTTCTCTAAAATGTATTTTTTCGAAAAATACTTACCGATGGCATTACTGTATGGAAGACACACTTAGCTTAACGATTTCAGCCTAAAAATCATTGTGTATAGTTACACAACCAGGGAGGCAATTCGTGGGCTGTTACCAGGGCCCGAGTAGCCTCCCTTCCTCCTCATCCGGGCAGAAGTGCTGGAATAATCCCAGTTGAATGCTAAAGAACTCTGGCGGCAAGCGGGGCAGGAGGGAGGGCCATTCGAGTAATGCCATTGGTAAGTATTTTTCGAAAAAATACATTTTAGAGAAAAATATATTTGTTTCCTCAAAATACATTACCGATGGCATTACTGTATGGAAGAATAGCGAAAAGGAGGAGGGTGCCGCCTGCTAGGTCCCGTCATCGCTCGTGTTTAATGGTCGTGAACAGGAGCAACCTCCCAACGATTTCGGCTAAGCGTACCTTACCGTGCTGGAGGAGCCAGGAGGGAGTGTTGCGCCGCAGCGATGTCTCCGACCATGGCCAGATTTTCATGCTGGCTTGTAAGGTCACGGAGGTAGAAGCGGGCAAAGGTGGAATTGGCCCACCACACAACAGCTGCCACAATGTCTCTCACCGCGCAATTTCGATCAAACGCAACAGTGGCGGAGACTGCACGGACCTCATGTGCACGAATACACAGCGTCTTAGCAACCCCCGGAGAGAGTTCCTCATAGGCAGAACGGATGACCGAACGCAGCCACGAGGAGATCGTCTGCGCAGAAATGTCATGCCTGCCAGGGGAAAGCGGCAGGAATAGGCGGGTCCGGCCATGCCGGATAGGTTTTGTCCTGCGCAGGTAGAGTCATAGCGCCTGGACAGGATCCTGATGGCGAGAGTCCTGAGTCTGGTCTGTAAGGACTGGGGCCCTGGCCGAAGGGAGCCGATTCTTTGCCAAGAAGGCGGGATTCATTAGGAGGTGTACAGAGCCATCGGCCCTGAGCTGAAGACAGGTCGGGTCTATAGACAGAGATGTTTACCCCCCCCAAAAAATGGAGTAATGGGCTATGCCAGAAAGAGTACTCTTGGGTAAAAAGAGTAATGCTTTCTGTCAGCACATTTGATCGTTCTCAAATGCAATCTCACTCAACAAGTTCTTACAAAGCCTTGCAGTTTTTATTTGCACTCGAAATGAGATACAAGTGAAAAGAAAAAAAAAATCACTGTGTTAATTCAGGCATGCCTACCCTCAATTTGAAGTTTAAGTATTAGCTATTTGAAATCTCAGCAATACTATTAAAATTTCAGTAATACTATTACTATTGTTACCTATTATTTCTGCACTGTTTTTTTTATATTGTGCCTTTTATATTAGCACGTGCGCAAAAATAAAAATGACACACACACACATCACTGACCAGGACACATATAGTTTGCACATCTCTGTAATGGGTTAAATAATGGTTGGGCGCCCACCCCCCCTCCTCCACTTAATTTTTTTAATTTTTTTTTAAACTTGCACATTGCAAAATTTTCTGATCATTGCACCTAATTAGGTCCAACCAAGGGAAAGCAGACACTGACAGGTTGGTTTAAATAAAGGGACGTAATCGAGCAAATTGTCCTAGTGTGATTACTCCCCTTGTTATTGTTTTAATTTGAATAACTCCTACATTTTCTTTATTTCTAGATTTAAAAGGCAACTAATATTAATGATAAATTAGGAAATCATATAAATTATTATTTTATGTACTAATGCTGGATCTGGTCATGGACCCGGTTATGTTTTGAAGTAGGATTTTGTTTGATCACTTTCTAAGAAAAAAAGCGGATTGGAATATGATTTCAAAAATCGTAGTTTTTGTTTTAAATAATCGTAATGGTGTGAAAAAAATCGTAGTGGCGTAATCTATGCCAAAAATCGTAAGAAATTACTCCAAAATCGTAAGGGTAAACATCTCTGTATAGATAACGCGTGTAATTCACTAACTCTGGACGCCGTGGCAAGCGCAAGTAGGAAGCAGGTCTTCCAGGTGAGATTCGCCATGCTAGCCAAGTGCAGTGGCTCGAATTTGCTAGAATTTAGCCAGGTAAGGATCCAGGCGAGGTCCCAGCAAGGAATAAGAGTGTGGAACTGGTCTCTGTAACTCATAATTCCGCATGAGGTCTGAAAGATCCGAGCAGGCCCCAGGATCTGGGAGTCCCAAATGGCGGTAGGTGTCCGCTATCATGGCGAGGTAACCTCTAATGGTAATAGGGGCCAGATTCTTCTCACGAAAAAGCCAAAGGAAGAAATCTGCAAGCTGGGGCAACGTCAGCGCTGTGGGGGGAAGTCGCTCCGTCTCGCACCAATCCCAGAAGACTCGCCACTTCATTTCGTACACTCGGAGGGTGAAAGATTTGCGGGCTGCAGTGATAGCTCCCACTGCCGCACACGAGCAACCTCTAGAGGAGAGGGCGTGCCGCACAACCGCCAGGCATGTAAGAGGAGCCGCTCCGGGCACGGGTGAAACAGTGGCTGCCAGGGTTGCTTCAGCATCGTGCGGGAGGGGGGGGGGGGGCAAGGGGACCGGGGGATCGTGGCTACGCTGAGGAGATCGGTGGTCCAACTCGTCGACCACCCATGCAAGAGGGTCCGGGAAGGGGGAGCTGCCTGTTCCAACGAGTCGCGAACAGATCGACCATCGGGGTCTCCCAGCGCTCGCAAATCATGCGAAAGATCTCTGGACTCAATGACCACTCGGTATGTAGGAGCTGGCCCTTCCTCGAGAGGGAGTCGGCGAGGACGTTCAGGCGACCCAGAATGCGACGAGCCTGGAGGGAGATGTTGCAGTCCCTGCACCACAGGAACAACTGGTAAAGGAGCATGCATAAGGTCAGGGAGCGGGTGCCCCCCTTGCTTCTGACTGTAGCGTTGTCGGACATGATGAGGATTTCTTGACGGTAAAGCCGAGACTGCCAATGGTCGAGGGCTAACCAAACCGCTTTCAACTCCAACCAATTGATGTGTCTGTCCGAGAACACTGTGGTGTGCGCCCCAACCGGAGCAGCTGGCGTCAGTGCAGAGGGAAAGCCGAGGTGGGGTGGCTTGAGGTGGGCTTGGACAAAAGGAAGGACAGGAATCGGGGCCGAGAGGTCGCAGGATGAAGGCCACCAATGGGCAAGGAGTTGGAGTTGAAGAGGGCGCGAGTAGAGCTGACCCAGGGGTAACAGGTCTGCGGCCGCGTTCAAGAGGCCTAGCAGTTGTAACCAAACCCGCGCTGGAGACCTGGTGGGCAAACTCCACCAACTTCGCGACAAGAGTTTCTGGCAGTCGCACGAGATTGCAATCGGTCCAGAACTCCATGCCAAAATGCACGAACTGGCGGGACGGAGAGAGATTGGACTTTCCGCTGTTGACTAGGAAGCCAAGGCGGCGAAGAATACCGAAAAACTCGTCCCGATCTTTGGCGAGGGAGGCAGAGTCCTGGTTCCGGAGAAGAAGATCGTCCAAATAGTTGGAGGTGGGGCTGGAGGAGGTCTGGCGAGCCTTGGCGACCACCGCATCGATGATCCGGATGAACACCCAAGGGCTGATGTTGAGGCCGAAGGGGAGAGACCGGAACTGATAAGACCATCCCGCAACAGGTGAAGTGTAGGAACCGCCTGGAGATAGGCGTCGGCCAGATTGAAGCTGACTGCAAAGTCCATGGGGCACACAGCGGCCTTTAGGGCCCGCGCCGTCTCCATCCGAAAGGAGGGAGCGGAAATAAAGCTGTTGAAGGCCGACAGGTCGATGATAGGGCGCCAGTGGCCGCCCGGCTTCGGAACCACAAAGAGGCGGCTGTAAAAGGCTGGAGAATCGTGCTGCAAGACGACCTCCATCACAGATTTGAGAAGGTCGCAATCTCGTCTTGCAAGGCACAAGCCTTGGTCTGGTCTCCCGGAATGCGCGTCCACACAGGGGTCCTGCGGAGGGGTGGGGGACGCTGGAAGGAAATCCGTAGACCCTCCGTCACGGTAGTGAGCACCCAGAGACTCCTGGACGCAGTTGAGCATGGCCTGTGTAGCTACTCTAGAAACCTCGAGCAGGCGAAGGAATTTCGGACCAAGGTCGCCGTATTGTTGAGTCCGCTGGGGATGCAGCGCCGAAGAGCCTTCCGTGAAGCGAGAAGTGTCTCTGCGGCCGGGTCCACCAGTGGGAGGGGGCAGACTGGGAGTACCAATGCTGTGGGAAGCGGATATTTACGCCCATCCGCCAGCGAGCGTCAGAGCCCTTGTCCGAGTGCCAACCCTGCTGAAGCTGGGCGTTAAACGCGTCCGTCAAATCCCGAAAACCCCAGGGTTGAGAAAGGGACTTGAATTTTTTAGTTAACTGCGGCGCAACCACCAGGGCGGAAGCCATCCTCTTCATGGGCGGTGACGGGGGGGGGGGGGGGGGGGGGGCAGAGGTCCGGAGGTAGAAAACAGGCGACGAGTCTAGACGCCACATCGAGGTGGGGGGGGGGGGGGGGGGTGCAGATCACGAGAAGATGTATGGGACCGGACGCTGGCACGGCAATCCAGAGACGCGGAACGGTCCGAGTGGAACGGAGAGAGAAGAACAGAAGCCGAATCATCCGGGTGGAGGCTGAGGGTGTCAATTGCGTCCTCGGGCAGAGGGGGGGGGGGGGGGAGTCCGATCCCGTCGGAGACGAACGAAGCTAGAAGAGGCGGGGACAACGTGGTGAAGCCCCAAAGGGTGCTGAGAGTGGAAGGCTGAGGGGCTCCCGCTGATCACTGGCGGCGGCACCGCACTTTAGCACGGAGGAGTGCCATACATCACGGGAAAGACTGTGCTGAAGCACAGGCTGATCCCGTCGCTGGCGCAGTGTTGAAGCACGGCGGAGTGCCGCAAATCATGGGACGAAGGTCTGTGCTGAAGCACAGCCGAGTCCCGTCTCTCATCAACCACTGACCTGGTCTGAAGACCAGCAGGCCGCTCTCCGTCACGGTGAAGCCAGAGAGGGTCCCTTTTAGCTTCAGTATCCGTTGCGTAACGCAGGGGATCTGGAAGGTGGGCCGGGTGTGAAGGGTCTCGGGCCGCCACCCGGTGCCGAAGTTTGTCCAAACGGACCAGGGAACGAGACGCCGAGACCGACGGAGAGTGAGAGCGTCGAATCGAGCGAACCGTATAACGAACTGACAACCGTAGGTCCGAACAACCGTCGGGTAAAGTCTCCATAGCCCGGCGTTTCAAAGGAGGCAAGATCGTGGGGGCTAGAACAGACGCTGCGGGCCGCGCAGAGCGGGAAGTGAGTCCCACGATGTCCGAAATCGCCCGCCGAGGGGGCTGGGAAGCCAGCGGGAGAACGGGCTCCCGGGGGGTAGACGGGTGTTCACGGCAGTAAAATTCCCACAACTGAGACCACTGATGCTCCTTCCACGAAGCGCATCTCTCACACGGCCGTGCAGAGGAGCAGCCCGAGCAAGGAAGGCACAAAGCGTGCGTATCTGAGGGCCATTGAAACCCTTTACATCGCCTACAGGTACCAAGCTGTGCGCTGGAACAAAAAACAAAAGGCATGAGAGATAAGGCACGTGATTGATTGATTGATTGTACATTGCTTAACGTCCTGACAGCAACAAGGCTTTCTCAGGACGTGCCTGCACTGCTTGTGAAAAAAAAAAACTAAACAGAAAATTGAATGTATGTCGCCAGCCGGTCAAATACGTTAACTAAACCTACAACATGGGGCCTAAATAAAGCTAAGACCATTTAGCAACACACATCCAATATCAAAAGCTACAGGCAGTGCAGACAGTAGGGAGAGTTTTAAAAAGGCAAATACAGGTGAATGGACAAAGGGTAGACAGAAACGCATGCCCCAGAATAGAGAGAAAAACCCACCCTGTGGGGCTGACCAGGGTGACCCTGGGAACTAAAAAATACCTAACCCCACCCAAGTCCCCCAGGGCAGACCCGGGTGGGGGGATAAGGCACGTGGCCTGATCGAGGAAAGGGCCACGTGAGCGAGATTTACGACCGGTGCCGTACCAGGTAGTAAAGTGAAAGAATAAACCGAATTCAAGGAGTGCGCCGGCCAGTGAGAAACCTGACGGTCGAAACATGCCGCGAGACATTACCTGGCCATATCCCAAGCGAAGGAAGGAGGCTACGAAACGACACACTGCAAGTAGTCCACGCAGTAAGCAATGGCGCCACGTGGTCCCAAAGTAGGAAAATGTGCCACGTGTTCCCACAACAAACGAAGCACGCCGCCACACAAAACTAAGGGAAGCACGGGGCACCACTAAAATCCCAGGAAAACACACGAGCACAAGGCACTGGTGGAGAAGAATGAAGAATTCTAGAAGAATCCAGGAATCCTAGGAAAAGTTGAAGGTAGGCTGAGCAGAAGGTAGACATGACCTATCACAACTAAGCCAAGGGTTCAACTGGGATTACACTGGCACTTCTGCCTGGATAAGGAGGAAGGGAGGCCACTCGGACCCTGGTAACAGCCCACGAGTTGCCTCCCTGGTTGTGTAACTATAAACAATAATTTTTAGGCTGAATCGTTAAGCTAAGTGGGTCTTCCATACAGTAATGCCATCGGTTATGTATTTTGAGGAAACAAATCACATTTTGAGAAAACTGTCCCAAAACATTGGACAAGCAACACAAAGAGTACTATGCCATAACAAACACCTGTGTGTTAAAAAAAAAAAAAAGACGTCGAACAGCCACATATAGAAACATATTTCACATGAGAAAATGAAAAACAAAAGGTTTCTCGGTCTTGGATATATGCACACTGATGAGCTTTCTGCAGGTAAAGTGTCATGTGCACAAAATGTCTGCTGTACTGTGTCACTTCAGATACACCTGAGCGATGTGTCAAAACAAATTTCTTTATCATTTACAGACCATGCCAACGTCGCGAGCATCTTTCATCAATTCAAGTTTCTTGCGTGTTGCGGATTTCACCACCGTCCCATCGGTATTTACAGTATGAGGCTTAGGAATGTTTTCTTTCTCTCTCTTCACTTGGGTTCGTCTACTCGAACACATCTCTCTTCCATCTGCTCAACCTCGCAGGTTCTAGCTGAGCACCACGCAATTCTTTGAAGCCGTTGGAGACATTTTCAACGATTACAACTGATGGACTTTGTAAAATGACTGCTGAAGTGATGTAAAACGTCAAAAATGTGTGATCTGAATGAGCGATTCTTGTATTTTGATCAAGTTGTACGTCATGCATAATGCTGCATTGTGGGACAGTCGGAAAGACCCGAAGCTGCTCGGAGCCTGGCTGGAAAAACCCGAAGCCACCCGGTGCACTCTGCACATTGGTCGGTTTCCGAAAATAGTATTATCTCATTAGCATAACGTCCGTACAAGGAAATCTCCAGTCGTTCGTGACGTCAGTTTCACGCCAATAGCTATTTATGGAGCCTTTGTAACCTTCAGCTGGTTTGTGAATGGGAAAGTAGAGACGGAACCAGTTCAAATGGACCCAAACATGGCAGTGTTCGTCGCTCGCAAAGTGGTGTTGTCAGGGTCCAAACATTGGATGTTTTCGAGCAAAAGATGTCGCGAACGCTTGAAACATTGAGCAGGTGCTTCACTTTATTTATATTTTTACAGCAAATAAAAGGTATTTTGTGATATTTTATGATTGTGGCCGGGGTCTAGAGAATTCAAACAATCCAAAAAATTCATTTTTCTTTAAAAGGTATTTTTTCGAAAAATACTTACCGATAACATGACTGAATGGAAGTGTCTACTACTTACTCATTCTAGCCTAAGAGCCAGTTGTGTTAAGACACAACCCGGGAGGCACTCGGGGAACCCCGAGGGGACCAAGAGTTGTCTCCCTATACCCACCACCCGGAAGCCGGGTACCCATAATCCCTCAGTCAGGATACTTGGCGCACGAGCGGCAAGCGGGGCAGGTGGGAGGGTCGTTTGAGTCATGTCATCGGTAAGTATTTTTCGAAAAAATACCTTTTAAAGAAAAATGAATTTGTTTCTTCAAAAACATTACCGATGACATGACTGAATGGAAGAATTGCGAACAGGAGGTGGGTGCCGCGCTCCAGCACACCTTAGGGCCCAAGGGCCGTCCTCCCTAACGCAAACTCCCGACGACCCTAGGTAGGTGAATACCTACGGCGCTGAGGCGCCAGGAGGGAGTTGTGCCCCCCGCAAAAAGGCCTCCACCAGAGCGAGGAGTCTCTCTGGCCTGGCAGAGCTCTGCAATCGAGGCGGGCGAAGTCATCCTGCCCGCCAGCCTCCAGTAGCCACGAAGTGCAAGACAGTACAGTCCCTGACGAATGTGACGTTCGTGGCCCTGCAAGTGCCTTGATAACGTACCTGTAGCCTCTAACCTCCCTGAGGGAGGGGTCCTGTAATTCAGAACGTATGACTGAGCTTAACCAGGAAGAACGTCCGGCATGTAGCGTCAGTGCTGCCGGAACCGGCAAAGAGGCGAGCGCGTCCGAAGCGAACGGCTATGTCGTAGGCACCCGTGAGGCTTGTACAGGGATTTGCTACGTGGTCTCCTGGTGGAATAGCGCCCCGTAAGCGGGCGCAAGGTGAACCTGTGGACCAAGGCGCGGCGGTCCAGGTAAGGTATGGTCCGAGAGGAGCTGTACGTAATTGTTCCCTCGAACTGTAGGCAGACAGGGTGAGGCGTAGCTCCTGAAGCTCGTTAACCAATCCACCACGGCAACATCCCTCAGGCGCCGTATGGCTGCAAGGGCAAGACGTAGCATTCGATGACTCCTCCCGAGGGGAGTCGACAGGAGGCTCCGGACGAGCGCGTGTAAGTCTCTCCGACCCGGGCTCTGAGGAGAGGCGGGTTCCTGCCGGCAAGTGGACCCCCAGCAGGATCCCGGCGGCTTACTTGGAGACGAGTGGGTACCGAGATTGTACGTGGGACGTCGCCAAGCGCGACTCTCTGAACTGGGCTCTGTGAGGTGAGTTCTCTGCTTCTCAAAAGCAGTGTCCGGGCTCGCTCCGTCCGGGTAGCGGCCTCGGTCAAGGCCCCATCCTGTGCCCCAGTCCACTGAAAACGTAGGATCATCCTGGTCTCATGCGCCGATCCTCCGAAGGTGTCCTGGTGTATTCCGTGTGTAGCCACTGGTCCCACCGGGGAAGACTGGCCCAGATCTACCGTCGGTCCAGGTAGCGTCACGCACGGAGGGAGATGAAGTTCTTTCCCCAAGCACCAGGGTAGGGGGTATGCACTGGTCGGAGGATCGCCAGCTGCCCTGATCCTGGAAGAACACCTCCGCTGTCGCGTAGCCGAAGAGGAGAAGCTCCTGTGACCTATCCTTCCCCCCACGAGCAGAAGAAGCAGGCCTAGTAGTCCGCGTCAGATCCAAGCTAAGCACGCTCTTGTCCGCGAAGTCCGAAGGTCGGAGGGTTGGACCTCGAGAAGAATCACGGAAGTAGGAAGCGTAGCTTGAGCAGCCGGGCTTAGAGACGACTAAGGTGAGTAGATTCGACTCCGTGTAGTGGCTAGGTCTCCACCCCGAGCACAGCCAAGCGGTACCACCTGTCCGAAGTACGGCACCCCCCGGGTGCCCAACGAGAGTTGTCGAGATGGTTAGCCGTCAGGGAGAAGGGGCTGCGCCTTGGTTCCCCAGTGTCCACGATGGATGAGAACCCCCGGTGAGTCAAGGGGCGATGCCGGGCAACTTCCGCAGCAGGGCGGCGGCGATGAGCTTGGATGTCCCGTCCAGCGCCGGCCGAGTGTCCATCCGCGCAGAAGAACAGGTCTGATGGAACCGCAGCACTGGAAGCCGAAGAAGAGGAAGAGGAGAAACGGCTGAGACGTCCGAGCAACCAGTCCGAGGGGTCGTCAGCCGTCAAACTCAGGGTGTCAAAGTCCCGCTGTCTGGAACCGGCGACCGAGGAGGGCTCCGAGGGAGGGAATCCCGCTGACGGCGAACCGCAGGTCGAAGACTCCCTCCGAAGGGGAGAGCGAAGACGGAGCGACGCGGCGAGGTTCTCCCGTTTGCTGAAGGCGGGTTCCGACGAGGAGAACGGCTGCGACGAGGAGGAACGGAACGGAGAGGACGAGGGAAGGGGAAGTGGGCCGGTCGATGGGAAGAGGAACGGGACGAACGGGAGTCCGAACGAGATGAGGAACGCGAAGAAGGCGAAACCAGTCGAGGGAGTCCTGATCCGTCGAACGATGAGTGGAGAAGGTCCTCCTACGATCTTGCGAAGCAGAGCGATAACGGTGAGTAGAATCCCAGCGCCTACGATCCTCGCGAACAGGAGGATCCGGATGAGTGCGTGTAAGTCTCTGTGAACCAGGCTCTTGGGAGAGGCGGGTTGCTTGCCGGCAAGGGGATCCCTGCGGCCAGAGATGAGTGGGGAACGAACCAGGCTCTTGGGAGAGGCGGGTTTCTGTGCACTAATCCGTTGAATACTCAAGTGGCGTCTTCTGTGTCGGATCAAGTTGGTTTCGCGCGTCCGGTGCCGGGGGCACAGCGGAAGGCGTCTTGGGCAACTCCAAGCACCCGAGCGGGAAGGTCCTCTTATGATCTTGCGAGGGAGAGCGATAACGTCGAGTAGAATCCCTGTGTCTACGCTCTTCACCACCAGGAGGTTCCGGACGAGTGCGTGAATGTCTCTGTGAACCAGGCTCTTGGGAGAAGCGGGTTTCTTGCCGGCCAGGGGACCCCCAGCGGGATCCCGGCGGCTTCTTCAGAGACGAGTGGGGAACGACGGTGGAGGAGGGACGCCACGAGCGTCCCACCAAACCAGGCTCTTGGGAGAGGCGGGTTCTTTCCACCAGCTGTATCCGGGCGCGCTCTCTAACGGAGGCGGTCTTGACGGTCGAACTCCCACACTGCACTAATCCCTCGATTACTCAGTGGCGTTTTCTGTGTCGGATCCAGCTGGTCTCGCACGTCCGGTGCCGGGGGCACAGCGGAAGGCGTCTCGGCAATCTTCAAGTACCCGAGAGGGTAGGAGTCTCCCTCCTCTAAAGTTCCAGAGATTAGACCATCGCAGCTCCGGCCAGGTAGCACAGACGTTACAAGAGTGGTCGGAAGCACACCCAGCGCACAGGAGACAGACTGTATGGTTATCCGACGGCCACTGGAAGCCTCCGCATAGCTTGCATGTCCTCAGCAGTCCGATAGTGGTCCCTACTCTGGCGCCGCGCAGAGCGAGCGGGACGAGAGGTGGCCCGGAACTGTGTTGATAGTAGTCTCCGCTTCCTTGGAGACGAGCATTCTTACTAGAGTCCCTGGACGTGCACTTGAATGTCTCTGAGCCGGGCTCTGAGGGAGGCGGGCTTTCTTGCCGGTAAGGGGGACCCCCAGCGGGATCCCGCGGGCTTCTTGGAGACAAGTGGGGCAGAAAGTGGACATGGATTCTTGGAAGTCTTAGTCCGGGCGCGCTCCCTCCTGGAAGCGGCCTCATCGATCCAGGCCCACTTCGTGCACTAGTCCACTGAATCCGGTGTGGGGATTCCCACAGGGACGTCCTGGTCTTAAGCGACCGGTGCCAAGGATACGTTGGAAGGCGTATCCACATCCTGCGCATAGGAGACCCGACCCAGTGGTTGTCCGACGGCCACCGGAACATCTGCCTTGCGTGAAGGACATCGGCATGCCCCTCTTCCTCGGGGCGGAACGGGATCCTTCAAGCACCAACAGCATAGGTCGCTCCCGCCTGCAGACGCTTCAATGCTGCCATCCGCGCTGCTGAGGCCAGGTGACGCAATCAACCCAATGTGGTAGGAGGCACCTCCCGTGTCGGAAGACAGGCCTAGTCCCAATGGGCGCTGCCTGGACATGAAGAACACACCTACCAGTAGCAGCCGGGCTGGGGCTTACAGCCGAGAAGCTGCTTGTCCTCTCAAGGTGGTAGTGTACTGCAACGTCCTAAGACGTCGGACGTGTGCGTAATTGTCTTTCCGAGCGGGCCTTGCCAGAGGCTGTTCCCGTGCGCTCCCCCTGGCAGCGGCCTCCACGATCCATGCTCGCGCACTAGTCGCGACATCCGGTGTGGCTTCTCTCCCAGGGCAGTCTGTTGTCGTGCGGAAACCCGCAGTGTCTGGAAGGCGCCTAAACCGGTGCCGATCGCTTGCAAGGCAAGCATGGTCGGCGGGGCATCCGGTGCAGTGGCGAAAGACCCCTGGGGGCTGAACTAGCCACTGTCATCTGTGTGAATGGGTAGCGCATCCCTGCAACAGATAACACCCGAAGGCCTGCGGGCGAGTCCTGTGGGACTAAGCCACAAAAGGTAGCCTTCGTAACAACAAACACACAAGCACCAAGCGGGGTAACAGACTGTCAAGCCTGCACGCCAGCAGTGCAGCAAGAAGGTAGACTCACTGCCCTCAAGCACTAAGGTGAGCAACCAACATATGTAGCAAAAGTCAAACATGTCATGACAGAAGCGAGGTACCAAACTCAGACCTGTTTACCCCCTGGGTGTAGTCAGTGTACTTTCAACTGACTAATTGTGTACTTTGGACCTCACATGTGTAATTATTCCCAAGCCAGTGAGTTGTCAGTTTCTCCAAAAAGTGTATTCTTGGGTAAACAGGTCTGCAAACTGCATGCCGACAACTAGCCGTGCAGTAAGCAAGCAGGCCCGCTGCCGCCAAGCGCTAAGGCGAGGGAACAACATATGTACACAAAAGACGAATACGTCATGACGGAAGCGAGGTACCAAACTGCACGTCTGCAATCTAGCAGTGCAGTAACGAGGTAGATTCACCGCCGTCAAGTGCTAAGGTGAGCAACAACATATGTACCAACCCCTGTGACAAAAGGAGTCAGGCCCCCAAACATTATTACTAAGGGTGACCGTGTGTGGAAAAAAAAAAAAAAAAAACCCAACACCGGCCGCATGCTGTACAACTCAATACGCAATGACAATCAAGACAAGAAAAAACATCTGGGGCAGAAAATCACCACTTTATGTGGACATGCCACGAGGGGCCCGCCCAGCCAAGGAGCGTAAACCCCCCAGCTGCCCGCCGGAACGTATATCCACTCTCTAAGGTACGTGAGTACTTGTCTACCGCGTATGCCTGCGTATGCGAGTGTGCGCTTAAATCCACCACCCGTGAGCGACAACAGAACAGGCGCTGGTCCCGAACAAACCACGCGAAGACAAGGCGTGACTCAAGCTGTGCCACTCAGCTAATCAGGCCATGGAGTAAAAGAATTCTCCACACCCAAGGTACAAAAGCGTAGGAAACTTCTCTACGATTCACCGAAGGTGAGTGGGGGCGCAATTACAGTGAGAAGAAGACGAAAAACTTCGTACCTGCACAACCAGTGCCCAGCCCGGGAACCAGCCGAGGGTCAATCCCGCTACCTTACCTCTCCGCCGAAGGGGAACGGGGGGAGACGTCCAAAATCCCGCCTGGTACGACCGGCGAAGATCACCGGACAGCTCACCAGAGGCCGAAGCGCAGGCGCCAAGCAGTGGGGACGAGAAAACCACGCAGCAGCACAGGCAGGGCCGACGAAGCGATCCTATCTCCCGCTCTTCATTCCAACAGCAAGTCCGAACCCGAGAACGGTCGAAAACCAAAGTCCGTAGGCTAGAGCCGAGCGCAAGACGACCGAATCGTGCGCCTAAGTAGACTAGACTGAGGGATTATGGGTACCCGGCTTCCGGGTGGTGGGTATAGGGAGACAACTCTTGGTCCCCTCGGGGTTCCCCGAGTGCCTCCCGGGTTGTGTCTTAACACAACTGGCTCTTAGGCTAGAATGAGTAAGTAGTAGACACTTCCATTCAGTCATGTCATCGGTAATGTTTTTGAAGAAACAAAAACACTTTTGACACCAAAATTGACGTTTTTGGGGTACCGTATCTGGCCTTAAGGGCAGTGCCGATTAGCTTGGCGCCTGATGGTGCCAAGGTAATCTGGTAGTGCATCAGGGCTAAATGGATTAACCTCAGCATTAGGCAGCACAATTTGCTTTGCTGTGGATTACTGGTGCTCAATTCACATATAGCTTCTTGGAAAGCGCAGATGAGCAGCATTACCTTGCTGGCTTCATACGACTGCAAGTGTGATGATGGGGTAGTGTCAACGGCTGGCTTGGCGATATGGCTGTCACAATTTGGTGTGGGCTCCAGATACGTTCCTGTTCGATTCTCTGCCACTGCCTTCATGCGACCCTATAGTTGGAATGTGTGTATATATATGTAATATACATATAGTGAATTAACTCATTGGTTTTCCTTATTACAATTTGTAAGCTTTTATCAACTGATTCAGCACTACAGCCAAGCGTCCTAGATTTAGGAGTTATCCTAAACGATTACGTTTCAGTGACAGTTCAAGGGTAGTGACTGATCGGTTTGGTGCCTTCAGGCACCAAACTAATCAGTCTGACCTTTGAACTAACCTGATCAGCTGGGCATTGGGGGAAAAAGGGGATAAAATGCAATCAATATCTACAAAAACATTCATGTGTAAACTAAAGAAATGAAACAAAAATGAGAAAGCCCTCGTGACTCACAAGCATGACCAATCTGCATAATTCTATGACCTTCTGTGACCCTGACCTTTCCAAAAGCCCAAAGTACCCAAAAAATCCTTTGTTTTGTCAACAAATGTGCATTTTTCACATGTGACTAAGTGCCAAAAGGTGAGCAAAACGTGAGTGACCTCTTTTGCGGGAAACTAAAATCTGTTTAAAAAGACATGTGTTGACTTTAACAAGTGGAATGTGTGTGTAAATGATTGAAGATATACTGGCAATAATTTATGCACCCAACGTAAAGCCGTTTGGTGAGTATACTGTAAAACGCCAGAATTCACCAATGAAAATCGGCCCGGGAAAGCGGACAACGATTTGCCGTCGGTCCTTTTTGATCTCGCGTGTTTAAGCAACAATAACAAACCTGGTGCTAACCATGCCCATATGTTCAGGGAAGATTGATCTTATAATCCGTGTATTTCCAAGATTTGAAGGTAAGCCATGCTTTTGTTTATTGCTCTTGAAAGTAGCCTCTGTCGGACGTCAGGTTTGTCGCCACTGAAGCATCTTAATTTCTGCGAACTTGTGCTAGCGAAAGGCACGCTGACCTAAACCGGAAATGGCGTCATTGCGTTGTTTCGCTTTCGTTAAATATTTGATATGCTTCAAATTTACTTTTCCGTCACAGCTTTCTAAGCTGGCAAAGCCACTTTTTGTCGCAAGATCTGACGTTCAACTATTTGACAAGTTTAACGAAGTTGTTTTGGTCTTTTTGGTCTACGACCGTCCGGTTATGATAGATGCATTATGGGCCACATTCCAGCGTGGTTGTTTTGAATGTCCGGTCTGTCAATGGAGAGCTACAACTCGTTACGTTTTGTCGCAATTGTTTTCATAAATCTGACGTTCGATCACTTCTGACGTTCGATTGTAATTATTGACAATATAATAAGCCAAATGTTTATTTTATAAATATTGTAAGTGACCATTTTCAAGAGTTTGAATCGCCCGAGACTCCAGTACCAATTTGAGGCAGTAGGTTAGAGAATGAAGATGATTTCTTGTGATAACAAGTTTTATTGCGACAACCGCTGCTGTAGCAACTCTGATGTTCGATCGCGAACGCATGTCGCAAATCTGACCTCCGATCGATGAATGTTGGTAAATGAGTTATTTGGATGAACACGGTCACCGATGTATTTTTTGTCGTTTAATAGACACGTGCAGTTGTTGACGCAAACATAAGATAATGAGATCAAGGAACAGGTGAATTTCATAACATAATAATGCAATGATAAAAAATTTATCGGACGTCAGGCTTGTGCCAACATTTGTTGCTGCGATCCTGACGTTCAACACATATGGATTGTAGAACTTTTGGGGGAGAAGGCACTGTTAAAATGAGCCATTTTGGACAACCAGTTGCATAGCCGTTAGGACCTTCTGAATCTGAGGGTCAGAGTTAAAATAATGCACTCAGCCTGTACACAGATGAAATTTATTTGAATATTTTTTTTATTTTTACAGGCGCAGACTGTTTAGCACATCATGTTTTATCATGTAAATTACATCAGAAAGCTGTATGCAGTTTGTTCTTCATATCTGTTTTGTTTGTTAAATATTGTGCTTGAAACTGGGGGAAAAGCTTTGTGTTTGTGGCTTCTGATAACTATCCCGAGGATATCTGCTGCAATCCTGATGTTCGACATAAGTTACAAATTCTGGCCCCGACTGCCAATAAATATATTTGGGCAGCAAAGATGACTCTCACTGTGCTCTTCTGTGTGCATGTATTCCTGTGAGTGGTATATATAACACGACAAAGTGTTTTTCTTGCTTGTAGGATATTTTACAAATTGAATATGGTCGGATGTCAGGTATTGCAACACAAATCATGTTCAGGGATTAGAACATTCTAAGCCAAAGAGCAGTAATTGTTTGGATAGGTCAATTGTGACTACTACTTATTATTTTAACTGTTTGGAAACAGATGTGTGTTTTTTATCCCACCAATTTAGAAGCACTATGTCGCAATACCTGATGTCCGACATATCCAGACTTAAAATTTTTAATGGCCATTTTCTCAAAAACCATTTCACATATTATCTTTTTCTTTTACAAACACATTACCAATACAGTGTACATCACCAAAATACATTTTCTGGCACTTTATGTCAAACTTTGATTTTCAACCCAGTTGTCCTCTTTGTGAGAGCACCTTTTGGCACTTAGTCATGTTTATTGAATTTCCTTGACCCTTCACCTTTATGAGTAGCCAAACATAGTAGCATGCAAAAGGAAGGTAGTGTCAACTATTTGTGCGCCAAGCGTGATTTAAAAGTTTGCAAAGTGTCCATAAAAAGAAACATTCTATCAACAACTAGGCATTTTTCAGACATTTACTGACCTCTCATCACCCTTGACCTTTGAGAGGGGTCACCCAAGTTAGTATGCTTTGGAATGTCTTATCAGTTATCCGAGTACCAAGTCTGGCACTAAAATTGAAAGCAGCATCTGAGAAAACACAATTTTGGTCAAAATAGGTCATTTTTCTAAAACATATTTATTGACACTTTGTGACTTTGACCTTTGAGCGAGGCCTGTCAAACTGGAGTGTTTAGAAAGGTCTTGTCACAAAGTATTTTTAGGACAAGTTTGAGGTCTGCAGCTTGAATAACCTCCGAGAAAATGCAAATGTTTTTACCATGGATGCTGAACGGACAGAAAACTGATGGCCCAATACATAGACTCCCTTCTGCTATCACACGTGAGTCAAAATATTAATACCAGTGTGGTGAAGACAGTTAAACAAAATGAAACAGGTATACAACGAATTAGTGTGCAAGTGCAAGTAAAGGCTCACTTTCATGATTTTAAAGACCAACAGCTTCCCAGTCATAGCAGGTGGAAAAGGGACTGGCAGCAGATAGTCGATGTAACGACACAACTGAACACCTGCAATGCACACAGACACATACATATTAGCAAGAATTTCACATTTATTCAGATCTATGAATGCTAAACTTAGCTTTAGCCCGTTCAGTTCAGAAAAATTTGAACACCACCCAACTGCAAGAGGCATAGATCATCTTGAGCCCCACCCAGTTGCGGGCGCTCATGAGCATCTACGCCTCTTGCTGACACCACTTTGAATCCATGTTCCTGGGACATCTAGGGTCTTTGGTCTTGAATTAAAGAAGACTGCAGAAACACAGTCAACTGGCATGGAACGGGTTAAAAATGAAAGTTTTAATCAAAACGAACATAAATGTTTCTCACATTCTGCATCATGCCTCAGTTGCATGAGCTTAAAATCCTACAACTACACAAGGTACTCTGCCAGAAAAGAGCGCCTTGTATTAAAGTGGCTTGCAGAAGATTTAAACTCCCTCATGCAACTGCCTATTATGCCCACACCACGAGACAAAATTAACCCCTTCACTGCCAAAAAAACGTGAACGTGATATAACTGGAAGAGTATCAGATACTCGCTCACAGGATCTTGCGGGGGCTCATGAGGATCTATGCCTCTCGCTGAGACCACTTTGTGTCCATGTTCTTTGTGTGGCTTTCAGTGAACACAGATCTCAGAGACAAAATATATGTCGGCAAGGAAGGGGTTAATATCAGCGGACCAAAGCCAATGTTCTGCTGAGCTTAACACATAAGCAGTGATCCTGATAACACTGACACATCTGCTTTAATTATATACTTCAATACCTTGCCAAAAATGAGTGCAAGACTGAAACTATCTTCGACTAGCATGGTATACTGAATCAAACTTTTATTGTGTAAAACTTAAAAGCCCCACAACTCTTCAATTTAGGCTCAGTACTTAAGGGGAGACACGGTACCGCAAAAACGTCAATTTTGGTGTCCGAAGTGTTTTTGGGTTGACTGGATTTTTGGGTTGTTTGAACCCCCTAGAACCCGGCCACAACCATAAAATATCACAAAATACCTTTTATTTACTGTAAAAAAATAAATAAAGTGAAGCACCTGCTCAATGTTTCAAGCATTTGCGACGTCTTTTGCTCGAAAACATCCAATGTTTGGACCCTGACAACACCGCTTTGCGAGCGACGAATGCCGCCATGTTTGGGTTCATTCGAACCGGTTCCGTCTCTACTTTCCCATTCACCAACCAGCTAAAGGTTACAAAGGCTCTATAAATAGCTATTGGCGCAAAACCGACGTCACGAACGACCGGAGATTTCCTTATACGAACGTTATGCTAATGAGATAATACTATTTTCGGAAACCGACCAATGAGCAGAGCGCGCAGAGTGTTCTGGATGACTTCGGGTTTTTCCGACCAGGCTCTGAACGGCTTCGGGTCTTTCCGACTGTCCCACAATGCACCATTACGCATGGCGTACAACTCGATCAAAATACGAGAATCGCTCATTCAGATCGCGCATTTTCAATGTGTGCATATATCCAAGACTGAGAAACCTTTTGCTTTTCATTTTCTCATGAGAAATATGTTTCTATATGTGGCTATTCAATTTTTTTGTTGTTTTTTTGTTTTGTTTTTTTATCCCATAGGTGTTTGTTATGGCACAGTACTCCGTTTTGCTTGTCCAATCTTTGGGGACCGTTTTCTCAAAATGTGATTTTTTGACCAAATAAAAGGTTGTATCTTTTGAATGGCTTGACCGATCCATTTCATATTTGGATATGATATTTGTAACATGTGTTGCAATATTTCTGTGCATGGAATATGAGTTTAGTGTATTAGTTTGTGTTTGGTGACCATGTGAATTGCTGTTTTCGGTCTCTTGATGACTGCAATTTATAATGATTATTTCTAGTGCTCATTATAAAATTACTGATGTACTGAATGCAATTTCCATGCACAGGTCTATTTAGCACATAAATAGATTTAAAAAACAAAAAGAAGTGAGAGAATATAAGCATTAGTTCAGACACAAGAACATTTTGAAATTAGCTAATTTTGCAAGGTTTTTCCCAGTTTTTGATGCATTAAAGTCACAAAAATATTTTTTTTGACATTTTTCAAAGTCTATATATAATCCAGCAGTTATTTTACATCATAAAATGACAACAAACAACCAACAGTTTCTGAAACAAAAAAATTCATTATTTGACTACCATGTCTCCCCTTAAGTAATATTTTCCATGAACTCACCCATGCCAGGATGGCCGATGGTTGAGTTGGTTAGGTTACCAATGGCAAGCCCTTCTCTGCACACTCTCTCCACCTAGAAAAGAAAATTAAGATTATAATTTACAAAACACACTTTTCATATGAACTACAAAATAGTTTCCCAAGTCCTACTTTTAATATTTCAAAGTCTGTCTGTCTCTCTCATTTTACCTCATTTACTCTTTCCAACATATTTAAGAGAACTCTGACGAAATAACAACCTGACCATGATAGTTTAACCCATTTAGCCCCAACACCCTACAGCAGGAGATAGACTGACCATGATAATTCAAGGGTAGATTGGCTTGGTGCCTGAAGGCGCCAAGCTAACCTGGCACCACTCTTGAATTATCATGGTCAATCCATCTCCTGCAACAGGTATAGTTGTTAAGTAACACTTATAAATTTGGGAAATTCACACATGGGGTCAAATGGGTTAAGGGGGGTGACTGAATAGCATGACTGATGGCTAGAGACAACAAACTATACCAACGAGCAAAAGAAATGGGACATTTTTTGAATCAGCGGAAAAACTTTAAGTGTTTCCGATGATTCCAAAAATGTTGCATTTCTTTTGCTCGTCAGTACATTTTGGCATTACCCTAGTGCGGTGTGTCTGGACTAAATGGTAAAGAAAGAGGGAATCATTGTCACCTGTCTGTCATCGTCAAGACAGAGAAAGGCAAAACTGTCAGCAACATCTCGCTCTGAGTAGCCATTCTGTCGCATTTCTCTTCTCTTGTCCAGATACTGAAAGCAAACAACCTTGAAGAATTATGATGCTGTACAACACAAACCAACACTCTCTACATACCCCCCCCCCCCCCCCCCCCCCCCCCATGAAATATAAATAATGAATTAAGTCATTAAAGTGATCTGCTCCATTGCAGGCTACGAGTGCTAAAATTCACCAATACAATGGGTTTAGGCAGGTTTTCTGGTATTTGTTTTGGCATGTCCCACTTTACTGGCGATTCGTCCACTTCAGTCAGTCTACATTCGCTGAGCGACAATAACTCGCCTTTTGGTCAATTTTCATAATTCTGAAGCGATATTTCGTCTTCAAACCTTGTCGGCAGTTTTATATACGCTCACGAATGACAAAGAGCTCGCGATCGTGAAGTATCACAGTGAGAAACGTTTATAAACCTATCACAATGGGAAGAGGGCGCCTACGGTTTTGGAGAAAAACAGAAGCATTCGATTGATAGAGACTGACACTAAAAAACTCCAAAATACCTAAAAGATTTGCAAACCTTTCGCAAATCACTCGACAACGCTGTTTACACATGGAACGCGATCTCTTAAAACATCGGCAATGACGTCATATCTGGAAAACACGACCGAAAAACGTTCGTCAAAACTAGATGTCGATCGTAGAATTTGTAGTCTGATGACGAGGTGAGTGAGCAATACTAATCAAAAAGGAAACCAAAACGGGGTTTAAGTACTTTAAGGCAATAATTCTACTTGAATCTTTTAGTTTTACAATTAAATTATACCTGAAAGCAACAACCGGAAAGCTAGAAACTCTCAGTCCTTTTGTTTACAGGCGATCTCGATCGATCGCTTTGAAGACTGACACACGTTTCGAACACGTGGGTGCTGAAAATAGGTCTAGTAGGTTAACAATCGTGTTATATCGGTGTGCTGAAGCCCGCAAAACCTTTGTCAGGAGGTTGACGATGAAATGAATTGAAGTGAAACAGAAACATGAGCGTTCAGGAGTATGCCGTGGTAAAATTAATCACACGCTTAAGCTGCAGGAGAGTCTGTCGGTCGACATTCTTTCCGAACGGGATTGTAAAAACACGATTTAAAATTATAAAATTAACACAGTTCTTTCTTTATTGATTTATTTGTTAGTTCAAGTCACAATACATCACATATTCCTGACAAACACACACAACTGTTCATGTGATGCATGCATTCTTTGTCAGAAAATTGAAGTGTAGTTTTTGCAAAATACCAGAAAACCTGTCTTATTAGTGTTGTTGTGCCTCAGCTAAGACTTTTATACCCATCTTTTCACAATCTAAATGAGCAGGAATGCCTACCAGAGATTTTCCTGTCTTTTGGGCATAATGGAAGGAACTCTACAAAGTACAAAGGAGAAGAAACATCTATCCTTTTACGACATTCAAACTGAACAAAATTTAAATTAATCCTTTTCTCCAGCATTATTGTAATCCAGACTAAAAACATTCATAAAGGAGATACCTGTATTGCAAACTTTTACCCCTTACTACCTAGAGAAGGGCACTTTAACTGAATTAAGTATACTTAATTAAACCCAATGTTAACTCTTTTGCTGCCAGTGATCACATATTGCGCGTCTGAAACCACTACAGACTGACTCAGTGATTGACATATTATGTGAAAATCACAGATCTATGGAAATGGATTAAAAATAGTACGAAGAACACAAGACTAATAAGAGACATAAATCCTGATGAGCCCCTGTGACTGCACGGGCTCATGTCTTCTGCTACTGGGCATCATTCGCCATGCCCCCGCAGTTAAAAAGGTTAACCCATTTAACCCAAAGCCCCATTTTCCCAATTTTTGGGGTGTCGCCTAACGTCTAGGTGCCAGTTGCAGGAGATCGGTCGACCATAATAATTCAAGGGTTGTGCCAGATTAATAATCTGGCACTACCCTTGAATTATCATGGTCGTTCCATCTCCTGCTGTAGTGCGTCAGGGCTAAATGGGTTAAGCAAAACATGAAAAACCAGCTGCATCGTAAGCTGGACTTCTTAACACCCTTATGCATGTCTCCACCAGTACTTTTTACTAGACAAGGGGGTTAACTTAAGCCAGCAACTAATAGTAATACTATCTATATTAGTAATAAGTATGTTGCTGACCTGCTGCGTTCTCTCACTGCTGTGGACAGTAAAGACTTTGGAAAAGTCAAATTTAGATGATGAGGAGGAGTTGCGGAAATGTTTCAAAATGGCTGGAAAGATTTCCTGCTGCCATTCCCGTGAATCCAAAGGAATCTCTGTCAGCAGATCTGAAAATAAGCAGGGGTCAAGCTGGTGTTTTCAGTTTTGCATGCATCATTATCATGTGCACACAAAAAGTGACAAAGTCAGTAAAAATGTACTATGCAACACAAAAAAAAAAAAAGTGCATGATACCTACCCCAACCAAAGGTTTGTGAACACACCATATAGAACAAAACTCAATTGTAATAAAAACAGATCAGCATTCCCCTCAGCTCTGACTATAAGTATAAAATGTTTCTGAACTTGCTCACTCCCATTCATCTGCTGTGCCACCCATGACCTGTCCCAGTCCCCATAGGGACTAAGAAATGTGTAGCTGAACAATATGCAAAAGACTGAAGCAAAAAGGAGCTACCAGTTAGTCTCAAAGATGCCAGTGTGTATGCATACACCTCACAAATTTATGTATAGGTCACCTAAAAATGCACACTCTACACAAAGACATGCAATAAATGAATAATCATGACTCCTGAAACAATGAAACACACATTAATTTATTCATGCACTCATTCATGACTTACTTGAACAATGAAGCCAATCAGCACAAACAAAAAATGATTTTCCACTTTTTGTTGTTGTTGTTTTTGAGGTGTGCATTACCAATGACTGTTAATTGCTCTCATTGATATAGCAAGAACAAAATTAATGATCTAACACAACCAGAACTCATATTTAAAACATTGGGTTTTCATTTAGGACTCCCAACAAATCTCACACAGAGACAGAACAAGACATTAACTACAGAGTGACCGAAGGTAAAATACTAAAAATAACTTAAAGATAGTGAACAGGTGCAGGGACCTTGTCCATTTGTTGAAGGCAGTACCCTTCAGAATGGGAGCTTTCAATTTCATGCGATTGGATCAGTTTTCTCCTTTTGTTTTAACAATTATAATTTATACACGCCGTTTATTTTTATTATTTATTTATTTTATTATTATTGTGTGCGGGGGAGTGGGGGGAAGGCAAGGGGAAATCAATGACTCTCAGCAGACTGAGAATCTGATATAGCCTGATCTTCCTCCAGCTCATCTTATTCTTAGCAGCATCTAACAAAGAAAATCTACACATTCCCACTATATTCAAATATCATCCAAACAATACAATCCACTAGTTCTCCCTGTTTTCCAACTCAAAGTATAATAAAATCAGTTAGGGAGCAGTGCCATTACAATGTCAAGCACTTAAACAAAATAAACTGTCCATGCTTTACATAAATTGACTAAGTAAGTCATACCTCACGTATTGCCGAACTGTATGCATTGAAATCAGTGTTGTGAAATGCTATATTTACTTTAATTCTGAAAGATCTAAACAGTACCATTCTATCAACCCCTACCCCATATGATGAATTTTGACATGCAACAAAAATCAATGATTAAAGTGCACAGTAGTTCTGTTATCTTTAGCAAGCCCCATATGGCACCCCAAAACAAATACCAATCATTAAACTGAACAGTAGTTCCGTTGTCTTTAGCAAGAGACTCCACATGATCACCATTGGCTACACGATAACAAGACCTAAAAATAAAGCCTGCTCATGTGCTCCAATATTATCTTGTGACGTGCAAATTACTGCAATAGTCAGCACTCTGACAAGAATCATGTCAACATGGTTATGATCTACATTTAGTAATTGCAAAGTTCTCCTTCATGCAACATACCTTTCTGGTTTTTCTTCAATTTCGGGATAGTGAAAAGAGACACTGCCTCTTGTTTTTCGAAGCGGGTATCAGAAAATGCTGGCACATTTCCTGACCCCTTTGCGCCATCTTTGTTATCATAGGGGCTGTGCGGATTGTTTATTCCATCCCGACAATCTCCTGTGCTTGGCGTCCTCGCACCAAGCCTGCTGACTTGTTCGTTTTCGGGTACAATAGAAGTCCTAGATGTTTTCTTACTGAATATGTCAAACAAATTTGCCATTTATGCAGTCTGGCGTGTATATCATTCCAGCAAACAGCTTTCACTTTGCCGACATTTCATCTTGCGAACCACACGTGAATAGAACTGCGCATGCGCACTTAGGGAAGGGGAATAACTGAAAACAAAATGACGTCAGTGATCATGCTAAAAATTTTAATGAGTTCAGAGTAAAAGGTCTGACTCGCTTGAGCGAGTTATACAAAAGAATAATAACACTCATATGTCTCATGGTTAAACAGAAAAACACAAAACAGTTACAAACCTGCATCGAAAACACCGTAAACCATTTTCTTCAAATAAACTTATTCTGCAAAGCAGACATTTCCGGCCATTACTCGTTACTTCCCTTAGACTACCCGTGAAGTCAGTCGACAACACCGTACACACACACACACACACACACACACACACACCCCACCCATTGCACATGTGGCACACACACACACACACACACACACACACACACACACACAAGACAAGAGTGCGGGGGTAGATGTGTATCTGTAGAGTTTCGTGGCGGACACTAGTTAGTTGTGACGGTCACGTCACTTAAAGTTTACTATTGTCATTTGCGGTCCCGCATGACCGTTGAGACTATCGGCCTCAGCGTCGGGCTTTTCAGTCGCCGGCCGCGCGCCGAGCTGAGCGGCCTAGCGTTTTTGCGGGACTGAAATGAACTGACTGATGCCGGTCAGCGGCGGTGAATCGATCCAGCCGGCGGGCCGCCTCGCCCGTGATCGTTTTGATATACTGCTCACAAATCATAATAACGTATACTAACGCTTGAATTACTAAAAGTCCTCAGGATCGACTATGATCACGGGTATATCAGTGCCGGATGAACTAACCCATGGCCGAGTCGACGCGGCCACGAAATTATAGTCTATAAGCTAGTCCGGCCGATCTACCGTGCACCCCCCCCCCCCCCCTTTTTGAGTACTCAAGAAGATGGATTTCAAAGTGTACCTTAGTATGTCCTGAGATGTTTAAGCCCGCATGTTCCCATAAAATCCTTATGTAGTTGAACACACCAGAGATATAGCCTGCCGTTGGCGCAAGGTCCCCCATTCACGCTCTTCGCGGATGCTAAAATGACGTTGCGAAACATTTTATTTAAATAAATCGGAATTCATTCCAGAAGCCCAAATCAGGCAATATTATGTTAAGGCACACCTTCTGCGTCCTCTGCAAAAAAACAGAATGAAAAAAATATTGAATCTCTGGCTCACAGTAAACGCTGGCCATTTCCGCGAAATAGAAAAAAAAAAAAAAAAAAAAATAGAGACAAAAATAATGTCATATGCCTTCAAACATTTTCTATAGCACTTACTTACTTACTTACTAATTACGCCTGTCACCCCTCCCCGGGTATAGGCCGTCGACGAGAGACCTCCAGCGACTCCTGTCCTGTGCTTCTCCTTCGATTTTACTCCAGGTGGTTCCCAGTCTCTTGATGTCTGCTTGGAGGTCTCGACGCCAGGTGTTTCTCGGCCTGCCTCTTTTCCTCTTTCCCTGGGGGTTCCATGACAATGCCTGCCTAGTGATACTGGAAGCTGGCTTTCTCAGACTGTGACCAATCCATCCCCATCTTCTTCGCCCAATTTCATTCTCTGCTGTTATCTGCTCTGTTCTCTCCCAGAGTCTGACGTTGCTGATCTTCGGCTCTGGCCAGTGAATTTTCAAAATTCTTCTAAGGCAACTGTTTATGAAGATCTGTACTCTGTTCACTGTTGTTTTTGTCAATCTCCAAGTCTCTGCTCCGTACAGGAGAACTGCTTTTACGTTGGAGTTGAAAATCCGGACTTTGGTGTGTTGTGACAGCTCTCTGGAACTCCATACTTTTTTTAACTGGAGAAAGGCTGCTCTGGCTTTACCGATTCGTGCTCTGACATCTGCATCAGTGCCGCCTTTTTTTTTTTTGTCTATGATGCTCCCGAGATAGGTGAAGGACTCCACCTTCTCCAACGGGGTGCCAGCAAGCAAGACTGGTTCTTCCTTGGTTGCGTTCAGCTTCATTGTCTTTGTTTTCTGTTTGTGGATGGAGAGGCCCACTTGGGACGAGATGTCAGCAAGCCTCGTGGTCTTGTCCTGCATTTGTTGATGAGTGTGGGACAGTAAAGCCAAGTCGTCTGCAAAATCGAGGTCGTCAAGCTGTGTCCACAGTGTCCACTGTATTCCACTTCGTCTGTGCTCTGTGGTCCTCTTCATGACCCAGTCTATGGCCAGTAGGAAGAGGAACGGAGACAGCAAACACCCCTGCCTGACCCCGGTTCTGACCTGGAGCTCCCTGGTGAACTGCCCTTCGTGGATCACGCGACATGCCATGCCATCGTAGCTGCTCTTGATCAGGCGGACGAGCTTTGTGGTTACACCGTAGTGTCGTAGGAGTTTCCACAGAGTCTCTCGGTCCACGCTGTCAAATGCTTTCTCGTAATCCACAAAGTTGACGTACAGCGGGTAGCTCCACTCCAGAGACTGTTCCACGATGATGCGGAGAGTGGCGATCTGGTCTGTACATGATCGGTTTTTCCTGAATCCTGCTTGCTGGTCTCTCCGCTGGGGGTCAACGGAGCTCTTCATTCTCTCCAGGATGATCCTGTTGAAGACCTTTCCTGGTACTGACAGCAAGGTGATTCCTCTGTAGTTGGAACACTTGCTGAGGTCGCCTTTCTTGGGAAGCTTGATTAGGTACCCCTCCTTCCAGTCAGCCGGCATCACCTCCTTTTCCCAGATCTTTCCAAACTGTTGTCTCTAGGTCTGCTTTCAGAGACTCCGCTGGGGTGCCATCTGGTCCTGCTGCTTTGCCGTTCTTCAAAAATGCCACTGCTCTTCTGATCTCTTCCTGGCTGGGTCTGTCACAGCTGATGGGTAGGTCGATCTCTGCTGGCTGGATGTCTGGGGGGTCGGGTGGGCTGGGTCTGTTCAGTAACTCTTCAAAATACTCGGCCCATCTGTTGAGTTGGTCTGCTCTGTCTGCAATAGGCTTGCCTTCTTTGTCTTTTACTGGTCTTTCTGTATGGCCATACTTGCCTGACAATCTTCTGGTAATGTCGTAGAGCTGTTTGATGTTGCCGCTGCCTGCTGCCTTTTCTGCCTCTGCTGCCAGGCTGTCTGTGTAGGCCCTCTTGTCTGCCCTGATACTCCTCTTCACCTCGCGGTTGGCTTCCGAGTATTCCTCCTGTGCCCTTCCTTTGGCTGCTCTCGTGCGACTGTTGTTGACAACTGCTTTCTTCTTCTTCCTCACTTCTATCTTCTTCAAGGTCTGTGCCGACAGCCAGTCCTTGTGATGGTGTTTCCTGAACCCTACAGTGTCTTTGCAGGTTGAGTTCAGCGCCTCTCTAACTGCCTTCCACTGCTGCTCTGTGGTGACCGCCTCCTCTTCATTTACTAAATAATAAATAATAATTACGGTATTTATAATGCGCTTATCTTATAATAATTATAACTCTAAGCGCGCACGCTTTAGACAACGACTCACGTACCACAAATAGTTAAATACATTACGACAGTCTGCTTAGGGTGGGGAGTGTGGTGGTATAGTGCTAGAACTGTTGAAAGAGGTGAGTTTTGAGGGCGGACTGGAAGGAGGAGAGAGAGAGAGAGTGTTTCTGACGGAGAGAGAGTGGGAGAGTGTTCCAGGTGGATGGACCGTATACTGAGAAGGAGCGGGGGCCGAAAGTGCTGAGTTTGGTGTGTGGAGGCGGAGAGGGTCGGAGGCGGAGCGGAGGGAGCGGGGAGGAGAGTAGGGGTGAAGTAAGTTTGAGAGATAGGCGGGAGCGCAGTTGTTCAGGGATTTGTAGCAGAGAGACAGAATCTTGTACTGGATGCGTTGGGGGATGGGAAGCCAGTGAAGGAGTTTGAGCAGGGGAGTGATGTGGTCGGATTTTTTCTTTCTGAGGACGAGGCGGGCAGAATTGTTATGGACGCGCTGGAGAGTGAAGGTGGTGGAGTGAGGGAGGCCGGAAAGGAGAGAGTTGCAGTAGTCGATGCAAGATAGGATGAGAGAGACAGCAAGTTTGGTGGCAGCTTCGGTAGTGAGGTATTTTCTGATCTGACTGATGCGGCGGAGGTGGAAATAGCATGCCTGGGCCGTGGCGGAGACGAAGCTGGTCATGGAAAGAGAGGAATCGAGGATAACGCCGGTTTTTGGTCGAGTCAGAGAGGTAGATGGGGGTGCTGTCGAGTTGAAGGGAGGGAGCTGGGAAAGTTTCTGGCGAGTGCCTACCAGCATGGCTTCTGTTTTGTCGTCATTCAGTTTAAGCTTGTTTGCTGTCATCCAGTTTTTCACGTCTTCGTAGCAGTCAGCCGTGCGAGTCAGTAGTGACTGAGTGTTGTCGAGTTTGTCTTTGTCTAGTAGTTGTGAGTCGTCAGCGTAGAGGTGGTGGTGTATGTGGTCAGACTGGATGATGTTGGATAGGGGAGAGGTGTAGAGTGTGAAAAGGACCGGGCCCAGGACGGACTCCTGTGGAACTCCGCAGGAGAGCGTGACTGGGTTGGAGGAGACGCCGTCGACGGTGACGGACTGCTGTCTGTCGGAGAGGTAGGAGAGAAACCAGGAGTGAGCAGAGTCAGTGATGCCAAAGGAGTGGTGAAGGCGGTGGAGGAGGATAGAGTCGAAGGCGGCAGAGAGGTCATGTAGCGTAAGGAGGGAGATGTTGCCCGAGTCGGTGGAGAGAAGCAGGTCGTTTAAGAAACGTAGAAGGGCTGTTTCAGTGCTGTGATGTTTGCGATAGGCAGACTGGAAGGGACTGAGGAGGTTGTTGTCGTCGAGGTGGAGGTTGAGCTGGTTGAGAACGACCTTCTCAAGAAGCTTGGACAGGAAAGAGAGATTGGAGACTGGGCGATAGCTTTTTAGTTCGTTTGGGTGGAGGTTGTGTTTTTTTTAGGAGAGGACGGACGATCCCGGACTTAAAGATATCAGGGACGGAGCCGTTCTCTAGAGATGTGTTAATGATGTCGGTAATGAATGGCAGAAGTTTTGGAAGGCCGTCCCGGTAGAGAGAAGCTGGGAGTGCCGGAAAAGGGGGTGTCGGGAGGGCAAGGCGGAGAAGGCGGAGTGTCGAGTGTGTTGCGCAGAGTTTGGATTTTGTCGGAAAAATAGGTGGAAAAAGCGGACGGGAGTTCTTCTTTGCTGTGTGTGTTGGGGAGAGAAGAGTTTTTAGAAATGCCTAGGAGCGTGTTCATGGTAGCGTAGAGGGTTTTGGAAGAAGTGGATTCCAGGATTTTGTTTTGAAGGTGTTTACGTTTGGAGTCGGAGATCATTCTGCAGACTTTGGATCTAGTTGTTTGGAAGATCTGTCTGTGAACGGTGAGGTCAGATGAGCGTCAGCGGCGTTCCGCTTTTCGGTGCTCGCGCTTGGCCTCAGCTATGTCGTCAGTGAGCCAGGGGGAGGGGGTCGGTTGGGTATGGAGCAGGTGGTGACAGGTGCGTGGGTGTCTAGAAGTTTTCGAAGGGAGGAGTCGAAATGGGATGCAAGATCAGGAGAGGAGGCGGGGTCCAGGAGAAGGTCGACAGCTTCGTCGAAGAAGCTCTCTCGGTTGACATATTTTAGTTTGTGACGAGAGACAAGGAGCTTGGGTTTTTTTTCGGGGGAGGTAGGTTGAGGGAATCAGTGAATCAATGAATCTTTATTTTACAATGGTGAAGATATTAACACAGTCAGTGACTATGTCATTTTTCGTACCTGCCGTTGCAGGGAGACGAGAATAGCGAGGTGGTCAGAGGGAAGCGCAGAGGAGGTGTCAGAGTCGAGAAAGAGTTGATCGGAGGTGCGGGTGATGATCCAGTCGAGGGTGTGGCCGAGTCGGTGGGTGGGTTTGGTGATGTGTTGTGTAAGATTGTGGTTTGAAAGTGATGTGCAAAGGCGTTTTGTGTCAGGGTGGTCGGGTTTGTCGAAGTGGAAGTTAAGGTCGCCAAGAAGGGTGTGTTTTCCGGGTCGTGTGCTGTAGTGGTCGAGGAGGAGGTCAAACTCGGTGTGGAACATGGAGTTTGTTAGTTTGTTTTGAGAGCTTGGAGGAAGGCGATAGATACATGAGGAGATGAGGGACTGGCCAGGGAGTGTTGCTACGGCCTCGACGGATTCAAAGGAGGGATGAGCAAAAGGTAGAGACTGAGAGAAAGAGAGGTGAGCGGAGAGACAGTCTCTGTAGATGATGACAATGCCACCCCCTCTGGAAGCGCGCGGGAAGAAGGCCAGGCGGTAGCCACTCCGAGTGACGTTGGCGATGATGGGTTCATCGCCAGCTGAGCGGAGCCACGTTTTGGTGATCACGACAACATCTAGGTCATTGTCTAGAATGAAATCTGAAATCACGTCGGCTTTGCCATCTTTGCTCCTAGCTCCCGTAGCGCTTGAAACCGGTTGGACAGCACCAGTTTGAACTCTTCTCTCACTCCAGTCTCTCTCAGGAGGCCTACATTATAGCGCTGTCTTCTTGTTGTCTCTGTGCGGCTTTTCTTTAACTTGAGCTTTATTCTTAAGGTAAGCATATGGTGGTCTGAGGCGACATCTGCTCCCCTCCTCACTCGAACATCTTGAAGGGATCTTATAAATTTCTTGCTAATGCAGGTATGGTCTATTTGGTTCTCTGTAGTATGGTCAGGTGAGACCCAAGTTGCTTTGTGTATTCTTCTGTGTGGGAAGATGCTGCCTCCAATGACAAGTCTGTTTAGAGCACAAAAGTCTACAAACCTCTCCCCCGTTCTCACTCATCTCCCCTAGTCCCTGTCTCCCCATCACATCTTCGTATCCGGTGTTGTCCTCCCCTATTTTGGCATTAAAATCGCACATGACGATGGTGATGTCTCGCTCCGCACATTTATCCACAGCACTCTGGAGTCGGTCGTAGAACTCTTGTTTCTCTTCCTCGTCACTGTCATTAGTGGGCGCATAACACTGGATGACGTTCAGCTTGATCTTTTTCTTGGTTCTAAAGGCTGCTGTGATAATTCTTGGCCCAAGAGGTTCCCCGCCCATCAGCGCTCTCTGTGCCACTGGTGACAGCATGAATGCTACTCCTTCTGTATGGGGGGCATTCTCCTCTTCATGACCTGAATACAGAATCATCTCCACACTTAACAGCCTTTTCTGGCCAGACTGCGTCCATCTGGCTTCACTGATACCTAGCAGGGAAAGGTTGTACTTTTGCATTTCCGCTGCTATCTGGGCGGCCTTGCCGCTCTGGTACATGGTCTTGACATTCCATGTGCCCATGGTTGTGTCCCTTGATAGAGAGAGGCGGCTCGGTCCTGTGGCTTCCGAAGACTTCCGGCTTTCACCACAGGACGTCATAAATCTTCTGGTAGAAGAACCTTCCTCCTCCAGGAAAGGAATCGCTGTTTGTCTTTTAGTCGGTGTTTTTGTAGCTATTTCCTTATTTGCAGGTGGGGAAGCTACCCCCACGCCCAACCCCCTTACTAAGAGGACCAGGGTTTTTTTGTCGGGGTCACCTTCCCTTAGACCATGTTGGTTCACGGCACCTTATTTCATTCGGTGCACCCCTCTCGCGAGAGACCCCCTATCCACCACCCAGGGGACGCGCCTCAACGCCATATGGTCCCAGCGCGAGGTTCTGTGGCACTGGCAGTCTATTTTTTCAGGCTTACATCATTAAAACAGAATGTCACAATTATTATAAACTTGACTAGGTGATGCTGTGATTACTGTGAGTGCCACAGTGGTTGATTTTGTATCCCTACCCCCAAGTTGTAAAAATACACAAAATTAATTAGAACAATTTACTAAAGTAATTCGATTTCATTTTGACCTCTCTTTACCTATTAAGTTTCAATAATGTGAGCATAAAGTGCAAGAAAATAAGGAAAGTCGGCATCCTTTACGGTACGTTGGTGGTGAATGATAGCTTTTTCCCATTTTAAATTGCCGAATTGGGAAACGTACATTGTTTCCGATGCCCTCAGAAATTTTGTATATAACTGATAGGTTCTTTCTAGGTTTTATTGGTTAGGATAGAGTACCACAGTTACTCCCAACCTGATTTTATGATGCTGTGATGCATTTAGGGGCCACAGTGGCTGAATCTGCTGCCCTACCCCGATTTTACCAGTACGCAAAGGAACGCAAAATGATCATAACAATTGCTTTCGTCATACTCCTCTGTTTAAATATTGTTTGTTGCCAGTTTTCCTAACAAAGTATGCATATTGAGCATAAAAATGTGTGATCATTTCATTAACGTCAATGCGACCCATTAATTTAATTGTAATTCTTCTTAGTTAAGGCATAAAAGGGGAAACGTCTGTAAACAGGGGCTGCCGCTGAAGATTCTACCATCTGCACATTCAGCAGTCTTGTCAAACTCGGGGAAGGTGTACCTAAGGGAGATGTTCTTGGTCTACATTACAGCAGTACCAAGGTTCGTCTCGAACATCCTCCATGCGGATGACTTTGCAGTGTGGAGCGCAGCAGAACATCCTGAAGGAAATAGCATCCTGCAGAATCCAGGAAGCTGCCAATAGAGTCAGCAGCTGGACTGAAATATGGCCACTCAAACTGAGCTAGACCATCTCTTTCAATTAGATGGAAGAGGTCACCTTGAAACTGGAGACCTTCCAGTACCAAAGACAGACAGGCCAACTTTACTGGCAACAAATAAATTATTGGATTCACGAGGAGGCCTCACATGGAAGCCACGGAAGCTAGAGCTGCGAAAAAAGTCTCTGATAAAGAAACTGGTGGGGACCACATTGGTGCACATTATATCATCCTGGCGCAAGCAAACACCAGCTCGGTCAGACCAGTAGTGCGGTATCAAGATACATCAACAACATGAAACTCTGCCTACAAAACCAAAAAAGCCAGGCTTGACAAGATGCAGAACATGGGTCATTCTCATGATGCAGTGACATTCTTAGAGTCATCTAGAGCAACCCAATTTAGGAAATGGAGGACATTGGAGCCACTGGAACGCAGAACAGCACACACGATGAAGAGACTTACTGTTACGTGTTGGATCGTGGTTGTAGTATGATATCACACCAGACGGCACGCACGTAAGGTTCTTTTAAAGAAAATTAATTCAGCTGCAACCCGTCACACGTGGCTTAAGGTTGTAGGCAACACTGGAGTAACAGTTCCAACAATATTTTATTACAGCGATGCGATCTCCACGAAATGCGTTCACAAATGCACCAACACTGATACAACGTCTTCTCTGTAAAATGTCCACACTTTGACCCAATGCGTCTCTCATACAATGTACACCACCATTCACTGCATAACTCCGTCACTGACAAAGAACCACGATACCTTGCGTAGCTCTCTCAATGTCAATGTGCTTACGATACACTGTAATTATACAACTGAACAATGTACCGACGCTGTTACATCGCAATTTTACAACTGAACAATGTACACGCGTGCTTCCTAGCACGATTTTTATAGTGGTATGCTTTCCAGAATAATTGAGCAAATTCATACAACACAACCAATCAAAATAGAATACGTAACCGAAACTCATACTATTAATATAAAAAAAGAATCCACCAGAATGGTTTACAAAATTCTGGCTGGTATTTTCAGCCCCTATTTTGGGAAATTCCGGCGCGTTATAACGTCACACAAGAGTATGGTAGACAGTTCACTACCTTGCCCGAATTATGCGGAAGTTACACGAGTTTTCGTAATACATATTGGCCGCTAACTTCACGCTCACAGAAAACAGTGGTGATTACTCGAGCGGTTTCTAGACTCTTCGGGATTCAACTCCGTGTATCAAAAGATAATCAATTCCGCACTACGCGTGAACGATAGTGAAACTTACTGAAAAGGTACGTGATTCGTAATCATGATAGCTCAAATAAATATCGGATCATTTCCTACGATTAATGCACGCACGCTCTCACAGAACAACACAACCACAATCGTAACATTACCCCCTTTTTTAGGACGAAATGTCACAAAATTTCTTCTCAAATAAAAAAAAAAAATACGGTTGTGGCTGTGTTAACCTACACAGAACCCTAAACAAAGACAACTTCACAACAAATCAAATCAAATCAAATCAACTACTTTAAAATAATTATCTCACAGTTCCTTTAAACTGTCCTGATCACAGACATGTCTCTTTAAATTCTCATGTACAACGAAATGTTTCTTTTAAACTGTTCTGGACACAAAATGTTCATTTAAACTGCTCTGCACAGGTAATCCGCTCCAAAGTTATGCGAACCCTTGATTAGACTAAAAATGAATGTCAAAGTTCACTTCTGGAACATGTCAAATCACGAATACAGTTCACACAGTTCAAGGGTTACTGGTCCAGGGTCAAACACTGTTGGTTTCATACACACCAAATTAGATCTCTCTGGTTTCTTCGCGATGACCACTGGCGATCTGGAATCTCTGATGACTCCCAAGTCCGGCGTCTCCCCAACATTATTTCTCAGTCTTTCTCTCGTGTTGCGAAGCAAACGACATGGCTCGTCGTGATCCGGCTCATTCGACACGGGGACGTAGCTTAGTGGATAAGACAAAGCGCTGGCAGTCGTAAGATCCCGGGTTCGAATCCCCTGGTGGGCAGGAATGGGATGTGGACTTTTCCTCATTCCCATCGAGTCAAATTTACGTACAGACTCGGCTTACGGTTGCCTGTCTCGCCTTCGTGTGCACAACACGCATAATCATCAAGTGCGCACGTTAAAAATCCCATTACCAATAATCGAAAAGAGAAGGCCCGGTAGGGCCGGTGAAATGGAAACAGAAATATTTCACATACACCGAAGTTAATAACCGGGTGGATGTTTGCACATAAAGTAGCGCTTAACTAGCAGCAGGCTTTCAAAGCTTTAGCTTCCATCCCTATGGCGGCGCCTTGAGCAACTTTAATTAGATGGATATGTGCGCCTTGGAGATACCGTACCATACCATACCATACCATTCGATGTCAGATCAACCTCATGTTGAACAATATCCGCAGTCTCCGAGTCGGGCGCGATTCGATGCACGAAAACTGTAGATTGGATTCTCAGCTTCTGTTTCTTCCTCTCCTTCTCCTCCTCCTGCAGTTCCGATATCTCCTGTCTCAGAGGAGCTCCGTTTCGCTCATGTCCCTCGTGCATCTGGATTTTCGGCGACCCCATCCAGGGCTAGAAATTAATTTTTTTCTTTGGGGGCCACCGGGCCCCTTGATTGAAAAATTTGAGGGCCCACAAGCAACTTTCGGGGCCCAACTTTGAAAAATAATGCAAACAAAAAAAAACAAAAGAATTATTGACAATATAATAAGTAGAAAGTACAATTTGTCTGATAATCTAAAATAAAAACAATTGAATTTCCAATTTTGCTGAGTGATGTCATTTTTATTTGCCTTTTCTTTCACTTTCAAACATTACCAACAAAAAAGGGGAAAACACACACACACACACATTCAGTGACACACATAATTATTCCAGTGACTAGGAGCCTGAAATGGGCATTAAACAAAATAGAAAAAAAATCAAGTGAGTCTCTTGTATAATACTTTTCAGTTTTGTGACTGAGTATTAATATAAAAAAAGAATCCACCAGAATGGTTTACAAAATTCTGGCTGGTATTTTCAGCCCCTATTTTGGGAAATTCCGGCGCGTTATAACGTCACACAAGAGTATGGTAGACAGTTCACGACCTTGCCCGAATTATCCGGAAGTTACACGAGTTTTCGTAATACATATTGGCCGCTAACTTCACGCTCACAGAAAACAGTGGTGATTACTCGAGCGGTTTCTAGACTCTTCGGGATTCAACTCCGTGTATCAAAAGATAATCAATTCCGCACTACGCGTGAACGATAGTGAAACTTACTGAAAAGGTACGTGATTCGTAATCATGATAGCTCAAATAAATATCGGATCATTTCCTACGATTAATGCACGCACGCTCTCACAGAACAACACAACCACAATCGTAACATTACCCCCTTTTTTAGGACGAAATGTCACAAAATTTCTTCTCAAATAAAAAAAAAATACGGTTGTGGCTGTGTTAACCTACACAGAACCCTAAACAAAGACAACTTCACAACAAATCAAATCAAATCAAATCAACTACTTTAAAATAATTATCTCACAGTTGCTTTAAACTGTCCTGATCACAGACATGTCTCTTTAAATTCTCATGTACAACGAAATGTTTCTTTTAAACTGTTCTGGACGAAAATGTTCATTTAAACTGCTCTGCACAGGTAATCCGCTCCAAAGTTATGCGAACCCTTGATTAGACTAAAAATGAATGTCAAAGTTCACTTCTGGAACATGTCAAATCACGAATACAGTTCACACAGTTCAAGGGTTACTGGTCCAGGGTCAAACACTGTTGGTTTCATACACACCAAATTAGATCTCTCTGGTTTCTTCGCGATGACCACTGGCGATCTGGAATCTCTGATGACTCCCAAGTCCGGCGTCTCCCCAACATTATTTCTCAGTCTTTCTCTCGTGTTGCGAAGCAAACGACATGGCTCGTCGTGATCCGGCTCATTCGACACGGGGACGTAGCTTAGTGGATAAGACAAAGCGCTGGCAGTCGTAAGATCCCGGGTTCGAATCCCCTGGTGGGCAGGAATGGGATGTGGACTTTTCCTCATTCCCATCGAGTCAAATTTACGTACAGACTCGGCTTACGGTTGCCTGTCTCGCCTTCGTGTGCACAACACGCATAATCATCAAGTGCGCACGTTAAAAATCCCATTACCAATAATCGAAAAGAGAAGGCCCGGTAGGGCCGGTGAAATGGAAACAGAAATATTTCACATACACCGAAGTTAATAACCGGGTGGATGTTTGCACATAAAGTAGCGCTTAACTAGCAGCAGGCTTTCAAAGCTTTAGCTTCCATCCCTATGGCGGCGCCTTGAGCAACTTTAATTAGATGGATATGTGCGCCTTGGAGATACCGTACCATACCATACCATACCATTCGATGTCAGATCAACCTCATGTTGAACAATATCCGCAGTCTCCGAGTCGGGCGCGATTCGATGCACGAAAACTGTAGATTGGATTCTCAGCTTCTGTTTCTTCCTCTCCTTCTCCTCCTCCTGCAGTTCCGATATCTCCTGTCTCAGAGGAGCTCCGTTTCGCTCATGTCCCTCGTGCATCTGGATTTTCGGCGACCCCATCCAGGGCTAGAAATTAATTTTTTTCTTTGGGGGCCACCGGGCCCCTTGATTGAAAAATTTGAGGGCCCACAAGCAACTTTCGGGGCCCAACTTTGAAAAATAATGCAAACAAAAAAAACAAAAGAATTATTGACAATATAATAAGTAGAAAGTACAATTTGTCTGATAATCTAATAGCCGAAGACCAACTTGTTTTGAGGTGTTTTTTAGGGTATCCAAAATGAAAACAAGGCAAATCTAAAGAGTTTAGGTAGTTGAACAATCTTACCGTTATGTAAAAAAAAAAATTATCGCAATTAGGAGATACAACGAATTAAAAATTGCAAAAACAGCATGTCAGTAGTGGCACATTTTGCTAGTCATACGCGGGAATTTTCTTGCTGTAACTCCGCCCATTCAACACTGTGTCAGCGTGACCTCACAGTCATGGAGACCGATTCTGAAGATGATCTGATGGAATATTCTCCATCATTACAACCCACGGAGTCTTTTGAGGTAAGCAAACATTTTCTTTGCTCCCCTGAGTTTGCATTATAAAAATATAGGTATTTAAAAGCGTATATGAGTTTTAAACTTGCCGGTTTTCAGTGATGGCTAAGTAGGTCAGAAGCAGACGCTGTCGGCTACAGGTCAAGACAATGTTATACATGCATCTTTTTCTCTCAATGGCGTGTTTCTGTATTTTGATTAGAGAGAGAGCAGGAAAGGTGACACTTTGCAACATTTCTTCAGTGGGTTGATTATTTCAATATAATAAATATTCGAAAGTGTCCAGCAGATTCCTTGCTAACGACGCAAGAGCACTCTTACACATGATACTACATGCCTTTGTGGCACTGCCCTGCGCACAGTTCTACAGCGCTGGCAAAACTTAAAATTGTATGGCAAGCTGATGCTGACAAAAGCGTTGAAGTTATTAATTTGCTGTTTTTAACAGTTTTAAGGGTATAATATCAAACTGGTGTACTAATACCACCCATGTTGTCGTCTTTGTACAAGTTTTGAGTGTTATAATTCAGAATGATTCAGTTTGATTACCATTTGATATGAATTGTTGCAGGAACCAAATGAAGTTGCTGCTTACGAGGCAGACGAAGACGAAGTGTGTGTCATCTGCAGGAAAGGTTTTTTAAAAAAGGAAAACGTGACGCTTACACAAAAAGGATGCGATTCCATAAACAAAGCCAGTAAGCAGAGGAAAGAAGACATCCACACGATTACTGGAGATCTCGTGCACGCTGCTTGCAGACAAACATTCACAAACAAACACTATGTGAAAAAAGCTGTGAGAAAGCTGAAGAAGTCACCATCACCTCGAAAACGCAGGTTGTCTGGACTTAACATAGCTTCTGGCACCAGTGGTTTGGGAGCAAAGTGCTTGTTTTGTGACAATGGAAGCGAACCAAAGAGAAAGAGATCAAAGGATGATCACTATCAACTGACACCAATAAGAACATTGGAATTCAAGCCAAGGTTGTTGGATTTTTGCAGCAAGAGAGGAACCAGTGACAGGTGGGCAAGAGAGGTGAAGGCCAAGGTTGAATATCTACAAGATCTTGTCGCTCAAGATGTTGTGTATCACCGAGTGTGCTACACAAACTTTCGAAACCACAAGCAAATTCCACATGCGTTTCAGGCAAAGAAACCAAACCAAATGCCAGCGACAAAGAAACTTCATTTTGCGGGTACCAGAATACATGAGGACAAGAGAAAGGCGTTTGAATATGTCACACAGTTCCTCGATAAGGAAACAGAGGAAGTGACAATGAACACACTCGTTGAGATGATGAAAGCTAAGCTGCCTTCATCAAAAAATCCGTACTCAAAGAGACACATGAAGAAGAGACTGCAGGAACATTATGGCGACAAAGTCGTCTTTAGTGAAAAGGACGGAGAACATGTCCTTGTCTTCCAACAGACAGTTAGAGGCATTGTGAGGCAGTTTTATAAGCAGCCAACTTCATCAGATCCGGAGGAGCAGAAGCTACGCATTATCAAAACTGCTGCTTGCCTAATCAAGAACGACATCAAAGCTGTAAAAAGCAACAAAGCAGACTACCCAGACATCATGCCTCATGAACAGGACCACATAACTTTCCTGCCAGAGACATTACAACTTCTCTTGAGAGAAGTGTGTACAGGGACATCCAAACCAAGTGACCTGAAAATTGCAGCAATTGGACAGGCTATCATGCAGTGCGCAAAACCAAACACAATTCTTGCTCCCTTGCAGTTTGGTCTTGGCGTTCAGCTACACAAAGCATTTGCATCTCGCTTTCTGATAGAGACGCTGTGTCGTCTCGGCTTTTCGTGTTCGTACCATGAGGTGCGCAAGTTTTTAAAGAATGCTGCTGTACAACAAGGCATCGATCTGCCCCCTGCTTCAGACACAGAAAGCCTTCAGTTTGTAGCTGACAATGTCGACCACAACACGGTTACCCTGGAGGGCCTCAACACCTTCCACGGAATGGGGATAATTGCAGCTGTGACACCAGCCCCAACAACACAGCAAACAAGACGAGTGCCTAGAGGAGAAGTAAAGTCGAAGGACATCAGAAGCATTGGGCGCATTGGAATCTACTTCTACAGGTAAAACATTTTAAATAAAGAAAGTATGGCAAGGTTTGCATGGGTATTATACAAATAAAAACTTAATTAGTAAAGTGTCTGGGACCTAAGAGCGAATAACACAATATATGCAATGTTTTCAGGTCTGAGTGGAAGGATCTCACAAAGCTGATATTCAAGGAGATTCCAGACATAGGCGCTGAGGACCCAACGAGCCACCTGGAGACACTGTGGAAGATATCCTGGCCTGTGAAATCTCCGCGTCCTGCTTGGAAGGGCATGATGCAGGCCTTGCACTCAAAAACACAGGACTTTCCAGGGAAATCGAGAGTGTATTATCTTCCCGTGATAGACCTAAACCCCGGAGACATGTCCTGCATCTATTCTACCCTTCGGTTTGTAGCAGAGCAGGCTACCAAGAGCAATGCAGTCCCCATACTTACTTTTGACCAGCCTCTGTACCTCAAGGCTTTGTCAGTTGTGAGCAGTGAGAAGGCTGAAAGATCAGTGCAGTCCATAGTTTTGCGCCTCGGGACATTTCACATGCAAATGAGCTTCCTTGGAAGCATTGGCTGTGTGATGGACGGTTCTGGTTTGCAGCAGGCACTGGATCTCATTTTCGCGCCACACACAGTTCTTCACATGCTGAGTGGAAAGGCCTACGACCGAGCGGTTCGTGGACACCTCCTTATGGATGCAGCACTTAACTCTCTCCTTACTGCAGGCGCATTCGAGCTACCATGGATCCTGTTTCACCAAGACACAGCCGAGCAGACGTCTGTTGAATTTGTCCATCCAAGTGAGGAAGCTGCAACTGATGAACAGCGCGATCAGCCAATCCAGGTTTTGGAGTGTGCAATGCCAGCGGCCTCAACATCCACAATGCCCATGTCATTCGATGACCATGATGAAGACACGGGTCTCTCAATCGAAGCACAACCGACGACAGGAAACGAAGATCTCGATACTGCAGCCAGTTTCATTGATGCAAGTCTCAAAGGTGATGTGTCAACAGAGAATGAGGCTAAAGAAGCAATCAAAAGAATTACTGATCAGCTTCAGAAGCACAAGGCCGAACTGCTGAAATCCAGAACAAGCAAGCTGTGGCTGCAGTACCTGCACATGGTCGACATTTTGAAAATGTCTCTCAAAGCGGAACGAACAGGCAACTTTCCTCTGCACCTCCAGGGTGTTAAGGAAATGCTGCCATATTTTGCAGCAACAGGACATAATAACTACCTCAAGTGCGCTCGAATTTACTTGCAGCAGATGCTGGAGCTCAAGGAGACAAACAAGCATGTGTACGCAATGTTTATGGCTGGACACCACAGCATCCGACGCTCCGATCGGTATTGGGCAGGCCTGCCAACAGACCTACTCATAGAGCAAGTGCTGATGAAGAGTCTGAAGACAAGTGGAGGGTTGACAAGAGGATCTGGCTTGGGGGAAACAGAACGTCTGACATGGCTGTTGAGCATGCCTGCAAGTGCACATATTAACTCGGTCATGCAGGTCGTCACTGGGGTTGATTCAACTCAAGATGAAAGTCATAAAGATTACAGCACAGCACGGCTAGAGAGGGACCACAGTGACACAAAGAAACTTGTTGACTATTTTATGAAGAGAAACCCCTTTACCAATGATACAAAACTTCGATGCATTGCCAGTGGGAGGGAGGCTGATGAAGCTGTGAATGCTGACAATGCCAAAGAACTGGGCCAAATCATGGTTGACAAGATGTTGGGCTCATCCCTTGCAGACATCAAGCTGAAAAAGGCAGATCAGGTCATCACAATGGCTACAAAGTCAGCTGTGAGAAGTAAAGGGGAACAAATCACAGTAGACCCAAACCTTCTCTTCCAACGACTTGTGAAGGTGGCACAGGTAAATCCCGAGCAGCTACCACAGTGCTTTGAATACGAACTTACAAATACACCGACAGCATTGTTTGACACAAGTGGTCTACCTCGAGAAGCTCGAAAGGGGGAACTAGCAAAGTTTCTCTTCAAAGCAACCAAGCAAGAATCAGTCCATGTACTGCCAGAGAAAGACCTTCAGCATGTTCTTGATGGAGGAGCCCTCCTGCATCGACTTCCATGGACCGGAAGCTCGACATATGCCCAGGTGATCAGCAGTTATGTAGAGTTCGTTCAGAGGCACTATGGCCGAGCAGTCGTCGTTTTTGATGGGTATGGCCAAGGTCATTCTACCAAAGATGTAACCCACCTGAGGAGACGATCCGGACGACAGACTTCATGTGACATTGTGTTTGAGCCAGACATGCTCGTCAGGGAATCTAGAGAGAGCTTCTTGTCCAATGAAAGCAACAAAGGGAGATTTATTCAAGCGCTTGCAGGAGCTCTCCAAGACAAAGAGATTAGCGTGGTCGAGGCAACTGCAGACGCGGACTGCAGCATCATCAAAACAACGTTGGAGTGTGCACTTCAGTGTCCAACAGTTCTGATTGGCCAAGACACCGATTTGCTGGTGATGCTGCTCGCGCACACAAGACCATTCCACAGCAAGATCTACATGTTCAATGGAGATCACACATGGGACATTAAGGCTGCTCAAGATCAGATAGTTAAAGAAACAGGCAGCCCGAACATCTGCAAACTGCTGCTTTTTGGGCATGCGTTTGGTGGGTGTGACACCACAAGCAGCGTTTTTTCCATAGGAAAAGGAACTTTGGTGCACACCCTCTTCCAGTCATCAAGATTCAGGCAACTAGGAGAAGTCTTTCTTGACTCCCGAAGCACTCATGATGACGTTGCAGATGCAGGCGAGAAGGCGCTGGTGTACTTGTACACAAAGGCCAAGCAGGAATGTGGCTTGAACAGCCTTCGTCACATGAAGTACATGCAAAAGTTGTCCACTGCTTCCTGCTCCATCGAGCCGAAATACCTTCCACCAACACAAGCAGCTGCCCAGTTCCACTCCATGCGGGTATACTTTCAGGTTCAAGAGTGGCTTGGTCTGTCAACTAATCGAGACCCACTGGAATGGGGCTGGAACATCAGAGATGGCCTTATGGTTCCAGTGTACACCAACGCTGAGGCTGCACCAGACCATCTTCTAAACCTTGTGCGTTGCAATTGCAGAACTGACTGTGCGTCAACCAGGTGTTCATGCCGACGACATGGATTGGTCTGCACTGTTGGATGTGGAGAATGCCGAGGTGAAAGCTGTTTAAACACCATGAAGTACACAGAAGAGGAAGAAGAAGAGGAAGAAGAAGAGGAAGAAGAAGAGAAAGAAGAAGAGGAAGAAGAAATAGAAGACATGGAAGACATGAATGACAATAGGGTTGAGATCTAACAGTCTGGCCCTATCACCCGCGCTGTATTATGTTTTTGTTTTCGTGTAATGAAGCGTTTTCTAGTGCTGATTCCAGCACAGCACGGCTAGGTCTAGATCTACGTAATAAATGCTCAATAACTCTGTTTTCCGATAATTTATTTTTCTACATAATTCAGATGTGATGGAGGGAATTATTATCTTTCCGATGCACTAAAAACTATTTTGGATACCCAAAAAAACAAAACGAAGCATTTTGCGGCAAGCTGGTACCGGACTATAAAATAAAAACAATTGAATTTCCAATTTTGCTGAGTGATGTCATTTTTATTTGCCTTTTCTTTCACTTTCAAACATTACCAACAAAAAAGGGGAAAACACACACACACACACATTCAGTGACACACATAATTATTCCAGTGACTAGGAGCCTGAAATGGCCATTAAACAAAATAGAAAAAAAATCAAGTGAGTCTCTTGTATAATACTTTTCAGTTTTGTGACTGAGTATTGCACAATACACATCATTAAAATTTTAATATGAGTAACCTAACAAAAAATCTGACCTCAATGCACAAAAGTTCAAAACAAAACCATGAAAGGGAACTAAACTTAACAGTACTCTTCCTGATAAACTAAAGTGAAACAAACAGATTTTGCCTTTTTTTTTTTTCAATCATCTATTCATATTACACTTATGTGCACTTGAGTTAACAGAAGTAAACTAAAAATACAATAACAAAAAAAAAAAAAAAAAAAAAAAAAAAAGAACACAATACTATTACTGTGAGTGAGGGCACCGGTGTGGGTTGCTTCCCTTGGCCCAAATACGAAACTGCCGAGTAGAGCTAGCTGTAGCAGACGAATTATTTTGCGGGCCAAGCGGGCCCTTCGTTTTTGAACTTTCCGAGCCCGAAATCAACTTTGCGGGTTTTTGGCCCCATCTGTTCTTCGCGACGGCTCTCGGCATCATGTCGCAGACTGTCCAACAGACTGCGCCTGTTTTTGCTGTCGATGAACAATGGCTGATCTCTGTTCCGATTCTAACTTATCTCGATCGCTGGCCCCGGTCGCGTTCACCTGGTTCTGCTGTCGCTCCAGCGCCTTGTGCTTCTCTTCCTCCAGCTTTTATTTCACCATGGCTGTTTCTATATTGTCAGCCACTTTTATTTTTCTTCCTGACCCCTCGTAGTAACTGCATAGGTTTCAGGTCTCCACTCCGAATCTGGATCATCTGCGTTTCTGGCGCTGTTTACATTTCCGATGATAAAGTCGTAGACTGGGTCTTCACGCACAACGCCTTCACCTCTCCTGTCAGGTACGGAGTGTTGACACTGACCTTAGCAAGGGGGATAATTCTCACAGTTCCATCGGCCAAAATGAGGGTTGTTAACTCCTGCAGCTTCTGGTCTTCAGCTACTGAATCCTCTCTCACGATGACGCAGCTACAACCAGTGTCTCTCAGCACTCTCACTGGTGTGTTGCCAACAAATCCTGACACCACCGGCATGTTCGGCACTTCATTCTCAGGCAGCGTAATGTTAGAGACTGGTAAAAATGTAGCTCCATCGCCAACTGGAATGCGTCCATTCTTTCTGAAAGATTCGATCAGCTCCAGTGTCGCCCGCCTTTCTCTAGCTTCAAAGTTACTGGATGACGTCACATCATTGGCTAGTACAGCGGCGGCTCTGTGTTGAGACGTAGTACTACTGCCTGCTATCCCGCGATCTTGGTTGGATCTTCTGGTGTTATCGCCTCGGGGAACATCTTTAGAAGGACATCGTGTCCACAAAGAAAACATGTCAGACTCTCCATCGGCATGTGTTTCGGGGTGTCTCTGACGTCGTTGATTTCCCCTGCTGCTCCCGAACTTCATGTTGTGGGCGTCCAGGTATCTTTGAGCGAAGTCTGCCAGGGCCTTCAGGGACTGGTCCTTTTGCTCCCTGAGGTGGGCGGCCAGGTCCTTAGAACATGCGTTGAGGACTTGTTCTTTGATGATCAGGTCACACAGGTCCTGGTACTCTTTGTTTAAACCAGCCAGCTCTATCCATTTCTCCAGGTAGCTTCTGATTCTTTCAATGAATAAGCCGGGTATTTCTCCTTCTTCAGGCTTGCAGTTCCGAAATCGTCGCCTGTAACCCTCTTCAGTGAAGTCGTACTGTCTCAGCAGGGCGGCTCTCAACTGCGTATAATCTTCGGCTTCTTCTCTTGGCAAGCGGGTGTAAAATTCAAGCGCTTTGCCAGTTAGAAGTGCGCTCAGCTTAATAGCCCAAGTCTCTTGTCTCCAGTTGTTGCTGCTTGCGAAGCGCTCGAATCGCTCTAGGTAAGCGTCCATCTTATGTGAATTTTATGCGAAAGGTGGTAGCTTTGGCGCACGGGCTGTTTGCTCTCTGCTGGCTAATGCTGTTGCTTCAGTAGCTCTCTGGCTCTGTGCCTCTATTCTCCATCTGCTTTAAATGAATTTCATGTTGACGCTGTCTCTCTGCCTCTTCTCGCTCCTCTTCTCGTTGTTTCTCTGCCTCTCTTCGCTGTTTCTCTGCCTATCTTCACTGTTTCTCTGCCTCTTCTCGTTGAATTTCGAGTTTCCTGATTTCACGCTATTTAGCTCTTTCTTCTCTCTCCAATCTCTCCTTTTCTTCTCTCTCTCGTCTCTTTTCTTCTTTCTTCTCTCTCTCCAGTCTCTCCTTTTCTTCTCTATTTCGTTTCTTTTCTTCTTTCTCCTCTCTCTCTCCTTTACGAACTCGAGGAGTTGAGCTCCTCTGAGTCCACATTCCTTTCCAATTTTCAGGAATGTCTCCATTTTCGATGTCGCCATCTCTGCGTTTCACTGCTGGCTGTTTTCTCCGGCTAACCTTTCCACTGAGCCAACTGAAGACGTCCCGTCGGAGGTGCCAAAATGTTACGTGTTGGATCGTGGTTGTAGTATGATATCACAGCAGACGGCACGCACGTAAGGTTCTTTTAAAGAAAATTCATTCAGCTGCAACCCGTCACACGTGGCTTAAGGTTGTAGACAACACTGGATTAACAGTTCTAACAATATTTTATTACAGCGATGCGATCTCCACGAAATGCGTTCACAAATGCACCAACACTGATACAATGTCTTCTCTGTAAAATGCCCACACTTTGACACAATGCGTCTCTCATAAATGTACATCACCATTCACTGCATAACTCCGTCACTGACAAAGAAGCACAATATCAATGTCAATGTGCTTACGATACACTGCAATTATACAACTGAACAATGTACCGACGCTGTTACATCGCAATTTTACAACTGAACAATGTACACACGTGCTTCCTAGCACGATTTTTATAGTGGTATGCTTTCCAGAATAATCGAGCAAATTCATACAACACAACCAATCAAAATAGAATACGTAACCGAAACTCATAAATATTAATAAAAAAAAAAGAATCCACCAGAATGGTTTACAAAATTCTGGCTGGTATTTTCAGCCCCTATTTTGGGAAATTCCGGCGCGTTATAACGTCACACAAGAGTATGGTAGACAGTTCACGACCTTGCCCGAATTATGCGGAAGTTACACGAGTTTTCGTAATACATATTGGCCGCTAACTTCACGCTCACAGAAAACAGTGGTGATTACTCGAGCGGTTTCTAGACCGGCTCTTCGGGATTCAACTCCGTGTATCAAAAGATAATCAATTCCGCACTACGCGTGAACGATAGTGAAAACTTACTGAAAAGGTACGTGATTCGTAATCATGATAGCTCAAATAAATATCGGATCGTTTCCTACGATTAATGCAAGCACGCTCTCACAGAACAACACAACCACAATCGTAACACTTACTAAACACAGGCAACACTGGAGACTACAGGAGCAGACCAGAAACCGTCAGAAACGCCCAAGTCTGAACCGCCAACTGAAGGTCCAGCAAAGGGCTAACGCTGACGTCCTGAAACCAAGCCCAAAGATGTGTGAAGAGCTCCCTTCAGATATCTGGACATATCGAAAACGCCTTCTAGATAAAGGATGTTTTAGGACTCTTCGCCAAAGGTCGCGGCACTGCACAAAACCATCTCGCTGGAGATTATGCACAAGCGCTACCCTCACATCAGCTGTGCTCACATCTACACAGTCGGGTCCGCACAAGACGCCGTGAGGAACGAAGGAAGTGGCGTGTACATCTGTCGTGCAGACCGCACTACTACCTCTCTCTCCTTACCAGCTGGCGGCAGCAGCTCCAACTATCGTATAGATCTGCAGGTGCTCAACACAGCAGCAGAGCACTAGCTAGGGTAAGGCAGCAGCTTGATCCACTGATCTCCTCACCAGGAAGCTTCAAGATAGACTGGATGCCCTGTCCACAAAATAGTCCTGCAGTGAATGCCACTGCATTTTGGAGTAGCTGGAAATGGAGAGGATGACAGCCTGGCCAAAGCAGGCGCCAGACTACCTCAAGATCACAACCTCCTGTAAAGAAACCAAGACACTACAGCAACAAAGTGATTGGCAACAGCAGAATGGCGGCTGCAGCCCGTGGGCAGACGGCATCAACAAGCTGAACAGGGAGAGCCAGGCCAGCATATTTCATCTACGCACTGATCACTCTGGACTCACCTCGTGAGACTGGGTCATGCGGAAACAGCACTATGCGAATGTGGCGTAGAAAATCAGTCTCCTTAGCACATTCTCCAAACCTGTCCATACAGAGAAGCGGTCTGCTTGCAGTTCTGACCAGAAGACACGCCCCTGTACACCAAACTCTGAAACCCTGCTTTCGAGCTCTTGACAGCTTACATAAAAGGGCACTCCTGACCTTTTTTAATGCTTCAGTTCGCAAAAAAAGCTTTTACTGGGATTCAGTATACACACCCACTTAGACAGTGACCACCCTATTGTCCCACCAAATGCTTTCTTTCGTCCGTTCAAAGCGAAAAGAGGCCACCGGAGTAGTTCAAAACAGTCAAGCATGTAGTGAACCCACCTTCCAAAGCTATGGTCGTGCTGACTCCTTTTGATCGACGGTGCCACGACACGGTTTTTTTCCGCCTAATTTTGTAGGGGAGTAAGTTTAGAGGGGTGACAGGATCTAGTTAGTCATATGTGTCTAGTATTTGGCCTGTACACGAGTATTTAAGTTGCTGCCGTGTGAGAGTTCGGAGGTCGGCGTAAAGCACGTGGCCGCCCTGTCTGAACGCCAGCGGCTGGTACCTGTTTCATGTGTTTTAACATCGCATGATGTAGTGAGCGTTTTTTTTTTTTTTGCCAACCTAAAGTTATCCAAATTTTAGTGAGTCGCATTTCCACCAGCGAATGAGTCAGTCGTCTTTTCAACGTGGTCTCTGAGGGGGGTTTGTGCGGGCGTGGTTTTCCATTAGCCGCCGCCTCAAGTAGCTGTGTCGTCCCACCTGTGGCGTCCCTACAAAACGGCCCTGGTCGAGCCCGGGAGTCGGTGTCCTATGACGAGAAGAGAGAGCTGCGACGACTTTACCCTTGGCTTGTCTTGTCTTGTTTGTCTTCGTCCTAGCCGGGGCGTCTTCACGGATCTGACAGTGAGTACACGCGACAATTTTCTAGTGGCCATTTGCTCGGGGGGTTTGTTTGTGTTTGCTTGTTCTGTATTATTATTTTGGCTAGTGTGTATTGGGGGCAGGGCTAGAATACAAGAGAATAGAATGTAGAAGTGAATGTCGTTTGTTGTATGTTGTAGTTTCTAGAGTAGCTAGCGTCGAATTAGTTATGGGGATTTAACGCCGAGCGGGCGACTAGGGCCATTTCACTATTTAGCGTAGGAATGTAAATATCGGAAGGGGGTCATGTTGTGACGTGTAAATATGTATTTTGTTGAGGTTGAATTTATCGTTGTGGGAGAGAGGTGAAGGGGATATGTTGAGGTTGAATTTACCGTTGTGGGAGAGAAGTGATGGGAATATAAAGACGGCAATGGCAATTAAAGTTGCGGGAAGGGTGATGTGATTATCTTGTTTCTTTTGTTAGTTACTTATATGTGTATTTTTGCACCTGTGTTTTAGTGCATCCTATTCCAAATCTGGTTCCTAATCTAATGGTGTACTGAGAGTGGAGGCTGACTGTGTCACTCAGCCTTGTGGGGCTACGACGCCGAACCTGGGTGCCTTCGCGAGTGTCGCGGCGCGCCTCGTGTTTGGTCAGGTCGGGTCGTCCCGTTTGAGTATTTCTAACCTGTTTAAGCAAAGTTTTGTTTGCGTATAGTATTGTAAAAAACGTCATATATTGTGAGATTATTTCATCTCCTCGTAGTGACTGTATTGTGAGATGAGCTCTATCACAGTGACATTTTGAGTTATTTAAAAGCAGCCTGTGTTACGGAAGACCTTATCGCGGAAGCAAGAGCGTCGAGTTGAGCTGCGCTTAACGGTTGTGCTTCCGGCGAGAAGGTCCCGTGACGTGAACTATATTGAGTGTATTCAACTTTCAGTCATGTTAAGTTAAGGACATATGTTCCACTTGTATACGTGATATTGTTCATTCTGAAACGTTGCTAGTTAAAAGAGCCTTGTTCGTTCTGAAACGTTGCTAGTTAAAAGAGCCTTGTTCATTCTGAATATTTTTGCTAGTTAAAGGCGCCTTGTTTGTTCTGAAACGTTGTTAGTTAAAGGCGCCTTGTGTCGTGAGCGTCTAGTGTACGAAAGCTTTAGTTTGATTCGAACTTGTTGTTCGTAATCCCGCTGGGGAGATATAGTAGCGTACTGATTGTATTCATTTTTTCTCGATCTTTATTTGTGTTAGTAAGCAAGCATATTTGGTTCTTCGTATATTTGATAGTGGTATTTTGAATACTGTATGACTTAAGGAGCCACGTGCTATGAGGGACTCTTCGCGGAGGCAAAGGCGTTAGTCTAACTGACGTTAGCGCTTGACGCTTGTGCTTCCGTAGGGGGGGTCCAGTGGCTTTTGATTTAAGCTTTTCAGTTTGAGTTTTCGTTGTATGAAGGATAGTCGTTATTATATATTAGTTTTCTTAAATCTGTCTTCGTATTTTATTAGAGATATTTTGTTTATTATATATTAGTTTTCTCAGCCTTTTGTATCAGGGATATTTAGTTTATTTATTTGTTATTTTGTATTGTGTACAGTGGATAATCGGTTTAGGGAATTTGGACGTGTGTGTGAATGTGACGTGTGAGCGTGTGGTTAGGATTGAATGAGGGTATAGTTGGTTATTGTTAGCAGTGTATGTAATAAATGTCGTCGTCATTGTTCCTCTGGCGTTTGTGTTAGGTTTGTGTTAGTGTGGGTTGGGTGTGTCTCGAGCGGTAGCGCTCATAGCTCGCGCCCCGGAAGCGGGGTCGTGACAGACGGATCGGACGTGTTTTTTCTCTCTAATGATTAGACTTATAAATCTCACGTCGATTGGATACACTTTATCATGCTGGCTGTGATTGTTTGGATTCCATCGTTCTTGTGTCAGTGCTGTCACCTGTCTGTTGTGTCAACTGCCAAATGTCAGTGACGTGACATAAACTGTGTGTCAGACAGGTATTAGTGTACTGCTGGTTTGGACGACAGGGCGGGGGTGGACTGCAAAACTGTTTTTGCTGATAGCGGTGACTGGTGACTCCCCAACATGCAACTAATCGACAACAATAACACGAAAAATGGTGCGAAACGTAAAGAGACGTAAGAAACTAAGCGATTCCTCATTAGACATTAGCACAAAGAAAGACAACTTCTGTGGTGGAAAACATCAGTGACGAGATGTCGGAGGAAAGTATACAAGTTATTACTAACAAAGATCAACGAATCAAAGACACGGAGAGTGGGCGAGTTGAATGTGGCTCTTGGAAAAGTAGAGGCAGATATGAAACGGGAGCTAGAAACGATAAACTCGAGTTTGATGGACTTAAAGACTGATAACGAACAGTTGCGCAAGTTAGTAGAAAACTACGAAGCACGCCAAAAAGAGTTAGAGGAGGAGGTCGCTCGTTTGAAAAGCGTTGTTCAAATTCAAGACGTGCGCATCAATCAACAGGAGCAATACTCTCGCCGCAATAACATCCGAATTTTTGGTTTGAGAGAAGAGAAGCGGAACGAAAGTTCGCGAGATTCAGCTGTGACAGCCATCAGAGTGTGCAGAGACAAACTAGGGGTGACGGTCACAGACTCGGACATTGACATCGCACACAGACTCGGGGGTAGGACTGAGGGAAGACTCCGCCCTGTCATAGTGCGATTTGTGAGGCGGGAGGTCCGAAACCTGATTCTCTCACAAAGACGAAAACTCAAAGGCAAAGGAATCGTCATTACTGATGACCTCACTCCACGCAACCAAAAACTGCTCAGGGAAATGAGAGACATAGTGGGGAAGCGATCAGCTTGGTCGTCAGAAGGCAAAGTGTTTATAAAGATAAATAACAGTTTAGTTATTTAGTTATTTGGGTTTAACGCCGAGCAGGCGACTAAGGCCATCTCATGGCGGGATAAATAACAGGCGGAGTGACTAAACTGGACATCGACACTAACGCTGATGACGTCAATGCTTTAATGAACGGTACGCCAGCACACCGAGTGGACATCAGCGTAGAAGCCTCGCGACTGCCAGTGTCTTCGACTCCCCACGATCCGCGCTTGAGAGGTGCTGGACGAGGTAGAGCCAGGCTGTCCCCGGTTACCATGTCCTACGCGGCGGTCGCGGCGAGACCGACGAGACCTGGTGCCAGCGAAGACGACAAATCCCCCAGGGCTCGTCACTTCCCGCTCAACCCCAGCGTGTGTGTCGGAGTAGACGAGCCCATCGAGGTGTTGCCCCCCTAAGTCTATCGGGCGGGCTGTCCCTTTCACGTCCAGTGCTGGATGGTTCATGTGCAGCCTGGGAGAGGTGGGACGTCCCTGACAGCTCGAAGGTGGTGTCTGGCTGCTGTGTCTCTCCCCCGAGAGGCATGCGGCTTGTTACGATTGTGGTTGTGTTGTTCTGTGAGCATACACGTGTTAATCGTAGGAAACGATCCGATATTTATTTGAGCTTTCATCGTTACGTATCACGTACCTTTTCAGTGAGATTCTCTATCGTTCGTGCATGATAGCGGATTTTGTTTTGTTATGATACGCTAATTTTAGTCCGGAAGCTTCTAGAAAAGTCGCACGGAGAAGAGCGGTCGATTTTTGTTTTGCGTAGATTAGCTGAGAATGAACCAGAACATTCGAGCAGGGTCGCGCTGTCTAGTGATTTCGTACATGTGACGTCAAAAGAGTAAGCAACAGTTTGCTACACTGTAGCAATTTTAGTCATAGTTGTTTACTGTGCGCGTGAAATTAACAGCCGTTCAGTGTGTGTTTTGAAAGGTCGTGAACGGTTTGCCATACTTTTGTGTAACGCCATTATACACTGGGATTTGGGGATGAAATGAGCAGTCGAATTTTGTAGACCAGTTTAGTTATTCTAGAAAGTTCATTTTTTTAAAATTAATATTTATGAGTTTCAGTTACGTGTTCCGTTCTGATTGGTTGCGTTGAGTAAATTCTTTGGATTATTCTAGAAAGTTGTTTTACTATATAAAGTTGGTGCTGGGAGGCACGTGTGTACATCGTCACGCATTGCGCTGTTTATTTCTGCCATTGTATAATACGAGTTACAGCTCTTGTCCCATGCCGCACATCGGTGTTTTCTTCTTTTTATTTTATTTTATTGTTTTTTGTTTTGTTCCCCACTTTTTTATCTGTATCCCCAACAGCGGTGTAATAATTTTGGAAAGCCCTGTTACATCTGCTTTTTCTTCATATACTTAGACATCTTTCATCTACTACCCCCAACCCCCCGTGCCTCCCCCCCCCCCACCTCTTTCCCCGCTCCCACGCTTCTCCACCCGCATTCATATTTAAACAGGTCGCAGTTAGTATATTGTATTGTAATTTAATTCAGGATATTAGGTCAGCACGGCTTAGCCGATTTTTGACTAGTTCTTGTCTCGTGAAGTATGTGTTGCTGTATATTCTGTTATATATTTGTACTAAGTTTGAAATCCATGTTCCTCTTTTCTCTGTGTCTCTTTTGTTTCCTTTTCTCTTGTCTATCCTTCCTCCTCTCCGTATGCCTGCTGAGCACGATGTATTTGGATACAAGACGAACTTGTAACATAATAGACATATAAAAAATACTGCACCCAGAGAGCGTTGTACGCATGCACCTATTTGTTTGGTACGAGTGCAAATTCACATGTATTTTTGTTCATATGCTGCCAAATAGTATTGTAATCTTTGGCCTGTATCAGCCTGCAGGTCTTTGTGTTCTGCGTGGCTTCCTTTTCAATTACGAGATGCGATGATAACTGGGAGATTGACTATTATTATGAGTCATATTTAACATGTAAATGACTTGAATGGCTGTCAGGCTCGCTGAAAATATGTTCATTCAATTGTAACGGGCTTTCTGACTTTAGCAAACGGCGTGATATTTTTGATCACCTTATAAAGAAAAACGCAAGTATTTACTTCTTACAAGAAACACACCTGAAAGTTTACCTAGAAAACACCATCAGAAGTCGGTGGGGTTATGAATGTTGGCTCAACGGTAACGAGTCAAACAGTAAAGGCGTAGCTATTTTGTTTAGCAATAATTTTGAATATAAGGTTCACAATATAATTCGGGATGATGGTGGGTTTTTTATTGTATTATGGATATCGACATAGCCGGAAAACGTTGTACTCTTGCCAACGTATATGGCCCTTGCGGTTGCGACTCGCCATCAATTTTTTCAAAAGCTGTGCGATCATGTAACGAACATGCATAATGAAAACATTATTATGGGTGGTGACTGGAATGTCATCCTCAACCCAACCATGGATTCCTTTTGTTATCTGGGGTGTAAATCGCCCGAGGGCGAGAAAACAAATTGTGGAATCGATGTCAGTTCTTGAACTGGTGGACATAAGGTGAGAATTAAACCCTGATGGAATATACATGGAGAAGGTTTAATTCCACACAGAGGGGTAGACTAGATTATTTTTTGGTGTCAGACGTTTTGTTGCCAAAACTAAAAAAAGTGGATATAGGTATAAGCTACAGATCTGACCATTCTTTGATCTCTAGGGAGCTGATGACCGATGAAGTAAGAAGAAAGGCACGCTCCTTTTGGAAATTCAATAACTGTCTGTTAAAAGACAAAATCTACGCTGATTCTGTAAAACAGGTTTTGGTGGACCTTAAAAAATAATATGGGGTACTTGTCTATAATTTTGACAATGTACAAACAATTAACAACGAGGATTTTCAACTAACCATTGATGACAGTTTGTTCTTTGAAATGATACTTATGGAGATAAGGGGGAAAAGTATCTCGTATGGCTCATTCAAGAAAAGAGAAGAAGACAAACAAGAAAAGAGACTAGAAAGTGAAATTTACAAGCTAGAAAAGAATCTAAGTGACGTTAACTTACAAGGTCTCCAGACATTAAAAGATAAACTGCAAACTATTAGAAATAAGAAAATTGATGGCATGTAGTTCGTTCGAGAGCCAGATGGATCTGTGAGGGTGAGAGAGCAACGAGATACTTGTGTAACCTTGAGAAAAGACATTACACACATAATTCAATGAACTGTATTGAGAACGACAACGGTGAATTAATTTTTTGATCCGAAACAAAATAAAAGTCCAGGCTCAGATGGCTTTAATAACGAATTTTATAAATTTTTCTGGAATGATATCGGTGTGTTTTTGGTTAGATCTATTAACCATGCTTTTGAAGTAGGGCACATGTCAATAACCCAAAGGCAGGGTATAATAACATGTATACCCAAGGAAGGTAAGGATAAGAAATACATTAAAAACTGGAGACCAATAACATTACTAAATACGTCATATAAGATTGCTTCCGCCTGCATAGCGGAACGCTTAAAGTCTGTCCTTCCTGGCCTCATAAATGACGATCAAAAAGGCTTCCTAAAAGGACGTGAGGCTAGTGCTGGCAGAATTGTACACAAACCAAGAGGAATCACTCAGCGCCGGACAGACAAACAGTTAGATCCCCTACCCCCGCCTATCAGGCACCCAATCGCCAGCCCACAGAGAAATACGCAGGTATAGAATAAGACGATCATTTGCATCTTCAAAACAAACAAACGCTATATCGTTACATTGTTGTGTAATGTTCTGTGCATCTCCTGTGGGAAATTAGGGTATTTACCTGACCACATATGGTAGTGCACCTTCGTGTTTGTGTATGTATGTTTCCCCTGCCTACTTCCTATGTTCCGGAGAAAGACATGGGTTATATAAGAGACCTGATGCATCTTTTTTGAAGATGCAAATGATCGTCTTATTCTATACCTGCGTATTTCTCTGTGGGCTGGCGATTGGGTGCCTGATAGGCGGGGGTAGGGGATCTAACTGTTTGTCTGTCCTTCGATAGTGTGTCGTGGTCATTTATTGCTAAAGCACTAGATTTATTCAACTTCGGTTCCAGTATCAAACACTGGATTAAAACATTTTACACAGATATCAGTGCTTGTGTCTCCTTAAATGGACGATACTCTAAATGGTTCAGTTTAGGCAGAGGAGTC
>BTPG01000003.1:229437471-229447471 GCA_036245525.1 Semisulcospira habei
TGCCGACTTTCCTTATATTCTTGCACTTCATGCTCACATTATTGAAACTTAATAGGTAAAGAGAGGTCAAAATGAAATGGAATAACTTTAGTATTTTTTTCTAATTAATTTTGTGTATTTTTACAACTTGGGGTAGGAATACAAAATCAACCACTGTGGCACTCACAGTGATCACAGCATCACCTAGTCAAGTTTATAATAATTGTGACATCCTGTTTTAATGATGTAAGTCTGAAAATAGACTGTCGGTGCTATAGAAAATGTCTGAAGGCATCTGACACATTATTTTTGTCTCTTTTTTTTTTTTTTTTTTTTTTGCGATTTCGCGGAAATGGCCAGCGTTTACTGGGTACACACATACCAGCCATGGCGTGGCGCAGTGGTTAAGGCGCCTGCCACCAATGCCAAAGGTGCGTGATTCGATACCGGGTTTCGGCGTTGGACTTTTCTCCTCTGGTAAGTGTCACCGTTAATTCGGGCGGACCGTCGGGGGTTCTTTCTCCGGGTACTCCGGTTCTTCCACCCCCCCCCCCCCCACTTTGGTACCGGTCTCAGGCCACTTTACAAATTTCAAATACAAGCGATCAAAAATCTCTGTAACTTCAGTAGCTGACTGGCCCTTCGTTTGTCTTGTACTGTGTTTGTCTTAAATGGCGTAAATCCGTGTCTGTTTCGTGAGTGTGTGTGTTGGGTTTCAGGCGCGGCGCTTTGAGTCGATTTCCCCAAAATTGAGAAAAAGCGCCTATATAATAACGGTATTATTATTATTATTATTATACCTTCACTGTGAGCCTGAGATTCAATATTTTTTCATTCTGTTTTGCAGACGGGACGCAGAAGGTGTGCCTTAACATAATATTGCCCGATTTGGGCTTCTGGAATTCTGATTTATTTAGAGGATAATGTTTCTCAACCTCATTTTAGCATCCGAGTAGAGCGTGAATGGGGGTACCCTTGCGCCATCGGCTATATCTCTGGTGTGTTCCTAAGGATTTTAGGGGAACATGGCTTAAACATCTCAGGACAATAAAAGGTACACTTTGAAACCCATCTTATTGAGTGCTGGGGGGGGGGGGGGAGGGGGGAGGGGGGGTGCACGGTAGCCAGGAGTGGCTTATGGTGTATGATGAATAACGAATAAAAATAAAAAGAATTCATGATGTGGCGCCTGCCGGAAAGACTGAGGCGATGTCGGAACGCCGGCGGAGACTCTCGATAGGGATTGACTGTGACCCACTGCATACCACTCGGCTCAGTGAGAGTCTGGCGCCACTGAGCCGGATCGGCGGCTTTTCCGGCCACGGGGTCTGCTGGTTGAAACCGTGAGTGTAAATTCTAACAAGAGGTCAGTCTAACAACTTGTCTGCTCTGTGTGGTGGTGGTGGGAGGAGGGGGAGAGGGGGGAGGTAAGCGGGAGGGGGGGGGGGTGGTGTAAGGGGGAGGGTGCCAGGCTTGAGTAGCCACCCATAGGTTCTTCATGATCAACATACGGTCCCGCCTATTCCCAGCTGATGCGACCGATATCCGGCATTCTGGGCCTCATAAGAAGTACTGAACTTATCATACCTCAGTCATCAGGCTGTACTTCGAATCATTCGGGGACGGCCGACATTTCATCATGTCCCACTCTATATTGAAGTGTTTTTCCTTGCCGGTTTGACACATGTATTGATATATTGTATAACAATCAAATTAATATTCATCGGAATTCATAAGCTGCTTGAGTATACTTTCCCGCTTCCCACTGACTCGAAATCCTTTGCGCGCCATGAACACTGATTCGACATGATCTTGGATACCGTGCATTTTTCAAAACGGAAACGCCGGCGACTGACGAACTTGAAATCATTACTCAGTTTCAGCCATACTGCAACATTAACAAGCTCCTTATGATGTGAAGTAGTGCTGAAATACTTATTAGCGGTGTGTACGACTGAGCGCTCGAAATTTATATCATATGCACCGCACACACGAACGGAGACTCAGTGAACAGACGCCGGCCAGAAAACGTGTCGCGGCTAGTCGATGCGCTGACTAGTCCCGTCAGTCCGCAGTGAAATTGACGCCCCGCCGGGGCCGCCGCGTCAACCTCGGCCGGCTGCTGGCGATACCGCCCGACAACCTGAAACATAAAAGAACTAAATAAACAAACTTGCTGGCATCTTCCGCAATTATGCGTGATCTAGTTACAAGTATAATTTATTCAGTAACTGAACACGTACGGTTATACTGTGACAAAGCACTGATGTTTTCATAGGAGAGTCAGGTCGAAATGTGCGCGCTGAGCCGGCCGGTCAGTCGACTTGTGCAGTCGTCTGCCATATGTTTTGTCTGAATACCGCAATCAGCCGCAAGAATAGTAAATGACGCGAGGCACAGTTTTGTTTTGCACTGGGTACATCAGTAAATTATTTTGAGCAACATTTTGCTTGATATAGTGCCGACAACCGACAGATGTGATTACTTGACTCGAATCATGATCAAAATGTCCTCGTCCGGCCTCGTCTCACACTGACGACTCGGACATCAGTTTGATTCGGGTCAGTCTCCCCACTGGTATTGAATCACATCGGCCTGTTATTGGCACTAGTATCATCAAGCAAGATGTTGCTAAATATTATATAATAGCTTTTATAGTCTTGTCGGAACTGGCCGGAAATCAAACGATGAGGGCGGGATTGGCCCGGGAGGGGGAGGCCCGCGACAGTGAAGACGTTATCTCGACAGTGAAGACGTTAACATCTACAACTTTTTCATTCACACGCGGGCACTCCGCAGTCTCAGTCGCGGGAGTTCTATCCGGAAGAAACGTTAACCCTTTTAGCACCAAGGTCTCATTTCTCAAAATTTGGAGGTGTTGCCTAACGACTATGTACCAGTTGTAGGAGATAGCCGTTTGATCATGATAATTCAAGGGTAGTGCCAGATGAGCTTGGCGCCTTCAGGTGCCAAGCTCATCTGGCACTACCCTTGAATTATCATGATCAATCCATCTGCTGCTGCATGGTCCCGGGGCTAAATGGGTTAACCGTAAATGTCAATACGATGACTCATAACGACGTCAACATACAAGCTGACGGGTGCCCGCGGCTCATAAGGAGTGATGCATCCTCACTGCACTGAAACTGAACAAAGATGGTGGGACAGATGAGTGTGCGCAGTATTGTTAGTCAGCCTATGACTCCCACAAACCGTCCTTGAACAGCGGTCATCCATTCCCTCTAGCTACTGACATTCCCACAACTAAATCCAATTAACACATGCCATCGAATGCTTACATCACAGTGCATGTGCAAGTCGATTTTTGTTATAGCGGTTGTACAATACAGCTGGCATTTAACTCGTTCGTGCTCGAGAATAATGGAACATCATCCAAGTCCAAAAGAAGTATAGAACCTCATGAGCCCTTGCATTTGCGGGGGCTCATGAGGATCTATACCTCTTTCTGACACCACTTTGAAGCCAGGTTCCTGGGACAGCTTAGGATATTTTGTGTGGAACCAATGAAGGTAGCAGAAACACAATCTACGTCAGCTAGCACTGAACTAATAATCGAAACCCCCTCTTTATTATTTTATCCATTAAAAAAAAAAGTTATATGGCCGATATAAGTCTATTTCACTAAGTTATAACAAGGTTGGAAGGAACAAAAGTAGGATATCAGTCTGAACAACACTTCTTCAGAGGTCATGACAGCACTCTTTCTGCCGTGTAAATTAATACTTCGCTTATAATAAACTTCTGATACAACAACAAGAACAATTGTTGGATCCCCTGGCGATTTATTAATTCCAAAGTTTACTGTATTGTCAGATGCCTATAGCCGGGATGGATAATGTCCATCTTGCGCGGGTGTGTTAAAATCTTCCTCGCGGGCAAAGTCGGCACCAAACTCGTGCGCACGTCTGCGAGGACGGGCCAGCCAGGAACATGATACACAACACGCATCAGTGCTAAAAACACCAACACTGCCACCGCCTGAGGAGCAGTTACACATGTAAATCGACTTTAAAAAAATAAGAAAGAAAGAAACGAAGCGAAAGGTATAGATTATCACTGATGGCCCATTGCGGCCTCAGGGGCCCATGAAGATCTATACCTTTTGCAGAAGTACACGTTCATTTGCAGACTTCCCGATCCGGCGTGGGTAGTAGGCGGTAATAAACTCAGTTATCGAAGTAACGTGACAATGAATGGAACGGAGCCTGACTTAACTACAAGTGACAACGTATCATCATGTGTCCTCACTGACTTTGTGCGACTACAGTAGTCTACACCTCATGAAGACAGAATAGGTGACCATCTAGTTGTCTAGTGCTGATCTGCGACTGATACTTTATAGTGCTCCCGGTTTCTGCTAGGTTTCACATATCGATGTGAGGCAAGTCATCAGCGGACGTGAAGACTTAAGATGTCCCTTTGGGACCAGCAGTGCTTCGTGTAGGTCAGTAGGATTTGTGTACCATTCAGTTGGCATCTTCCCAATGCACAAAAGGCCATCGGGCCGAAGTAGGCCGCTGTTGGCCCGCGCAGGGCCTTGCGCGGGCCAACGGCAGCCGACGTCGGCCCGATGGCCTTTTGCGCATTGGAATACTTGAAGGAAATAGAAATACATCGAGTTTTATCGAGGAAAATTGTTGTCTTGGACACGCGGAAGAATTTTTTTTTCTGTGTTATAATTTAATCATGACTAAGTCCTTCTCGTAGGATTAGCGGACATTTCATGAACTTCTACCATTTCTACCGTTATTTTGGTAAAGGTCAGTATTTCCATTTTTGAGAAACGCGAGATTTCCATCAATCAAAAATACGATATGCAATAAAAAATCGCGCTTTTCTCAAAAATGGAATTAATACTGGCTTTTTCCAAGTAACGACAGATTTGACATCCTACTCGAAGACATGAACAGATTTTTAAAAATTTCGATTGAAGTAAGTGTTCAGTGAAACGCAACGAAACAGTATTATTTTATTTAACCAATTGAGTCACTGCCAGTGAACGAAGGTTGTGCCTTTGAAATCATTAAATCCAAACCAAAACGGTGACTGCCAAGCGTGTAAAATGCATAGAATTACCGAACGGAGAAAGAAACATGCTTAGAAAAGACAGTTACAACACAATTTATTAATATTTTGACTAAACACCCTTTTTCAAAATAAACAAATAGAGAGATCAGTCGCTACTTATCTTCATTTATCTCAGAAGGAATATGTGTTTCTTTCTCCGTTGGGTCCTTTTAAAATTTATTATTATTATTATTATTATTATTATTATTATTATTATTATTATATTATTATTATTATTATTATTATTATTATTATTATTTAATCATTGTAGTTGGACCTCCACAGTGTTCACGTTAACTCGTAATTCTCGGTAGGTTACCGGTTTGTGAAGGCAAATACCTAGAATGAAAATAGCAGCAGGTAGGCGATACCGATTTAGAAAGAGAAATACCGATTACGAATTTGTCGATAAAACACACAATCGCTGAAAAATATGATACATGATTTAGTCCTAGCATTTAATATTTTGTCCTAGGATTAATAAATCAGTTATGAGTGGAACGGCTTGCCATAGTGAACGCTAAACTGGCCAGGTACTAACGAAGAAAAACAAGATGAGGATTTCATCTCAAAGTCTACCGTATTGTTTGGAGCTCATATTTCTTTTAAGAACATTCAGAGTATGTTGTTCATATTTCTAAGCTTATCCTTCTGATCCATTTCCCTCCTCTCTAAGCCAACCTCTGATCAACACACGCAGCCGCAAGCACACACGATTTTTTTTAATAAAGACGGACAGACAGGAATTCAGAATAGCACGAGCAGCAAAATGACATTACAATAAGCTTCACGTCATGGCATTGCTAGTCTCACGACGCCGTGTATACGGTGACGAATTTGATGATTTACGTCACGTATCCAAAAGGCACGCAGCCTCTTCCAGGGCTGACTGTTTTATTCCACACAGCCTCTTCCAGGGCTGACTGTTTGATGGGAGTAAATAGCGGATCCAAAACTTGCAAAAATTAATTAATTCTTATTCAAAATGTTGAGGAGCTACAACGATGGATTACGAAGTCATCCAATGTCTATTTCAAAGCTAGATATATCCCAAAATTCCAAGTGAATAGAAAGAAAATTACTGACTCAAATGTGGGTTAACCGACTTTTTATAAGCTGAATCAAATTGTCAGAGAGAGGGGGCGAGAGAGAGAGAGAGAGAGAGAGAGAGAGAGAGAGAGAGAGAGAGAGAGAGAGAGAGAGAGAGAGAGAGAGAGAGAGAGAGAGAGAGAGAGAGAGAGAGAGAGAGAGAGAGAGAGATGAGATGATGATGATGATGATGATGATGATGATGATGATGAAACTTTATTTATCAACGGTAAATAGTTTTGTCAGAAACAAATTGTCATTTTACAAACTTGACGTAACATATACAACATAAAATAAGTTTAATAATAATAATAATAATAATAATAATAATAATAAAGAATTATATTTACACACATTATTTCATGCAACAATAATGTTTTAAAAAATAAAAACAATATAATAATAAAATTAAAAAAAATTATATACACAAAATAATATTCATCTTATACCAGACACACACACACACACACACACACACACACACACACACACACACACACACACACACACACACACACACACACACGCACGCACGCACACATGCACGCACGCACACACACACACACTATACATAAATACATGTATTAAGCATCAGGGTTTGTTTAAATAAATGCCCGGTGATGTTATGTTTGACTCATCAGGTAATCGAAAAGTTTCATTTTAAACATTCCAAGCTAGGCTATAGTCTTCAAATGTGCAGGAATAGTGTTCCATACAAACGGTCCAGAAAATGATAAACTAGTTTTAAAGAGGCCAATTCTAGGCAGAGGTAGGGGCAAAGTATTGTTCCTTGAGGTCCGTTCGCGTTCTTGCTGTGGCATAAATTTGATGGTTAGATACTGCGGTGTCATGTTATTTAATATCTTGTGCATGAGGATGCATTTGTTGAAATTAAGTTGTTGACGCAGGCCGAGAATGTTTAGATGTCTAAATTTGTTAGTGGTAGGAATGGGCCGCGTATCTATCATTTTGACAGTTCTTTTATATATAGAGTTTAACCTGTTCATGTGAACATCACTACAACCGTCCCACACTGTGGAGACGTAATCAACGTGAGACTTGATATGGGCATGAAAAAACAGTTTACGAGTATGTGTATCCGTTACTTGTCTAAGCTGCGACAACAGGAAAGTGTTTTTAGCAATGGTTTTACAGACTGTATTTATATGCGTCTCCCAACATAGTTCTTCGTCAACGTGTATTCCCAAGAATTTACGCTTTGTGACTTGTTCTATCGGTTTAGCGTTCAGTTGTAAGTGTAACGGCTGTGTTCGGCGTTGGTGTTTTTGTCGTGTAGTGATGAAAATACTCTTCGTTTTTCCTGGATGAATAACCATATGATTCTCTCTACACCAGTCGGACACCTGGCTGAGACTACTTTGTAAGCTAAGGTTAATGTCAGCTGTTTTTTTTTTTTTTAAACCCGAAACATGGAGGCTCGTATCGTCCGCAAACAGGTTGCAGTTGACATCAGTGTTAGTAATATGCAAAGGCAAATCATTAATGAATATTATAAATAGAAGAGGTCCCAAGATCGACCCTTGGGGGACACCGAAGTTAACCTGTCCTTGTTTAGAGTATTTTCCATGGGTATATACCTTTTGTTTTCTGTCTTTTAGGTATGATCTAAATAATGCTATGGCGGTTTCACTTATATGGTATGATGCTAGCTTCTTTAAGAGAATGTCATGGTCGACAAGATCAAATGCTTTTTATATGTTTAAGAAAACAGCTCCAGACATCAGGTTTTTATTTATTGATTCCAGCCAGCTGTCTACAATGTGTATCAGTGCTGACTGACATGAGTGTTTCGGTCTAAAGCCGGACTGATGAATATTTATGAAATTGCCCTTTTCTAGAAAATCGAGGAGGTGCTTTGTATGTGTTTTTCAAGGGGCTTTGACAGGGCCGACAAAAGTGAGATAGGATGGTAGTTATTGACATCTTCAAGATCTTTTGAATTAGGGATTGGAATTACCTTGGCCTCTTTGAGAATAGTTGGAAACGTGCTGTGCTTTATACACAGGTTAAAGATATAAGTGAGTGCCTCTACCGTATATGGTAGTGACATTTTCAGAATTTTGTTGTCGATACCATCCATCCCGGTGGACTTTTTGTTCGGTATGCTAGAAATAAATTTGTCGACTTCAGCGACGGTAATATCAGGAATGATAAATGTCTGCAGTATATTTTTCGCCAGTATTTTTCCAGTACACTAGGAACTTGGTACTGTGCGTTACTACTTGCAGCTGACTGAGCAAGTGTTTCAGCTGTCGATAGGAAGTGGTTATTTAATATATCAGCTGACAAATGGGATGGAATTTCAGGGGCTGATTTACCCCTTCGTTATAACGTTCAGGGCTTTCCAAACCGATGCTGTATCTTTTTTGTCCCTAATCATTACCTGGAAGAACAGGTTTTTTTTGACGCTCTCACTAGGTATTTAACACGATTTCATTGTTTCTTATATTCATCAAACTGTTTTTCTTTCTTAAGTTTGTCTCTAAATGACATGGCCTGTTTGATATCTACTGTTAACCAGGGTGGCAGGGTAGAATGCTTAACTCGTTTTTCTTGTATGGGCGCATGCTTATTTAGGACCCCAAGGAATAGATCCATCCAGTACGACAGGGCAATGTCAGGAGAAGTGTGGTTATACACGTCACGGAAAGGAGTATTGCGCAGATCCCGCAGAAAATCGCTGTTATTATTTTTTTGGAAAGAACGATATTTAATTGTTTTATATCTCTTTTTGTTCTCTTTGTCTAGTCCCATGGAGACTGTGCAACATACTGGGTTATGGTCACTGACAGCTAAGGAGGGAACATGTACATTTGATATTTTATCATCATTTGTCATATAAATATGATCAATCAGGGTTGAAGATGTACATGTGGTTCTAGTGGGGGTTTTAACTAACTGTTCTAAACCGAATAGTGCTGTTGTTGACTCCCATGCAGCATTGGACCCTTTAGATTTAGAAAGATCAATATTAAAATCGCCCCAAAAAAGTCAGCTTTATTTTGATTTAAGCTATCCATCATTGCTACGAAGTCATCATACCAGTCCCAGCTGGCTGCGGGATTTCTATAAATAAAGCCAATGAGGACGGGGGTGATTTAGATGTTTTCACTTCTACCCACAAGCTTTCCATTTGAGCTGACTCTAAGTCTTGTCGCCGTTCGACGTTACCAAGTATTGAATTATGTATATATACTGCTAGTCCAGTGTGTTGAGGGCTTGAGGCATCTCTGCGGAGTACTGAGAAGTTTGGGACAGAAATGGAATTATCCCTTATTGAACTTTTAAGCCTTGACTCGGACACACCCAAAATATGAAAATGTAAGGGCGTGTTTAGGAACACAGATAAATCGGGCACCTTGTTAACTAGATGGTATATGTTAAGATGGCCAATTCTCAGTTCGTCTGTTCGTTTCGGAACAGTATTTAGATTACGATTTTGCATGTCGGTAAAACGCAAATGTAGCGAGAGATATAATACAAATATGGTCACCAAAAAAAATCCAAAAATAAATAAATAAATAAATAAAAAAAAAATCAACTAATATCAATAGCTATAGAATGCTTTTTAAAAAGCTAAAAAAAAAAAAAAAAAAAAAAATACACGGCGGAGAATCACAATATTTATCACGCGCTTAGTCTGAGTTCAGCAGAATGTTTACGGTTTTCCGACTTGGTTATGTCAACAAAAAATAACAAAGTCAGCAACTGTAAAAGAAAAGAAATGAAAAATAACTCGTCAAGGAACTATGCACGTTCACCTGCGACGAAGTTCATAATACACAAAGATATTTTGACGACTTAAAAATAAGAAGAAAGAAAA
>BTPG01000003.1:229452471-229474971 GCA_036245525.1 Semisulcospira habei
ATTACGGGATGTGCTTCATTCATACGCCAGCCCCTCCAAGCATTTTGAAATTGGATGTCTCATTGAAGATTTAAATGACTGTTTATAGGAAGTCGGTTGACCCACGTTAGAGTCCGTTACTGACTCATTATATTCACTTGCGGTTTTGAATATAGCCGGATTGGCGAAAGACATTGGATGAGTTCGTTAGCCAGCTGTGTACCTTTTGAACTTTTTCAGTAAAAATTAATTCTATGAAAAAAATGTTATAAAATTAAAAAACCTCGACTTCTGGAGAAAGTCAGACAGTGACGGTGACGTAAAATCAGAAATGTCGTCATCACACAGACATCGACGCAATACTCTAGATGACGGATTTAGCGAGCGCACAACAACACACATCGACGCGCTGTCAGAAGAGCTTGAGCGTGTACACTGAGTAGAATATCATGTATCTAGATAAAGTCAAACTCCCTTCACACATATTATTGAGACTGGAAATTGCACTGTGAAATTTTAGTCTGGTCACCATAGACCTCACCGAGCGAGCACAAGCCACACCCCCTAGTAATTGTTGCTGGGTCCCACAAGCTTTCATCTTGCTTGGGCAATATGGCGGAAGGTAGCGCGCGTGATTCGACTGAATGCGTTGCAAATTCTACACCTACATTTTCTGTCATGATACAAAGCTTTGTCAAAACCGGTCCTAGATCTAGACAAGGCAAGTTTGTGTCAAGTTTCATTGATGCTGTTCGTATTATCACACAACTGGCAGTGATGCCGTTCAAGTTGCATCCGTGAATCACCGGTCGCAGATATACAAGAACGCGACGACCCACACAACCTGTACGTGGAAACGAGCATCAGCAAGCTATCAGTGCCTGCAAAGCCCGGTAAGTGTTTTGTTATTGGTGTTGCTTTAAAAAAAAACCAACTTAACACATTTTAGTCCATCTCGTCTCATCGTAGCAAGATGGCAGTGCTGCTCATCGCTCTATTTTGCCGGCTGTGTTTACAGTGTCAGGCTGAGCTGATTACTTTTTCACTCCCAAATAAAATTGAAGTGTGTGTGTGTGTGTGTGTGTGTGTGTGTGTGTGTGTGTGTGTGTGTGTGTGTGCGTGTGTGTGTGTGTGTGTGCGCGCGTGCGCGCGCGTGTGTGTGTGTGTGTGAAAGAGAGAGAAGGAGAGAGAGAACGAACGAACGAACGAAACTTTATTTTCCAAGGATTGAGATAATAGAACCGCAGGCCTTTCTTACAATCTGTCCTTGCTAAGCTACTTTAGAAAAAAAATATTGTAAAAGGAACACCAACCAAACAACAAAAACTAACTAAAAATAAACGTCTCACACACGCACACACACACACACACACACACAGACACATATATACATGTACTCGTGCACATGCGCACTTTTGTACATACACATACACACGAACGTGCACACATATCTAACATATAAGTAGGTATGATATTTTGTGTACTATCAAAAACAAGTTGGAAAACAGAACAAACAATTTGGAGGCTAGATGGAAAGCAGAAAAAAAACAACAACAAACAAACAAACAAACAAACAAACAAACAAACAAACAAACAAACAAACAAACAAAAACAAAAAAAAAAACAACACACTAGCGAAAATTGAAAAACATGAAGCGTATCATGTCTAGAAACAAAGAAGAACAAAAGATCAGCATTACGTTGTCTTAGAAAGGTAATCATGTACTCTACTTTTAAACAAAGAGAGGGACGTGGTTTGTTGAATAGTGGGAGGAAGCGAATTCCATAAAAGAGCACCTGAATAAGACAGGCTAGATTTGAACATGTCTATACGGGACCTTTTTATAGAGAGACTGTTCTTGGAGGTGCTGTATTTTTTTTTTTTTCAGTTGGCGAAAAAAGCCTTGATAAGTAAGGTGGAGCTTTCTCGTTAAGAATTTTGTGCATCAGTACACGTTTGTTTAGTGCGAGGTGCTTAACCAGAGGGAGAAGTCCGATGGCCTGCAGCTTGGCATCAGTGGATAAAGACGGATCAGGGAGGATTAGCTTAGCAGCGCGCTTGTATAATGAGTTTAATTTCTTGAAGTGATTTTCACTGCAGCCATCCCATATTGTTGAGGCATAATCAATGTGTGGTTTAATGTAGGCATTAAAAAATAGTTTGCGCGTCTTAAGGTCAATTATCGTTTTAAGTTTTGAAAGTAGAAACAACTTTTTGGACAAATGTTTTTTCATATAGTATAGGTAGTTTTGCCAGCTTAGATCATCATCCATTATTACTCCAAGCAGGCCGTGTTGACTGACCTGCTCAACTGGGATGGAGTCAAAAGAAAGGTTGAGTGATGGAGGCTTGAGCTGATGTTTATGGCGGGTTGTGATAAGCATGCCTTTTGTTTTTGTGGGATTTACAAGCATGCGATTTTCATTACACCACCGAGAGACTTTATGAAGACTCTCTTGAAGATTTTTTTTTGTGCAATTTCAGGCACAGTTTTACCAGCGGAATGTAATGTTGAGTCGTCGGCAAACATGTCACACTCAGCCTCAGTACACGTTACATGTAACGGTAGGTCGTTAATGAATCTACAGAACAGTAGTGGGCCTAAAATAGACCCCTGGGGCACTCCATACTCGACAAATTGTTCAAAAGAACATTTTCCATTGACTTAGACGTAGACTGTTTGTGTTCTTTTTGTAAGATAGGAGTTCAGAAACGAAAGAGCTAAGGGGCTCTTATTGTTGAAGTAGGTGGCAAGCTTTTTCAATAAGATGGTATGATCGATAAGATCGAACGCTTTTCTTAGATCCAAGAAGACAGCATCAGCCATTTTATTACCATTTATGCTGTTGATCCACGAATTCACTATTCGTGCGAGTGCAGTGTGGCATGAATGTTTGGGACGAAAACCTGACTGATAATGACATAATAGGGACTTTTCTTCAAGAAATTCCAGAAGATATTTGTGAACATGCTTTTCCAGAGGCTTCGAGAGACTGATAGAAAGGAAATGGGGCGAAAGTTATTAATTTCAGAGGAATCTTTTGCTTTAGGAACAGACACTATTTTTTTTTTTAAAGCTACAGGGAAGACATTTTTTTGTATACATAGGTTATAAATGTATGTAAGAGGTTCCACTATGTATGGTTGCGACAGGTCAAGGATATATCCATTGATACCATCACTGCCCGAAGACGTTTTCTTTTTTAGGATGGAAATGTATTTGCCTACCTCGTGTACAGCAATATCAGGGATGACGAAAATATCATCTGAGGACAATCTTTTCTTACAGAACTTTGTTAGCTTCTCTGGTGTAGAATATATCGACTGATTGTGAGAACTGAGTAAGTCTTTGGGGGCTGATAGAAAGTGCTTATTAAACTCCTCAGCGGAGAGGTTTTCTGGAATGGTTTGCACTGTTTACGCTTGTTGTTGATAAGCGTATGAAGTGCTGTCCAGATAGAGGAAGGGTTTCTGTCTTCTTCGACTGTTTTGGTTACAAACGATCTCTGCGCCTCTCTAACTAAGTACTAAACTTATTTCGCAATCTTTTAAATTCATGAAAGTTCTTTTCTTTCTTAGCCTTATTTCTATCATCCATTGTTTGTTTGATTTCGTCGGTTATCCATGAGGGAGGCTGACGGGATCGGACTCGCTTTCTTCTTACTGGCGCATGTTTGTTTATCACCCCTAGGAACAGATCAAGCAAGACAGAGACAGCCTTATCTGGGTAGGTATTATTGTACACATCATGTAAGGGTGTAAGGCTAAGATCGTGTAGAAAAGCATCTTTGTTTATTTTTTTAAAAGACCTATAGGTAATGTACACATGCTGATCCCTCTTTTGTTTGGGCATCTTGCACGACCATGTACAGGTGATGGGAAAATGATCACTGACAGCTAGCAGGGAGACGCTGGTCTCTAGTACTGACTTACAGTTGTTGGTATAGATGTGATCAACGAGTGTAACAGATGATTGGGGTATTCTAGTAAGAGTTTGGACTAGTTGCTTTAACCCAAAAAGAGTTAATGTCGATTGCCACGTGGGATTTGTTTTTAGCAAGTCAATGTTAAAATCACCTAACAGCAGTACATCTTTGTCAGTGTCATTCACTTTATCCATCATCTGCACATAGACATCATACCACTCGACAGTGGACGATGGATTTCAATACACATAACCCATTATAATTGGCGATGAGTTATTAATTTTTACTTCTAACCATACACACTCAATCTCAGTTGACTCCAGATCATCACGTCTGCGTACCATATGTACAATCGAGTTATGGACATAAACAGCAATCCCTGTGTGTTTGAGGATGTTTGGGTCACGACACATTTAAGGAAAAGTTTGGAATTCACAGATTTTTGTCGCTAATTCTTGAGTCCAGACGTGATTCCGTTAGCCCAAAGAGATGGAAGTGTGAAGGCTGGTTTAAAAATATTGAAATGTCAGGAACCTTATTGTAAAGGTGAAATACATTAACGTTCCCGACCTTCAGCCCGTGGGCATGCATGTAACTGTTTGATGGTGTACACATTTTGATGACGAAAATGTAAATATAAAGTTTTCAATATCAGAAACTCAGTGAAACAGTCCAGTCACTGAAAGGAGTGATCATGTGCGAAAGTATGGAATAAACCAAATCCACTTATAATCACCACAACTGTCAAAAATAACTTGAATGATAGTTTGTAGAACTGTCTTCTCACATTCAGTACAACACGTTTGGCTATGCACTATAATCACTACTCTTTACATTCAGTCCAAAGAAGAGAGAGATAGAGAGAGAGAGAGAGAGAGAGAGAGAGAGAGAGAGAGAGAGAGAGAGGAGAGAGAGAGAGAGAGAGAGAGAGAGAGAGAGAGAGAGAGAGATGATGATGATGATGAAACGTTATTTATCAACGGTAAAAAGTTTTGACAGAAACAAATCGTCATTTTACAAACTTGCCGTTGCTAACATATACAACATAAAATAGGTTAAACAAACATTTTAAAAAATAAAAAAGATATTATATTTACACACATTATTTCATGCAACAATAATTTAAAAAAAATAGAAAAAAATAATAATAATTAAAAAATATATATATATACACAATATAATAGTAACACTCAACATTCATCTTATACCACACACACACACCCACACACACCCACACCACACACACACACACACACACACACACACACACACACACACACACCACACACACACACACACACACACACACACACACACACACACACACACACACACACTACATAAATGCATGCGGTAGATGAAAGTATTAACCATCAGGGTTTGTTTAAATAAGTGCCCAGTGATGTTATTCTTGGCTCATCAGGTAATCGAAAAGTTTCGTTTTAAAGATTCCAAGCTTTAATGTGCAGGAATGGTGTTCCATACAAACGGTCCAGAAAATGATAAACTAGTTTTAAAGAGGTCAATTCTAGGCAGAAGTAGGGGCAAAGTATTGTTCCTTGAGGTCCGTTCGCGTTCTTGCTGTGGCATAAATTTGGTGGTTAGACACTGCGGTGTCATGTTATTTAATATCTTGTGCATGAGGATGCATTTGTTAAAACTATGTTGTTGATGCAGGCCGAGAATGTTTAGATGTCTAAATTTGTCTGTGGTAGGATGGGGCCGCGTATCTATCATTTTGACAGCTCTTTTATATATACTTTTATATATAGAGTTTAATATGTTCGTGTGAACATCACTACAACCGTCCCATACTGTGGAGACATAATCAACGTGAGACTTGATATGGGCATGAAAAAAACAGTTTACGAGTATGTGTATCCGTTACTTGTCTAAGCTGGGACAACAGGAAAGTGTTTTTAGCAATGGTTTTACGGACTGTATTTATATGCGTCTCCCAACTTAGTTGTTCGTCAAGGTGTATTCCCAAGAATTTAAGCTCTGTGACTTGTTCTAACGGTTTAGCGTTCAGTTGTAAATGAAACGGCTGTGTTCGGCGTTGGTGTTTTTGCCGAGTAGTGATTAAAATACTCTTTGTTTTTCCTGGATGAAGAACCATATGATTCACTGTGCACCAGTCGGAAACCTCGCTGAGACTACTTTGTAAGCTAAGGTTAATGTCAGCTGTTTTTTTTTAAACCCGAAACATGGAGGCTCGTATCTTCCACAAACAGGTTGCAGTTGACATCAGTGTTAGTAATATGCAAAGGCAAATCATTAATAAATATTATAAATAGAAGAGGTCCCAAGATCGACCCATGGGGGACACAGTAGTTAACGTGTCCTTGTTTAGAGTATTTTCCATGGGTATCTTTTGTTTTATGTCTTTTAGATATGATCTAAAGAATGCTATGGCGGTTTCACTTATATGGTATGCTGCTAGCTTCTTTAAGAGAATGTCATGGCCGACAAGATCAAATGCTTTTTGTAGGTCTAAGAAAACAGCTCCAGACATCAGGTTTTTATTTATTGATTCCAGCCAGCTGTCTACAATGTGTGTCAGTGCTGACATGAATGTTTCGGTCTAAAACCGGACTGATGAATATTGAGAGAGAGAGAGAGAGAGAGAGAGAGAGAGAGAGAGAGAGAGGAGAGAGAGAGAGAGAGAGAGAGAGAGAGAGAGGAGAGAGAGAGAGAGAGAGAGAGAGAGAGAGAGAGAGAGAGAAAGGGCTGATGAATATTGAGAGAGAGAGAGAGAGAGAGAGAGAGGAGAGAGAGAGAGAGAGAGAGAGAGAGAGAGAGAGAGAGAGAGAGAGAGAGAGAGAGAGAGAGAGAGATATTCAATGATTAATCAAGCTTTATTTATCAACGGTTGAGGCACTTTCATCGTCACAGACATAGCCGTTTTCAAACCTGCTACACACAGGTGCAAGACCAGAGAGAGAGAGAGAGAGAGAGAGAGAGAGAGAGAGAGAGAGAGAGAGAGAGAGAGAGAGAGAGTGAGAGTGTGTGAGAGAGAGAGAGAGAGTGAGAGAGAGAGAGAGAGAGAGAGAGAGAGAGAGAGAGAGAGAGAGAGAGAGAGAGAGAGAGAGAGATGATGATGATGATGATGATGATGATGAAATTTAATTTTTCAACGGTAAAAAGTTTTGACAAAAAACAAATCGTCATTTTACAAACTTGCCGTTGCTAACATCTACAGCATAAAAAAGGGAAAACTATAAAATATATTTACATACAAAACGCAAAAGCATCATTATATACAGAAAAAATAATAACACTCATCACACACAAATGCACACACGCACGCACGCGCGCGCGCCGCTCACACATACACCCACACACACAAACAAACACGAGCACACACACACACACACACACACACACACACACACACACACACACACACACACACACACACACACACACCCACACAAGAACCATCTTATGAAATACATGAGGTAAGGAAATATTACAGTACCGTAGAAGTACTAGGTTTGACTCATCAGGTAATCATAAAGTTTTGTTTGAAAAATTCCTGATGAGGTAATAGTTTTCAAATGTGCAGGGATTGAATTCCAAGCAAACGGACCAGAGAATGACATACTAGTTTTAAAAAGGTCGATTCTTGGCAGTGGTAAGGGTAAGGTATTGTTTCTTGAGGTCCGTTCACGTTCTTGGTGAGATATAAATTTAGTGATTAGATACTGGGGTGTCATATTATTCAGTATCTTATGTATAAAGACGCATTTATTTAAAGTAAGTTGCTGACGCAGACCGAGAATGTTTAAATGTCTAAATTTGTCTGTGGTAGGGATGGGGCGTCTATCTATCATTTTTACAGCTCTTTTGTATATGGAGTTTAACCTCTTCATGTGGACATCACTGCAGCCGTCCCACACTGTGGAGACATAATCAACGTGGGACTTTATATGAGCATGAAAAAACAATTTACGGGTATTTGTATCCGACACATGTCTAAGCTGGGACAATAAGAAAGTGTTTTTAGCAATGGTCTTACAAACAGCATTTAGAGAGAGAGAGAGAGAGAGAGAGAGAGAGAGAGAGAGAGAGAGAGAGAGAGAGAGAGAGAGAGAGAGAGAGAGAGAGAGAGAGAGAGAGAGAGAGATGATGATGATGATGATGAAACTTTATTTTTCAACGGTAAAAAGTTTTGACAGAAAACAAATCGTCATTTTACAAACTTGCCGTTGCTAACATCTACAGGATAAAAAAGAAGGGAAACTATAAAATATATATGTACATACAAAACCCAATAGCATCATTATATACAGAAAAAAAAAAAGAGAGAGAGAGAGAGAGAGAGATGAGAGAGGAGAGAGAGAGAGAGAGAGATGAGAGAGAGAGAGAGGAGAGGAGGATGGAGAGAGAGAGAGAGAGAGGGGAGAGAGAGAGAGAGAGAGAGAGAGAGATTATTTATAAATAACCATGCATGTATGATTTGTATTTCAGATTGAATGGTCACTGTTCTCATGTCATTGGGTTTCAGAAAACTCTTCAGTATTTCAAAGCAGCTAAAATGTTTGACCCATGTACGTAACCGACTGAGCTGCAGCGGCATGCCACAAGCCTGGGGCGCAGCAATATCAAGAAGAACCAAGATCGCATCTGTCCCAATAAATAAACCATGGTGTGCTGGCCAGGCCATCGGAGCAGCGGACGAAAAGGCCCATAACATGCCACATCAACACAAGCAAGAAGTAAGCATCACCTAAAATAAAACCAAAACTATTATTAAAAGGTAAATTATATTTTATTCTGGAATGTGAGTGGTTTACATGCCAAAACACAGCACAAGGAGAGATAATGGTTCAGTTCATAAATGGCTGATTCACAATGACACTTACAATTTGATAGCACAGGAATACTAGATTCAAAACTTATCTACGCTTTATTATGAAGTCTTCAAAATTTCTCAATCACCAAAGAGTGAGAAACAATATCGTGTGGCTGTAGGTGCTGAAAGTCTGTCCTTTTTCACTATACTTGTGCGACCATTTGGCAACAAAAATGACAACAAGCCAAGAACCAAACATGTTAACTCGGTGTAGAACTGGAACAGGCTGTTTAGTTGTCTCTCCTTTTCTCTCACAAACTCCACTCTAAATACTTCTTCTTCTGCTGATTGCGTCTGCACACCTTTAGTTCTTTGTTGCCTTGAGATGGGGTCATTGAGATTTGTCAAATTTGATCTGATCTCCTCCTCCAGCAGGTCTATCTTCTAGCTTGCTATTTCAGACTTTGCACTCTGCAGCCATGATCAGGCAGTCTAATGGTGAAATCCCTAAAAGAAAAATTACAAAAATTATAAATAGTATATGTATATGATTAAATTAAAACGTCAAATGTATTTCTAAAGCTGCACTCAATATTTGTCCACAGACCAGGAGACCGAAAAGAGAGCCAGTACCAGGAAATCAACAGGGCCGCTGACATGTGTGTCACAACGAAGTCCCCAGTTGATTTTCCACAAGATTTGGATCGCTTCTGCTTGACCAGTTAGTGTCCAAATCCTGAGAAACTTGAGGAAAGAACAGAGAACTGACCAGTTTTAATCACTGGGTGAAAACACACACACACACACACACACACACACACACACACACACACACACACACACACACACACACACACACACACACACACACAACCATACACACACACAGAAACTCGCAACATCAAACTTCCACAGAGATCTAAATAGAAAAGCAAAAGTTTCTGACAAATGTCTTGACAGAATCTTTTCACTCATTTTTTTCTCAGCTGCAGCCACATTTTATGTAAACCACACGAGGACACTGCCAAGAGTAAATATTTAGAAGCACTTCCTGACAGACACCTGCACAAGGGCAGCATTGTGCTTAATCCACAGTTTATATTTCTAGGAGCAACTCAAAGTGTGCGACAGTGGCAAGACAGGCATAATTAAAGTCAAATGCCCATCTGCATCCAGAAATTCCACCATACTCGAGGCATGTCAGTTCCCAAGATTTTGTGTGAAATTAGCTGACAACATAAGCGTGGGACTGAAGAAATCACATTTCTGCTACACACAGGTGCAAGACCAGCTAAATGTCACAGGCTATTGTTTTCCCCCAAAGGGATGTAAATGTATCGAAAATCACACCAAACATTCCATTCATGGCATCACTGTTTCACACTGTCAGTTTTCTACAGAGAACAATGAAAGCCTTACTTGGAAAGTGAAATATCATCACAGAGTGTAAGCGAAATATTAGCTGTGCACCTCTGCTTTTATTGTCAGCATATTTGCCCAAAGATATACTTACTTGATTGTTCTGCTGCCCCACACTTGCCAGCTACAGTGTCGGGTGTATGTTGCAAGACTTGATCTTCCTGCGAAGATTTTACAGAATCTGTACTGCCCCCTTTTGTGAGCAGTCTGGATTTGTAGACAAGTGACTCGTCTGCTGGAATTGGGTAGGGCTGCAACTCACTGGGTTCGCCATCCCAAAAATGCTGAGATGAAAAACGTTGCATGAATATATACTCATCATAAAGAGATCTTATGAAATGTGTTACTGTAGGATTGATGTGTCTATTTGTGCTTGTCATGATTTGTTACAATGACTGAGTGAGAGAGAGCAGACTGCGGAAACGTAAGGGCATAAACCTTTGGTTATGGTGCTTCTGCAGTGTTAATTTCATATTTAAAATCACACACACGCGCGCGCGCGCGCGCACGCACGCACGCACGCACACACACACACATTCATCCCAAGCGTGCAGATCAGTGTAGCGGTACTGCCTGATAGCGAGTGCTTGCACATTATTGAGCAGTACAGTACGCTCCGGTCGTGGTAACTCGATCACTGACTTATTTACCACTTCCTCAAATGAACTGTCACCACTTTCAGAATAAGTAGAAAAATGACACTTGCCGCATACAAACAGCTCTGCGTTTGCTATTGTTCTCTAGCGGTAGTATACCGATGTTTGAGATCAGTGTGCTGTTTACAGCAAGTTTTTATTCAGCCCATCGCATTGGTTTTTGAGAGCAAAAAAAAGTCAAAAGCTTTTCTTTGATGGTTTCAGGGTACCTTTCGTTCCGATTGCAGGTACCCCAATGGCAACGCCTGACCATTTCAGTGAAATTTATACGCACAAACAGTATTGCACTTCGCCATTTCCTTGCGTAGTTACGGGAAAGCTTGTGGGTCCCAGCAATAGGACCGCGCTGCGGCAATTCTTTGCAGTCTATTTTCTGATTGGCTGAAAATGCGCGCACCGGTGAGGTCTATCAGTTGCTTCTCAGTTCGTCTAGAAGGCAAAGTTGAAGGCTTCCCATTGCTTCCACTCACTTACTTAGCGCACCCCTCTTTCCTCTATAGCCTTTTTTCTGTGCTTTGACCAGAGTAGACCTATGATCATTGGTCGATAATGCACAATTCTCTCCCCTGACAGTGCTTTTTCCTGCTTACTTGGTAGTTTCTTCTAAATTAAAAGCACTGCCAGTCAACTCCTTTGGTCTCGCTTACTTACTACAATTTCGACTCCTACCCCTTCCCCCTTTTTAGTAGGGTGCATGGAATTTGGCTGTAGGTGGAGGCATGAAATGTATGCCCCTGCACTGACTAAACCACAGTAAAATGTGGTTTTCTTTGCAGGTAGGCAGAAGTTCCTTCTCTTCCCGGGCTCGAGTTACGCCGATGGTGTGCTGAAGAACAGCTGCCCACACCGGCTAAACATCTGGACCCCACTTGGGGACCTAGATCTAAATTCCCTTGCACCAAGGGGCTGGTCAAGTTATCCAGTGGATATGTGATACGTCCTCCTTTGGGGGGTGGGGGTAGGGTGGGGGTTGGGGGGAGGGGGTCAGCGGTAGCGAATATAGGGAGACAACCAGTGTGGAATAATACTGTATTTAAATGTACATGATGCTGTATTTAAATGTACAGTATCAATCTCCTCTATGACCGGGCTATCGTGCAAACGCGTCGGGCAGTGTACTGGAGAGGCACAGGGCTAAGGAAACCGCCTGTACGAGTTATGTCCCCTTCTCGTTAGACAATCACTTGAGTGATACAAGATCTCCCCCTTAACGATTGGCCAGCATGTTTTAATGTTTCTCCGTGATATTTTGAACATATATCTCTGGTCGTATAAGGAAAAGAATGTCACACGTACACGGGTTGGTTTAGCTGCTTTCTGAAAACAACATCATCAACAACAACAACAACAACAAACAAACGGAGTCCAAAATAAACACAACAGTCTTGATATTTTGGCTTCTTTTGACAAACGAAAGTAGGTCAAGGCCAAACAACACCGATTGGGTTTCATGCTGACCCAAGCGACAACACACACGCAGTGATTTGGCTTCAGCAGCTCCACGTTGCAGTTTCAATGTCCCGTGCGCGGGCCGACGGTGGCCTCCGTCGGCCCGATGGCCTTTTGCACATGGGCCGGGAAAGCTATTGATGCCACTGGCCATCGAGGCACTACAGCAGGGGATGGGTAGACCATAATAATTCAAGGGTAGTGCCAGATTAGATTGGCGCCTGTCGGCGCCAAGCTAATCTGGCACTGCCCTTGAATTATCATGGTCGATCCATCTCCTGCAACTGGCGCAAAGTCATTAGATGACTCCTCCAAAATTTGGGAAATACGGCCGTCGGGCTGAATGAGTTAAGAATAAAAAAAATCTAGACCAAAAAGGTGACTGCCAAGAGTGTAACATGCAGAGAGAAAAAACAATGTTTAGAAAGACAGTTACACCACGATTTATTAATGTCATAATATTTTTCAAAATAGACAAACAAACAAATATAGGATTCAGTCGCTGCTTATCTTGTCAGCGAAGAAGCAATAAGTTTCGATTTGCTTCTTCGCTGATAAGTTGTGACTGAATTCGATACTTGTTGTTTTGACACTTTTAAGGCTTGGCTCTTTGGTTGGTTATACTACTACTACTACTACTACTACTACTACTAGTGAAAACTTACTATAGCGCCTACTCTCAAAAGAGCTCTAAGCGCTTCACAAGTGTCTAAATGACATAATACCCAACTAAAAGGTTACATAAACCTGATAAAATTACAGCACATAAAAACAATGTTACACAAGGACACCAATTTTCAAGTACACACACACACACACACACACACACACACACACACACACACACACACACACACACACACATGTATGCACGCACACACGCACGCACGCGCGCGCACACACACACACACACACACACACACACACACACACACACACACACACACACACACACACACACCCACACACACACACACACACACAGAATCAGGTCAGCAGAACATCGATAGCTTCTTTGCCGTCGTGAGACGGGACTATTCTGTGGGCTGCGAGATCTCTCAGCCAAGGCTGGCTTGCAGTACATGTTCTTGGCTATTTTTAGCGCTGAACGTGCCGTTATGAACCGTGACTTGGCATGCACACAGGATCCAGAAATCAACTCTTAGCAAAAATTCTTCCTGGCAGAGTACATAACTACAGATAAGTGACTTAACACATTTAGCCCCGCTTTCAGGCGCCAAGCTAATCTGGCACCACCCTTGAATTATCATGGCCAATCCATCCCCTGCAACTGGTACATAGTCGTTATGCAACACCTCCAAAATTTGAGAAAAGGGACCTTGGGGCTAAAAGAGGGTTAATTGGCAAGGCTTTAATGAACAGCTAATAGAAGACCGAGCGAAATATGTGTTTAACCCTTTGCGTGTCGGTTGCTCGTTTTGTCGCGATGATACCTATAAGAATCATCGCGATAAAATGCGCAACCGACAGCCAAAGGGTTAAGAGAAATTGCACCTGTGGAAAACATATTTTTTGTGCACATTTCTTCTCCTCCAGTGGCGTGGTTTATCATGCTGGAGCTGCAGTGTGTACTTTGCGACATACCGCTGCCCAGTACGTGTCCGGTGAACGTGACACTGGCTGTCGCTGTCTGTCTTGCCAACGTGACACGACTAGGGTCCATGGTCGGGGCCAGCTACCACGCCATCAACAACAGTTGTCAGTACGTATCGTGTCTTTGTTGTTGTTGTTGTCGCTGGTGGTGGTGGTGGTCGTTATCATCATCATCGGCGTCGTCGTTGTGAGCAGTAACATCAGAATAATAATAATAATAAGAATAACAATGATTTATATGGCGCCAAACATCCTAATAAGCTTTAGGCGCCTTATAATGACTAAATAAAAAGCGAAAAGGTATCACGGACAATCAAGGGTAAGTTTACCATAAAATATAACAAAACAAAAACACGCACGCACACACACACACATACACACACACACGCGCGCGCGCGCACACACACACACACACACACACACACACACACACACACACACACACACACACACACACACACACATCAGTACACATATCTTTTTCCTTTCCCTTCTAATATGCTAAGATTCAGACTGTAATCTGGAGGTATTAGGCCCTGTACTAACACTTCCCGTCGCACCCTGATAGCCTTTTGCACACTGGGAATCCACTGAATGTTTGAAGTCCGTGCAATATTTGATCATCTTCTGTATTAACCTCTTCCTTGCCAACGGGCTCACATTTTGTTTCAGAAATGTGATCACTGAACGACCAAAAGCCGCAACTGTCCCCCCAAAAAACATGGAGACAAATTAGTTTCAGCAAGAGGTATAGATCCTCATGAGCCCCCGCAGTCGCGGGGGCTCATGAGGATCTATACCTCTTGCAGCTGGGTGGCGTTGAGTGTTCCTCGGCAGGGAAGGGGTTCACCTCTGCTGCGATTTGGTTGTTCGTGTGAAAATCAAAGTCCATGACAGAAATTGTGTCAAATCTAATACATGCATCAAAACTAAAGATTAGTCACGGAAGAGAGAAGCATAGAGTGAGGCCTAGCTACATACAAGTCATAAAGAACCCATCAATAAGCCTGTTTTGAGCGACCATTGTTATGACAGATCAACTGTCATTAAAGACCACCATTCAGGTGGCTGTAGCCACGTGAATGGTGGTCTTTAATGACAGGTGACAAAGGTGACAATTTTTACCCTACAAATCTTCCCTTGACAGAGCACCTGTCTCTCAAGACAGCTTTTATTGGGGACAAATAGGCAGTTGCTCAAAACAGGTTGTACTGTACATTGTATCAATATCCATATCATTTCGTGGGCTGGTGATACGATGCCATTTTTTAGGGAATCGACAAAGGGATCTAATTTCGCCGTGTTTGTCAAGCGTTGCGTGATTCCCCTTGATTTGCGTCTAATTACATAATCCAGACCAAAAAGCGGACTGCCAAGCACGCTCGCGCGCGCGCGCGCGCGCACACACACACACACACACACACACACACACACACACACACACACACACACACATACACACCCACACACACAGATCCTAATAAAGGAAGAAACGCGCTTAGAAAGACAATTATTGCAGAAATTTATTACATTTCCGGTTAACCCATTTAGCCCCAACACCCTACAGCAGGAGATTGATTGACTATGATAATTCAAGGGTAGTGCCAGATTAGCATGGCGCCTACCCTTCAATTATCATGGTCAATCCACCTCCTGCAACTGGTACATAGTCGTTCAGTAGCACTTCCAAAATTTGGGAAAAGCGCATGTGGGGCTAAAAGGGTTAAACCCATTGCCAAAATAGACAAGATTTACAAACAGACAAGAAAACCTCGCACTATTTATCTTTCATATGCATACCCTGCACTAAAAATGAAAGCTAAAGTAGTGCATCTTCTTCTTGTGTGTATGTCTATCAGTTTTGAAAACAACAACAACAACAACAACAACAACAACAACAAACACAGAAGGTTTGAACCCTTTCGCTGTCGGTAGCGGTTTTTTGTCGAGGTGATTCCTACAGGAATCACCTATACAAAAAAGGTGACTGCCAATCATGTAAAACACACACACACACACACGCACGCACGCACGCACGCACGCACGCACGCACGCACACACACACACACACACACACACACACACACACACATCCTAACAAAAACCGCTACCGACATGCCAAAAGGTTTAACCAGACACTTCATTAACCTGATTCTCACGCGCCATAGGGAGGGCATGTACAACACGGCCGTGGTATGTGTGGATCAGCTAAGCTTGGACTGTGAGAACGATCAGGATCGGCGCCTCTTTCTCTTGGCCTTCATCAGCACGGCCAGAATGAGCAGGTCCTTCGACGTACTCTGCACCAACCTCGAACGTAAGTTTTACTAGACGCATCTGACCCGTTTAACCCCGACGAGCTGCAGCAAGAGACGGATCGACCAGGATAATTCAAGGGTAGTGCCGGATGAGCTTGGCGCCTGATGGCGCCAAGCTCATCCGGCACTACCCTTGAAATATCATGGTCGTCCCATCTCCTGCAACCGGTACATAATCGTTAGGTGACAACTTAAAAAATCAGGCGCCAAGCTAATCTGGCACTACCTTTAAATTATTATGGTCGATTCATCTAATGTAACTGGTACATAGTCTTTAGAAAACACCTGCAAAATTTGGGAAATGTGGTCTCGGGAGTTAAATTGATTGATATGGAAGTGGAGGAGGTGGGTGGCGGTGGTGGTAGTGGTGGAGGGTGAAGGGGTTTTGAACGACAGGAATCACCTCGATCAAAAGCGCTACCGACAGCAGAAATTATCTCGACGAAATCCGCTACCGATAACCAAAGGGGGTGTTATGATGACAGTGACACGAATCGAGAACATAGAAATAAAGGAGTGTTTCCATATGCGTGATGCGACAGCGGTGCGATTTTGGTGCGACAGGCGACAGCGGCGCGACAACATTTTATCGCCTCATGGAGCCGGGTCAACGGCGATTCGGCCGCAATTTTGCCGTGAAGAGAGGGTGGTTTTCAGTACGCGACAACAAACTGCAACAGTTCTAAGCAGCAATTATATAAGGGCGCGATGCCGACTGTCGCGCCGCTAGCTATATGGAAACACGCAAAGCGATTTTTTGGCTCTGATGATTTCAGTAAATCAATAGGTAGAATTGCACGAGTTTTGTCAAAACAATGGACTAAAAGCCCGGATAAACATGCGATATCGCATGTTTGTCCGGAATTTTTTGTCCATTGTTGTTTTTTTTTTCGAAACACGTGCAATTTTCACCTACTTCCGATTTTCGAAAAACGTCTATTGCAATGATTTTCAGTTTACGAAAACAACAGCCAGTGCATGCAGGAACAGAACGAGACAATAACGAAGTGTGAGGACGGCGAGGAGGTGTTGTTTGCCAACAGGCTACAGGACGCTGGTGATGATGTGGAGGAGGCCATGGTGGCCTTCTGCAGGTAACACGAATTTTGTTGTGTTGCTTAAAGGCCCACTACCGCCGTAACTGTTCAAAGATACACTTCTGAAAAAGATGGTTACGAAACGCTACACACAGGTCTAGTTATGATTCATTTAGACACAGGGCAATCCAGTTCAGCACACGCCATATGTATATTAAGTAATCTGACAATGTCTCCGCTCCGTTCTAGAAATACAACGCTTTCACTACGAGAAACAGCTAACAATAGATTGACACGCATACGACAGCGCAGAATAAATAAGTGCAATTACGCGTGTGCCTTTGCTTCGTGTCCAAACCTGTTAATGTTCATTAGGTGTGTCGACAAATCATAACGAACACAAATGGTGCTGAAATGTGTCTTCAGATTTATGCGTAATGATACTTATAATGTCCTTGTTGGTCTGTTCGATGTTTGTTCTAAGCTAATGAATCTACATACAAAAAGCGTAGTAGGTAACTCTGAAAAAGTGTGCCGCTAATGCACCTGACTTAAAAAAAAATCAGATCTTGTAATAACCGAAGTTATATTGTACTTAGTAAAAATGAGTTTACTCTTCGCTTGTCGGTAGCGGCTTTCGTCGCGATGATTCCTAACGCGGCGGTCTGTGGCGCTGTGGTTAAGGCGCCTGCCACCAATGCTAAAGGTGCGAGGTTCGATACCGGGTTTCGGCGTCGGATTTTTCTCCTCTAGTAAGTGTCACCGTTAATTCGGGCGGACCGTCGGGGGTTCTTTCTCCGGGTACTCCGGTTCTTCCACCCCCTCCACTTTGGTATCGGTTTCAGGCCACTTTATAAATTTCAAATACAAGCGATCAAAATTTCCGAAACCTCAGTAGCTGAGCTGACCCTTCGCACCACGTAAATATCCTGTTTGTCTTGTACTGTGTTTGTCTTCAGAGTGAATGCGTGTGTGTCACGTGAGCAAGCGTGCGTGTTGGGTTCAGTTCGTGGCGCTTTGAGCCAATTCACTGAATTGGGAAAAAGCGCCTATATAATAACCGGTATTATTATTATTACCGACACGCGAAGGGTTGACGACTTACGTATTTGTTCCTGTCAGGTACCACGTGGGGATAAAACGTTGTACCGTGCAGTCAATCAGCGACGCGTGTGGTCAGAACATCGGTGAATTTCAGTCGCAAGTGGTGTCGGGAATGATGCCTCCCATTTGTGAGGATCTGCTGCGCACAGTCTACAACGGATCTTGGCGTTTCGTGTGGTGCTGGCGAGCCATCGTCTTCTGTTTCTTACTTACGTCTGTGCTATCGAGGACTCCAGCCTTCATCACGTGATACACGCGCAGCAACGTTTGGTCGTCTTTGAGTTTAGAAAAAAGTCTTTGTGGAGTCACGCTAACACTTTGATTTCGTTGCCGTGTCTTGGTACTGATTTTCTCTTTGAACAAATTATTGTGCCGTTCTGAGCAACATTATGGTCGACACCTCTAGTACATGCCTGGCAGCGTGCCATTCCTTTCATTATTATATATGCTCACTATCTGATAAAGGTAGGCTTGAAAATATTGTATTTGAGACACTACAATGGCACAGACTGAATCTTTCGTAAAAAAGGAAATAATATATGAAAGGTTCAATTCTGTAGTTTAACGTCAACACTGATTGAGTATAGAACAAATCAAGATACGTGCAGTCAGAAAACACTCGTCTCGCGGGACACCATCGTGGCATTGACCGATTCAACTTGCTTGAACTGAGCAAGGGAGGCGAGTTGAGGCCTCAAATACCGCTTATTTCATCGAGACAAAATAGCTGATATTTACCTGTGATGTTTCATAGCAATAATTCAAGGCTTGTCAACGGATGTAAGTATTGTCTTAACTGGTCATACGTGTGGTATTGTGTACATGGTTTCGACTTAACCGTGGTATTTTGTATGACGCATCTCAATACATTATACGCCAGAATTCGCCGATGACGTCGACTTTTATGACTGAAGTCATCGGGTTTAAAGACAGCGGTGCTTGAGCAGTGAAAATGTTCGATTACATTTTGACTCGTTCAGTCTCATTCCGTCGCCTGATCTTTCAGTGGTAGAGCCGGATTAGCTTGTCACATGCTAATACAATACAATACAATACAATACAATACAATACAATACAATACAATACAATACAATACAATACAATACAACTTTATTGTCTGTTTGAGTCAAAGCACGACATACATTTGCCTTTTGGCTCGTCAAAAAACAACAAGACAAGACACTAATAAACACTAAAAGAACATTCCATTAAAATTATCATTGCAGCAATATATCACAGGCAATCTATCACAAACAATCTATCACAAGATGGGAGGTAATGTTTAGTAGATCACACATTATACATCACGTCGTTATAAACAAAAGTTCAAAATCGAGACAGCAGTTGGAATAAAAGACTTCTTAAAAACATTATTTTTGGCAAGTGGCATGTTGAAACGTCTGCCTGATGGTAGCATTTGAAACTGATCAAATAGTGGGTGACGAAGATCACTGACAATGCTAGCAGCTTTCCTTCGGACAGCCCTATGGTACAGATCATCTAATGTGTACTGTCCTAGGCCAATGATTTTCCTAGCTGTTCTGACGATACGTGACAGTCTGCCACTGTTTTTCATACTGAGGTTGCCATACCAAGCAGTGATGTTAAAAGTCAGTATGCTTTCAATCAGGCTTCTATAAATGGATTCTAAAACCTTGGAACTGACATCAAAACTTCTCAATCTCCTAAGAAGGTACAGACATTGGTTTGCTTTTCTTTTCATAATCAGATCGGTGTTTCCAGTAAAAGACAGCCTACTATCAACAACTGTGCCAAGGTATTTAAATTCAATGACCACTTCTACAGGTTGATTATTAATTGAGACAGGTACAAAAAATATCATCAACTTTCCTGTCATCAATGACGAGCTCCTTGGTTTTCTGTACATTCATATCCAGAAAACTGTTTTTGCACGATGACTCTAATACTGCTCTCTGTGCTAAGTACTCAGCCAGACTGTCTTCTTTTTGGAGTAGGCGTACAAGGGCCATGTCGTCTGAGAACTTTATAAGACGAGAAGTGGCAGTATTACAACGCATATGTTCTTTGTATATAGAAAACAATGTCGGAGAGAGAACACAACCTTGAGGGCAGTCCGAATTTAGCACCATTTAGTCAGACAGACTGCCATGTACATTACGCGTTGCGGCCTGTCCTTCAAAAAGTCTCGCACCCACAGAATAATGCTTGTGTTCACATGAAAGTCCATCATACGCTGCAGAAGCATCAGTGGTTCAACAGTCTTAAGAGCATTAGAAAAGTCAATAAAAAGAATTCTCACATGTGCTTTGGAATTTTCAAGATGCTGAAAAACAAGATTGTACAGAGTAAGGCGCGCATCTTCCACACCCCTATTATTTTTGTAAGCAAATCGGCGCTAGTCTAGAATACACTGGTCGATCCATTTATTTCAACAGGCGATACTTGGCCCTCAGAGACTACACCGGCCTCCGCTGTGCATAAAATGCGGATTAGAACTGAGTGGATTAACTCAGTCGAGACGTGCCACATCCAGATATGCGATATAAATAGACATTAAATTATGCTTCATGTCCCAATACGCAAAATAAATCCCTAGTGCTCAGTTAGACCGATAAAATGCGAGCTTTAGCTTTAGCTCGCATTTCATCGGTCTAACTGAGTACGAAGGATTTATTTTGTGCAACGCTGGTTCGCATTGTATCAGTCTAACTGAGCAAGAGTGATTTATTTTGTGTGACGCTAAAGCTCGCATTTTATCGGTCTAACTGAGTACGGAGGATTTATTTTGTGCAACGCTGGTTCGCATTGTATCAGTCTAACTGAGCAAGAGTGATTTATTTTGTGTGACGCTAAAGCTCGCATTTTATCGGTCTAACTGAACATGAGTGATTTATTTTGCGTAACGCTAAAGCTCGCTTTTTATTGGTCCATTTGTCAACAGCGAATAGCTTGGCGTGGGTCATTTAACATATTCGAGACGTACTGCATTCGGATGCAACGCGTCTCGAATGAATTAACTGACCCCTCGATGTTCGCTGAAGTCTTGTTAACCGCGCGTGTGCAATAACAGCACTAACATAAATGGTTGTATCATAACATACATGTGTCTTCAACCATAAAATGAAAAGTTAAAGCTGCCTTGAACAGGAAACACAACAACAACAACAACAACAACAAAAAACACCACCACTCCCCTCCCACCCCCACCCCCCCCCCCAAAAAAAAAAAAAAAAAAAAAAAAAAAAAAAAAAGAAAGAAAAAAAAAAAAAAGAAAAAAAAAGAAGCTTTGACTTCTATAATTTCGCCCATAAAACGGAGTCTCGATGTTCTCTGTGCCTTAATCCCTTCACTGTCGAGAAACAAATTACAATCCAATTGCAAGAGACAGGTTCTGGTGAGTATGCACACATAACAAATGCGTTGTACTGCCCCTGACTCTACCCCTAAATACACAGGAGAAGGAAAGCAAAACAGCTGTCCTTTTACGATGTTCAGATTTGGTAAGATAACAAAGGCGTTGTACTGCCCCTGACTCTACCCCTAAATACACAGGAGAAGGAAAGCAAAACAGCTGTCCTTTTACGATGTTCAGATTTGGTATGATAACAAAGGCGTTGTACTGCCCCTGACTCTACCCCTAAATACACAGGAGAAAGGAAGCAAAACAGCTGTCCTTTTACGATGTTCAGATTTGGTAAGTTAACTCATTCAGTCACGGCAAGCCGCATCCGGATGCGCGGCATAAGCCGCGCATCCGGATGCGGCTGGCCGCGAAACTGTCTTAACCCTTTTGTCCAGCATTATGGTAAGACATACTAAGAACATTGGCAAAGGAGATATTGCGAAATAGGAACCCTGTGTTGTCTGGAGCAGGTCGCTTTAAACAAAACGTACGAAATAGTCAGCGTATAATTATTTCTACTCCGCACAATGTAAGATGTTTGAATATTACTATTTCGCCAAATGCCTATTTTATGTTTTTCGTATAAACTGCTTCATTGTTCTTCTTACTTGTCGGGTGGAGTGTATTTTAACTGCATTTATATACTTGCGCTGGTTGTATATTCTTGTAGAAATGTGTGCAATAAAATAACAGCCTAACTGATGTTTTGTCCTGTTCAACCCTGTGTGCGTGTCGGTCGCGGTTTTAGTCGCGATGATTCCTACAGGAATCATCGCGACTAAAACCGCTACCGAAACGCAAGGGGTTAAAGACA
>BTPG01000003.1:229479971-229532471 GCA_036245525.1 Semisulcospira habei
TACAGGCAGTGCAGACAGTAGGGAGAGTTTTAAAAAGGCAAATACAGGTGAATGGACAAAGGGTAGACAGAAACACATGCCCCAGAATGGAGAGGAAAACCCACCCTGTGGGGCTGACCAGGGTGACCCTGGGAACTAAAAAATACCTAACCCCACCCAAGTCCCCCAGGGCAGACCCGGGTGGGGTATTTCTGAATGTAACTACTATCTGGAAATCATTTCTAGTGCATGCGTTCGTGCGTGTGCGTGAGAGAATGTTATTGGAATTTACTGCCGATAAAGCTACAGCTTGTACAAGGACATTTCATGGCGCGCGCGCGCGCGCGCGCGAGATTGATTGATTGTACATTGCTTAACGTCCCGACAGCAACAAGGCTTTCTCAGGACGTGCCTGCACTGCTTGTGAAAAAAAACAAAACTAAACAGAACATTGAATGTATGTCGCCAGCCGGTCAAATACATTAAATAAACCTAACACATGGGGCCTAAATAAAGCTAAGACCATTTAGCAACACACATCCAATATCAAGAGCTACAGGCAGTGCAGACAGTAGGGAGAGTTTTAAAAAGGCAAATACAGGTGAATGACCTCGGGTAGACAGAAACACATGCCCCAGAATAGAGAGAAAAACTCACCCTGTGGGGCTGACCAGGGTGACCCTGGGAACTAAAAAGTACCTAACCCCACCCAAGTCCCCCAGGGCAGACCCGGGTGGGGGGCGCGCGCGCGCGCGAGAGAGAGAGAGAGAGAGAGAGAGAGAGAGAGAGAGAGAGAGAGAGAGAGAGAGAGAGAGAGAGAGATTGATTGTACATTGCTTAACGTCCCGACAGCAACAAGGCTTTCTCAGGACTCGCCTGCACTGCTTGTGAAAAAAAAACTAAATAGAACATTGAATGTATGTCGTCAGCCGGTCAAATACGTTAAATAAACCTAACACATGGGGCCTAAATAAAGCTAAGACCATTTAGCAACGCACATCCAATATCAAGAGCTACAGGCAGTGCAGACAGTAGGGAGAGGTTTAAAAAGGCAAATACAGGTGAATGGTTGATTGATTGTACATTGCTTAACGTCCCGACAGCAACAAGGCTTTCTCAGGACGTGCCTGCACTGCTTGTGAAAAAAAAAAAAAAAAAAATAAACAGAACATTGAATGTATGTCGCCAGCCGGTCAAATACATTAAATAAACCTAACACATGGGGCCTAAATAAAGCTAAGACCATTTAGCAACACACATCCAATATCAAGAGCTACACGCAGTGCAGACAGTAGGGAGAGTTTTAAAAAGGCAAATACAGGTGAATGGACAAAGGGTAGACAGAAACACATGCCCCAGAATAGAGAGAAAAACCCACCCTGTGGGGCTGACCAGGGTGACCCTGGGAACTAAAAAATACCTAACCCCACCCAAGTCCCCCAGGGCAGACCCGGGTGGGGGTTACAGGTGAATGGACCAAGGGTAGACAGAAACACATGCCCCAGAATAGAGGGGAAAACCCACCCTGTGGGGCTGACCAGGGCGACCCTGGGAACTAAAAAGTAGTTAACCCCACCCAAGTCCCCCAGGGCAGACCCGGGTGGGGTGAGAGAGAGAGAGAGAGAGAGAGAGAGAGAGAGAGAGAGAGAGAGAGAGAGAGAGAGAGAGAGAGAGAGAGAGAGAGAGAGAGAAAGAATCAATGAATCAATGAATCAATGAATCTTTATTTTACAACGGTAAAGATATTAACAATGCCAGAGGCAATGTCATTTTTCAAATCTGCCGTTGCTACATCTACAAACACAACAATTACATTACATTAATACATGTTATAGGACGAACGCCTACGGTGTGTTGGGGGAGTTGGAGCAATGGTAAGGGAAAAAAAAAAAAAAAAGAAAAAAAAAGAGCAACAACACAGCAGCACTATACATACACAGCAGTAGAATGGGTACATTACTAACAATGATATCTACGTATAGAAAGCAAAGCTTGAAGATAGTTATGGCTGCGAAGATAAATGTTCAAAAAGACTTTTCTTGAAAGATGATACCGTTGGAGTGGTCTTCGTGTGGGATGGAAGGGAATTCCACAAAGTCGCCCCCGAGAATGCTAGACTGGTTTTAAATAAGTCTATTCTGGTTTTGGGTACTACATATAGGCTTTTTGTATCGCCATAGCGGGACTGTGACCGGACTAGCAGCTGGGTTAGATATTCCGGAGTGTTGTCATTCCGAATCTTAAAAAGGAGAACACCTTTGTTGAATGCAAACTGCTTTTTGAGAGAAAGAAGTCCCGCTTTGTAAATCTTATCATCCGTTGTCAAAGTAGGATCAGGTAAAATTAATTTCGCTGCTCTTCTGTGTAAGGAGTTCAGTCTTTTAAAATGTACATCTCTGCAGCCATCCCACACCGTCGAAGCATAATTAATGTGGGACTGAATATGTGCATAATAAAATAATTTTCTGGTTTCAAAGTCAGTGAAGTGCTTCAGTTTGGACAGCATGAAAATGTTTCTTGAAACAGTTTTACACACTTTATGTGTGTGTGCCTGCCATTTGAGCTGATCATCTATGATAATTCCAAGGAGGCGGTGTTCAGACACTTGCTCAATAGAATTGCCTTCGAAGGACAAATCAAGTGAAAGGGGGCTTAATTGGTGTTTTTGGCGTGTCGCAATTACCATTGACTTGGATTTTGCTGGATGGATACTCATCGAATTACGTTCACACCAGGCGGACACCTCATCAAGGCTCTGTTGTAAGTCATCTGCAACCACATTAAGGTTTTTATTTGCCGTGTGGATTGACGTATCGTCAGCAAACAAGTCACATTCGACAGATTCTGACGTTAGGTGAAGAGGCAGATCGTTGATGTATAAACAAAATAGAAGAGGGCCTAACACTGACCCTTGAGGTACTCCAAACTTAACCTCCTTCACTTCAGAGTGTGATCCATTAACTACAACCTTTTGCTTTCTTCCCTTTAGATATGATTGATTGATTGATTGTACATTGCTTAACGTCCCGACAGCAACAAGGCTTTCTCAGGACGTGCCTGCACTGCTTGTGAAAAAAAACTAAACAGAAAATTGAATGTATGTCGCCAGCCGGTCAAATACGTTAAATAAACCTACAACATGGGGCCTAAATAAAGCTAAGACCATTTAGCAACACACATCCAATATCAAGAGCTACAGGCAGTGCAGACAGTAGGGAGAGTTTTTAAAAGGCAAATACAGGTGAATGGACAAAGGGTAGACAGAAACACATGCCCCAGAATAGAGAGAAAAACCCACCCTGTGGGGCTGAGCAGGGTGACCCTGGCAACTAAAAAATACCTAACCCCACCCAAGTCCCCCAGGGCAGACCCGATTGATTGATTGATTGTACATTGCTTAACGTCCCGACAGCAACAAGGCTTTCTCAGGACGTGCCTGCACTGCTTGTGAAAAAAAAAACCAAAACAGAACATTGAATGTATGTCGCCAGCCGGTCAAATACGTTAAATAAACCTAACACATGGGGCCTAAATAAAGCTAAGACCATTTAGCAACACACATCCAATATCAAGAGCTACAGGCAGTGCAGACAGTAGGGAGTGTTTTAAAAAGGCAAATACAGGTGAATGGACAAAGGGTAGACAGAAACACATGCCCCAGAATAGTGAGAAAAACCCACCCTGTGGGGCTGACCAGGGTGACCCTGGGAACTAAAAAATACCTAACCCCACCCAAGTCCCCCAGGGCAGACCCGGGTGGGGTCAGGGCAGACCCGGGTGGGGGAACCCTTTAGATATGAACTAAAGAAGGAAACTGCTGAGACGTTTTTTAAATAATGACTAAGTTTGCTTATCAGAGTGTCGTGGTTAACCAGGTCAAACGCCTTCTTAAAGTCAAGGTAAATAACACCCGTCAGTTGCGAATTGTTTACGTTAGATAACCACTTATCTGCAAGTCTGCTTAGCGCTGTATGACAGGAATACTTCGGACGAAACCCAGACTGGAAGGATTGATTGTACATTGCTTAACGTCCCGACAGCAACAAGGCTTTCTCAGGACGTGCCTGCACTGCTTGTGAAAAAAAAAAAAAAAAAAAAAAACCAACTAAACAGAACATTGAATGTATGTCGCCAGCCGGTCAAACACATTAAATAAACCTAACACATGGGGCCTAAATAAAGCTAAGACCATTTAGCAACACACATCCAATATCAAGAGCTACAGGCAGTGCAGACAGTAGGGAGAGTTTAAAAAAGGCAAATACAGGTGAATGGATTGATTGATTGATTGATTGTACATTGCTTAACGTCCCGACAGCAACAAGGCTTTCTCAGGACGTGCCTGCACTGCTTGTGAAAAAAAAAATAAACAGAACATTGAATGTATGTCACCAGCCGGTCAAATGCGTTAAATAAACCTAACACATGGGGCTAAATAAAGCTAAGACCATTTAGCAACAAACATCCAATATCAAGAGCTACAGGCAGTGCAGACAGTAGGGAGAGTTTTAAAAAGGCAAATACAGGTGAATGGACAAAGGGTAGACAGAAACACATGCCCCAGAATGGAGAGGAAAACCCACCCTGTGGGGCTGACCAGGGTGACCCTGGGAACTAAAAAATACCTAACCCCACCCAAGTCCCCCAGGGCAGACCCGGGTGGGGTATTTCTGAATGTAACTACTATCTGGAAATCATTTCTAGTGCATGCGTTCGTGCGTGTGCGTGAGAGAATGTTATTGGAATTTACTGCCGATAAAGCTACAGCTTGTACAAGGACATTTCATGGCGCGCGCGCGCGCGCGCGCGAGATTGATTGATTGTACATTGCTTAACGTCCCGACAGCAACAAGGCTTTCTCAGGACGTGCCTGCACTGCTTGTGAAAAAAAACAAAACTAAACAGAACATTGAATGTATGTCGCCAGCCGGTCAAATACATTAAATAAACCTAACACATGGGGCCTAAATAAAGCTAAGACCATTTAGCAACACACATCCAATATCAAGAGCTACAGGCAGTGCAGACAGTAGGGAGAGTTTTAAAAAGGCAAATACAGGTGAATGGACCAAGGGTAGACAGAAACACATGCCCCAGAATAGAGAGAAAACCCCACCCTGTGGGGCTGACCAGGGTGACCCTGGGAACTAAAAAATACCTAACCCCACCCAAGTCCCCCAGGGCAGACCCGGGTGGGGTGACTGGAAGGGATGAAGCATATTATTTGTCTCTAAATACTGAGACAAATGTTTGTGTACATGTCGTGTACATGTCGTGTACAGAGAGAGAGAGAGAGAGAGAGAGAGAGAGAGAGAGAGAGAGAGAGAGAGAGAGAGAGAGAGAGAGAGAGAGAGAGAGAGAGAGAGAGAGAGAGAGAGAGAGAGAGAGAGAGAATGGGTTACACTAGGTAAATTAGACCAAAACAGAGTTTAAGAAGGCCAGCAAAAGTACGAAATTTACACAATAGTCAGATAATGTGCCCATGGGCTGACGGAGTGTATGGAGGGGCATGGAGTAGCTACTGTCACGACTACACAAGGACTTCGTCAGTAAATCCTATAAAGTAAGTCATTAATCAATACCATTGATATCTACACGTCTCCCGATTTATTGACAAACTAACAAATCATGCATCAGGGCTTCACTATGTCACGTCAAGATAAATGATGAAAACCATGTCTCACACCCCCCCCCCCCCCCCCCCACCCCTCTTCTCCGGGCCGTCTCTTTTGCTCGTGAAACGATAAACCTTATTGAGAGATTCATGATTTGGAAAATAAACTGTCGTGAATCCGAGATATCGGTACCCACACCCCCCTATGCCCCCCCCCCCCCCCCACTTCAATGCACTCAAGTTACTGCATATTTCTCGTGTCCAATTGAATTTGATCTTATTCTGAGTGGCACCTAGTCATATTTGCATTTGAAAGACTATTCAAAATGAGCTTTCAAATTCGTGTGTTAATTGGTTCAGCCAAACTTACCACGCCGTACTTGTCTTCAGCTAACCCGAAGACTAAAACAAGAAGCACAACTTTCTATTTCACATTTCATTGTTTTTTCTTCAAACACTAAATGACACACTGCTTAATTAGTATGAGCCTCGTTGTCAATTGCAGTGTTATGGATACTGAATATGGTATAGTCTTCCAACCTATCCCGAGTTTGCTGGCCACCCGAATTTGCAGGTGACCCGCTACTTAGTTCGGGTTAGCAAACACGCTCCGTTCTGGCCCGCTTCACATTCTAGCTCCCATGTGATCAGTTTAAACCGAGATAAGAGGCCGCTAACCCGGTCTAACTCGCTCGTGTGACGGCGCTCTGTGTTTCTGCAATCTTCGTTAATTCAATACCAAATAACCCTAGATGTCCCAGGAGCATGGATTCAAAGTGGTGTCAGCAAGAGGCATAGATCGTCATGAGCGCCCGCAACTGCGGGGGCCCATGAGAATCTATACCTCTTGCAGTTGGGTGGTGTTCCATTTTTATCGGCACTGAACAGGTTAAATTTTGCGTCCACTGGTAACGAAACGGTTCCGTTCGCTTAAGACAGCGTCCTGGGCATGAAAGAGGAAGTGGTTTTATTTATTTATTTACTTAGTTTTTGCAAACACCCGAAAAAGCACACAGATAAATAAATTACACGCGCTGTGCAGATATTTTTCTGCAGTCCAAAATTATGGTTCTAACTTTAATTTCCTCTCATCACGGAAAGTCACAAAGGAAATTCCTTTTTTTTAATGTCAGTTCGTCAGGCAACCCCATGCATCTGCAAAAACGTTTCTGAGGGCTTGAAGGTCCACTACCGTAACTGTTCAAAGATACACTTCTGTAACAAACGTACAAAACGCTACACACAGGACTAGTTATGGTTCATTTGGACACAGGTGAATCCAGTTCAGCACAAGTCGTCTTAATATCAAGTAATCTGACAATGACTCCACTCCTGTCTATAAATACAGTGCTATCAAGTACGAGAAACAGCTAAAAATAGTTTGAACAGTAGGTTCACAGAATTAATAAGTGCGATTACGCATTTGCTGTCTGTCCAAACTGCTGTTAAAGTTCCTTAGGTGTGTTGATAAGACAAACACAGATGGCGCAGAAACGTGTCTTCGGATTTATGTGTCAAACTCCAAACAAATTTGAACGTTGATATAGCACGTGTGTATTGTCCTACACTACTGCAAATGGATTGAACGTCTTTTGTCCACCGCGAAGGTGATTTCAAAGACGGAGCAAAAAATAGGGTCTGAAAATCAGTTGACCACAGATGTATTCGAACCCGCGATTTTTCTGGACGGGAGTCGATCGCTCTACCACAGAGCCACCCAGCTCAGTTCCCGCCTTCAGCTGCAAGAAGCATACATTCCCATTAGAGACATCGATTCTCGAATCTGCAAGAGGCGCGCCATTCCCGCGAGCCCCCGCGACTGCAGTGGCTCACGGGAATGGATGCCTCTGGCAGATTCGAAAATCTTTACCTCTCGTTTCTTGATGGTCAGATCTGAACTTTGACGGAGCGATTCACCCGTGGGGTTTCAGCTGTGGCATGCGTTTGCGGAAATTGCACGTCAAGGAAAAAATGTAACCCGACGCAGTAGCAGGAGCACGTACAAGCGCGATCCGCGTACTTATGCACGGCAAAGGCTTCGGAAACGTCGTTGACCTCAATCAAATCACTTGCCGGCGTTCCCCCCCCCCCCCCCCACCCCACCGAGAATTCGACGGCAAGGAGAAAGCAACGCGGACTAGCTACCCGAAAGCCTGTTCCGTGACAAGTCAAATGCGCGCAGAGACTCTGTTCCCAGAACGCAAAAAGGTGGCCATCGAGCCGAAATCGGCCGCAGTGGGCCCGCGTACTATCGTGCGCGGACCCACTTTACTCGGACGTTTTTGGCCCGATAGCCTTTTGCGTGGGGGGGGGGGGGGGGGGGTCCTGACCCGCTCACCCCAACACGGAGGTTCGAGCTGCTTTCTGACTTGTCATCTAAACATGGTCTTCGGTAGGTTCAAGCTGCAGGCAATTCGACGCAAACCGTGGATCAAAAAGCCCGGACGAACATGCCGACATCGGATGTTTGTCCGGGCTATTAATCTACCGTTTGCGTTGAAACACCGACGAGTAATCTTGACCTCTCGGATTTCTGACCATCATCGATTCGTTGCGTGCACACACACACCACGCGCGCGCACGCAACCACACACAGTATTACAAGAAAAACGATTTGACGACACCTTTAATTCATTCAGCCCGACGGCCGCATTTCCCAAATTTTGGAGGCGTCATCTAAAGACCATGCACCAGTTGCAGGAGATGGATCGACCATGGTAATTCAAGGGCAGTGCCAGATTAGCTTGGCGCCGACAGGCGCCAAGCTAATCTGGCACTACCCTTGAATTATCATGGTCGACCCATCTCCTGCTGTAGTGCGTCAGGGCTGAATGGGTCAAGTTTTTTTTTTTCCTCCAGACTTGAAGTCTACTTAGATGTAGTTGATGTACGTCTGTGGTACGTGTTGGTTAAATATATGAACAACAATTTTTGAGCGCTGTAATGTTCGAAAATAAAGAGGTTTCGTTTGCGCCGAACGACTCCCAGCAACGAACGCGCGCGAAATGGCGGCGGACAACCAGCTTCTATCATAAGCAAAGACAACACTCCAAACGTCTCCAAGAGCCCTCATGAGGATCTATGCCTCTTGGAGATGGTTGAAGCGTTTGTCGGAAAATGTCTTGAGACGTTTAAATGTCGTCTAGGCTATATAATTTATTTATATATTTATTATTTATCGTTTTTATTTTAAACCTGCGGTGGCACCGCTGTCGTTCGTTGTTGGGAGTTATTCGTTGCACACCAAGTAAGTTTTTGTAAGCCTAAAAAGGTTAAATTAACTATTACATCCCGAAGCTAATGGCTGATGGACATGCTCCGTTGTCTTGAAGAGACAGTGCGCAAAGCGTTGCGCGCAGCAGGAGTACAGAGGTTTAACCCGTTTAGTGCCCGATGACGGAGACTGCGTATCTGCAGTCTTCGTCAATTCAACACCAACAAGTCCTAGATGTCCTGTCAAGATGGCTTCAAAGTGGTGTCAAGCAAGAGGCATAGATCCTCGTGAGCTCCCGCTGTCGCGGGGGCTCACGAGGATCTATACCTCTTGCGGTTGGGCGTGTTCAATTTTTCTCGGCGCTTAACGGGTTAATGAAATTGATGCATTGACCACTAAACTTGGACTTATTGGCTATAAAATATGAACCCCCCCCCCCCAAAAAAAAAAAAAAAAAAAAAAAAAAAAAAAAAAAAAAAAAAAAAAAACAAACAAACAAAAAAAAAAAAAAAAAAAAAACAAAAAAAAACCCCAGCAAAAACAAACAAACAAACAAACAAAAAAAAAAAGCAACAGTATTTTGGATGTCAGAAAATTGTTCCGCCATAGATTACTGACGTCAATCGCACAAATAGCGCAACTCATATTTTACCCTCTTGTTTGCGAAAGCCACCGGCTTTGTTCACAGTACCGGTGTCCGCATTGACAATGGGGTCAAATACATCTCTAATTTAAAATATAAGTTTTCAGAAGTTAAAAAACGGTGACACTTGCAAAGCTAGCTGGCGACAAAAACTGTGCCGTACGCATTCAAACGCTTCAGTATAAAACAATATACGTGATATAACAAATATACAGATATGATTATAAGAGGTAAACAGACTCTAAAAACAGTCAGCGGTAAAATTGGAATATAAAATTGAGTCCAAGGCGACTTCAATACTACTAAAGAGGTGAGAGTCTGATTTTGATCTTGGACGAGTCGTAAGGTTCAAAATCACTGATCAGCACACATATTGCACAACGTTCGAAATGAGGTCAGGGACACAGCCTGTATCAGCGACTTGTTAAATTCTCATTATCTGCCTCTCGAGCTGCAACAGAAACAAAAAAGAAAACTTCATTATAAATAAATAAACGAGCGAATTCAATATCTAGTCAACCATTCATCCCTTACATGCATACGATGTATGCACTGACCATAAAAGTTCAAAGGTTGTGCCAGAATAGCTTGGCGCCTGTCGACCATAATACCTCAATGCTAGTGCCAGGAAAGCTTGGCGCCTGTCGACCATAATACCTCAATGGTAGTGCCAGAATAGCTTGGCGCCTGTAGGCACCAAGCTATTCTGGCACAACCATTAAACGATCATGGTCGATCTGCTTCCTGGACCTTACTGCAGTCTTCAGAAGATGCGTGTCAAAGTTGGGAATTTTTTTATTCGAAGGCTTAGTGTGTAAACACAGGAATAGACGTTGCTCGGAAATCAAACGTAGTCAAATTTGCACGTGTTTGGACGAAACAAAGTGGATTAAAAGCCCGGACAAACACGCGATATCGCCTGTTTGTCCGGGCTTTTAATCCGCTTTTTTTTTTTGTCCAAACACGTACTATTTTGACCTACTTCGGATTTTATTTCCATAAATCGTCCATTGCGTGAAAACCAAGGCAGATTTTGGCAATGGACTGTTTTTCAGAATACAAGTGTGGAAGTTTGAAACGAGGAATCAACCCTCGTACGGTCATAAGTCTTATGACTAAATTACTATTGTCAGATGGAAGACAGAAACGCGCATAGAATGACAGTTACAATTTATTAATTTTTCCAATCCTTCAGTTGCCACTTAGTTTCTTCACACTAACAAGATAAGTAGCGAATTGTTTACCCGTTTGCCTAGTTTGAAAAAGGCCGTTTCACCTAAGATTTTTTTTTGTAACTGCCATTTATAAGCGCGTTTCTTTATCATTTGGGTTCTTCTGTGCATTTTACACGCTTGGCAATCACCTTTTTGGTCTGGATTTTATTATAAGACCTGCATACAAGGGATTTGTTGTTGATGCGACAGATTGAAAGGGCGATCCACCACCGTGGGACCGACTTGTCCCAGCGTTTTGCAGCCAACCACTAACCGGCCGTGACATTTAGCGTCACGTATTCACAGATGTTGACCAAGCGAACAAAAACAAAATCTTACCCCTGTGAACTAAAATATTCATTCATTGACGGCTTACGGTTAGTGCCAACGAGTTTTAGAGCGGTGAGGTGCCGATCTAGCTCGGCACCTCCCCGCTCTAAAACTCGGGTGTTACACGGTACTTACCAAGTATTTAAACACCTCGAATCGAAACTTCTCGCCGATGGCTGGATAGTACTTGAGGCAGAGGTCACACAGGATCCTGTCTTCAGGGGTATCCGGCTTGTTCCGGTCACCACACACCGCACACCACCAGGCGGCGTCCCGCGGCAGGCAACTCTCCTTGCTGTCCGTGGGAAAACAACTCGTTTTGGCATCAGTGAGAATGAAATTTTCTATCCTGTCAGTCATTGGTGAACTCTTTTTTCCGTCATTGGAGAGGTAAGTCTTTTTGTCATCGGCTGGGGCGGAAGTCTGTTTTGCATCAGTGGGGAGGGAACTGTTGTTGGTATCACTGGAGAAGGAGCTCCTTTTGGCGTCAGTGCGAATGGAACTCTCCTTGCTATCAGTAAGAATGGTTTCCTTATTACCGTCGGTGCGGACAGAACTCTTTTTGGAGTCAGTGCCGAGAAGGCTCTTTGTATCACCAGGGAGACCTCTCTTTATGTCTTTAGCAGACGTCTGTTTTGGGATACAATTCTTGTCACTAGCAGAGACGTTCCTTCGACTGAGGGCAACTTTGCGTTCGCCATTTGGCGAGGGTTTGGTTGCTCTGGGCGCAGTCTGCATGTCTCTGCCGTTTACCCTGCTGGGGGTTGTTCGAGGATGACAAGTCTCCGGTATCTCTTTAGGAATCATTACAAAGGGTTGTGCTGAAGGGTTTAATTTGGAATTTTGAACTATACTGTCAGTGTCAATACACGAAGTTAGTTTAGTCACAAATTCTGTCGCAGGGTTTAATTCTATGTTCGAGGCTGATCTGTTTGACAGATTTGCATCAGTCGTTGTTGGCAGTACAACCTTGGATCCATCGCTTGGTTGGGATGTGTCCTGCGATGTGCTTTTGTTTTCTTCCTCTGTGGATATCGTAAGTAAAGAACGCCCGACGGTTGGTGTTATTGACAAAGCCCTCCGTTCATTGCCTTTAGGGGATGGTAATGACGGTTTTGATCTCACGCCTGTTGGGCCATTTTTTGACGAGGATGACTGTGACCCATTTTCAGCGGGAGATGTCAATAGAGGTTTTACGACATTGTTTGTCGGAGTCAGTGGTAACGGTCTGGGCCCTTGGCCTGGAGGCGATGGTTGTAAAGCCCTTGATTCGTTGCTCGGCAAGAACACCCTTGACCTGGTGCCTTTGGGAGACGCCCCTGACGCGTTATCAGGCGGAGATGACCTTGGCCTGCTGCTTGGCGGTGATGTTAGTAAAGGTAAAAGTTTCCCTGTGTTCGCATCAGAGAGTGATGTGTTCTCCATACACTGGGCCCAGACAGAATCTGGTACACGTTTTGCTTCGTTAGTTTCTGAAAGCGAATCAAAGTTTGAACCTTTAGCCGGAGCCGATGCTGCGCTAGTATTTGTCGCTAAAGTTTGCTTTGTTTGTCGACCTAGAAATGGATCAGTCACGACCCAGTGCGCACAGATCGGGCCAACGGCGGCCGACGTCGGCCAGATGGCATGTTGCGCATTGGGGTGTGACTGTTTAGTCTGCTTCCATGTTGCCTGCTTAGTGTTTTGAGGCCTGGCCAAAATGGAGATATCTTTATTAGTCATGTAACCTCTTGTGACACCGAGGGTGTGTGTTGTACCAGTCTCTGATGCTGATAACCATCTGCTTGTACTCCGAGCGCCTGAGGCCTTTGGTGGTGCACTCGTGGGAGGTGCATTCTCTTTGTTTGTGCCTTTTTCAAGATGTACCGGCTTTGCGACAGGCGTTTGTGTGAAACCTTTGTTTTGATCTGCCGTCGAGGCTGCATGAGATGCCTCTAGGGGCCTGGCTGATGCTGCGCTTGCTTTCGAAAACAATGACTGTATATTTGATTTCTGAGAATCGGTTAAAGCACGCTGACTGCAGACAGCCGTGTTGTTATCGACAGAACTGCTGGAAACTGGAGCTACTACATTGCCGACGATATGGTTGGAACCTACAGTGGCTGTGCTGCCAACAGTTTTGTCGGACACTGCAAACGCGGTATTGACTTTTTCACCAATAGAAACTGCACCGAATGACCGGATCATGCTTTTGTCCATATCAAGTTTGGCTGCCTTGCTTCCTGACTTGCCGGACAATGCAGAGACTAACCAAGCATCGAGGGCTACCGACTCCTCTGAACCGTCAGATGCGCTAGTCTTTTCCACACCGAAATTGCTCTCAATCTCAAACGTATTTCCTTTGGGATCAGCGGTAGAGCTCAAGATTTTCTTGAAAACCTCCGTAATCTCTTTACCGTGGCTGTCTCTGTAAGCTGCCGTCACTTTACTGCCGTCATCTTTGTCCAACGTTGCGACGACTGTGTAGCCCTCGATCGTACTGAAAACCGCAGCTACAGCAGTGTCTTCAAAAATATCGGAAACTGAGGCCACTTTGCTTTTCGTTGTACGTTTCGGAATTGTCTCCTCTTTGTGGAAAGGCGCACCCAGGATGCAAAGGTCCTCGGGTCCAAGACGGCCGCCTTGGGCCCGAAGACGCTTTGCTACTGGGGCAAGCAGCGTGCTATCTTCCGTCTCCCTGTCATTTCCGTCACTTTGTAATCCCTTGCACTCTGGGATGACAGTTTTGCTTCTCGTGTCCTTTGAAACTGCACTGGCTTGAGCGTTGTCACGACTGTCTAAAACTGTAGAACGTGTTGCAGGCTTTCTATTCGCGGACAGTGAAGGTATGCAAGTACGGTCGACAGCTACAGTATACACGCTAGCGTCGTTTCCAGCAGCTACACTATCCCCGCTAACGCTAGCGTTGTTACCAGCAGCTACACTATCAACGCTAACGTTGGCGTTGTTTCTAGCAGCTACACTATCCATACTAACGTTAGAGTTGTTTCCAATAACCACACTATCCACGCTAACGTTAGCGTTGTTGGAATTGTGCCTGTTGGAAACTGCACCTACTGTTTTGCCTTGATTCTTCTTTGGTTCTATGACGCTGTTGCTGTCAGTCCGGTCGGTAACTGCAAAAAGAGTCTTACTCCTAGAGTTGTACGATTCAGCAGAGACCGTTTTGTTTCCGGCCCCTGGACTGGGAAATACTGCGACTATGTTGTTTCCTGCTTTGTGTGGACATTTCGCGTCTGTGTCATTCACAGTTTTGTGGACATTGTTTTCCTCAGATTTGTCTAAATGTTTTTCAACCATTTTGCCGTGTGCAACAGTGGGCATTTCAGTTATAGTTGTGTTTTCTTTTATACGAGTGGAAGCGGGTTGGAAGCCCTCAGAAACATTTGTACCAGTAATGACGCAATCTGTACTGATGTCTGTTGTATCCTCGTCAGTCGCGCCAGTCACATAGAGTCCAGTTGTCTGTCTTTTGCTGGATATTTTCGCAATAATCGTGGACGCAGAATTGCGAGAAACAGCGATGCTTTCAGTGTTTAGAGAAGCTGCGTGAACCACATAACCCATTGCTTTGCTGCGGTCGGCTGTAACACACGGCACATCGGCCGATACTGTTTTGTTCTTAGTTCTTTTCGAGCTGGCAGCGGTCTGAACAGTCTCGGAGAAGATGGCAGCGGTCTGAACAGTCTCGGAGAAGTTGGCAGCGGTCTGAACAGTCTCGGAGAAGTTGGCAGCGGTCTGAACAGTCTCGGAGAAGTTGGCAGCGGTCTGAACAGTCTCGGAGAAGTTGGCAGCGGTCTGAACAGTCTCGGAGAAGTTGGCAGCGGTCTGAACAGTCTCGGAGAAGTTGGCAGCGGTCTGAACAGTCTCGGAGAAGTTGGCAGCGGTCTGAACAGTCTCGGAGAAGTTGGCAGCGGTCTGAACAGTCTCGGAGAAGTGGGCAGCGGTCTGAACAGTCTCGGAGAAGTGGGCAGCGGTCTGAACAGTCTCGGAGAAGTGGGCAGCGGTCTGAACAGTCTCGGAGAAGTGGGCAGCGGTCTGAACAGTCTCGGAGAAGTGGGCAGCGGTCTGAACAGTCTCGGAGAAGTGGGCAGCGGTCTGAACAGTCTCGGAGAAGTTGGCAGCGGTCTGAACAGTCTCGGAGAAGTTGGCAGCGGTCTGAACAGTCTCGGAGAAGTTGGCAGCGGTCTGAACAGTCTCGGAGAAGTTGGCAGCGGTCTGAACAGTCTCGGAGAAGTTGGCAGCGGTCTTGGCAGCGGTCTGAACAGTCTCGGAGAAGTTGGCAGCGGTCTGAACAGTCTCGGAGAAGTTGGCAGCCGCGGCGACTATTTTCCCTCTCAGTTTTCCGGAAAAAGACGAGGCAATGTTGCAGTCACTAGAGTTGGAAGCTGCGACAACCACATCGCTCTTACCTTTTTTGGACAATGTGGCGACTTTCCTGGGCGGAGCTTGCGTGTCTAACGTGCATGTGTTTGCCCCGGATGTCTCTTGCACGGCGACTGTTGTCTCAGGAAGCAAAGCGACTGTGCTGGCCCCCGTCTTATCCTCTTTAAGCATGCATTCTGACGAAACTGCCACGGCTGAAGCCGGTTGAATTTCACTGGAAGTTACATGCTCCGTTTCGTCTCTCGCCCCAGACAAACCCGCTGCATTGGCAGCAGCAGCAGCTTGTACACCCTCAGTGTCAGCAGGAAGCGCGTTAAATACGTGTTTTACAATGCTGGCGGGATCCGTGTCGGATGTTGCAGAACTAGCTGTGACAGTGGCCCGAGCGTCCACTAGGGCACCTGTCTGGACAGGCAGACCTTTGGTGTTCGTGTCAGCTGCAAAATCAGCGCCCTCTGTCTTTTTGTTAGGCGTAGTAAGTACTGTGCGCATTCCATTTTCTAACTTCGGGGAGTGTTTCTGGCGTCTGGTCTTGCGAGTCAGGGAATCGGCAGACACAAGCTTGCAGATGGCCTCGAAGGTTGGGGCTGGGTTTGTCCACGTATTTGTCGGGGCTGCAGTGACACTAGTGACCCCAGTAGTACCGGAAGCAGCAGTGGCTGTGGTGTTTCTAGTTCTGCCGAGATACTCTGGGATCATGGTAGAGTTAGTGCTATTAGAAACTGCAGCAACTTTGTTGTGACTAGGAGTACTGGAGACAGCAGGTCCTGTGCTACTGCCACCGTCTGCATTTCTCCTCGCTCTATATTTCCTAGCAAGGTTTGCTCTGTTTGGATTGACTCCAGCTAGGGCAGACCATTTCTGAACATGAGGATGAGCGTCCGTCTTGACCCCCTTCTGCATGCTGTAAACACTGCCGGTGGCCGCGTGCACACGGTGTTTACCTTGACCTCTGTCTGCGGGAATTTGCCCCGGGTGCCTGGTTGCAAACTGAGAACCCCGGACGTGTTTATGTCCGACGACTGGCTGGTGCTGGGAAGCAGGAGGAGGGGCAGAACGGGTGAAGTAGCCGGCTCCGGCCTGGGTTTGACGGGTATACTGGGCAGACGCGTTATGCTGGGCACTCTTGGAGTCTGGAAGATTTCCACTAGACTGTTGCAGGTGTCTGGGTGCATTTGTGGAGAACTGCGAGTATCTGCTTGGGCTACAAATGGAAGCGGGTTGTTGATACGCTGTCTCTTGTCCATGCTTGACTTGCTGAGCGTGTCCCTGTGCTATCGGATATGTGACAAACTGTTTGGGGTTCTCCTGAGAGCTGCCTGGCAAACACTGACACTGGTTGGTGTGCTGGTAAGCCGGGACCTGTTGGTTAACCCCTTTGTGCATATTGCCACTGGTACTGTTTACAGTACCGGTGGCTGCATACACATGGGGGTAGGCGGGAACGCCGCTATTCTGCACATTCGTATCTGCAGCAAACTGTTGAGGATACGGCCCATTCACTACCTGATGTACTGCCTGCTGGACTGCGCCACTGACGGCTATGGCATGCGGATTGTGTGAGTTGGGCACGGGCTGTAGACAGGATATACCCACACTGCTCGCCTCCCTCGATAAGCTATGCACGTGCGTCGCGGATGGAGCGAGGGAACCAGCGTTGGGTGTACCTTGCTCTACTGAATCGCCACCGTTCTGTGATGACGGTGCCGCTGCGTGCTGCAACGCCACAGTGAATACGTCTGGATTAGACGTCATTACTCCATCATTAGCCATCAAGATCTGGACGTTGGTCAGAGCCTGCACGAGAAGGGCGTTGGCCGGGGGTCCGCTACAACATGCCAGAGCCTGCTCCCGCGTGTAGCTTTCGTCCACGTAATCTAATGGGTAAAAAGGGTCTGACTCGCCAGTGCCACAGTCAAAATCTAATGGACAGTAAGGGTCCGACTCACCAATGTCACAATGTAATGGGTAGTAAGGGTCTGCGTCGCTGGTTTCATCCCAAAACGGTGCGTTCGCGTCTGCCGATCCGGCGTCGTAAATAAGGGCAAGACCAGAACGTTCACCATGGCATATGGACCACTGTGGTTTTGGCGCAACACTCTCAGTCGGAGACACAGTGGCGCCGCCGCCTTGAGATGTACCTCTGCCAGGTTCGCTTGGAGGTAGGTCTTGATTTTCTACAGCATTGTTGTCGCATTCAGAAGTAGAACTCGTTTCTGGGCCATCCAGAACGTGCACGTAGAACCGATTGTCGTCCAGCACTTCCAGCTTCACCTTAGGCTTGAAGTCCACTCCAGAATGATCATCTGAAATGTGCATTAACCCCTTCACTGCCGAGAAAAGGTGACCATGATACAACTGCAAGAGACATAAATCCTCCTGAACCCCTACGGACTGCGGGGGCTCATGAGGATCTATGCCTCTTGCTGATACAAATATGTATGCGTGTTTCTTGGGCGGTTTTTCCCCACCCGGGTCTGCCCTGGGGGAGTTGGGTGGGGTTAGGTATTTTTTAGTTCCCAGGGTCACCCTGGTCAGCCCCACAGGGTGGGTTTTTCTCTCTTTTCTGGGGGCATGTGTTTCTGTCTACCCTTTGTCCATTCACCTGTATTTGCCTTTTTAAAACTCTCCCTACTGTCTGCACTGCCTGTAGCTCTTGATATTGGATGTGTGTTGCTAAATGGTCTTAGCTTTATTTAGACCGCATGTTGTAGGTTTATTTAACATATTTTACCGGCTGGCGACATACATTCAATTTTCTGTTTAGTTTTTTTTTTTCACAAGCAGTGCAGGCACGTCCTGAGAAAGCCTTGTTGCTGTCGGGACGTTAAGCAATGTACAATCAATCAATCAATTCTTGGGCGGTTTTGGCTTTTGTACTTGGAATGAACAAAGATCTCGGAAAACAAATGTACATACAGTGGCAGGGAAGGGGTTAAACGATAATAACAAGATCAAAAACATTAATAACAATACTAATGATATTATAATTAGAATATATTACAATAATAATAAGAATAACAAAATATAATAATAATAATACTAACAATATTATTACTACTACTACTAAATATTATCATTCGTATACTAAATACATCCTACCAGCAGAATATACTTGAGCATCATCCGGGTCCCGTAGTGCCCACTCTGTGACAAACCTGCCCCTCATGGCGTCCTGGTAATCCGCAATTTCTTGTCCACATCGACAGAAGTAGTTGGTTATGCCATCGATAACTACCGCAGAGTGGAGAGACGGGTCGTGATAGCACTCGGTGTCCGACATATCTCCAGGCAGGGCACCCGACATGTCTTGGGGATGAAGTATTTCGGCTTCAGCCATAACACTGTATTCTCCTTCAGCCTATGGGTATAATATAGACAATCTAAAGTGAAAAATGACTGCCGTGCGTTTGGTCGTGGAATATAGATATATAATTGATTGATTGATTGTACAATGCTTAGCGTCCCGACAGCAACAAGGCTTTCTCAGGACGTGCCTGCACTGCTTGTGAAAAAAAAAAAATAAACAGAACATTGAATGTATGTCGCCAGCCGGTCAAATACATTAAATAAACCTAACACATGGGGCCTAAATAAAGCTAAGACCATTTAGCAACACACATCCAATATCAAGAGCTACAGGCAGTGCAGACAGTAGGGAGAGTTTTAAAAAGGCAAATACAGGTGAATGGACCTCAGGTAGACAGAAACACATGCCCCAGAATAGAGAGAAAAACTCACCCTGTGGGGCTGACCAGGGTGACCCTGGGAACTAAAAAGTACCTAACCCCACCCAAGTCCCCCAGGGCAGACCCGGGTGGGGTCTATAGATATATAAGATAGGTAGATAAGGCAGGAAGGGTAGGATACATATATATATATATATATATATATATATATATATATATATATATATATATATATATATATATATATATATATATATATATATATATATATATATATATATCCTATACATACATATATATATATACATATATATATACATATATATATATATACATATATATATACATATATACATATAATAATAATGCATAGCATTTATATGGCGCATTTCTCATATTTTATAATATAACTCAATGCGCAGAATGTAGCCGCGAACTGAACCCAACAAGCACGCTCACGAGAATCACACGCATTCACTCACACACTGTACGTAAACACAGAACATTCACGTGGTGCTAAGGGCAAGCTCAAGCGAGCTACTGACGGTATTTGGAAATCGTTTTGTATTTGAAATTTTATTAAGTTGGCTGAAACTGATACATATATATGCATACATATACATACATATACATATACACATACATACACATACATATACATACATATACATACATATACATACATATACATACATATATATATATATAACACCGGATACGAAGAGGTGATGGGGAGACAGGGACTAGGGGAGATGAGGGAGAACGGGGAGAGGTTTGTAGACTTTTGTGCTCTAAACCGACTTGTCATTGGAGGCAGCATCTTCCCACACAGAAGAATACACAAAGCAACTTGGGTCTCACCTGACCATACAACAGAGAACCAAATAGACCATATCTGCATTAGCAAGAAATTTAGAAGATCCCTTCAAGATGTTCGAGTGAGGAGGGGAGCAGATGTCGCCTCAGACCACCATCTGCTTACCTTAAGAATGAAGCTCAAGCTAAAGAAAAGCCGCACAGAGACAACAAGAAGACAGCGCTATAATGTAGGCCTCCTGAGAGAAACTGGAGTTAGAGAAGAGTTCAAACTGGTGCTGTCCAACCGGTTTCAAGCGCTACAGGAGCTAGTAAATGAAGAGGAGGCGGTCACCACAGAGCAGCAGTGGAAGGCAGTTAGAGAGGCGCTGAACTTAACCTGCAAAGACACTGTAGGGTTCAGGAAACACCACCACGAGGACTGGCTGTCGGCACAGACCTTGAAGAAGATAGAAGCGAGGAAGCAGAAGAAAGCAGCGGTCAACAACAGTCGCACGAGAGCAGCCAAAGTAAGGGCACAGGGGGAATACTCGGAAGCCAACCGCGAGGTGAAGAGGAGTATCAGGGCAGACAAGAGGGCCTACACAGACAGCCTAGCAGCAGAGGCAGAAAAGGCAGCAGGCAGCGGCAACATGAAACAGCTCTACATTACCAGAAGATTGTCGGGTAAGTATGGCCATACAGAAAGACCAGTAAAAGACAAAGAAGGCAAGCCTATTGCAGACAGAGCAGACCAACTCGACAGATGGGCCGAGTATTTTGAAGAGTTACTGAACAGACCTAGCCCACCCGACCCCCCCCCCCCCCCCCCGACATCCAGCCGGCAGAGACCGACCTACCCATCAGCTGTGACAGACCCAGCCGGGAAGAGATCAGAAAAGCAGTGGCATTTTTGAAGAATGGCAAAGCAGCAGGGCCAGATGGCATCCCAGCGGAGTCTCTGAAAGCAGACCTAGAGACAACAGTTGAGATGCTGTACCCACTGTTTGGAAAGATCTGGGAAGAGGAGGTGATGCCAGCTGACTGGAAGGAGGGGTACCTAATCAAGCTTCCCAAGAAAGGCGACCTCAGCAAGTGTTCCAACTACAGAGGAATCACCTTGCTGTCAGTACCAGGAAAGGTCTTCAACAGGATCATCCTAGAGAGAATGAAGAGCTCCGTTGACCCCCAGCTGAGAGACCAGCAAGCAGGATTCAGGAAGAACCGATCATGTACAGACCAGATCGCCACTCTCCGCATCATCGTGGAACAGTCTCTGGAGTGGAGCTCCCCGCTGTACGTCAACTTTGTGGATTATGAGAAAGCATTTGACAGCGTGGACCGAGAGACTCTGTGGAAACTCCTACGACACTACGGTGTACCCACAAAGCTCGTCCGCCTGATCAAGAGCAGCTATGATGGCATGACACGTCGCGTGATCCACGAAGGGCAGTTCACCAGAGAGCTCCAGGTCAGAACTGGTGTCAGGCAGGGGTGTCTGCTGTCTCCGTTCCTCTTCCTACTGGCCATAGACTGGGTCATGAAGATGACCACAGAGCACAGACGAAGTGGAATACAGTGGACACTGTGGACACAGCTTGACGACCTCGATTTTGCAGACGACTTGGCATTACTGTCCCACACTCATCAACAAATGCAGGACAAGACCACGAGGCTTGCTGACATCTCGTCCCAAGTGGGCCTCACCATTCACAAACAGAAAACAAAGACAATGAGGCTGAACGCAACCAGGGAAGAACCAGTCTTGCTTGCTGGCACCCCGTTGGAGGAGGTGGAGTCCTTCACCTATCTCGGGAGCATCATAGACAAAAAAGGCGGCATTGATGCAGATGTCAGAGCACGAATCGGTAAAGCCAGAGCAGACTTTCTCCAGTTGAAAAAAGTGTGGAGTTCCAGAGAGCTGTCACAACACACCAAAGTCCGGATTTTCAACTCCAATGTAAAAGCAGTTCTCCTATATGGAGCAGAGACATGGAGATTGACAAAAACCACAGTCAACAGACCTTCATGAACAGTTGCCTTAGAAGAATTTTGAAAATCCACTGGCCAGAGAAGATCAGCAACGTCAGACTCTGGGAGAGAACAGAGCAGATAACAGCAGAGAATGAAATTGGGCGAAGAAGATGGGGATGGATCGGTCACAGTCTGAGAAAGCCAGCTTCCAGTATCACTAGGCAGGCATTGTCATGGAACCCCCAGGGAAAGAGAAAAAGAGGTAGGCCGAGAAACTCCTGGCGTCGAGACCTCCAAGCAGACATCAAGAGACTGGGAACCACCTGGAGTAGAATCGAAGGAGAAGCACAGGACAGGAGTTGCTGGAGGAGGTCTCTCGTCGACGGCCTATACCCGGGTAGGGGTGACAGGCGTGCGTAAGTAAGTAAGTACTTACATACATACATACAAACACATATACATATATACATATACATATACATACATATACATATATTCCCAAACCAAGATGCAAAATGCTTACAAGTTATTCATATGGGTTTAACGCGGAGCAGGCGACCAAGGCCATCAGAGATGTGAAATATAGAGATTTGATCGACACCTAAATCAATAATGCCATATCCATAGTTCTAAATCAGGGTAAATTACGTACGTAATTACGTTACGGTCCAGAATTTCCAATCTCCCGTTATGACAGTTGGCATTCCTGAGAAATTGCGACTACACAATTTTCAGTGCAAAGAATGTAGCCGATTCACTCCAGGTAATATTATATGTCGGCTAAATGCGCAAAAGCTTCCTTGTTTAACTGCGTCATTGACTTGAAACGGTTAGAACACACACCGCACACACAGACCCCCACACCCCCCACATCCTATACACGCCACCCCACCACCCACCCCTTACCCTATACACCCCCCACACACACACCCTATACACCCCCCCCCCCAACACCCCCACCCCACCCCCACCCCACAAAGCCCCACACACCCACACCTCACCCACCCCACTCCCACAAAGCCATCAACCTCGCACACACAGGCACACACAAACATATCAGGCCAAATTATTTTGTTCTGTGTCAAGGCTTCAAATTTATTGATTGTACATTGCTTAACGTCCCGACAGCAACAAGGCTTTCTCAGGACGTGCCTGCACTGCTTGTAAAAAAAAAAAAAATAAACAGAACATTGAATGTATGTCGCCAGCCGGTCAAATACGTTAAATAAACCTAACACATGGGGCCTAAATAAAGCTAAGACCATTTAGCAACACACATCCAATATCAAGAGCTACAGGCAGTGCAGACAGTAGGGAGAGTTTTAAAAAGGCAAATACAGGTGAATGGACAAAGGGTAGACAGAAACACATGCCCCAGAATAGAGAGGAAAAACCCACCCTGTGGGGCTGACCAGGGTGACCCTGGGAACTAAAAAATACCTAACCCCACCCAAGTCCCCCAGGGCAGACCCGGGTGGGGGTTCAAATTTATGTCACTAGATCACTAGAACAGATTTTATATGGGGAACAAATCTTAAATACAGGTTTTTCTCCAAATATGGAGCACCAGGTCATTCTCTAATAATTAGGACTCGCCAAGTGAGGAGTTGTATAGAGAAAAAGAATTTTGTTTTCTGTTTCGACGTCTGACAAAGTGCGGAGAAAAATAAGCACATCAACACATCCGGGCAGACCAACCTGCCACGCATTTGAAATTGAAAGACAAAACCCATTACTCTACTCCCAGTGAGAGACCTCAGTGATTCAAAGTCACTATACACCCACCCTGTTTTACGAGTGTTTTTAGATCAACAACTCGCACGAGGAGAATGGGTATGCCTGAGTGGTTTCTATTTCACGGCAGGAATGCGCCTCTCAGTTTGATTTACAGGCACACGATAACCCACTTACAAAAGGTTGGATAGGATACTTTTTTCCAGTGAACAGTATAGTGGTAAAATTGGATGCCTGTATTCATTTGTGCTGTCTGATCATAGCTGGTGGAAGAATCAATTGATTGATTGTACATTGCTTAACGTCCCGACAGCAACAAGGCTTTCTCAGGACGTGCCTGCACTGCTTGTGAAAAAAAAAAAAAACAGAACATTGAACGTATGTCGCCAGCCGGTCAAATACATTAAATAAACCTAACACATGGGGTTAAATAAAGCTAAGACCATTTAGCAACACACATCCAATATCAAGAGCTACAGGCAGTGCAGACAGTAGGGAGAGTTTTAAAAGGGCAAATACAGGTGAATGGACAAAGGGTAGACAGAAACACATGCCCCAGAATAGAGAGAAAAACCCACCCTGTGGGGCTGACCAGGGTGACCCTGGGAACTAAAAAATACCTAACCCCACCCAAGTCCCCCAGGGCAGACCCGGGTGGGGTTGGTGGAAGAATCAAACCAGTCAAGCTTTTGCGTAGTCATTATAAAACACCTGCCGTGTGGGCGAGTTTATTAGATTGTACCCCTTTCATGACCAGAAAGGTATGCTTGAAATCGGTAGTGAAACGGATACCTGTTTATGCTCAGTGGGGACGACCCTGTACTATAGGCCTTTTATTCCCAGTTCAGTTTGAGTTTACTACACAAGCGTGACGTGCCTGCTAACACGTTCGGATTTTATCGTGATTTGGTGCATTTCTGATTCAAAATGGGCTGTGAAGGATTAAAACCAAAACAACTCAAAAGCTAAGTGATTTTTTAATACACATGAGCACTTAGCCTGCTCTCAGCAATGTTTAGTTGAGCATCAAAAATCATATACAAATATATATTTATGGCTCCAGCGGTTTCTGTCTTTGTATCAGAATTGTGATCCCGTCACTGCCGTTTTCGACAGTACAGCCTGACCCATGTAGATAATCGTCTGTACTACATAGGTCTAGCCAAAGTGCGTACTTGTCTGTCAGGTATTCACCGATTCTTACATCATACAGATGCAGATCCTTGCATGCTATGTTTGCTGGTTTTTCTCTGAGCCTTCCACCAGCAAAATACTTTGTGATTGTACATTGCTTAACGTCCCGACAGCAACAAGGCTTTCTCAGGACATGCCTGCACTGCTTGTGAAAAAAAAAACTAAACAGAAAATTGAATGTATGTCGCCAGCCAGTCAAATACGTTACATAAACCTACAACATGGGGCCTAAATAAAGCTAAGACCGTCTAGCAACACACATCCAACATCAAGAGCTACAGGCAGTGCAGACAGTTGGGAGAGTTTTAAAAAGACAAATACAGGTGAATGGACCAAGGGTAGACAGAAACACATGCCCCAGAATAGAAAGGAAACCCACCCTGTGGGGCTGACCAGGGTGATCCTGGGAACTAAAAAGTACCTAACCCCACCCAAGTCTCCCAGGGCAGACCCGGGTGGGGAAAAATACTTTGTGATCTCATCATAGTGCTGGTATGCCTGCATTCCCTGCATTACTCGATTTGGGCGTCCTTCGATAGTGCAGTATAAATGTGTAATTTTCGGATTATAGAATTTTTCTGAATCTCGTTGGTATGGACTTCCTGGTTCAACGAACAACATGAGTATGTCTTTCAGTGACCTAGCAGGCGTGTTTAGGTTGATGTTCCAAATCTGGTCACTTTTGTTTTTATTAATTAAACCGTCTTATCACACAGTCATAATAAATCGGCAGTCTTGACTGGTACTGATTTCGTATGAGAGTAGCTAAATGAGCATGTGTGACAATCTCATATTCCAAGGAAATGTTAGAGATCTTGTATGATGGGGCGGTCCGTGGCGCAGTGGTTAAGGCGCCTGCCACCAATGCTAAAGGTGCGTGGTTCGACTACGGGTTCCGGCGTCGGATTTTTCTCCTCTAGTGTCACCGTTAATTCGGGCAGACCGTCGGGGGTTCTTTCTCCGGGTACTCCGGCTCTTCCTCCCCTCCACTTTGGTATCAGTTTCAGCCCACTTAATCAAATTTCAAATACAAACGATTTGAATTTCCGAAAACTACAGTAGCTCGCTTGAGCTTGCCCTTAACACCACGTGAATGTTCTGTGTTTATATACAGTGTGTGAGTGAATGCGTGTGATTCACGTGAGCGTGCTTGTTGGGTTCAGTTCGCGGCGGCGCTTTGAGCCGATTTTCAATTGGGATAAAGCGCCTATTTAATGCGCTTATTATTATGATGCATTGAGATCCATTGATTTGATAACTTTGGAGTAGTCATTAAAGATTAGTTCAAAGCTCAGGCGATCATTCAGTGCTCCTTGGTAATAAGGCAAATGTGCTGTTAGGATTTCAAATTCAAGTGGAATGCAAAATCTATTTCCATATGTTTCTGCCACAATAACGTCCTTGACTTCTGTTGATTTATCTGATGCATTGATTCTGAGTTTGCCAACATTATCAGACTGTATGCCTTGGTAAATACGGCCATCTCTTTCTTCTCGAGTGAGCCAAAGGTCTTTGTAGCAGTAGAACACATCAGAATCGTCAAGACTAAACACTTCCTGACCTTCAAGTTTAACTTTAATAGTCTTAATACTTGCTCTGCCTAGGTTGTCAAATAGTGTTCTTTTGTCATCTGTGTCTGATGAAAGTTCAATATTAAAAGCAAGGCGTGCAGTACCAGGAACAATAACGTCACTGGGACCTAGGTTTAGAAACTTGACTGTAAGTTTGGTTTTGGTCTATGGTACTTGGATTGTTTGTGATGACGATTGATTGCCGAATGCCCTTAACACCAAGAGGTTCACATAGTTTTCTGTATGGGTCTAACTTCGATCCGTAGGACTGTCATTTTATTATGCAAAAATCAAAAAAAAAAAAAATAATAAAAAACAATGGCTGTGGGAGGATTTAACCATGAAGATTTTGAAATGGATGACATGAATGACTATGATACTAGTGCAACAGATGTAACTGGAATGGGAAATACTTCTAGTATGTATCACGAACTGTTAAAAGAAACAGTTGTCTCATATCGGACTTGCTTAAGAAATTGGCTCTAAAAGCAATGGATGCTTTGCCTGGTATTATAGGCACAGTTGTCAGTTGGCTTATCAGTACTGCAGCGAAGGTAGGTAGCTTTATGGCAGAGCATGTTTGGGTCTTTCTGGTGACAGTAGGAGGGTTATTTAATGAAACAGATAAAGTAAAACCCCTAATCCCGTTAGGCCTATTACCAATGCAGTTCTCTCTGACTCATGTGTCAGAAGTTGGTGTTGGATCCGGGGCCAGGGCTGTTACTGTCTGTACAGGTACAGGTGATGATGTTACTGCAGCTGGTGTTGGTGTCTGTAATGATTTTAATGACTGTACATGCGTGGTTGTGGCCCCCAAGTTTACAGATTGAGTCCTAATTTCTGACCAACACCAGCAACAATTATTTCGTTATTATAATTTGTTATTGTACCCATTTGGAGTTGAAGGTCAGATGGTAACATGTATAAACTGATGCCAACTACAAAGTCAACTTTTGATCTCGCATATCCGAGTACGTCTTGATAGCGTTATATGCTTGATGGGAGATCAACAACTGAATTGATCGAATCTTCCAGGTTTGCGAGAAACTGTTTTTGAGATTCAAACTTTCCACTCCCATTCAAAATGTTTGATTTTGTTAGTGATTGTGCACCTAGTAAACATCAGACATATGTTCTGATACTCATTTACGCACTCGACTCCCGCTTGAGTAAACCCGTCACTTTTGTCTAAGATAAATGTGGTCCAGGCATTAGACTGTTTCCGTTCTATTGAGCCTAACCAGACTTGTGATTTTGATGAGAATGAAGTGAAACCGGGGTAATAATCTTGAGGGTATTGTCTGCGACTCATAGCGTAATACAATGTACCCATACCATTGTGATCAAGTTTTTGTGTGAAGTCACACCTGGGGCTGATGTTAAATTCATTACAGATGCATTCAAATGCTTTCATATCCATGGGGTTGTTAAACCTGTTGAAACTGGATTCAGTTGGTAGTGGGGTATGGAGTTCTGACAGTATTCTTCTAAGCTGGTAATACGTGTGGAAACGATAGACAGACTTAATCAGTTTGTTTGGGTGATTCAAATGGTCTGTAAAAGAAACACCGCAGCCAGTAGTTGAGCATAGTATAGCAAAGTTAAGCTGGTTTTGAAACATCTGTAGTGGGCTTGAGGACCACTTTCTTGCAGTTGCATCATCTGTAATTGGAGGGTTTAGGTAATGATCAAACGGGTTGGGTATTTTGACTTGGATTGATTGTACATTGCTTAACGTCCCGACAGCAACAAGGCTTTCTCGGGACGTGCCTGCACTGCTTGTGAAAAAAAAAAACTAAACAGAAAATTGAATGTATGTCGCCAGCCGGTCAAATACATTAAATAAACCTACAACATGGGGCATAAATAAAGCTAAGACCATTTAGCAACACACATCCAATATCAAGAGCTACAGGCAGTGCAGACAGTAGGGAGAGTTTGAAAAAGGCAAATACAGGTGAATGGACAAAGGGTAGACAGAAACACATGCCCCAGAATAGAGAGAAAAACCCACCCTGTGGGGCTGACCAGGGTGACCCTGGGAACTAAAAAATACCTAACCCCACCCAAGTCCCCCAGGGCAGACCCGGGTGGGGTACCCCCAGGGCAGACCCGGGTGGGGCATTTTGACTTGGAATAGGTCTTGTTCACTTGCGCCTGACACAGCTATATCGAACTGATTTAGTTGAATTATTTTCTGTTCATAAAGTAGGTGCAACATTGTATTTGGCATCCACATTAAATTGAAATGCGTTTGTTGTGGTAATGGTTGGCGATTTAAATTCCATTGTGCTTTTTTATGTGATAATAAAAATGTTTATAACCTTATCAAATATTGACACAAGCAAACCAGTGTAACTAATGGGATTGATAATCGTGATGGTAGCAAGGCTGTAGCTATCCATGAAATGTTCTACACAGTAAAGTGGTTTAATGTAACAGATAATTGCTCTGTAAGTGGAACTCTTGATAGTTTAGAAAAGGGTGATACTTTACGAGCTGGGTATTATGATTGATCGATTGTACATTGCTTAACGTCCCGACAGCAACAAGGCTTTCTCAGGACGTGCCTGCACTGCTTGTGAAAAAAAAAAAAAAAAAATAAACAGAACATTGAATGTATGTCGCCAGCCGGTCAAATACGTTAAATAAACCTAAAACATGGGGCCTAAATAAAGCTAAGACCATTTAGCAACACACATCCAATATCAAGAGCTACAGGCAGTGCAGACAGTAGGGATTGATTGTACATTGCTTAACGTCCCGACAGCAACAAGGCTTTCTCAGGACGTGCCTGCACTGCTTGTGAAAAAAAAAAAATAAACAGAACATTGAAGGTATGTCGCCAGCCGGTCAAATACATTAAATAAACCTAACACATGGGGCCTAAATAAAGCTAAGACCATTTAGCAACACACATCCAATATCAAGAGATACAGGCAGTGCAGACAGTAGGGAGAGTTTTAAAAAGGCAAATACAGGTGAATGGACCAAGGGTAGACAGAAACACATGCCCCAGAATAGAGAGAAAAACTCACCCTGTGGGGCTGACCAGGGTGACCCTGGGAACTAAAAAGTACCTAACCCCACCCAAGTCCCCCAGGGCAGACCCGGGTGGGGGGCAGACAGTAGGGAGAGTTTTAAAAAGGCAAATACAGGTGAATGGATCTCGGGTAGACAGAAACACATGCCCCAGAATAGAGAGGAAAACTCACCCTGTCGGGCTGACCAGGGTGACCCTGGGAACTAAAAAGTACCTAACCCCACCCAAGTTCCCCAGGGCAGACCCGGGTGGGGGATTTCTCAGGACGTGCCTGCACTGCTTGTGAAAAAAAAACAACAACAGAACATTGAATGTATGTCGCCAGCCGGTCAAATACGTTAAATAAACCTAACACATGGGGCTAAATAAAGCTAAGACCATTTAGCAACACACATCCAATATCAAGAGCTACAGGCAGTGCAGACAGTAGGGAGAGTTTTAAAAAGGCAAATACAGGTGAATGGACAAAGGGTAGACAGAAAGACATGCCCCAGAATAGAGAGAAAAACCCACCCTGTGGGGCTGACCAGGGTGACCCTGGGAACTAAAAAATACCTAACCCCACCCAAGTCCCCCAGGGCAGTTGATTGATTGATTGTACATTGCTTAACGTCCCGACAGCAACAAGGCTTTCTCAGGACGTGCCTGCACTGCTTGTGAAAAAAACTAAACAGAACATTGAATGTATGTCGCCAGCCGGTCAAATACATTAAATAAACCTAACACATGGGGCCTAAATAAAGCTAAGACCATTTAGCAACACACATCCAATATCAAGAGCTACAGGCAGTGCAGACAGTAGGGAGAGTGTTAAAAAGGCAAATACAGGTGAATGGACAAAGGGTAGACAGAAACACATGCCCCAGAATAGAGAGAAAAACCCACCCTGTGGGGCTGACCAGGGTGACCCTGGGAACTAAAAAATACCTAACCCCACCCAAGTCCCCCAGGGCAGACCCGGGTGGGGGTCCCCCAGGGCAGACCCGGGTGGGGGTTGGGTATTATGACTTTTGTACTTTAGCTGAATGGCTTCAAAATGAATTTAAAATTAAAGCAACTTTAAACCCATTGATTGATTGATTGTACATTGCTTAACGTCCCGACAGCAACAAGGCTTTCTCAGGACGTGCCTGCACTGCTTGTGAAAAACAAATAAACAGAACATTGAATGTATGTCGCCAGCCGGTCCAATACGTTAAATAAACCTAACACATATGGGCCTAAATAAAGCTAAGACCATTTAGCAACACACATCCAATATCAAGATTGATTGATTGATTGTACATTGCTTAACGTCCCGACAGCAACAAGGCTTTCTCAGGACGTGCCTGCACTGCTTGTGAAAAAAAAAAAATAAACAGAACATTGAATGTATGTCGCCAGCCGGTCAAATACATTAAATAAACATAACACATGGGGCCTAAATAAAGCTAAGACCATTTAGCAACACACATCCAATATCAAGAGCTACAGGCAGTGCAGACAGTAGGGAGAGTTTTTAAAAGGCAAATACAGGTGAATGGACAAAGGGTAGACAGAAACACATGCCCCAGAATAGAGAAAAACCCACCCTGTGGGGCTGACCAGGGTGACCCTGGGAACTAAAAAATACCTAACCCCACCAAAGTCCCCCAGGGCAGACCCGGGTGGGGGTAACTTTAAACCCAGCTAATTTACTTGTTACAATTGAATTTCCGAAAAGTGGTCAGTTTTCTTTATCAATTAGTCTTTATTACTTGGTTTTTTAGGTAAAAAAATAACATATACAGACGAAGATTGGACACCATCAGACGGACGTCTACTATCACCAAAAAAATTAAGAATAACTGGCAGATATCCTGTTCATTTGTCAGTACACACAGTGCTAAATGTGCATTTGAAAGAACACTACTGATAATCTTCACAATGGAAAGCCTTCGTCTTTGTTGAAATGTGTGTCGACTGGAACTGCCCCCTATTGTGAAAATGTAGTTGTTATATTTCCTAATTCTCAGTTTAAAAAATTAGGCTCTAGTTTCTTTGAATCATTGTGCTTGTATGTAACTAATCAGGATGACAAACCAGTTGTAATGCATGATTTTTATGTTGTGTTGGAAGTTAAATAAATTTTATTTTTGCTAAAATAAAAAATGAGTGCTGGTCCAAAGCCTAGAATTGTACCAGTTGCATGTCCATCAATAGAGTTGAAAGATTTGGCTGACGTGCAATATTTTGATAAAGAAGGTGAGGTAGGAGAGGTGTATGGCCTTGATTGATTGTACATTGCTTAACGTCCCGACAGCAACAAGGCTTTCTCAGGACGTGCCTGCACTGCTTGTGAGAAAAACCCTAAACAGAACATTGAATGTATGTCGCCAGCCGGTCAAATACATTAAATAAACCTAACACATGGGGCCTAAATAAAGCTAAGACCATTTAGCAACACACATCCAATATCAAGAGCTACAGGCAGTGCAGACAGTAGGGAGAGTTTTAAAAAGGCAAATACAGGTGAATGGACAAAGGGTAGACAGAAACACATGCCCCAGAATAGAGAGATAAACCCACCCTGTGGGGCTGACCAGGGTGACCCAGGGAACTAAAAAATACCTAACCCCACCCAAGTCCCCCAGGGCAGACCCGGGTGGGGGTATGGCCTTGAACTTGTTTCCGGTGGATTGTACAAATGAAAGGTAATTGATGATGTAAAAGATGGTGCTGAGAGACAGTTTCCTAAACTTAGCTTCATGATGTTACTGTTCCTACTCCTGTAAGTAATGTGCTCTACAGCTTAAAACATGTGGGTAATAAGTGGGTAATTATTCCTACCCCTTTTCCGCTTGCACGTATTCCCATTGTATGGGATGTAAAGTTTGTTTTTATCAGTCCTTATGTTTATTTTACTGATGAAGGTGCCTTAGTATTTAGAAAAGTTGTTAACTCTGAGCCAATGCTTTAAGTCTTGTGCCAAGCTATTCTGAAACCAATAGCAGAGAAAAACTAAAACTTCAAGAGTATGGAAAAACTAAGGTATTTTCTTACAAATAGAAAGGGTAGAATTGATTGTACATTGCTTAACGTCCCGACAGCAACAAGGCTTTCTCAGGACGTGCCTGCACTGCTTGTGAAAAAAATAAACTAAACAGAACATTGAATGTATGTCGCCAGCCGGTCAAACACATTAAATAAACCTAACACATGGGGCCTAAATAAAGCCAAGACCATTTAGCAACACACATCCAATATCAAGAGCTACAGGCAGTGCAGACAGTAGGGAGAGTTTTAAAAAGGCAAATACAGGTGAATGGACAAAGGGTAGACAGAAACACATGCCCCAGAATAGAGAAAAACCCACCCTGTGGGGCTGACCAGGTTGACCCTGGGAACTAAAAAATACCGAACCCCACCCAAGTCCCCCAGGGCAGACCCGGGTGGGGGAGAAAGGGTAGAACAGATACTTCTATTTTGTTCCTACCAGCAAATTTTACCATAGATAGAGAAGCGACAATAGTTTTTGAAATTCTCATGAGATCTGTGGAAGCTGTGAAAGATGCAGATATCACACAGGGAATCAAACTTAGTGGGATAGCTCAGTAGCAGAGTCAACAAAGGTTGTTATTGCTATTAGAAAAATCAATACAGATTTTGAAGTTTCGAGTAGTGTCCCTGCTGTTAAGGTAGTGATCGATAAAACAACTCTAGTTTATCTAAGTTTCATAAAACTGGAACACATAGATCTTGTTTCGCTTTATTACACTAGCAAATTGTATACCTTTGAAGAGTTGCAAAATAAATTAGAAGATTAAATAAAATAAATATTTGCCATAAAAAAATGCCACCACTGTATCCGCAAATACCACCTGAACCACCTGAACCTATTGTGCGTGATGAAAGATTACAGGCAGACTCATTCCGTTTAATGAATATTACAGAAGCGTTGAAGTATTTGGAAGGAGAACAAGCAAAATACTCCAGGTGCAAAAGACATTACAAAACGGTTTTCAATTCTGTAAACAACACATCAATGGCTGTGGGTGTGGTTTCAGCCGGATTATCTGTCACTGGTTTAGCTCTCTTTGCGACAGGAATTGGAAGTGTCATAGGAATTGCTATTGAAGGTGTTGGCACTGCCACAGGCCTGGCATGCTTTGGTATGGAAGCCCTTAACAAAAAATTTCATACAAAGTTGCAGAAGCATGAAGCATTGAGTACGCTTGCTGGAGCTAAGCTGAGCAATATGAAACTTATTATCAGTAAGGCTTTAGATGATAATAAAATTGACGATCATGAATTTAAGAGAGTCCAGGATGATTTGGCCAATTACAAACAACAGAAATCGGAAATACAGAATAATTGATTGATTGATTGATTGTACATTGCTTAACGTCCCGACAGCAACAAGGCTTTCTCAGGACGTGCCTGCACTGCTTGTGAAAAAAAACAAAAAAACAGAACATTGAATGTATGTCGCCAGCCGGTCAAATACGTTAAATAAACCTAACACATGGGGCCTAAATAAAGCTAAGACCATTTAGCAACACACATCCAATATCAAGAGCTACAGGCAGTGCAGACAGTAGGGAGAGTTTTAAAAAGGCAAATACAGGTGAATGGACCTCGGGTAGACAGAAACACATGCCCCAGAATAGAGAGAAAAACTCACCCTGTGGGGCTGACCAGGGTGACCCTGGGAACTAAAAAGTACCTAACCCCACCCAAGTCCCCCAGGGCAGACCCGGGTGGGGTGGAAATACAAAATAAGACGCGTAGTCAACCCATGAATGTTGAAGAGCTAAAGCAATCTTTTTTTAGAGGAAGGAAAAAAAAAAAAAAAAAAAAAAAAAAAAAAAGGGGTGGAAGAAACTATGAAAAAAGTTCAAGGACTTTTAAGCAAGTAAAAATCAATTGTTCATTAAATTTGTCATACTCTTCACAAAGAGATGTCATGCCTTTTATGCCTGCTCATTTGACGCCATCAGCTCCACCACCAGAGTACTACTGAGAAAAAAAAGTTTTCTTGTTGTCCTTGTAACTTGAGAAACCTGTCCGAGTATCTTATTGACTTGGGCTAAGAACTTATCAGAACTTATGATAAGACACTTATAAGTTCTTATTTTAAGTCACTTATAAGAACTTGTGGCAACTAACTTCAAAGTTAACATCAAAATTACTTGTAAGTAACTTTGAAATTAGTTATCAAGTAAGATCACGTTATTCTAGAAAGTTACATGAACAGTAACTTCATAAGTTATTCACAGGTCCCAGCAAGGCTGTGTTATTTTTTTTTTATTTTTCATTATAAAATGAACCAAGACGAATTACTTCTTCTAAGTGATATCTGCGCTGTAGAAAACAAAGACTTAGACTCGAAAAAACAGCGTCTTCTCTCTGTAGTTGTTTCTGGAAAATCAAAAGCTTTTCTCGGTAAACAATGCATGACAGAAGATATAGAATCCCTCGCCACTGACGAGCTAATCAAACTTCATGCTAAATATGAAAATCACATTGCTTCACTAATGACACGTGATTTGAGTCGATCTCTTATTTGCCTATACACAAAAGCTTGTCACTTCCTACCTGTATATACTGTCACACGATTTAGAAAGCAACCCCATAGTTTCAAGTTCAATCGGAAAATTAGCATGCCTTATGTTTTACAAGTTTGGCAATTATCTTGCACCTGTGGTAACCTTGCTTGCAACTGGGATCATATGTTTTTCTAAATAAATTTAATAGAGAAATGGACGAGACCAGATGACTCACATCAGAGTCTGTCTTGACACAAGTTCAAACGGTGACTAAGCTAAAATCCAGTCGATAGATGATGATGATTGATGTACATTGCTACGTCCGACAGCAACAGCTTCTCAGACGTGCTGCACTGCTGGAAAAAAATAACAGACATGATGTATGTCGCCGGTCAATACATTAAAAACTAACACATGGGCCTAATAAGCTAGACCATTAGCACACACTCCATATCAGAGCTACAGGCAGTGCAGACAGTAGGAGAGTTTAAAAGGCAAATACGGTGAATGGACAAGGGTAGACAGAAACATGCCCAGAATAGAGAAAAACCCCCTGGGGCTGACCAGGTGACCGGGAACTAAAAATACTACCCACCAGCCCCAGGCGACCGGTGGGAGAGGCGAATAGGCAGGGAAAAATTAGCTGAATATAACAGACAAAAAAAATTACAGCTTCAAGCATTAACACAAAAGGCTCATGTAACTGACACCATCAACAGCACCAGTGTTACTACCGACAGGACCAACACCCTCACACCCCCAACGAAGTGAGAGACAAACAACCGAGTCTAAACCCAAAACAACAAAATATATAGTTGCTGGATTTGTTGTAGGATTTGGTTACGTAGGTTACCAATTATACAAAAAATACAAACCAAACACTCGAACAGTGTCCAAAAAATCAAACACTCCAAAAATAAAAGAAGTCTCCACATTACCAGCAGTGTCAAAACCTTTGGACCCATTTTACATGCAGTAAATAAATTTATTATTTTAATTTTTGTAGCATAAGAAAATGATTGATTGTACATTGTTTAACGTCCCGACAGCAACAAGGCTTTCTCAGGACGTGCCTGCACTGCTTGTGAAAAAAAAAACTAAACAGAAAATTGAATGTATGTCGCCAGCCGGTCAAATACGTTAAATAAACCTACAACATGGGGCCTAAATAAAGCTAAGACCATTTAGCAACACACATCCATACAGGCAGTGCAGACAGTAGGGAGAGTTTTAAAAAGGCAAATACAGGTGAATGGTTTGATTGATTGTACATTGCTTAACGTCCCGACAGCAACAAGGCTTTCTCAGGAACAGGTGAATGGACAAAGGGTAGACAGAAACACATGCCCCAGAATAGAGAGCAAAACCCACCCTGTGGGGCTGACCAGGGTGACCGTGGGAACTAAAAAATACCTAACCCCACCCAAGTCCCCCAAGGCAGACCCGGGTGGGGTGCATAAGAAAATGAGCGACACAAAGAACATAATGAACCTCGTCTATCACTCTGCAGTAATAAGCAGACTAACCGTTGCTTATTCTATGCTGGGGAAAAGTCTTCTCAAAATGAAATCAGCAGACTTGAGTAGATTAGACTTCGAAGACTGCGCTAAACTAGTAGCAGTTGTCACAGCATCGATTGCCACAAAAGACTTTCTCGTCAAGCAAGGAATTATTCCAGAAAATGTTTCTATGTAAATAAAAAGTATGGCAACTATAGCTATTATGATTGGCGGTGCAGTTATTAATGCATTGGCTTTCAGTGGATCAAACTATCTCTTTTCAAAAATGGGTAGAGAGGAATCTGCAGAAGAAATGAAGCGTCACAATGAGGCATCTGAAAAACTGGCACAAGCCCAACAAAATTATGAGAAGCAAAGAATAGAGAAACTTGATTTCATCAATGAAAAACTCAGGCTTGAAGGTCATGCACAGCATACATTTTCAAACGTCGACGACGCGATCAAAGAATACTTTCTTGTAAATGGCGAAGACATGAACATCCCACGACCAAAACATAGCGACTACTACCAACCAAGCCCAGAACAAAGAAATGGAGAAATATTTGTTCTAGTAGGAATGACATTAGTATATTTTACAGGAGGTTTTATTGCTAGAAGAAATGACCGACGTCAAGAGCTAAACTATCAAAAATATATTACTCCCCTACTGGCTACTGGAAAGGGAAAACTGCAATAGAAAAATTACATGCAGCTGTGGGTGGTGATGTCACACTCGAACAAATAAAACAGTGGCTACAAAAACAAGCAATTTGGCAAATATATCTTCCTGCTCCAAGAAAAATAACAAGACCTCATTTTGTAAACACTATCCCAAATGACACCCATCAAATGGATCTCCTGTTCCTACCACATGATACAAGAAAAAAAAACGATACAAGTATGCATTAACTGTTGTCGACATAGCTTCAAGGTATAAGGACGCCAAACCCATAACTGACAAAAATGCTGTAACAGTGGCCACTGCGTTAAAGATATATAGTCGTGGTCCTTTAAAATTTCCCAGGCTTGTGCAAGTCGATGACGGATCTGAATTTAAAGGCGCTGTTAATCAGTTATTTGTAAAACATGGTATGCTGGTGTGGTGAGGCATACCGGGCGTGTACAGATCACAGGCAATTGTTGAAAACTTTAAGAAACAATTATCAGAAAGACTTTTCAGCTATCAGTATTCTAAGGAACTCATGCATGATGCACATAACACTGAGTGGGTTAAGAGATTACCACCTGTGATAAAAGCAATGAATAATGAAGGTCACCCTAAACCTGTTGATGCTATTAAATTGAAAACAATACCGTCAGGATCAGAAATAAAAACAAAAGCGCCAGACACTAGCTTGTTTACAAAACAGGTAAGATATTTGCATCAACCTGGCGAGGCCGAGAATGACGTCAGACGTAGGGCAACTGATCCAATATGGTCTACGTCCATTCACAATATAAAAAAAAAAATAGTTCCTGGTGCTAATGCATAGATTTATTATCTGTATGAGCCTGCGCCTCAGAGGGCATTTGTCAGAGAAGAATTACAAATTATTCCTCCAGACACTGTTACACATTTTCAATCATTTCATCAACTCATTGATTAGTTCATCAACCAGTTCATCAGCTATTTCTTCAGATAACTTGAGCCTGTAATGCCCAGGTGCATAAGCCTTTTCCTTAGTGTGAAACGCTCGTTTTGTGTCTCCAACTGCAAGTGACTTCTTATGTGTTTGGATCATTTCAATATTGTGTCTATTTGACCTCAGTGTCTTGTTTGGATAATCAGGCATCAGTTCTCCATCTAATACTTGCTTATAATGTTCATGACGGATGTCTATTTTTTATCGCTGTTTTTTGGATACCTTTGGCTTTCGACCGACTGCCCTTCTGGTGCAATATGGAATACATTTTTGATCTCAGTCCAACGTACTCAACTATAGGCACTCCATTTAGTTCATCTTTAAATTTCCCAGGCACTTGTTTTGTTTTGTGTGCTGTACAGCGGGTGGTCTTTAGGATAATCGGACGTGTCATACATATGCAACTCTGTTTTCAGGTCTTCATAAAAGTCTTCAGTAGGCACGTCTATGATCATAGAGTCGGTGTCAGTGTATAACAGACAACAGTCAGGATACTTTGGTTTAAAGCAATCATAGTAGAATTCAAGCATCAGCAATTTTGATAACTCAAGTATTGCCATACCAATGAATACTGGCTTGTCCAGTTTGACAATCTTTTTTTTTTGAGTGACACTGCATACAATGATGAATGAAACTCTTTGTACCCTGTGTACTGTGGCTTGCCTGTAAGTTTAATTGCACCCGATTCAGTTGTGACCAGTCTCACATCTTTGCGGTGATGAGGATTTTCCATCGTCTTACCAAAACAGGCATTGTTCATAAGCTTAAAGAAGTCTTTGTCAAATGCAGTGTTGCCATCCCTCGCATGCAATGTTGTGTTCTTCATTATGTAATCTTTCATGAAAGCACTTTGCTCCAATTGAATACCTCTGTGAACTTTCTTTAGTACTAACCCATGTCTGATGTAAAACTGCAGTAAGCGATAGTGGCAAACGTAGTTGAATTTGTCATTCAGATTTGGCACAAGTTTGGTGTCTTCTTTTTTCCCCTTCATACTCATTTTCTCAACAGCCAAAGGATAATCATTGTGGTAATCATGTAGATGGTGCGGGTACTCCAGGTCTACTTCAAAGATCCAACCCTTTGCATCATTCCGTTTATGAGTCATAATATAGTTTGTTAACTGTGTTATGTCACACTGTGACAAATCATACAGACAAAAGTTTTTCAAGGGCATTGCGAATCCGTAAAGGTTATTAGCGTCAAGGTACGTAATGAATGACCTTGACCTTGAGGGGTCAAACCCAAGGTAGTCCAAATATTTGTTGTTGGCTTTGGCATAGTTGTTTGCAGCTATACTAATGCCTCCCCTCAATCCACATTCCACCATTTCACCCATCGTGTGATCCGACAACAGGTCTATAGATATCTTACTGGATTTTAAAAATGCATCCCATGTCATGCCAGGACTAGTTATGTAGCAAGCTGGGTCAAGACTGTAGTGTAACAAACCCTTTTCACGATAACTTTCAAATACGTCTGCTAGCAAACAAACGTCAGCTTTCAAGTATTGGTCATGGTAATCACCAATCATTTCACACCCTAGTTTACCCCATGCATCAAGTGCGTGCTTGTAATCGGAGTTAGAAATACCTTTGCCAGTTGGTGTAGAATAAAATTTCTCTTTTGGAGGTGTCTCCTTTCTTCAAAAACAACACAGTGATCAATGTACTCATAGGGGGAGACTTTCTTGATTAATTCTGGCTCAAAATATTTACTTGTTATTGGAAACTCATTCAGTCCTTCTGCGAGACTAGCAAGCCCTAAAGACAAATGTTGCATGGAGTCATAAAATGCTAATTTGTTGTCCAGCCTAAAAGTCAAGTATTTTTCAGTTGTCTGGGCAATACAACTAGTTTTTTTTTGTAAGACTCATCCACAGCCTGCATGATAATATGTGAATCATACCCTTTGAGATTGTGGAAAAAGATAGGCAGGTTGTATGCTTTGGGATCTATTTTTAATTTCAAGTTACAATCACCATGGGCAGCACCTCTGCAATGCCCTGTTATGTGGACATGGTCACGAACTTTATCACCCTTCAGAAGTTGATCACAACCTCCTAAAGGTTGTTCACAAATCCAACACATCACTGCTGTATCAAAATTCTGTTTGTCTTCTTCTGTCATCACCAAAGGCATCTGACACTTTTCCAAATAATGTACTACCTGAATATACAGTTGTCTCATTTCTGTTAAAAACTCAGCTGCTGCATTTTCACCTCTGTAGATAACAGGTCCTGTATGCTGGCTGTCAGACCTAACAAGAATATATCCGAAACACACCACTTGATCACTCAATTTTACGGTCTTTGGTAATGATTCTGGAACAGGACTCTCATATGGTACAGCCAGTGATTCAAAATCAGCATACACTACAAACGGCAGCTTTTGCTGATTAACATAGTTCTTGAAATATACCTTGCTACCAGGATCTGGATACCTAAGTATTGTTTGAATGTCATCAGCCGACCTACAGTGCTGGACATGTTTGTGTGCTACTTTTATAGAGGAAAACCTTTGTATACATCTTTTACACACTTCCTGTTTGCCATTGTGTTTTGATACATGATTATGAATTAGTCACGACATACTCCTAATAATTGTGTAGTGAAAGTTATCACCGGAGCCAGAGCTTATTAGTAACATGTCAACATGTTTATCTTCTGACTGACCATAGGTTGGGGCAATTGGTGACACTCTAATTGGTTGTAACTTGTTCTCAGACTCATTATCCCAAACATACACATTCACAGAAATCCCAGGATTTAGTTTTTCAAACAGATCTATATCCTCCACCTTAACAGGAAAATCTATGCCACTGAAGTCGAGTTCATTTACAAATTTGGTATAGTTAGATACACGTTCAGGTTTTGTTTTTACAAAATGCAGTTTGGCAAGCACACACCACATGAAACAGAAATTATCTTTGTTCTGAACATTGACGACAGCCTTTTTGTCTGCAACCTCAGTTGGTAGGGGCAGCCACGATTTGCCCAAAATAGGATGATATCTTGACTGCTTCAGTTGTAGTTCATGTACACGACCTTCATGCCAACCAGACCCTTGCATTTTTGCTCTGTCAATTGCTTCTAAAAAGTCAGGCAACAGTCTTTCTCTAAACGTTTTTTCCAATACCTCTTTTGAATTAACTGTGTGTTGTCTTGTCGAGATATACAAAACAATCACTTCACCATCTACCCTGGTAAATTCTATTTTCGCAACAATCTGAATCTTTACACTACCTGAAAGAAGATTATCTTGTATGACAGAAAAAGTCCTTTCTATTGATTCATAAACACTGTAAGTGTTGGATATAGGCAAGTCTGTTGTGTGAAACACGTTTCTTAAGCTCGACGAGCTTTGGGCATTGTCCGTCATTTTTATTTGTCCGACAAAATAATAAATAAAAAATCACACCATGTGTAATAGCACTTTATTGACTGTAACACCTACAATAAACAGATTCAATTCACATAGTTGTCTGAATATTTGCTCACACACTGACTCAAACCAGTCATCAACTTCAAAGGTATGTGTCTCAAGATCAACAGGCATGTACTCTACAAATGGTAACTCCGCAAATATTTCTAAAGTCATTTGATATGACACATAAATCATCTCCTGTGTTGATTGATTGATTGTACATTGCTTAACGTCCCGACAGCAACAAGGCTTTCTCAGGACGTGCCTGCACTGCTTGTGAAAAAAAACAACCAACTAAACAGAACATTGAATGTATGTCGCCAGCCGGTCAAACACATTAAATAAACCTAACACATGGGGCCTAAATAAAGCTAAGACCATTTAGCAACACACATCCAATATCAAGAGCTACAGGCAGTGCAGACAGTAGGGAGAGTTTAAAAAAGGCAAATACAGGTGAATGGACCTCGGGTAGACAGAAACACATGCCCCAGAATAGAGAGAAAACCCCACCCTGTGGGGCTGACCAGGGTGACCCAGGGAACTAAAAAATACCTAACCCCACCCAAGTCCCCCAGGGCAGACCCGGGTGGGGTATCTCCTGTGTTGATACTGGTGTTATGTCTGGTTGTTTGAAATCTGTTCTTAACTGATCAAAGTGCTGGATATAACTAAAGCAGTCTGCAACATCAATTGTGTTGAGCGTCATTTTTATTTGTCCGACAAAATATAAAAATATTACCGCTTGCGCTGTAGGTGTAATACCACTTTATTGACTGTAACGTCTTCAATATAATCATGTAGTTTACATAGTTGTCTGAATATGTGTTTACACAGTGCCTCAAACCAGTCGCAGTTAGCATCATTAACTCTAAAGGTATGTGTCCTAAGATCAACAGTCTCGTACTCATAACATGGAAAACATTCAGAATACCCCAAAGTCACATTATATGCCATGCTTATCAGTGTCAGTGTTGAGTTTTATACCGAGCTCAAACGGCTTTTTAGCATGCGTTTTTAAGTCATAAATGCACTTAACATCTTTGAAGCAGTCTGTAATGTCAATGGTTTGTCCGACCATCATTTTTATGGACGAAACAAAAGGCTAAATTAATTTACTAACCCATACCCAGTGGGCTGATCTGTCTTTAAAATAAGCTTTAGATGCTTAGTCAATTTCAGTTTGTTTTTCACAATGTCTCGTTCTGTTTGTTGGGGATGACATCGTTCTCTCTGAGACAGTCTTCAAATGATTGATTGATTGATTGTACATTGCTTAACGTCCCGACAGCAACAAGGCTTTCTCAGGACGTGCCTGCACTGCTTGTGAAAAAAAACTAAACAGAAAATTGAATGTATGTTGCCAGCCGGTCAAATACATTAAATAAACCTACAACATGGGGCATAAATAAAGCTAATACCATTTAGCAACACACATCCAATATCAAGAGCTACAGGCAGTGCAGACAGTAGGGAGAGTTTGAAAAAGGCAAATACAGGTGAATGGACAAAGGGTAGACAGAAACACATGCCCCAGAATAGAGAGAAAAACCCACCCTGTGGGGCTGACCAGGGTGACCCTGGGAACTAAAAAATACCTAACCCCACCCAAGTCCCCCAGGGCAGACCCGGGTGGGGGGACAGTCTTCAAAGCTGTCACAATCCTTACAGTAAAACAAATGAACTTTCACTGCTCACAAAAATCTTTCAGTACAGCATTATATTTCTGAGTGAGAATCCATACACTGATGTTTGCATGCCTGCCACTGAAGGCCAGTTCTGCCAGTGTGTTTCTCTTCTTAACAATATCCTTCTCTGCAGAGCAGTCATCGACTATGAACAGGGTGGGCTGTCCTTCAAATTGCTTGTAAAAGTACTGCAGGTAGTCGTTCAGTTTTTTTTCAGGGTCAACTAAGTAAATGTTGCTGTCAGTCCAAATGAATGAACGGTTGTGATAAGCTTTGTTGTGTTTGACAGTAGGACAAAATATCACAATGTTTTCAAAATGATGAATGTATCTTGTTTGTAATAGATTAAGTACAAATTCAGTTTTTCCACAGCCCATGGCACCAACAAATAAGCCACAGTGTGGGTCGAGCATCATTAAGTTCATTTTTAAAACACAATATATAAACTGTGTACAAAACACTATGCATACCTTTCTGGTCATGAAAGGGGTACAATCTAGTAAACTCACCCTACGGCAGGTGTTATATAATGACTACGCAAAAGCTTGTCTGGCTTGATTCTCTCCCTGCTCTGGTCCGGTTGCAAGGTAATAAACTCACGCGACAGCAGGTGTCCCTGATCGGGTTTCAAACTAAGTCAGTACGAATACAGGCACCCGATTTTACCACTATACTGTTCACTGGAAAAAAGTATCCTATCCAAACTTTTGTAAGTGGGTTATCGTGTGCCTGTAAATCAAACTGAGAGGCGCATTCCTGCCGTGAAATACGAAACCACTCAGGCATACCCATTCTCCTCGCGTGAGTTGTTGATCTAAAACACTCGTAAAACAGAGTGGGTGTATAGTGACTTTGAATCACTGAGGTCTCTCACTGAGAGTAATGGGTTTTGTCTTTCAATTTCAAATGCGTCGCAGGTTGGTCTGCCGGGATGTGTTGATGTGCTTATTTTTCTGCGCACTTTGTCAGACGTTGAAACAGAAAACAAATTTTTTCTCTATACAACTCCTCACTTGACGAGTCCTAATTATTAGAGAATGACCTGGTGCTCCATATTTGGAGAAAAACCTATATTTAAGATTTGTTCCACATATAAAATCTGTTCTAGTGATCTAGTGACATAAATTTGAAGTGTTGACAAAGGACAAAATAATTTGGCCTGATATGTTTGTGTGTGCCTGTGTGTGCGAGGTTGGTGGCTTTGTGGGAGTGGGGTGGGTGAGGTGTGGGTGTGTGGGGCTTTGTGGGGTGGGGGGGTGGTGTATAGGGTGTGTGTGTGGGGGGGTGTATAGGGTAAGGGGTGGGTGGTGGGGTGGTGTGTATAGGATGTGGGGTGTGTGTATAGGATGTGGGGGGTGTGGGGGTCTGTGTGTGTGCGGTGTGTGTTCTAACCGTTTCAAGTCAATGACGCAGTTAAACAAGGAAGCTTTTGCGCATTTAGCCGACATATAATATTACCTGGAGTGAATCGGCTACATTCTTTGCACTGAAAATTGTGCAGTCGCAATTTCTTAGGAACGCCAACTGTGATAACGGGAGATTGGATTGATTGATTGTACATTGCTTAACGTCCCGACAGCAACAAGGCTTTCTCAGGACGTGCCTGCACTGCTTGTGAAAAAAAAAAAAAAAAAAAAAAAAAAAAAAAACCAGAACATTGAATGTATGTCGCCAGCCGGTCAAATACGTTAAATAAACCTAACACATGGGGCCTAAATAAAGCTAAGACCATTTAGCAACACACATCCAATATCAAGAGCTACAGGCAGTGCAGACAGTAGGGAGAGTTTTAAAAAGGCAAATACAGGTGAATGGACAAAGGGTAGACAGAAACACATGCCCCAGAATAGAGAGAAAAACCCACCCTGTGGGGCTGACCAGGGTGACCCTGGGAACTAAAAAATACCTAATCCCACCCAAGTCCCCCAGGGCAGACCCGGGTGGGGTGATAACGGGAGATTGGAAATTCTGGACCGTAACGTAATTACGTACGTAATTTACCCTGATTTAGTTGATTGTACATTGCTTAACGTCCCGACAGCAACAAGGCTTTCTCAGGACGTGCCTGCACTGTTTGTGAAAAAAAAACTAAACAGAACATTGAATGTATGTCGCCAGCCAGTCAAATACATTAAATAAACCTAACACATGGGGCCTAAATAAAGCGAAGACCATTTAGCAACACACATCCAATTTCAAGAGCTACAGGCAGTGCAGACAGTAGGGAGAGTTTTAAAAAGGCCAATACAGGTGAATGGACCTCGGGTAGACAGAAACACATGCCCCAGAATAGAGGGAAACTCGCCCTGTGGGGCTGACCATGATTGATTGATTGTACATTGCTTAACGTCCCGACAGCAACAAGGCTTTCTCAGGACGTGCCTGCACTGCTTGTGAAAAAAAAACTAAACAGAAAATTGAATGTATGTCGCCAGCCGGTCAAATACATTAAATAAACCTACAACATGGGGCCTAAATAAAGCTAAGACCATTTAGCAACACACATCCAATATCAAGAGCTACAGGCAGTGCAGACAGTAGGGAGAGTTTTAAAAAGGCAAATACAGGTGAATGGACAAAGGGTAGACAGAAACACATGCCCCAGAATAGAGAGAAAAACCCACCCTGTGGGGCTGACCAGGGTGACCCTGGGAACTAAAAAGTACCTAACCCCACCCAAGTCCCCCAGGGCAGACCCGAATGGGGGTACCCTGATTTAGAACTATCGATATGGCATTATTGATTTAGGTGTCGATCAAATCTCTATATTTCACATCTCTCCATCTCACGGCAGGATGGGTAGAAATCTGGCCAGCCAGGCTAAAAGAAAGGTCTTAAACCCTTCGCTGCAGAGGGAAAAAAGTGAACACGATCCACATGCAAGAGACATAGATCCTCATGAGCCCCCGCGTCTGCGGGGGCTCATGAGGATGTATGCCTCTTGCCGAGACCAAGTTGTATGCATGGTTCTAGGACGGTGTTGGCGTTTGGTCGTTGATTCAAGCAAGATGACAGGATGTAAATATATATTGTCAGAACTAAAATGTGGCACGTCTGTAAAGGAAAGGTCTACAGACTCTCGAAAACATCAAAAGATAAACTTCTTACTATTGGCCAATTTTTATAATATATATATATATATATATATATATATATATATATATATATATATATATATATATATATATATATATATATATATATATCTATATCTAGATCTATATCTATATCTATATCTATATATATATATCGACGCCCTCAGAAAACTGAACATTTGTCCGGGGGAACATCACGGAACAAACCTTAAAGGAGTCAGCTGGGCAGCGCAGGTTTCTGTTAAACACTTTTTGCTGTCGTGTGCCCATTTAATCAACACGACAGCAAAAAGTGTTTAACAGAAAACTGCTCGTCACAGGCATAACACCATGGACGCTCCTCGTGCTTCGGTAAATAAGAGTGCAAAACGCTGACGTAGGACACGTGGAACACAGTTGCATCTTTTTAGCTCAAAGTTTTACCAATGTCCGTGACTTTTTTTTCGCTGCTGATCAAAAGGAAACCAGGAAATGAATTTCGTTGAAATAGCTTAGATGTGCATTTTCAATTACTCAGGACTTTAATGATCTTGTGCATTGTGTCTGCCGCCAGAACAAAATCAAGCCTCTTCTTTTAACCCCCATTCAGCGCAGACACACAAGAACTTCCGGTAGGGTTTGACCATGATATAGTTCAAGTTTAGCGTCAAAATAGCTTGACGATTACAGTGAGATGGGCAGGCGAGACCCCACTAAATAAGGAAATTATATTTTAAGAATGTTTTGGTGTCAGTCTTTGCTTGTATTCATCTTCTTGAAGGTCCACTATTGCAGTAACTGTTCAAAGATGCACTTCTGTAACATATGGTTACGAAACGTTACATACAGGTCTAGCTATGGTTCATTTAGACAAAGGACCATTCAGTTTAGCCCACGTCGTCTGTATATCAATTGATTGTACATTGCTTAACGTCCCGACAGCAACAAGACTTTCTCAGGACATGCCTGCACTGCTTGCGAAAAAAAAAACCACTAAACAAAATATTGAATGTATGTCGCCAGCCGGTCCAAAACGTTAAATAAACCTACGACATGGGGCCTAAATAAAGCTAAGACCATTTAGCAACACACATCCAATATCAAGAGCTAAAGGCAGCGCGGACAGTAAGGAGGATTTAAAAAAGGAAAATACAGGTGATTGGACCATGGGTAGACAGCAACACATGCCCCAGAATAGAGGGAAAACCCACCCTGTGGGGCTGACCAGGGTGACCCTGAGAACTAAAAAGTAGTTAACCCCACCCAAGTCCCCCAGGGCAGACCCGGGTGGGGTGTCTGTATATCAAGTCACCTGACAATGATTCCACTCCGTTCTAGAAATACAACGGTATCAGTACGAGAAACATCTAAAAATAGATTGACACGCTAACGACTGAAATGAATAAATAATTGCGATTACCTGTGTGTGTTTGCTGCGAGTCCAAAATGCCGTTAATCCATTCAGCCCCGATGCCCTACAGCAGGAGATGAGTCGACCATGATAATCCATGGGTAGTGCCAGATTAGCTTGGCGCCTGTCGGCACCAAGCTAATCTGACACTACCCTTGAATTATCAAGGTCGATCCATCTCCTGTAACTGGAGCATAGTAGTCGTTAGATGGACGCCTCCAAAATTAAGGAAATACGGCCGTGGGGCTGAATGAGTTAAAGTTCATTAGCTGTGTTGACAAGGCATAATGAACACCAATGTGCTGAATTGCGTCTTCAGATACACGCGGCGTAATGGTACTTTAAAAGCGTCACCAGCCGGTCGGTCAAAGTACGGCAACACGGACACATGTTGACACGTTCAAGACGTGTCGCATCCCAATTCGCGGCTTTGTCTCGAATGAGTTACTGAACACCATCACTGCCGGTGATCAGGAATTGCGAGTCTGAAACGACCGCTCCACTGACCGACATTAGCGGCGTGAAGAAAATCGACGTGAATAAGCCGACACACTTTGGCGGAAGGAACACAGGGCCAACAAGAGACATAAACCCTCATGAGCCCCCGCGACTGCGGGGGCTCATGAGGATTTATGTCTCTTGTAGTTGGGTAACGTTCGCTTTGTTCCGACAGTTACACGTTTTGGTCCAGTTGTCTTTTGCCACCACGGAGGTGATTGCAAAGAAAGCGGCGCACCCAAAACGGTTCTGAACATATTTTGACCTCAATCGAGTTGGAAACTCTCGCGATGTTTCCGCGTGACATGTAAAATCCAGACCACAGAGGCGACTGCCAAGCATGTCAAATGCAGAGAAGAACCCAGCAGGAGAAAGAAAAAACACGCTTAGAAAAGACAGCCGGTTACAGTACAATAATTATGTTAACATTTCGAGTATAACTAGAGTTGCCTTCCTCCTTCGCTGATGAGATTAGTAGCGACTGCATTCCTTACCCGTTTGTTTGAAAAGGAGTACCCACTGAGCAAAAGACCATCGGGCCGACTTCGGCCGATGGCCTTTTGGGCACGAAATATCAATAAGTTGCGTTGTAACTGCTTTTCTAAGCGTGCTTCTTTCTCCGTTGAGGTTATGCTCTCCATAACGTGTGGCTATAATTCAGAAAGAATAAAGTCAGTCTCACCAGTAAACTGTCGTTGGTGGTGGTGTCGGCTTTCGTCTCGTTTTTGCCCCACCGGTCGTTTTTGTACCCCTGTTTCTTCTTTTTCCTGGCGTGAACGTTGGGTTTGGGCTTGGGCATGGTGAGGGTGGTTTGGGGGAAGAAAAAAAAAAGGGAAAAGGGAAGATTAAAAACAGCCACAACGATGAAGAGGTGGACCTACTGCTAAAAACTGAAATGGACTTGTAAGGTTGACCGCACCGCTGGTCACATGTGCCGTGGAAAAATGCTCGATTTGTGCCCGAACACCCGCAAACGTGTACAATTATACCTGCTGCTGTCCAAATATTGTAACAGTTATTCAGGGTACCATGAGCATAAGGACATTGAGCGCGTTATTTGTTTGTGAAATCGAGCGTGCTTTCAGGCGCTTTCAAATGCAGTCATGGATTTTTGTTAAATCCCGTAAACCTTGCAGCAAATTTACGTGCACGCACAACCTTTCCAGGTTATGGAGCCACGCGCTATTTAACCCGTTCAGTGCTAAAAAAATTGGAAGCTATCCAACTGTAAGAGGTATAGATCCTCATGAGCCCCCGCGACTGCGGGGGCTCATGAGGATCTATGCCTCTTGCTTTTTTTAAAACTAGTTTGTATCCATGTTTTCTTGGACGGTTGTGGCCGGTGGCCGTTGAATGAGCACAGATTTCATAAACCAAAATGTACGTACAGTTAGGGAAGGGCTTTTAACTCATTCTACCCCAGACACACCACAGGAAGATAAGGATCGACCATCGACCTATGGGCGCCAAGCTTTTCTGGCAACACCCTTGAACTATCATGGACGATCTGTGTCCTGCACTGCACTGCAGTCTTCAGAGGACAACGGCAACATTTAAGGCTTTCGGTGTTGGGGTAGAATGGGTTAAGCAGGAAACACGCTTTTCTGTTTAACACATTCTGCCCCAGGACCGAAATCCCCACATTTTGAAGTTGCCCTCTGAAGGACTGAATTACAATTCTAGACAGATCAAGCACGATAGTTCAAGGGTGGCGCCAGAATAGCTTGGTGCCTATGGGCACCAAGCTATTCTGGCATAACCCTTGAACTATCATGCTCGACCCGTGTCTTGCTTTGGTGTGTCGTGGCTGAATGAGTTAAAGAACCTGCTGAATGTGCTCAATTCGACGTTACGCAAGAAACGGCCGTCACACCACCTCCTACACTTCTCTTAGCTTGATTCCATGGCTTCGATATGGCCGCGCCATATATAGGTCAGCAGGGAGATTACTCGTGTCTAAGCCACCATCATTATAATCAGCTACAAAACCAATCAACAACAACGTTAGGTAAGAGCCCTGCTGTAACTTGGCAAAAGCTATAGGTCTCTCCATATTTTAGGAAAGCGATATTTTTTATTGTATAACAGTAATAACTGATCTTGCTTGTCTAAAAAATGGACATAGCCTCGGACCCAATGCGCAAAGGCCATCGGGCCCATGTCGGCCCTATGGCCTTGGCGAGGCATTGAGAAATCTACTGGCTTTTGCCTAACCACGGCAGAGCCGCCATATTATGTTGATTTGTCAGCACAGGTCCTTACCTCATTCAGCCCCGACACCACGGTAAGACATGGATCGAGCATGATAGTTCAATTATGGTGCCAGAATAGCTTGAACTGTCATTGAACTGTCATGCTCGATCTGTCTCTAGAATTTCTATTACAGTCATTCAGAAGGCAACTTCAAAATTTGGGAATTTCGGTCTTGTGTAGAATGTGTTACGTCAAAATTCTCCGGTTTGGGAGTGCCGGTCTTTTACGGACTCGTTTAGGAGACGGAATGGCCATGATAGCTCAAGGGTGGTGCCACAATAACTTGACCCCTACATGTTTTAACTCCACCCTTCAAGTGAACTCCTCGCGCTGGGACCATATGGTGTTGAGGCGCGTCCCCTGGGTGTTGGATAGGGGGTCCCTCGCGAGAGGGATGCACCGAATGAAATAAGGTGCCGTAAACCAACATGGTCTAAGGGAAGGTGACCCCGACAGAAAACCCCTGGTCCTTCTAGTAAGGGGGTTGGGCGTGGGGGTAGCTCCCCCACCCTGCAAATAAGGAAATAGCTAAAAAAAAAAACGCCGACGAAAAGACAAACAGCAATTTCTTTCCTGGAGGAGGAAGGTTCTTCTACCAGAAGATTTATGACGTCCTGTGGTGAAAGACGGAAGTCTTCGGAAGCCGCAGGACCGAGCCGCCTCTCTCTATCCAGGGACACAACCATAGGCACATGGAATGTTAAGACCATGTTCCAGAGCGGCAAGGCCGCCCAGTTAGCAGCGGAAATGCAAAAGTACAACCTTTCCCTGCTAGGTATCAGTGAAGCCAGATGGACGCAGTATGGCCAGAAAAGGCAGTTAAGTGGGGAGATGATTCTGTAAATACAGGTCATGAAGAGGAGAATGCCCCCCATACAGAAGGAGTAGCATTCATGCTGTCACCAGTGGCACAGAAAGCGCAGATGGGCTGGGAATCTCTTGGGCCAGCCAAGAATTATCACAGCAGCGTTTAGAACCAAGAAAAAGATCAAGCTGAACGTCATCCAGTGTTAGAGCTGTTCTTAATTGGACGAACTTTTGATCGGCAAACCTAGATCGGAGAAGATCGGCGATCTTTTGGTTTGTTTCTTAACTGAGGTTGAACGAACCTAGGCGAACTTCAGCAAACCAGGTTTGCCATGGTTCTCTTTCTTAACTGAAGTGCTTGATTCGGCGTACTTACTGTCTGCGAAGGTGTTGAAAATGGCTGCCGCTATGCCGCTTCGCGATTTGAACGATGTTTGTTTTTGTACTCCTTGCAGTAGCGACCCCACAAACAGCGTTGCGCCTCCCACAAATCAATAAAAATAGGTCTTGTTCTTCGCACGAGTGAAATATCGCCGTCCGCCATATTTGTTTGTATGGGTGACTGTCTTCTTATCTCCAACGCAGAAAAGGGTAAAAGTTTTGATCAATCAGAGAAAAGGTTCGCCTTCGTTTGCTCAACACGTTGAGCGAACCTTTTCCGACAGCGAACTGTGGTTTGCCGAGGTTTGTGAACTACTTCGAACTAGGTTCGCCGTATCTTTAGATCGTCCAATTAAGAACCAACCTGGTTCGTCCGAGATCGTGAACTGTAGTTCGTCAGAGTTCGCGAACTAAAGTTCGTTTAATTAAGAACATGCTTTATGCGCCCACTAATGACAGTGACAAAGAAGAGAAACAAGAGTTCTACGACCGACTCCAGAGTGTTGTGGACAAATGTGCGGAGCGAGACATCACCATCGTCATGGGCGATTTTAATGCCAAAATAAGGGAGGACAACACCGGATATGAAGAGGTGATGGGGAGACAGGGACTAGGGGAGATGAGTGAGAACGGGGAGAGGTTTGTAGACTTTTGTGCTCTCAACAGACTTGTCATTGGAGGCAGCATCTTCCCACACAGAAGAATACACAAAGCAACTTGGGTCTCATCTGACCTTACTACAGAGAACCAAATAGACCATATCTGCATTAGCAAGAAATTTAGAAGATCCCTTCAAGATGTTCGAGTGAAGAGTGGAGCAGATGTCGCCTCAGACCACCATCTGCTTTCCTTAAGAATAAAGCTCAAGTTAAAGAAAAGCCGCACAGAGACAACAAGAAGACAGCGCTATAATGTAGGCCTCCTGAGAGAGACT
>BTPG01000003.1:229537471-229747471 GCA_036245525.1 Semisulcospira habei
GAACAAATACCCTCGGCAGTCACGCAGACAAGCAATAGCACACACACACGCTCTCCCACTTAGCAGTAAGTGTAAGACAGCAAAATCATAGTCTATTTTGTAACTTTTGTCCATTTAGATTCGAACACAAACACTTCATTGTATTGGCTATTTTGACATTTAAAAAAAGGAAGCCATATAGTAAAACCACGAAGGCCTGTTGTTCGAGTCATTTCGTGAAATGACTGGGGTTCCTTGGCCATCGTGTATTTTCTAGACGTTAAAAGTTATTTTACATTTTATGAATTTTCTGACTTTACAGATTGACTGCAGCATATATATATATATATACATATATACATATATATATATATATATATATATATATATACATATATATACATATATATACATATATATATATATATATATATATATATATATACATATATATATATATATATCTACAATGTCACGCGCACAAGACATACAAACATTATACTATACTCTCATGTATTTAACAGAAAAATTAATTGTGTGTATTCAGCTCGAGTAGTTTAACATGAATTTATTTCCTGCTTCCGATTCGATAATCATCATTAAATATTCCAGTACTGGAGGTAACCCTCAAGGCATTGTTTGGTGTTGATAGATTCATTGATTGGCTGATCGATCGCTTGATTGGAATAAGGTATTTTGGTACTAACGTTATTGAATCCCTGTCTGGCGGGACGGTCGCTTCCGGCAGTCACCAAGTGCAGCACGTGCAAGGACAGCAGCAGTGAAACCATCTGACTGGGCGCGCGCAAACCATCTGCCGGAACACTACCAGTTCGATAACATACATGCCAGAACATCCATGGACGCCACTGTCAACAAGTACGGTAGGCGGCTAACGAATATATGTCTGGATAGCAACCTCTTCATCCTAAACGGCCGGACCCTTGGCGACTTGACATGTAGATTCACCTGTCACATGCCACAGGGGAGTAGCGTTGTTGACTATTTTGTCTGCAGCCAGCAGCTCTCGGTGGACGTAGTGAAGCTTACTGTTAAAGACCTAACACCGTACTCCGACCACTGCCCGGTAGAACTCGGGATATACATGACGTTGAAGAACAAAAACAAGCGCGATAGCAACATAGCACGAACCCCCAGCAACTACACGGCACAGACACGGCTAAACAATACACATGGGATAAAGACTCAGCGGATAACTATGCTCGCGCGTTTCTGTCAGCCGAGATATAAGCACTACTAGACGTCACAAACAATACAGACCATTCTAACCATAACGCGAATAAAATAGAGGATAATTATGGTAAAATGTCTCTCAAGGGCGCTGATCGGGGCCGCGGAGCTGTCACCGAGACAGAAACCGCGGCCCGGTTCTCTCCGTAAACATAGGAGGAAAAAGACAACAAACAAATGGTTCAGTCGCGGCTGCATAGAAATGAGAAAAGACCTGAAATCTCTGCTCAACGCAAAAAATAGAAATCCAAATATTTCAGCAAGAGGAAAACCTATAATAAATTCATCAAGAAGACAAAAGCCGAGTACAAAAGAAACTAGTGGATACCCTTAACGAAGCAATAGAAAAAGACCCAAATGCAATCTGGGCAGCAGTAAGAGAACTAAAAAACGTAGATACCCCAGTAGGTGCAAGAAAAACGATAGTGCTGCAAAATGGCTAAGCCACCTAGAGAACATAGTAGCTAGAGAGGTTGACGTTAAAGAGGAGAGAAAACGAGAGGTAGAAGCTAAACTGGATCTCAAAGAGAAAGAACCATGTTTCAATAGCTTAGATTTCCTAATCACCAACATAGAAATAGAAACAGCTGTCAAACATCTAAAAATGAAAAAGGCAGGAGGCAAGGACGGCATCTCCAACGAAATGATAAAGACCAGTCTGCCCTACACTATCAACAGCTTGAGAGCTTGCTTCAACGCTATCCTAACCTCAAGGCACTACCCATCCTCGTGGAAAACAGGTGTCAGTTTCCCACTACATAAAGGCGGAGACGCGACTGACCCAAATAACTACCGAGGCATAACTCGCTGTAACGACGGTGTTTTTAGTGTACTACTGAACTAAATTGTTACATATAAACGTTTATGGAATGAGTGTGTGCGTGGGCTTTCTGCCAATCTGTATAAAGGTGGGTGTTCTATCTCTGTTTACTAGACTCTTTCATCCACCACACACGCGCTTACAAACAAGGACAAAGGCCACACAGTTATCTCTTTGCCCTCTGTTTAACTTATTCTCATACACTCATAACATACATTAAACCACACAATTCACATCATATAAACCAATCTACACCAATAACAATTCACATCATATAAACCAATATAAACCAATCTGCACAAATAACTAACAAGTGGCATATAGGTTATTCACAACTTCAGCGCTCACACATTCACTCGCTACCGTAGAGGTCGTTGTTTCTCTCGAGAGACGTCACTCCACTCCTCTTTATACTAGTGTCGACACAGTCAATATCACATTGACGGAGATTCCCGAACTGAATATTACTATTCAATGACTACTCAGATTTAGAACATTCCTAGGCGTGAAATTTACGGCGCTAGGCGACAATAGCTACACTGACGGAACACTGCATGTGGTCCTGTAGCACGAATCTGTGGCTTACTTCGCTACCGTTGCTGCTCGTAGCACCAGTGATGGTAGGACGAAGGAGAGATGAAGGCTTGATGTCCGCACCTGGTCACGTACGTGATGCCTTCAGGACAGCTTCATCGGCCCTACACCAGGGGTGTCCGCTCCGTACCGGCCCCGCTGTACACAACATTTATACACTCATAAATGTTCGCTCTCATACCCAAAAGTCTGAATGTGTCTTCGACACATTCTTCAGAGCGCTCTAGATCATTTCCTCTGAAAAATGTCTTCTTTATGCCACCATACTACAATCACTATTGTCATAATTCTTATGACAATTCCTATAGCCACTTTAACACAGTGTACACAATTCCTATAGCCACTTTAACACTTTACACACATTTTACGTACCTACACCCAATGGATTATGAGCCAAATATTACAATCACAGCTCACCTCCAATTCATAACATATTACTGCACATTTCATCATTAGGTATACCTAAATATATACTGAATTCTATTCCTATTTCAGTCCCACATCTTCACATATGAATGAATACAACATGACATCCTAGTTATAAACTATATCACATAATTACATGACTAAACAAGTATTGACACGAGCCGTCGCATTTCCTTCAAACATGGCCCTTCTGCACTAATAATAATTCATAAAACAATACTTTCTTTTTCATCTGAATAGCGTTACAGATTATAAATACCGGTAATAAAAGAATACCTGTATTCAATATACAGCTATCGAATTCTCTAGCCAGAATTCTTCCTCAGAGCCCTAGCGAAAACGACCGCTCGGCTCGACTGGTATAGCATCTCTAACTAGCAATTATTCCCGATACCACACTGTCACTCCCACACGTGACACGTGAACATCGCTCACCTACATTACCGCACGTGAACATGGCTTATCTGTACATTACCGCTTGTGAACAATGCTTATCTCTACATTATTCGCATGTGTACATTCGGTCCAACTGCTAATGACGTCACACCATCGTCCGACCGAAATCTGCCCCAAAGGCGTTCGTTACACTACCCCCCTCTCAACGAAAAAAAAGAACCGACCGAGGGTCTTTTTTACAAGTTCGTAGGATAATGTTAAAATACAGTAACGACTATGAAACCTTGACCTATGGAACCGACTGATCACGATCAGCTAGTGACAACAGATCCGCGAACACATTCTGTGTACCTGGAAGTGGTTCGAGATTGAATCTAAACTCTTGTAAGGACAAGGACCAACGCATGATGCGAGAATTCCTAAAGCGACTTGTATGCAAGTACGTCAGCGGTCTGTGGTCAGTCTGGAGAATGAAATCGACCCCCCAAAGAAATTTGGAAAATTTCGAAATGGCCCAAACAATAGCCAAACAACATGAGACGAATAGTGGGAAGACTACCAACATCATCATCTTGGACAACACCAATAGCCACTGATGGGACAGTGTGCCAGTCTGAAACGTCTACATGAGGAACATCACACTCAGGCTCCACAACCTCGACATCTGGAAGCAAAAAAGGAGAAATGGAAGACCAGTCGACTAAAACACCAGTTGACAATTGTGTAGTAGACTCCTCAACACCACCAACAGCAGCATCAACACGACGAAGATAACGTTTGAGCATGTTGGCATGGAAAATCTTCGGCTTGCCTTTCACAAGAATCCTATAGTCAGGATGAAGACATTCCTGCACAAAATAAGGACCTGACCATGTCATAAGAAGTTTGTTAGAGTCAGTGGGAAGAAGAACGAGAACCTCATCGTTAACAGAAAAAGTCCGTGCCTTCGCACGACGGTCAAAGTACGTCTTGTTCTTGACAGACGTATCTGCAGAGTTTTGCGAAGCAATTTCACAACTTTCAGAAATAATATTCTTCAAGTCGAAGAGATAAGCGTACAATGGCTTTGCTGATGTATCACTAGAATTGTGATCTTCGGTCCAGAAATCAGCAATGAGAGAAATGGGACCTCTGGGTTTGCGGCCGAACATCAGTTCGAAAGGACTGAAACCTGTACTTTCTGACGGCAATTCTCTACATGCGAAAAGCAATGCAGGAAGATACCGATGCCAAGCGGTTGGTTGAGAATGAACAACCTTCCGAAGCATAGACTTCAAAGTGCCATGAAACCTTTCACCAGTACCATTTGCTTGAGGATGGTAGGGAGAAGTACGTATGGCTCGAGTACCACACAAAGCATGAAACTGTTTCATCAAATCGGAGTTAAACTGAGAACCTTGATCCGACAGAATTTCCTTGGGAAAGCCTAACCTTGAAAAAATACTCATCAAAGCTTCAGCAACTGCAACAGAAGAAATATCCTTCATAGGAACAGCCTCCGGATATCTAGTATCTAAGTCAATCAAAGTCAGAATATATCTATGACCTTCAACAGAGGGAGGAGACAAAGGCCCAACGAGATCAATAGCGACCCTCTCGAACGGAGTCGAGATAAGAGGCATAGTCGCCAAAGGAACAGGGGAAACTCTCCCTTTCGAAATAGTTTTCTGGCAAATGTCGCAAGTGTGAACATAAGTACTCACATCAGCAGAAACACCAGGCCAAAAGAATTGGGACAAAATCCGAGTCAGAGTTCTACGAACTCCACAATGACCAGCCAAAAGTTGATCATGCGCAGCAGTCATGACTGAAGCACGAAGTTTCTCGGGAACAACCTGATGCAAAATATCCTTGGCTTTCTGATACCTCCTGTACAAAATATCATCTTGAAAATAGAAAGAATAAGTAGCAGAACCAACAACCCTTTCTTCACCTGAGGCAGCTAAATTGAAACAACCCTGCAGAGTAGCATCACCTTTCTGCAACTGAATGAGTTCAGCACGAGTGACCTTCAAATCATCGCACACAGTGACAAGAGGTTTGTGCGGGAGACCTTGTTTCCTAGCCTGAGCACGAGTAGTGACAGCAGCAACAGGGATCACATCAGCAGCAGCAGCAACTTTGGTATCTTGGGCCTGCTGGACAACCAAACCTGGAATATTAGCCACAATCAAGTCAGCAACTGGATCCTCAAGAACACAACAAACCAACTCACCAGCAAAATATGGACAAGAAACAACAACTTTAGCCTGCTGGTAAATGTTGATCTCTCCACCAAAAGTTTTACAACGGACAGTACCTGGTACATACTGTTCATCAGAAACCAAACGTTTTCGAACACCACAAATGGTAGCACCTGTGTCTCGCAGAACTGAGCAAGCAGTAGAATTGACAGAACCAACTTCTAAATGCAAGTGACCAGCTGACTGATCAAAAATAGAGCAAACAACTTCCGAGTCTACAGGGACAACTGCACAACCCGAGCTCGAGTTACTCTTATCATCTGAAGCTATGGTTTTTTTCACAACAAAGGGACAAGTTTTTCGAGTATGACCACCAATGTTGCAAACAGAGCAAGGGTTTGGACTGTTGCGAAGAGGACATTGCCTGGGACCATGACCTTTACCATCACAAAGAGGGCAATTATCAAAATTGGTGTAAAACGAACCACCTCCACGTCCACGTTTCAAAGATCCTCGAGTATGATCAAAACGACCTTCGACCTTTTGGTTCGAAACCGAGGGCGTTTGGTCGGTCTGTCGAAAACCACCACGATTTCTCCAATAGCCGCGACCTCGATAGTTTGAGTAACCACCGCGAGAATCTACAGAGCCAGCAACAGCTTGTGACTCCAGCTAAATCAACTGATCCTACTGAGCCGAAAACCGTAGCAGCCGACCTGCGTGCCAAGTTCTTTCCGGGACGAGCAAGACGATAACTTTCAGCGGTTTTAACCATATCATCTAATGTGACAAGTCCACGCTCGCGAATGAAAGTAGCAAGATCCTGTGACACACATTCTAGAAACTGCTCACCTAACACAAGATCCATAATTCCTTGCATGTTTCTAGTAACACCGGACAAAGCTATCCACCGATCAAACAACCTGTTCAGCTCAATGCCAAATGTTTGGAAAGGTTCGTTCGAGTCTGGTCGGATTTCACGGAACTTCTTGCGAAAACCTTCTGCAGTACATTGGAACTTCTTAAGCAAATTGTCCTTCAATGTCTGATAATCTACAGGACCATGCGCAGCAAGACTGTGGTACAAGTTCAATGCGTTACCTTCTAACAAAGCGGAAAGAAAGGTAACCCATTTGCTTTGATCCCAGCCAAGGGCTGTAGCATGAGTCTCAAAACGAAAAAGGTATGAATCGATATCATCTTGTCTTTCTTTGAAAATAGGCAACTTGGGGTAAACAGGTCTAGCACCAAAAGAATTACTATCTCTGCCTCTGTTTTCATGACCAGCATCTTGTTCCTCAAGTCTACGTTCAGAACGTAACTCAAGTTCCATTTGTTTTGTTTTCTCTCTTTCCAGCTCTAACGCTAACTGAACATCGGCTTGTTTATTCGCTAGCTCAACTTCTGCTTGTTTATTTGCTAGCTCAACTTCTGCTTGTTTATTTGCTAACGCTAACTGAACATCTGCTTATCTTTTAGCGAGCTCAACTTCTGCTTCTTTTTCCAATTTTTTTTCATCCCTCAATCTTTGTCTCTCAAGACGATCAAAACAATCCTGTACATATTTGCCACGTTCCTTGTCAGGGATACCCAAAGTTGTAGCTTGAGCAATAAAAGATTGGAACAACTTATCATAATCGTCAGACATGGCTAAGTGCAATGTAGATCAACAAACAAAAGAAAACGTACCAAAAAAATATCAAAATGTCTAAACAGGAAATCAATAAAGTACTAAAGTGTCAACGAAATGGCAAAATGCAATTAATCCCAACAACTATAAATTGGTCTAGAAATCTTATGAAACAAGTTTCTTCAAAAGTAAATTTACAGGATAATGCACAGTCTGAGTTACAATGAAAACAGTGAAGTCTTACAAGTATACAAAGCAAAGGATGTATTGTATTAACTCAATATGTCTATACGTAATGCAGTGACCAGTTTTATACCAAATAGAACACACTAACTCAATATATGCTGAAGAATGTCAACTGTAGTTGATAGAAGCACAAGAAATGTACAGCGAAAAAGGAAGTTACTAAGTTCAAAGTTTTAATCCAAATATATATTCAAAGAAAAATAAAATGAAATTTATGTCAAACACCTCAAACACTATAATCGCTAATACTAAATACCAAATGTACGGCGAAAGGGAAATAAACCCAATCAAATTATCAAAGTCTCATCAAACAAGAATGAACCACGGGAAACAATCTATTGACAATTAAACCAAATCAAAAGAAACAATTTAAACAAAACTAATTATAACCACATACATAAATACAAAAAAACTAGATCAAAATCAATACAAATCAAACAATAAACAAAATAAATTAAATCAAATGAGGCTGAAATCCCAACACGATAATCTACTTAAAAGGGCAAAGAGAACATACACCCAACCACACGCATGAAAGGATAGCACCCTACAACAGCAAAAAACTAGTAAAACGAATACAATTCCCTAACAGAAGAATAGAGCCGAAGAAGAGAATAGGAACCCCCAAGACAGAAAAAGAGCTAAATCCTTAGTGCCCAGAATCTGTACACAGACACAGCCGTTAAACTGGAGACGGCAAATCACACAAAACACATCCCAGTCATACACTAACAAAATTTCAAAAGAATAAGCCCACTAGTCTACCGATATAAATCTATAATAACTAGTGGTGCCCTCACTAAGTATGAATATGTATGACCTAATGTTAACACAGAAAGTCTAGGGTCACCAAATGTAACGACGGTGTTTTTAGTGTACTACTAAACTAAATTGTTACATATAAACGTTTATGGAATGAGTGTGTGCGTGGGCTTTCTGCCAATCTGTATAAAGGTGGGTGTTCTATCTGTTTACTAGACTCTTTCATCCACCACACAAGCGCTTACAAACAAGGACAAAGGCCACACAGTTATCTCTTTGCCCTCTGTTTAACTTATTCTCATACACTCATAACATACATTAAACCACACAATTCACATCATATAAACCAATCTACACCAATAACAATTCACATCATATAAACCAATATAAACCAATCTGCACAAATAACTAACAAGTGGCATATAGGTTATTCACAACTTCAGCGCTCACATTCACTCGCTACGGTAGAGGTCGTTGTCTCTCTCGAGAGACGTCACTCGACTCCTCTTTATACTAGTATCGACACAGTCAATATCACATTGACGACGGATTGATTGATTGATTGTACATTGCTTAACGTCCCGACAGCAACAAGGCTTTCTCAGGACGTGCCTGCACTGCTTGTGAAAAAAAAAAAAAAAACAACTAAACAGAACATTGAATCTATGTCGCCAGCCGGTCAAACACATTAAATAAACCTAACACATGGGGCCTAAATAAAGCTAAGACCATTTAGCAACACACATCCAATATCAAGAGCTACAGGCAGTGCAGACAGTAGGGAGAGTTTTAAAAAGGCAAATACAGGTGAATGGACCTCGGGTAGACAGAAACACATGCCCCAGAATAGAGAGAAAAACCCACCCTGTGGGGCTGACCAGGGTGACCCTGGGAACTAAAAAATACCTAACCCCACCCAAGTCCCCCAGGGCAGACCCGGGTGGGGTACATTGACGACGGAGATTCCCGAACTGAATATTACTATTCAATGACTACTCACAGATTTAGAACATTCCTAGGCGTGAAATTTACGGCGCTAGGCGACAATAGCTACACTGACGGAACACTGCATGTGGTCCTGTAGCACGAATCTGTGGCTTACTTCGCTACCGTTGCTGCTCGTAGCACCAGTGATGGTAGGACGAAGGAGAGATGAAGGCTTGATGTCCGCACCTGGTCACGTACGTGATGCCTTCAGGACAGCTTCATCGGCCCTACACCAGGGGTGTCCGCTCCGTACCGGCCCCGCTGTACACAACATTTATACACTCATAAATGTTCGCTCTCATACCCAAAAGTCTGAATGTGTCTTCGACACATTATTCTTCAGAGCGCTCTAGATCATTTCCTCTGAAAAATGTCTTCTTTATGCCACCATACTACAATCACTATTGTCATAATTCTTATGACAATTCCTATAGCCACTTTAACACAGTGCACACAATTCCTATAGCCACTTTAACACTTTACACACATTTTACGTACCTACACCCAATGGATTATGAGCCAAATATTACAATCACAGCTCACCTCCAATTCATAACATATTACTGCACATTTCATCATTAGGTATACCTAAATATATACTGAATTCTATTCCTATTTCAGTCCCACATCTTCACATATGAATGAATACAACATGACATCCTAGTTATAAACTATATCACATAATTACATGACTAAACAAGTATTGACACGAGCTGTCGCATTTCCTTCAAACATGGCCCTTCTGCACTAATAATAATTCATAAAACAATACTTTCTTTTTCATCTGAATAGCGTTACAGATTATAAATACCGGTAATAAAAGAATAAATACCTGTATTCAATATACAGCTATCGAATTCTCTAGCCAGAATTCTTCCTCAGAGCCCTAGCGAAAACGACCGCTCGGCTCGACTAGTATAGCATCTCTAACTAGCAATTATTCCCGATACCACACTGTCACTCCCACACGTGACACGTGAACATCGCTCACCTACATTACCGCACGTGAACATGGCTTATCTGTACATTACCGCTCGTGAACAATGCTTATCTCTACATTATTCGCATGTGTACATTCGGTCCAACTGCTAATGACGTCACACCATCGTCCGACCGAAACCTGCCCCAAAGGCGTTCGTTACACTCGCACAAGCGCACTTAGTAAGCTGTTTTGCCAGGTCATCAACGAGAGAATAGTCAACTACCTAGAACAAAACAAACTTTACCCCCCAGAAAAGGCAGGATTCAGAAAAACGCAAAGAACCACAGACCAAATATTTGTGCTCAAACACATAGTACATAAATACCTAAAGTCTCCAAACGGCAGACTATACTGCTGCTTTGTGTATATGCAAAAAGCTTTCGACAGCGTGTGGCATGACGCTATGCTATTAAAACTCCTAGACCTAGGCATTAGCGGGCACTGCTACAACGTAATCAGAAACATGTATAGTCAGTCAACTGTGTGCACGAAAGTACTCGGCGGGTACACACAAGACATACCTTTAAAAAAGGGGGTGCAACAAGGAAATAATCTAAGCCCTACTCTGTTCAATATTTTCATCAACGACCTCCCAAATTGCTTTAAAAATGAAGACTCCCCAACCGTTAACAATACGACAGGTACGGAAATACCGTGCTTACTGTACGCAGACGATCTAGCGGTTCTGTCTACTACAAAAGCTGGCCTGCAGAACAAATTAAATAAACTACATAAATACTGTGAAGACTGGGACCTGACGGTCAATAAAAACAAAACAAAGATAATCGTGTTCGCACGAGCAGCACCAAAAGTACCGACCGTATTTAGGTATGGAAACGATTTAATAGAAACAGTGGATACATACAAGTACCTAGGGGTAATGTCTAATAACACAGGTAGCATTACATCAGCACAAGAACACCTTGGTAGACAGGCTAGCAAAGCCGCTCATACCCTTAAACGCTCATTATACAAACATAACCTATATACTAAAACGATAATGCAACTGTTTGACTCTCTAGTGGTCCCTGTCGCAACATATGCATCAGAAGTATGGTTCCCTTTCACACTAAAGGCAAATAATATGGACAGTGACCTGAGTGACCTCCTTGATTACTGCATGAAGGGACAAATGCCTCACGAGTGCATCCAACTGAAATTTGCTAAGTCCATCTTAGGCATCCACAAAAAAGGTATGAATATTCCGGCCCTAGCTGAGATCGGACAGTTCCCTGTGAGCATCAGAGTATCGGTCCAAGTGATAGGTTTTTGGCTTCACATGCTAAACTCTGACAGCACCTCCTACCTCAAACAGGCGTATCACGAACAGCTCGAGACCACCGCCCCGTGGGTTGCTTTTACAAGACAAATTCTTTGCTCACTGGGCTTTCGCCACGTGTGGGATAACCAGTGTACATTCAGGGGAACTTCACTTAAAAGAGCCCTCCATAGAAAACTAGAAGAGCAGTACATTAGATACTGGAACAAAATTAAGCGGAACAACACATCTAGACTGAAATTCTATAACAAAGCAACTGATAAATATGGAATACAAAGCTATCTTATTTACACAAAAATACGAGAACACAAACAAGCCCTAACGAAGTTGCGCCGGAGTAAGTGCCCACATGTTAGAAGTAGAAAGAGGCAGGTATACAAACACACCCCGGGAACATAGACTATGTCGCGCGTGTGGAGTAGTAGAGGGCGAAATTCACATGCTGGACGATTGTAGTTTATATAATCAGCTCAGAACCCAGCTAGTTACAAGTACAGACTGCCATAAGCCATAAGACTGCCATTAGCCAAGCCAACTACTAGTAAGAAAGGATGCACAATGCACTCTAGCAAAGTTTGTATTTGATTGCTTCTCCGTAAGGGAGAGAAACGTAACGACAAAACAGCACTGATACTGCGTATTCCTCTCTCTTCTTTTTCACGCCCCGGACCGTCGGAGACTACAAGACCGGACGGAGCCACGGACCACACGAAATTCACCGGCGCTCACAGGAATACTTTGATACGGACGGGACTGCACGAACACAGACGCCGCGCGATGAACGAAGAACTGACTTACTGCCGACAGAAAAGTGCAAAATTCCGTGTGGACTGAACGAGCTTAAAGAATGATATAAAGTAATGTACATGATAGTTAAGTCCGATCCCTATGTGTCCTTTGGCCCCAATGAGCCGGTCGACAATAAATGTTGTTCTGTTCTGTTCTATTCCTCAGCACCCCTTCAGTCACGTGGTCGCGACACGCTGCGAGTGTCTGTGATAAAGTTAGTTATTGGGTTTAAAGCCGAGCAGACAACTAAGGCCATCTCACGGCGGGGTCTATTTTGGAGCGGTTACCGGCCAAGCTGGATGAGGCCGCCACCTGCAGGTTTCTTACCCGGCCGCTCCGGTCTTAACCCAGCAACATACTCAACAGCTTTAAATAACCAAAGATATCCACCAAAGCTTGTAATGTGTGTGTGTGTGTGTGTGTGTGTGTGTGTGGGGGGGGGGGGGGGTACCCTCCCCATACCCCCTCCTCCCTTTCCCCGCCCCCCCCCCCTTCCCGCTTCTCCTGTAAACACAAGATCGTCCGCATTACAATAATAATTAGCTGACTACTAACTCCATCAAGTCACCAACCACTTCAGTGTCCCATGGGTTGTCCGCAGCGTGCAGTTTAGCGAGGTTTCGTTTGCAACGAACGACTTCCAGCAACACGCGAGAGGCAAAGTCAGGCCGCTTGTGCTATAAGCATAGTAGTACACTATCATTATTGTGTGTCAGTAGATGTAGCAAGGACAACCAGCTTGTGCTATAAGCATTATAGTACACTATAATTATTGTGTGTCAGTGGATGTAGCAAGGACAACCAGCTTGTGCTATAGGCATTATAGTACACTATAATTATTGTGTGTCAGTAGATGTAGCAAGGACAACCAGCTTGTGCTATAAGCATTATAGTACACTATACTGATTATTGTGTGTCAGTAGATGTAGCAAGGACAACCAGCTTGTGCTATAAGCATTACAGTACACCGCCTATAATTATTGTGTGTCAGTAGATGGAGCAAGGACAATCAGCTTGTGCTATAAGCATTATAGTACACTATAATTATTGTGTGTCAGTAGATGTAGCAAGGACAGATTGGAAGAAAGGCCTGTGTGCCTAATTTCTCAGTCCTTGATAAATAAAGTTTCAGTCAGTCAGTCTGCATAGATAACACTCCTAGCATTTCTTCGAGATGTTGGGAGTGTTGTCTATGCGCTGCCCCCTGCTGTTTCGCCGTGACTTGGCGGCTCTTGCTTGTGGCTGGGAGTCGGGCGGGGTCACGTGACCTGAGTATACAGACCAGCCGTGACAGGCGAGTTAAAGGAACACTGTTCTCCCTGACAGGCGGCGCCACATCTCGTGTGCACTGCTCACGCCGCTCTAACCCCGTTATATAGACCAGCCCTGACAGGCGGCGCCACATCTCGTGTGCACTGCTCACGCCGCTCTAACCCCGTTATATAGACCAGCCCTGACAGGCGGCGCCACATCTCGTGTGCACTGCTCACGCCGCTCTAGCCCCGTTTAGCGCCACTTGACGCGGCTTGTGGCACTGCACTCTGTGTTAACTCAGCACCCAAATGTCCTCACTGTCCCAGGAACTGACGCGGCTTGTGTCACTGCACTCTTTGTTAACTCAGCACCAGAATGGCCTCACTGTCCCAGGAACTGACGCGGCTTGTGTCACTGCACTCTGTGTTAACTCAGCACCAGAATGGCCTCACTCTCCCAGGCCGGAACTGACGCGGCTTGTGTCCCTGCACTCTGTGTTAACTCAGCACCAGAATGGCCTCACTGTCCCAGGAACTGACGCGGCTTGTGTCACTGCACTCTGTGTTAACTCAGCACCCAAATGTCCTCACTGTCCCAGGAACTGACGCGGATTGTGTCACTGCACTCTGTGTAACTCAGCACCGAAATGTCCTCACTGTCCCAGGAATTGACGCGGCTTGTGACCCTGCACTCTGTGTTAACTCAGCACCAGAATGGCCTCACTGTCCCAGAAACTGACGCGGCTTGTGTCACTGCACTCTGTGTTAACTCAGCACCAGATTGGCTTCACTGTCCCAGGAACTGACGCGGCTTGTGTCCCTGCACTCTGTGTTAACTCAGCACCAGAATGGCCTCACTGTCCCAGGAACTGACGCGGCTTGTGTCCCTGTTAACTCAGCACCAGAATGGCCTCACTGTCCCAGGAACTGACGCGGCTTGTGTCACTGCACTCTGTGTTAACTCAGCACCAGCATGTCCTCACTGTCCCAGGAACTGACGCGGCTTGTGTCCCTGTTAACTCAGCACCAGAATGTCCTTACTGTCCCAGGAACTGACGCGGCTTGTGTCACTGGACTCTGTGTTAATGTGATGGGGTGAGAGAGCGATTAGAATGAGGAAGAGATGGTAATATTCCTTTGGTAGGACTTAGTGAGAATGAGACTGGTTCATGTTTACTAAACTTTTATTCCTATTAGAGAACGGGTAACAGAAAGTCGAAACAGAAACCAGAAAGCAGTACCTGTAGAATAAACAAACAGGTAATCAGTAATGGTGCCAAGAATACAATAAACAAGGCACATAACTAAACTGAGGCATATATCATCATGCAGTGAACGTACAACACTTTGATTTTAAAGACTGATAAAATCAAAGTGATGGTCGTGTAACATATAGAATGTGTAATAAAATACATGAAGGCAAATACTGAAAATGAAAAATAAGTCACAATACGAACTACAAAGTCATGCAAAGCACAAGTCAAAGAATAAAGCAGAGCACCAATACGCAAGTGCGCTACGCAGTCAGACCTGGTAAGGTGAACATGCAAATGACTAACAAACGGGTAGTCACTCCAACTGATGCCTCCCTAACAGGTCAGATCACATCAAAACCAATGCATAAGTACTAAAAGTAACATAGCAAAAGTAAAATTAAATCAGATGCTATGCCAGTGGTACAATAACTATGTGACTAAGCACTAATGAATAGTATATAGAAAATAACAAGTATCAAGGGGAAAGTAATGTGTGAACATGACACAAAAAGGAACTCACAATACAACCGACTTACCATCAAATGAATAAGGACGTACACACAACCTTATCATTCACTCGGTCTGTATTACATTCGCACCAAAGACACAAGCGCAAACATTGAACATCAACGAAGAACACAAACATCTACACACACTGCAGTCATTCATGACGAAGAGGAAAGCAGAAGAAATATCTTACAATGTTATTGCAGTGGGTCGTACTTAAAAACCTTGTGCTTTTGGCGACGGGTGTCATGTATGGTGTGTTTGTGTTATTGTGTGTGTCTATGTTTATTTGTCTGTGTTTGTTTGTCTGTGTTTTTATTTGTCTGTGTTTGTTTGTCTGTGTTTTTGTTTGTCTATGTTTGTTTGTCTGTGTTTGTTTATCTGTGCATGTGGAGGAGGTTTGACTACATTTTTTAAATATAAATCAGTGCAAAGCCAATAATCGCCAGTACTATGTCAGGTATGTTTGCTTTAAGGGACACCACAATTGAAATCTGTGAAGCATGACATTCATAAACCACTGTGAGATGATAATAGCCCTTATAGGACAGCCAAGACGGTACTCGCGGTAAACTTAAAAAGTTACTGACTACATAGCTGAGTGGTGGTAAATGTATAAAGTTATTATTTATGTAACTTCCTAGAAAAACATGATTTTGCTAGATAACAAATTTCAAAATTACCTGCAATTTTGTTTTTTGTTTTACTTTTTTAAATTACATTATAAAATGAATCAAGACGAATTACTTCTTCTAAATGATATCAACGCTGTAGAAAACAAAGACTTAGACTCTAAAAAAACAGTGGCTTCTCTCTGTAGTTGTTTCAGGCAAATTCAAAGCTTATCTCAGGAAACAATGCAGGAGAAGATATAGAATCCCTCACGGCTGAGGAGTTAATTAAACTACATTCTAAATATGAAAATCACATCGCTTCACTAATGACTTGTGATTTAAGTCGATCTCTTGTCTGTCTATACACAAAAGCAGTTAGTCACTACCTACCTGTTGATAGTGACAGTCTATCACACGACCTTGAAAGCAACCCTATTGTTTCAAGTTCAATAGGCAAATTAGCATGCGTCATGTTTTACAAGTTTGGCAATTACCTTGCACCTGTGGTAACTTTGCTTGTTACCAGGAGTCATATTGATTTTTCAAAAATAAATTTTACTGCAGATGAAAATGGACGAAACCCAGACGACTCCACAACCGAGTCCTGTCTTGACGCAGGTTCAAAAGGTGACTAAGACTAAAAGTCCAGGAAGGGTAGAGGCTGGAAAAAGATTAGCCGAATATAACAGACAAAAAAATTACAGCTTCAAGTGCAAATAGAAAAGGCTCATGTAATTGACCCGCCGTCAGGACCACCAGGACCGTCAACAACACCAATGTCACTACCATCAGGACCACCAGAACCAACACCATCAGGACCCTCTTCCCCACCACACCCACATCAAAGTGAAAGACAAACAACCCAGTCTAACCCCGAACCTCAAATAACAAAATATATAGTTGCCGGATTTGTTGTCAGATTTTGTTACACAGGTTACCAATTATACAAAAAGTACAAACCACAGACTCGAACAGTGACCAAAATAACAAGCACTCCATCAACAAAAACAAAAGTCGCCACATTACCAGTAATACCCAAAGTTGTCGACCCATTTGTTATGGAGTAATAAATTTATTATTTTAATTTTTATTGCCTAGGAAAATGAGCGACACAAAGAACATAATGAACCTTGTCTATCACTCTGCTGTAATAAGTGGACTAGCAGTAGCTTATTCTATGCTTGGGAAAGGTCTACTCAAAATGAAATCGGCAGACCTGAGTAGATTAGATTTTGAAGACAGCGCTAAGCTAATTGCAGTTATAACAGCGTCAATTGCTACAAAAGACTTTCTCATCAAGCAAGGAATTATTCCAGAAAATGTTTCTATGTAAATAAAAAAGTATGGCGACTTTAGCAGTAATAATTGGAGGCGCGATGGTCAATGCATTCGCATTCAGTGGGTCAAATTATCTCTTTTCAAAAGTGGGTAGAGAAGAATCAGCAGAAGAATTGAAAAGGCACAATGAGGCATCTGAAAAACTTGCACAAGTGCAACAAGATTACGAAAAGCAATGAATTGAGAAACTTGATTTCATCAATGAAAAACTCAGACTAGAAGGTCACGCACAACATACATTTACAAATACCGATGACGCAATCCATGAATATTTTCTCATCACGGGTAATGACATGACCATCCCAAAACTGAAACTTAGCGACTACTATCAACCAAGCAAACAACAAACAAACACACAAACAAAAACTGGAGAGATAATCTTTGTTTTAGTGGGAATGACATTTGTATTTTTTACTGGTCTTTATATTGCTAGAAAAAATGACAGACGCTAAACTATCGAAAATATATTACTCTCCAATTGGTTATTGGAAGGGAAACACTGCTATTCAGAAATTACACACGGCCGTAGGCGGTGATGTATCACTCAATGAGATAAAACAATGGTTACAAAAACAGGCAATTTGCAGATATATTTACCTGCTCCAAGAAAAATATCAAGACCTCATTTTGAAAGCACTATCCCAAATGACATGCATCAAATGGATCTCCTGTTCCTACCTCACGATACAATAAGAAAAAAGCGATACAAATACGCACTGACTGTTGTCGACATAACTTCAAGGTATAAGGACTCCGAACCCATATCTGACAAAACTGCTACCACAGTTGCGACTGCTTTAACAAAAATATATAGTTGAGGCCCTTTAAAATACCCCAGGCTTGTACAGGTTGATGACGGATCTGAATTCAAAGGTGCTGTTAATCAGTTATTTGCGAAGCACGGCGTACTGGTCAGACGCGGCATTCCAGGTGTACACAGATCACAGGCAATCGTAGAGAACTTTAACAAGCAATTATCAGAAAGACTTTTCAATTACCAGTATTCTAAGGAACTCATGCATGACACGCGTAACACGGAGTGGGTAAAGAGATTACCATTTGTGATAAAAGCAATGAATAATGAAGAACATGTAAAACCTGCTGATGCTATTAAATTGGAAACAATTACAGAACCAAAAACAACCCATGCCCCACCTCCTGAAACAAGTTTATTTACAAAACAGGTGAGATGTTTATATCAGCCCGGTGAGTCTGAAAATGACGTGAGGCGCAGAGCGACCGACCCCATCTGGTCCACGACTGTTCATAATATAAAAAATAATTCCTGGTGCTGATGCGTCAATATATTATCTGTATGAACCAGCCTCACAGAGGGCATTTGTTAGAGAAGAATTACAGATTATTCCCTCAGACACTGTTACTCACTTTTAACCAATTCGTCAATCAGTTCATCAATCAGTTCATCACAAATACCCTCAGATAACTTGAGCCTGTAATGTCCAGGCGCATAAGTCTTTTCCTTACTATGAAACACTCGTTTCGTGTCCCCAACTGCCAGTGACTTTTTGTGTGTTTGGATCATTTCAAGATTATGTGTGTTTAATCTCAGTGACTTGCTTGGATAATCAGGCATTAATGCCCCATCTAAAACTAGCTTGTAATGCTCATGACGGATGTCTTTATTTTTTATCGCTGTTTTTTTAAATTCCTTTGGCTTTCGACTGACTTCCTTTTTGGTGCAGTATAGAATACATTTTTGATCTCAGTCCAACGTACTCAACTATTGGCACACCATTCAGTTCATCCTTAAACTTTCCAGGCACTTTCTTGTTTTGTGTGCTATACAATGGGTGTTCCTTAGGGTAGTCAGACATGTCATACATATGTAACTCTGTTTTCATGTCTTCATAAAAGTCTTCAGTAGGCACATCAATGATCATAGAGTCAGTGTCAGTGTATAATAGACAACACTCAGGGTACTTCGGTTTGAAATAATCATAATAAAATTCAAGCATCAACAGTTTGACAACTCAAGAATTGCCATACCAATGAATACTGGCTTGTCCAGTTTAACAATCTTATTTTTGAGTGACACTGCATACAATGATGAATGAAACTCTTTATACCCTGTGTACTGTGGCTTACCTGTAAGTTTAATTGCACCCAATTCAGTTGTGACCAGTCTCACATCTTTGTGGTGATGAGGATTTTCCATCGTCTTGCCAAAACAGGCATTGTTCATAAGCTTAAAGAAGTCTTTGTCAAATGCAGTGTTGCCATCCCTCGCACCCAATGTTGTGTTTTTCATTATGTAATCTTTCATGAAAGCACTCTGATCAAATTGAATACCTCTGTGAACTTTCTTTAGCACTAACCCATGATTGTCTGATGTAAAACTGCAACAAGCGATAGTGGCAAACGTAATTGAATTTGTCATTCAGATTTGGCACAAGTTTAGTGTCTTCTTTTTTCCCCGTCAAACTCATTTTCTCAACAGCCAATGGATAATCATTGTGGTAATCATGTAGATGGTGTGGGCACTCCAGGTCTACTTCAAAGATCCAACCCTTTGCATCGTTTCGATCATGATTCATAATATTGTTTGTTAACTCTGTTATGTCACACTGTGACAAATCATGCAGACAAAAGTTTTTCAAGGGCACTGATTCACACATCGCCCAGCCATACAAATTGTTCGCGTCTATGTACGTAATGAATGACCTTGACCTTGAGAGGTCAAACCCAAGGACACCATGACCGTCCAGATATTTGTTGTTGGCATAATTGTTCGCTGCAATAGTAATGCCACCCCTTAACCTGTGTTCCACCATTTTACCCATCGTGCGATCAGACAACAGGTCTATAAATATCTTACTGGATTTCAAAAATGCATCCCATGTCATGCCAGGACTAGTTATGTAGGAAGCTGGGTCAAGACTGTAGTGTAACAGACCCTTTTCACGATAACTTTCATATACGTCTGCTAGCAAGCAAACGTCAGCTTTCAAGTACTGGTCATGATAGTCACCAATCGTTTCACACCCTATTTTATCCCATGCATCGAGAGCGTGTTGATAATCAGAATCAGAAATACCTTTTCCATTTAGTGTAGAATAAATTTTTTCTTTTGGTGGCAGTCTCCTTTCTTCAAACACAACCCAGTGATCAATGTACTCGTATGGATACACACCTTTCTTAATCAAGTCTGGCTCAAAATATTTACTTGTTATTGGAAACGATGTAAGTCCTTCTGCCAGACTAGCAGGACCTAAAGATAAATGTTGCATTGAGTCATAAAACACTAATTTGTTGTCTAGCCCAAAAGTCAAATATTTCTCAGTTGTCTGTGCAATACAACTATTGTTTCTGTAAGACTCATCTACAGCACGCATGATAATGTGTGAATCATATCCTTTGAGATTGTGAAAAAAGATTGGTAGTTTGTATGTCTTAGGATCTGTTTTTAATAACAAGTTACAATTGTTATGTGCAGCACCTCTGTAACGCCCAGTTATGTGATCATGGTCACGAACTTTATCACCCTGGAGGGCTTGTTCACAACCTCCTAAAGGTTGTTCACAAATCCAACATGACGTCTCTGCTGTATCAAAATTTAGTTTGTCTTCTTCTGTCATCACCAAAGGCATTTGACATGTTGTGAGATAATGTACTACCTGACTATACAGATGTCTCATTTCTGTTAAAAACAGACATGCTGCATTTTCACCTCTATAGATAACAGGTTCTGAATGCAGACCATCTGACCTAACAATAATGTATCCGAAAGAACACACCACTTGGTCACTCAACTTTATAGTCTTTGGTAAAGATTCTGGAACAGGACCCTCATATGGTACAACCAGTGATTCAAAATCAGCATACACTACAAACGGCAGCTTTTCTGATTCCATAGTTCTTGAAAAATACTTGACTACCAGGATCTGGATACTTAAGTACAGTTTGAATGTCATCAGCTGACCTACAATGTAAAACATGTTTGTGCGCTACTGCAATAGAGGAGAACATTTGTAAACATCTTTTACACACTTCCTGTTTACCATTGTGTTTTGATACATGATTATGAATTAGTAATGACATACTCCTGATAATTGTGTAGTGAAAGTTATCTTCATCACCAATTAATAACATGTCAACATGTTTATCTTCTGGCTGTCCATAGGTTGGAGCAAGTGGTGATACTCTAATGGGTTGTAACTTGTCAACAGACTCATTATCCCACACACACACATTTACAGATATAACAGGATTTAGTTTTTCAAACAAGTCTATGTCTTCTATTTTAACAGGGAAATCTATACCACTTAAGTTGAGTTGGTTTACAAATTTGGTGTAGTTAGATACGCGATCAGGTCTTGTTTTTACAAAGTGTAGTTTAGCAAGCACACACCACATGAAACAATAGTGGTCATTGTTCTGTATATTAACGACAGCCTTTTTGTTTGCAACCTCTGTTGGTAGTGGCAGCCATGATTTACCTAATATAGGATGATACCTTGACTGCTTTAGTTGTAGTTCCGCCATGGCCCAAGCATGCTACTTCCACCTCCGCCACATCAGTCAGATCAGAAAATACCTCACTACCGAAGCCGCCACCAAACTTGCTGTCTCTCTCATCCTATCTCGCATCGACTACTGCAACTCTCTCCTTTCCGGCCTCCCTCACTCCACCACTTTTACTCTCCAGCGCATCCAGAACAATGCTGCCCGCCTCGTCCTCAGAAAGAAAAAATCAGATAACATCACTCCCCTGCTCAAACTCCTTCACTGGCTTCCCATCCCCCAAAGCATCCAATACAAGATTCTGTCTCTCTGCTACAAATCTCTGAACAACTGCGCTCCTGCCTATCTCTCAAACTTACTTCAACCCTACACTCCTCCCCGCTCCCTCTGCTCCGCCTCCGACCCTCTCCGCCTCCACATCCCCCGCACCAAACTCAGCACTTTCGGCCCCCGTTTCTTCTCAGTATACGGTCCATCCACCTGGAACACTCTCCCACTCTCTCTCTCCTTCAGAAGCACTCTCTCTCTCCTCCTCCCAGTCTGCCCTCAAAACTCATCTCTTTGAACAGTTCTAGCACTATACCACCACACTCCCCACCCCAAGCAGACTGTCGTATTGTATTTTACTATTTGTGGTACCTGAGTCGTTGTCAAAAGCATGCGCATGCGTACGCGAGTTGTGAGTGCGCGCGCATTATAAATACCGTAATTATTATTATTATTAGTTCATGTACATGACCTTCGTGCCATCCAGACCCCTTCAATCTAGCTCTGTCAATTGCTTCAAGGAAGTCAGGCAACAGTCTGTCTCTAAACACGTTTTCCAATTCTCTTCTTGTCTTAACTGTGTGTTGTCTTGTTGATATATACGATACAATCACTTCACCATCCACTCTAGTAAATTCTATTTTAGCAACAACTTGAGTCTTTACACTGCCTGTAAGAAGATTATCTTGTAGTACAGAAAAAGAGTTTTCTATCGATTCATAGACATTGTTACTATTAGATATAGGCAAGTCTGTTGTGTGAAACACGTTTCTTAAGCCTGATGAGCCTGATGGGCTTTGAGCATTGTCCGTCATTTTTATTTGTCCGACAAAATAATAAATGAAAAACAAAAATACCACTGTGGCACCCTATGTAATACTGTATTAGCTGTAACCCCCTATGATAAACAAGTCAACCACTTCCCTGGTGTGTGTCTTGAAGTCTTGTCCTGCAGGTGTAATATCACTTTATTGAATGTAACACTTTCAATATAACAATGCAGTTTTCTTAGTTGATCAAATATGTCTTTGCACAGTGCCTCAAACCAGCGCAAGTGGCTACAGTGCGAGCAGCTACAGTCATCATCATCATAAACTTTAAAAGCATTTGTCTTAAGATCAACAGTCTTGTAATCATAACGTGGTGATCCATCAGAATATTCAAAAGTAACATTATATGTCATGTATATCTTCATTGGTGGTGTTGAGAGTTTAAAGCTGGGTTCAAACACACATGTTTTTAAGTCATAAAAATACTTAACATCTTTGAAGCAGTCTGTAACATCAACTGCTTGCATTTGTCCGTCTGTCATTTTTTATGGACAAACAAAAGAATAAATTAATTTACTAACCCATACCCTGTGGGCTGATCTGTCTTTAAAATAAGTTTTAGATGCTTAGTTGATTTCAGTTCATTTTTTACAATGTTGCGTTCATGCTTATTTGGTATTACATCGTTCTCTCTGAGACAGTCTTCAAAGCTGTCACGATCCTTACAGTAAAACAAACAGATAAACTTTAACTGTTCTCGAAAATCTTTTAGTACAGCATTATATTTTTGAGTGAGAATCCATACATTTACATTTGCATGTCTGCCACTAAAAGCAAGTTCTGCTAAAGTGTTTCTCTTCTTGATAATATCTTTCTCTGCAGAGCAGTCATCAACAATAAACAAAGTTGGCTGTCCTTCAAATTGCTTGTAAAAATATTGTAGGTAGTCGTTCAGTTTTTCTCAGGGTCAACTAAGTAGATGTTGCTGTCAATCCAAATAAATAAACGGTTGTGATAAGCTTTGTTGTGTTTGATAGTAGGACAAAATATCACAATGTTTTCGAAATGATGGATGTATCTTGTTTGTAAGAGATTAAGTACAAATTCAGTTTTACTGCACCCGGTGGCCCCACAAAATAAGCCACAGTGTGGGTCGAGTGTCATTAAGTTCATTTTAATACAGAATATAATTTAATACAAGTGTCCACTTAGTCGGCACTCTTGTATGTTCAGTTGTGCGTCATAAATCAGGTAAAAATATATATTTATTGCTTTGGCTCTTTTTAAGCCTTTTATGTATCTGAATTGTAATTCCATCACTGCCGTTTTCAACAGTTCGACCTGACCCATGTAGGTAGTCGTCATCTGTACTAAGCAGGTCTAGCCAAAGTGCATATTTATTTGTCAGGTATTGTCCAATCCTAATGTCATACAAATGTAAATCTTTACATGCTATGTTTGCCGGTTTATCTCTAATCCTTCCACCAGCAAAATATTTTGTGATCTCGTGGTAGTGCTGATAAGGTAACAAACCAGAAGCGTACACTTGATTTGGACGACCTTCAATTGTACAAGATAAATGTGTAATCTTTGGATTGTAAAATTTTTCTGAATCCCATTTGTATGGACTCGCAGTTTCAACAAACAACATAAAAATGCCTTTCAGTGACCTGGCAGGTGTGTTCAAGTTTATGTTCCACATCGGGTCGCTCTTGTTTTTATGCATTAAACTATGTCTAATCACCCTGTCATAATAAATTGGAAGTCTTGACTGGTACTGATTTTGAATGAGTCTGGCTAATTCAGTGTGTGTGACAATTTCATATTCCAAGGAGATGTTAGAGATCTTGTATGTTGCATTGAGATCAGATGATTTCATAACTTTGGAGTAGTCATTGAAAGTTAGTTCAAAACTCAGATGGTCATTCAGTGCTCCTTGGTTATAAGGTAAATGCGCTGTTAGGATTTTAAACTCAAGTGGAGTGTAAAAAAAAAGTTCCATATGTTTCTGCCATTATAACATCCTTGGTGGTAGTAGTTACTTTGTCTCCAGCATTGATTCGAAGTTTACCAACGTTATCTGGCTGTATGCCTTGATAAATACGGTCTTCTCGTTCTTTTCTTGTGAGCCAAAGATCTTTGTAACAGTAAAACACATCCGCATCATCAAGACTAAACACTTCCTGACCTTCAAGTTTTACTGTAATAGTTCTAAAAATTGCTCTGCCAAGATTGTTAACTAGTGTGCTGTTCATGTCTGCCTCTGATGAAAGTTCAATTTTAAATGCTAGGCGTGCAGTGCCGGGAACAATAACTTCACTGGGACCTAGGTTTGGAAACTTGACAGTTAAGGTTTGGTTCTGCTCTATAGTACTTGGACTGTTTGTGATAACAATTGATTGTCTAATGCCCTTAACACCAAGGGGCTCACGTAGTTTTTTATATGGGTCTAACTTTGATCCGTAAGACTGTGTCATTTTATTATGCAAAAATCAAAAATATTAAATTAATAAAAACAATGGCAGCGGGAGGATTTAATCATGGAGATTTTGAAATGGATGGCATGAATGTCTCAGATACTAGTATCACAGGTATGACTGGAATGGTAACTAATAGTATGTATCACGAACTGTTAAAAGACAAAGTAAACTCATTTTATGACAGTGTTGGTGTCCGCCCAGATGTAATAGATCCTAATCAGTTTGAATATGATAAAGGACACTTATTTGTAAATACAGACAGAGGGAAAATAAATCTAACTCATAAAAACAACACTGTTAGGGCTTTAAGTACAATCAAAACTGATGTAGGTGGTGAGGCAGCACTGCAGCATTACCTTGGTGTTGGTACTAGTAAAATGTTAACCTTGATTGTGCCTAGACTGGTTAGTGCCCTCCATGACGTGCAAATAAGGTTACCGACGGGACAAGAAATTGAAATGACAGCAGTAACAAGACTACCAGAAATAGCAAACAATGTAGAACAAGAAACCTCGTTTACTGGTGAAGTAATGAAAACAATAGAAGACTCTCCTTTACCCATGCGAGATTTAAAGGGCTTAAATAAATCATTACAGTCAATCAGAGGTGAAATGGTGAATAATGTAGCCAAACTGGGTGAGCTTGATAAACACATAGAACGTGAAAAAGAAAAAACTAGCTACCGCAGACGAGGAGAATCTTGACACAGAAATGAAAGAAAAAATACAACACAGACTAAATGATTTTCAGATAGAAAGATCAGGGTGTTTAGAAGTGATTAGTATTGGAAGAGAAAAACTGAAAACACAGGTCAACAGGATTAGAGAAACTATTCAAAAAATACTTCACGAAGACACAACTTTGGCTGAGAGACTTAAAACACTTTTCAGAGAGCAGGCTATCACAATAATTGCTAGTTTAATTACTGCTCTTGGATTTATTATCAGTACTGTTGTAATGGCTGTCTCTGGCGGTGGTGGTGGCGGTGGGGGTCCAGCACCGCCTGGTCCACCAGGCCCACCAGCCCCCACTGTCCCAAAAGATTTACAGTCATGGGTAAAGAAACAGTTGTCACATATATCAGACTTGCTTAAGAAATTGGCTGTGAAAGCAATGGACACATTGCCTGGTATAATAGGCACAGTTGTCAGTTGGCTTATCAGTACAGCAGCGAAAGTAGTGGGGTTTATGGCAGAACATGTGTGGGTCTTTTTGGTTACAGTAAGTGGTTTAATCACAGGATATTTAATGAAACAGGTAAAGAAGAAATAACCATAATCCAGTAAGACCTATTACCAATGCAGTTCTCTCTGACTGATGTGTGTTTGGTGATGGTGTTCGATCCGGGGCTGTTACTGGCCGTACGGGTGCTGGTGCCAAAGCCGGGGATGTTACTGACTGTAATGTATTGACTTGATCGGGGCTGGTGTTATTAATAGTTTTAATGCCTGTACATGTGTGGTTGTTGCCCCCAAGTTTACTGTTTGATTGAGACCGAGTTTTTGATCCCGCCCTGCAACAATTATTTCGTTATTATAATTTGTTATTGTACCCATTTGGAGTTGAAGGTCAGATGGCAACATGTATAACCCGATGCCAACTACAAAGTCAACTTTTGATCTCGTGTATCTGAGTACGTCTTGATAGCGTTGTATGCTTCATGGAAGATCTACTGTTGAATTAATTGAGTCTTCTAAGTTTGCGAGAAACTGTTTTTGTGCTTCAAATTTGCCACTCCCGTTTAAAATATTTGATTTTGTTAATGATTGTGCTCCTAGTAAACACCACACATATGTTCTGATTGACTCATTTACGCGCTCGACTCCTGCTTGAGTAAACCCGTCACTCCTGTCTAAAATAAATGTGGTCCAGGCATTAGACTGTTTCTGTTCAATGGAACCTAACCACACTTCAGATTTTGATGAGAATGTAGTGTAACCAGGGTAGTAATTTTGTGGGTATTGTCTGTGACTCATAGAATAATACAATGTACCCATGCCGTTGTGATCATCAAGTTTTTGTGTGAAGTCATACCTGGTACTAATGTTAAATTCATTACAAATCCGTTCAAATGCTTTCATATCCATGTGTTTGTTAAAATGGTTGAAACTGGATTCAGTTGGTAGTGGTGTATGCAGTTCTGACAGTATTCTTCTAAGATGGTAGTACGTGTGGAAACGATACACAGACCTGATCAGTTTGTTTGAGTGATTCAAGTGGTCTGTAAAAGAAACACTGCAGCCTGTGGTTGAACATAGTATAGCAAAGTTGAGCTGGTTTTGAAACATCTGTAGTGGACTTGAGGAACACTTTCTTGCAGTTGAGTCATCTGTTATTGGTGGTTTTAGGTAATGATCAAAGGGGTTGGGTACTTTCACTTGGAATAAACCTTGTTCAGACACAGCTATATCGAGCTGATTTAGCTGAATTATTTTCTGTTCATAAGTAGGTGCGACATTGCACTTAGCATCCACGTTAAATTGAAATGCGTTTGTAGTAACGCTTGATGGTGATTTAAATTCCATCCTTCTTTTTATGAGATAATAAAAATGTTTATTACCTTAACAAATCTTGACACAAGCAAACCAGTGTGGTTAACTAATGGGATTGATAATCGTGATGGTAGCAAGTCTGTAGCTATCCATGAAATGTTCTACACTGTAAAGTGGTTTAATGTAACAGACCACGGTGAATATTCTGTACATGGAACTATAGGTTGTACAAGTTGGGGCACTAATCACTTACAGCCTGGGTATTACGACTTTTATACTATAGCTGAGATATGTATAAAATTAAAGCAACTTTAAATCCGGCTAACTTACTTGTTACATTGGAATTTCCAAAAGATAGTCAACTTATATTAACAGACAAACTTTTAATACTACTAGGTTTTTAACCGAATCTGATATTGGTATTTTAGCTGTTAGTGGTGATGAAGATTGGATATATGAAAGAGGATTAAAAATGAAGCCCCAAAAAAGAAAAAAATAATTGGAAGATATCCTGTTCATTTGGCAGTACACACAGTACTAAATGTTCATTTGAAAGAACTAAACAGGAGTGAGAATGTACACAATGGTAAGCCTTCAACTTTGTTGAAATGCTTGCCAACTGGAACTGCACCCTATTGTGAAAGTGTGGCTGTTAGATTTCCTAATTTGCAGTTTAAGAAATTAGGTTCTAGTTTAAGAAATTAGGTTCTAGTTTCTTTGAGTCACTGTGTTTATCTGTAACTAATCAGGATGACAAACCAGTTGTGATGCATGATTTTAGTGTTGTGTTGGAAGTTAAATAATTTATTTTTGTTAAATAAAATGAGTTTTGGTCCAAAGCCGAGAATCATACCAGTTGCGTGTCCGGTAACAGAGTTGAAAGATTTGGCTGATGTACAAGGTTTTGAGAAGGAAGGAGAAGTCGGAGAGGTATATGGTTTTGAACTTGATTCTTATGGCATGTACAAGCGAAAAGTAATCGATGACATGAAAGACGGTGAAAGACAGATTCCTAAACTTGGTCAGCTTCGTGATGTCACTGTTCCTATTCCTATGAATAATGCACTCTACAACTTAAAACATGTGAGTAATAAGTGGGTAGTTTCGCTTGTACCTACACCTGTAATTGCACCAACAATTGACTGGGACATAAAGTTTGAATTTATTAGTCCTTATGTATATACTGATGATGAAGGAGCCTTAGCGTACTTAAACATACCAACCCAAACAAAGCGGCTGGGCCAGATGGTGTTAGATCAAAAGTGTTAAAATTATGCGCTGAACAACTGTACCGAATTCTTTGCTATATTTTTAACATGTCACTTACCCAGTGTGTCGTTCCCTGTTCATGGAAGACCTCTTGTATTGTCCCCGTGCCAAAAAAGCAAAATGTATCTGTGATGAATGATTTAAGACCAGTTGCTCTTACCTCGTGTGTCATGAAGGTTTTTGAGAGGGCTGTTCTTTCACATTTTAAAATACAGGTTGCAGATTTTATGGACCCCTTTCAGTTTGCTTACAGAAGGCAAAGAGGTGTTGATGATGCCATTTTGCATGTTGTAAACAATATCTACTCTCATTTAGAGAACCCAGCAGCCTCCATTCGACTGATGTTCTATGATTTTTCGTCTGCTTTTAACACCATTCAGCCACACATACTCGCCTCCAAACTAGTTCACATAAACATAAATGCCTCTACCATTCTTTGGGTTTTGGACTATCTCACTAACCGGCCACAGTACGTCAGAATTAGTTCGGATCTAATCTCAGATGTACTTTTTACAAACACCGGTGCACCACAGGGGACTGTCCTGTCGCCTTTTTTGTTTTCTTTGTACACAGCAGACTGTAGAGCTACTCATGACGACTGTGTCATGGACAAATACGCTGATGACACGGCACTGACAGGTCTGATTACAGATGAGGACAACAGACACTATCGACAAGAGATTGATGACTTTGTAGAGTGGTGCGATAGAAACTACCTTGAATTACATGTTGGCAAAACAAAAGAGATGGTCACAGATTTCAGGAATAACAAACAGCATCCCGATCCTGTTGTTATCAAGGGAACAGAAGTTGAGCGTGTAGAATCCTACAAGTATTTAGGTGTTCTTTTTGACAACGCGCTCAACTGGAAACAAAACACAGATGCTATTGTGAAAAAAACGCATACCCATCTTTACTGTTTGAGAAAGCTCAGATCATTTCATGTAAGCACTCAGCTTTTACAGATGTTTTACTGCTCCAGTATTGTTAGCATTTTAACTTTTGGACTGACGTGCTGGGGGAGAAATTTATGTAACAGAGACCAAGATCGTCTTAACAAAGTAATCCGGAAAGGGGGTGGGGTGATTGGTAGGGCACAGGATAATTTGGACACACTGTACAACAGACGGATTACTAACAAATTGGCTGACATTCTTGATGACAAAACACATCCACTTAGATATGAATTTGACAGCAGACATATCGAACGAAGTGGCAGACTCCGAGTACCCAAAAGTCGTACATCAAGTTATGCCAACTCTTTTGTCCCTCAGGCTGTTACCCTTTTCAACAGTAATATCAGTAGATAGTGTCGGTCAACATTCTTCCGTCCTTAGTACTAGCTCTCTCAATATTATTACTATTATTATTATTATTGTTATTCAAAGGTAACAATATGCCTGTTACAGTTCATTTCTTTAATTGAGTGTTATGGGTTATTTGATTTTTTTTTTTTTAAATGAGTGATTGATGATGCCATGTGTTGTATGGGTAGACAGTGAATTTCCCCATGAGGGATTAATAAAGTATTATTGTATTGTATTGTATTAGTGTTTAGGAAAGTTGTTAACTCTGGGCCACTGATTGTAAGTTTTGTTCCAAGTTTTACACAAGACAACAACAGCAGAGATAAACTGAAGGTACAAGATTATGAGAGACGGAGGTATCTTCTTACAAATAGGAAGGGTAGATCAGATATGAAAGTTGTGTTTGTGCCAGCAAACTTTACCATTGCAAGAGAAGCGACAATAGTATTTGAAATTATTATGAGATCTGTAACTTCTGCAAAAGAAACAGATATTGCACAGGGAATAAAACTTACGTGGGATGACTCAGTGACAGAGTAATCAAAGGTCTTTATTGTTATTACAAAAAGTGTTGATGTTATTAATGTTTCGAGCAGTATTCCAGCTGTCAAGATATTGGTCGATAAACTAACTTTTATTTTCCTAAATTACATAAAACTGGAACACATAGATCTTGTTTCATTTTATTATGCCAGCAAATTGTATACTTTTGACGAGTTGCAAAATGTAATCGCTGATTTAAAAAAAAAAATTGTCAATAAAAAATGGTAAACTTGTATCCACAACTACAACCGTATGCGCCTGTGATGCCTGATCCACATGTGTCAATTGCACACAATAAAACATTACAGGCAGACGCATTCCGATTAAATAATATTACAGTATGAGAAGCAATTAAATATTTGGAAAGTGAAGAGGCGAGATACTCTAGATGTAAAAGACGATATAAGACAGTTTTCAGTTTTCAATTCTGTTCAAAACACATCTATGGCTGTTGGTGCAGTTTCAGCTGGATTATCTGTAGGGGGTATTGTTCTGTTTGCTACAGGATATGGAAGTTAATTGGAATTGCAATCGAGGGTGTTAGCATTGCTACATGCCTGGCATGCTTTGGTTTGGAAGCTTTAAACAAAAGATGTCATACAAATTTACAGAAACATGAAGCATTGAGTACGCTGGCTGGTGCAAAACTTAGATGTTTAAAACTGATTATTAGTAAGGCATTGGTAGATAATTTTATTGACGACGATGAATTTAAGAGAGTGCAGGATGATTTGAACAATTACAAAAAGCAGAAGTCAGAAATACAAAATAAAATGCGTAGTCAATCACCCATGAATGTTGAAGAACTGAAGGCCAGTTTTTCAGCAGAAGGAAAAAAGATCTGTGTTCAGGAAACTGCAGAAAAACTTCAATCTTTTAAACAAATAAAAATCAGATTTGGTAATCAATCAATATTTTTGTCATATGCTTCGCAGAGAGATGACACGTCATTTACATCACTTGTGCCTGATTATTTAGCCCCTTCCGCTCGACCACCAGAGTACTACTGAGAAAAAAAAGTTTTTTTTATCGTCCTTGTATCTTGTCAAATCTGTCTCAGCATCTTGGGACTGGAGTCAAGTTCTTGTAAGAACTTTATAAGAGCTTACAGTAAGTAATTAATAAGTTCTTATGGTAAGTAATTAATAAGTTCTTATGACAACTAACTTTAAGGTTACCTCTGCAGGTTCTTAAAAGTTAGTTGCAACTTGTTAGTAACGTATAAAGATCTACTTGAGAAAATCTTGTTCCTCAGAAATCAACTTTGACAGGGGGTGTGTAAAATGCTTTTATTCTATTTAACCGAGTGCACTATATAGAATTTGGTTTGATTTGAGAGAAACGGCTATGTGGACGTTAATGACCTTAATTAGTTAATTAATTAGGGTCAACTTAAGACAATGAAGAAACTTCAGGATTCTCTATTCTTCTTTCTCTGGACCTTTGTGTCGACATAAGCCAGGACCTTTGTGTCGGCATAAGCCAGGACCTTTGTGTCGACATAAGCCAGGACCTTTGTGTCGGCATAAGCCAGAACCTTTGTGTCGGCATAACCAGGACCTTTGTGTCGGCATAAGCCAGGACCTTTGTGTCGTCATAAGGCAGGATCTTTGTGTCGGGTAAGCCAGGACCTTTGTGTCGGCATAAGCTAGGACCTTTGTGTCGGCATAAGCCAGGACCTTTGTGTCGGCATAAGCCAGGACCTTTGTGTCGGCATAAGTCAGGACCTTTGTGTCGGCATAAGCCAGGACCTTTGTGTCGGCATAAGCCAGGACATTTGTGTCAACATAAGCATGGACCTTTGTGTCGACATAAGCCTGGACCTTTTTGTCGGCATAAGCCAGGACCTTTGTGTCGGCATAAGCCAGGACCTTTGTGTCGGCTTAAGCCAGGACCTTTGTGTCGGCATAAGCCAGGACCTTTGTGTCGGCATAAGCCAGGACCTTTGTGTCGGCATAAGCCAGGATCTTTGTGTCGGCATAAGCCAGGACCTTTGTGTCGGCATAAGCCAGGACCTTTGTGTCGGCATAAGCCAGGACCTTCGTGTCGGCCTTAGCCAGGACCTTTGTGTCCGCATGAGCCAGGACCTTTGTGTCAACATATGCCAGGACCTTTGTGTCGGCATAAGCCGTGCATCCGGATGCGGCTGGCCGCAAATGAGTCAATATTAAAAGATCCAACAGAAGTTTTCCATGTTATTGTAATTGGATATTCAGTGATTAAAAATTGCATGTTTTATGAAAATTAATTTTCCCCCTTCTATTAGTATCCACATATTTTTAAAAATCTATTTATTGTTTTTGTTATAGCTTCTTTATATTTTGCACATAGCTAAATTCGAGGAGGGCATTAAATTCGCTCATTAGCCAGCTTCGTACTTCTCCAACCTTTGGAGTACAATTTAAGGCGAGCTAGGACACCTCCAATGTGAACAATCTGTCACGTTGGCTGTTTGGGGTTTTCCGGATTTTCTGCAAGTTCTGAGTGTCCTCTATGCGAAAACATACCCCTTTTTCCTCAGAGCTTTTATCGAACACCCATAAATATTCAAAATAACAAAAGTACCCGGAGTTTGTTTACATTTTTCCCCCTTAAAATATGTGCATTTTCCCTACTTTCGAACCTGGTCAATGCGGACATACTTCTTACCGCATTGAAACAATTTATGTCGTTTGAAAGACACTTCTCTCCCTTGCAGTAATTTGTCCTTCACCCTAGCCTAAACGAACAATCAACGGCAAGAAAAGCCTGAGGCAAACCCTTGAATTTGTCGATACTAAAATTTGGTCTAATGACGATAAACCCGCGGAGGAATTTAGTCAACATGACAGACAGAGTGAGACTGAAGAACGTGAATAATCGTAATATACAGGAAACGTCACTGTCCGTGTCCAGAATAGGCACAAACATCATCTGCAGCTGCCAGTCGTTTCCACAGGACCTGCGGACTTTCGCAGGTAGGTGCTCTAACGATTTGGCAAAGCATAATGTGCAAAAATGAAAGAAACAAAGGGTGAGATCGAAGATTTGTATGATTTGTTTCTGAACTGTTTGACCTTGGAGCAGACGTGTGCATTCATAGAAATCAGAAATTCTGCATGCAGCGCTCAATAGAGCACGATTTAGATTTAGGAATCTCTCGTCTTTCGTCTTTTGTAACATCTGAATATTTTGGTCTGATCAGAAACCATCTGTACATTCATTGTGAGACGCTCTGATCACTACTGACGAAACGTATGCAAACGTGAAATGAATTTGCCAGCTCAAGGAAACACAGATGTGCTTGATAACGATAATGAACATTGTGCACAAGTCCGTTCGTTGCGAGAAAGTGTTAGGATTTCGGCAGTACCACGTCCCGCATAAATGTCACTTAAACTCGTGTTTGCAGGAATGATAGTCCAACATCATAAGCACAAGCAAACACTTAATTATATGATTTTCCATCGTAAAATGATCAATGTACATCATACACGTATTTGTTTCCCTTGGTCAAAGAGGCGACAAAGTGCACTGTGAAAGTTCTGAACTAAGGCAAGATGCAGCTGTCATTGTGATGGTATAGGCGTGATTCTGCAGTTAACCAGTAGGGTCCAAATTATAAAATGCAGCCTCATTAGTATGGTATGTGTTTTACATCTTACGCAGCAATCACCATGAGCATGCAAAATGGGTGTGTATGAGGTGTGATGTCAGTGAACCGGCGGCCTTTTTTAAAGCTGTATGCGTGAACTAACCGATTTATAATTATCTTGTCAGATATACAAGCTGTTCAAATACTTTATTTACTTGTGGTAAATCATGATGTTTTCATTACCAATTCAATCTCCTATTTCAAGTAACGTAACAACTGGCTATGGCCTGTGCATGCAATGAACACAGTGCAGGGGCATGTAACAAACTAGATTGCAGCTTCTGATACTTTAGGAACAGCACTACTCTGCATGGATGTACAAGCATAATATGTATATATGCTGAAACACAAGAAAGCTATAAATGTAAAGTTGTGTGATACAAGTGTTCATGTCACAGGGTACCCTTCCGACTTTAAGGAATGTTGAACAATGATAGAAATGGAGTTTTTTTCCCTGTGGTGAGAAAGCCCAACGTCATCTGCTGCCACAGTAAACACACACAGATACTCTTACAACGACAAAACAACCCGGACAGATTGGTTTTCACCAGTGAGTCACACTTTGACAAGTGCAACTACATCCAAGTTAGGAACCTATGGTTGTCAGTATGGACCCTGACAAATATTGCCAATTACTGTACCAACCTTCTGCTTACATCTACCATACATTTTGTCTGAAAACCAGTTGTCTGCGTGAGGCGTATAGAGTGGAAAACAAACAGGCACTGGGGTGCTTCAAACGTGCATCATTGTGTCTACACGAGGTAACGTTGATTCACAATACCTAATCCACCTGGGTTTGCTTGGTGATCCTAGCAAGTTAGAATGTTGTTAAAATGGTTTACTGTCACCAAGCAGTTGTGACATTAGTGCTTATTAACAAACTGGACGCAACAAGTGTGCAGGCTGAGTACAGCAAGTAATACTCACTAAGCATGCAAAACTAAAGCATCGGGGTGTAGGTCATAATACACACAGGGTTTCTGAAAAGTTTGCATGTCTGCACTGCATAAAGGTTTTATCGTGTGAAAAGCAGCATAAGCCAACGATTTCAGGCGACATGTTAGAACTGTGTATGATGGGGGAAAAACGGTACATTGCTGAAACTTGTTTTTGCGCTTTTGAGGAAACATATATCTGAAAGTGTACTTGTTAGATGATAGCAAAATTTTACACGCACGATCACAAATGGGCTTATTATGGAATGTCAGTGCCGATTGTTGAACTTCATCTTAGTTTGAGTGCTATGAATAGCTTTCCTTGGCTAACATACTCAAAAAATAACACACACACGCACAAAAACAACATCAGAACATTCATATAAAAATATTGTTTTTTTCAAAACCAGGTAAGATATTCAAAATTGCCACTGACATTCTGTAATGATTATATCAGTTGATATTTTGACCGAATTTGGCTTTTCAGAAGCACCTACGGTAGCCAAACTTCGTTTCCTTAGCAACCAGGTGTAACTGTCACTTATGGTCCGTTGCCATGGCAACGGTGAGCATACCTGACTAAATGAGCATGTCGGAGCGTTCGAGACAGACAAATGCTGATTCTAATGATATACAATAAAACATATGTCTATAAACAAAACAAAATTGCGCTGAAGTGTCCTAGCTTGCCTTAATTTATTTTGTAAAACAACGTGAAAAGTCAATCAAAGTGCAGTGACGTAAAAGATTGGAAACGTCATGCAAATACAGTGACGCTTAAAGATCTCTCTCTCTCTCTCTCTCTCTCTCTCTCTCTCTCTCTTAAATAATATTAATAATAATAATACATAGTATTTGTATGACGCATTTCTCATATTTATAATTTATAACAATGCGCAGGACATGAACCCAACAAGCACGCTCACGTAAATCGCATTTCCTCACACTGTACATAAACACAGAACATTCACGTGCAAGCTCAAGCCAGCTACTGAAATTGTTTTGGAAATTTAAAGCGTTTTTAATATTTTTTGAAATTTGATTAAGGGGACTGAAATTAACACCAAAATCGTGGGGGACTAAAGAGCCGGAGAAAGAACCCCCGACGGTCCGCCCGAATTAATGGTGACACTTACTAGAAGGGAAAAGTCCGACGCCGGAACCGGGTATCGAACCTCGCACCTCTTGCATTGGTGGCAGGCGCTTTTACCGCTGCGCCACCACCGCCTCTTTCGCTCTCTCTTCACCTCCTTAAAACACGATTGATTGTTTTACGTCATTGAGTTTGCGAGTTTTGACGTCATCTTGACCAGAATTAGATAAGTTACGCAGTTCCTGTGTCAGTTTGGAGAATGATATTTTTATCGCCGGTGTTACGAAGAATTTGGAAAAAAAAACTACTTTTGTACTTGTTCAAGAAAAGAGGTGATCTGCGCTGGCTTAGCAGAGGTAAGTGAATCTCTGTTTGTTCAAGCTTTTTGAGTGTAGAAGAAAGGGAATAAAAAGTGGCTGTGCTGATGAACTGTACGACGAGTTTTCTTGGCTTGACTTCGCGAACGAAGATTCTATAGGGCTTGCCCACGTCGTCTGCAGGCATTTTCGTGGCTGCGGAGGCCAATCCGGGACAGGCAGGTTCGACCGCAGTGGCTGCAGGGGAAGGTCTGGTCAGGGTTCTGAGTTACAACAACTCTGTTTTTTTCTTCTAAGCCGCTTGTCCTTAAGGTTAGCTCTGCGAGAGTCCTCAAAGGAGACGGCTGCCTTGTGAATGGTGGAGCGCCAGGTGTCACGGTCCGCAGCAAGCGAAGACCACTGGTGGTGGTCGATTTGGCAGGCACTAAGCGACTTTTGAGACCGTCTTTGTATCTCTTCTTTGGTGCCCCTCTGTCTCGGTGTCCAGTGGCGAGCTCGCCGAACAGAGTGATCTTGGGTAGGCGATGATCCTCCATCCTGGAGACGTGCCCCGCCCAGCGAAGCTGTGTCCGCAGCAGCAAAGCCTCGATGCTCACAGTTTCCGCCTGTTCAAGGACCTCGACGTTGGTGACATAGTCACTCCAGTGAATGCTGAGGATGGTACGCAGGCAGCGCTGGTGAAAGCGTTCGAGGAGTCGTAGTTGGCTGCGGTAGAGGGCCCAGGACTCGGAACCGTACAGCAGGGTGGTGAGGACGACAGCTCTGTACACGCTGATCTTGGTGACCTAAAGCCTGCGCGGTGGAGCTTTTTGGTGGAGTGCAGTGTGCGCAGTACTGGCCCCACCCTTTAAACCCTTGGTTCGTTTGCCATGGCCTAGCAAGCTGGGACGGTGGCATCGAGGTCCTCTGGTCGTAGGTTTTATATCAGACTGTCCTTGTCTTAGTCTCTGGCTCAAAAGCCTTCCCCGGAGACACGGGGGCTTTGATGTCAGGGGTTTCTTCCCTTAGCCTTTCCGCAGCCAAGCGGCCAGGCCTGCAAGGCAGCAGGGGACTCGTGGGGGCCGGGGTCGTCTATGTCCCGTGCAGATGTGAACATCTGCCCACTGCCCAGACGGTGACACCATAGGAGAAAACTCCAACGCCGGAACCCGGTATCGAACCTCGCACCTTTGGCATTGGAGGCAGACGCCTTAACCACTGCGCCACTTCCCCGTCCGGTACGACGAGTAGGTTTCTATTATTCACACTACATGCATGTGCTGACGAACTGCAAGACAAACAGATTATATCATTCACAATACAGGTCTGTGCTGACGAACTGGGAGAGAACAGTTTCTATTATTCGCAATACAGGTCTGTGCTGACGAACTGGGAGAGAACAGTTTCTATTATTCACAATACAGGTCTGTGCTGACGAACTGGGAAACAAACATTTTCTATCATTCACAATACATGCATGTGCTCTCGAACTGCAGGACATACAGTTTCTATCATTCACAATACAGGTCTGTGCTGACGAACTGCAAGACAAACAGATTATGTCATTCACAATACAGGTCTGTGCTGATAAACTGGGAGAGAACAGCTAGTTTCTATTATTAACAATACAGGTCTGTCCTGACGAACTGGGAGAGAACAGTTTCTACCATTCACAATACAGGTCTGTCCTGACGAACTGGGAGAGAACAGTTTCTATTATTCACAATACAGGTCTGTGCTGACGAACTGGGAGAGAACAGTTTCTATTATTCACAATACAGGTCTGTGCTGACGAACTGGGAAACAAACAATTTCTATCATTCACAATACATGCATGTGCTGACGAACTGCAGGACATACAGTTTCTATCATTCACAATACAGGTCTGTGCTGACGAACTGCAAGACAAACAGATTATGTCATTCACAATACAGGTCTGTGCTGACGAACTGGGAAACAAACAATTTCTATCATTCATAATACATGCATGTGCTGACGAACTGCAGGACATACAGTTTCTATCATTCACAATACAGGTCTGTGCTGACGAACTGCAAGACAAACAGATTATGTCATTCACAATACAGGTCTGTGCTGACAAACTGGGAGAGAACAGCTAGTTTCTATTATTAACAATACAGGTCTGTCCTGACGAACTGGAAGAGAACAGTTTCTATCATTCACAATACAGGTCTGTCCTGACGAACTGGGAGAGAACAGTTTCTATCATTCACAATACAGGTCTGAGCTGACAAACTGGGAGAGAACAGTTTCTGTCATTCACAATACAGGTCTGTCCTGACGAACTGGGAGAGAACAGTTTCTATCATTCACAATACAGGTCTGTGCTGACGAACTGGGAGAGAACAGCTAGTTTCTATTATTAACAATACAGGTCTGTCCTGACGAACTGGGAGAGAACAGTTTCTATCATGCACAATACAGGTCTGTGCTGGCGAAGTGGGTGAGAACAGCTAGTTTATATTATTAACAATACATGTCTGTCCTGACAAACTGGGAGAGAACAGTTTCTATCATTAACAATACAGGTCTGTCCCGACGAACTGGGAGAGAACAGTTTCTATTATTCACAATACAGGTCGGTGCTGATGAACTGGGAGAAAACAGTTTCTATTATTCACAATACAGGTCGGTGCTGACAAACTGGGAGAGAACAGTTTCTATCATTCACAATACAGGTCTGTGCTGACAAACTGGGAGAGAACAGTTTCTATCATTCACAATACAGGTCTGTGCTGACGAACTGGGAGCTCTAGAACAGTTTCTATTATTCACAATACAGGTCTGTGCTGATGAACTGGGAGAGAACAGTTTCTATTATTCACAATACCGGTCGGTGCTGACAAACTGGGAGAGAACAGTTTCTATCATTCACAATACAGGTCTGTGCTGACAAACTGGGAGAGAACAGTTTCTATCATTCACAATACAGGTCTGTGCTGACGAACTGGGAGCTCTAGAACAGTTTCTATTATTCACAATACAGGTCTGTGCTGACAAACTGGGAGAGAACAGTTTCTATCATTCACAATACAGGTCTGTGCTGAAAAAACTGGGAGAGAACAGTTTCTATTATTCACAATACAGGTCTGTGCTGACAAACTGGGAGAGAACAGTTTCTATTATTCACAATACAGGTCTGTGCTGACAAACTGGGAGAGAACAGTTTAGATTATTCACAATACAGGTCTGTGCTGACAAACTGGGAGAGAACAGTTTCTATCATTCACAATACAGGTCTGTGCTGACGAACTGGGAGAGAACAGTTTCTATTATTCACAATACAGGTCTGTGCTGACGAACTGGGAGACAAGCATGTAATTCACTCTTAGCGTAAAGCAGTGACACGGACCAACCGTTGCAACTTTTTCATTCAGTTAAACATGTGACAGCATGTTACATTCATTACCTTCCTCGTGACAAACTGCCTGCTTTGGAGAGACCAGCTTAATGGTGTGCTGATATGTGACTTTGAACCGCATGGTTAGATGACGTATTGGATACTTACAAAGCAACATATAAAATTATTAAAAAAAGATTCTGACACATTTTGTGTGCACACTTTATTGCTTTAGGAAATGTTGAGCGATGTTCAAAATGTATCAAAGAAAGAGCGTTTCCATATATCTCTTGAAGACATCTGTCGCATCAATATTGTACAGTATTCTGACTAGATGGAAAATGAAAACGGACTGATCACTTTGAAGACCTGTATCCATCACATGCACAAGTTTAACACTTGCGAATCGTCAGAGACGCTGCGCTCATACGCTTGTCACAGCAGTGGTCGCAGTGGACAGGGGAGTTGTGAGTCTAGAAACCAGTTAAAGAAAATACTGGCGGCTCTCAGCTTAGGGTGTCTCTCCGGAGAGCCTCGTATGTTTCCTGTTCGTGCGCCCTGTACCACTCGGCCGTGGCAATAATGATTGTAGTCAGAGACCTAGTCTCTGTCTCTGTGGCAAGGTCAGTCGGTCCGGGAGATTGAACGTGCAGGGGTCCGTTAGGCTCGTGTCTGTGATTTCATTCGGCTCGTAGGTAAAAAATGTAAGGTATTCTTTCTAAGCTCCAATACATATGGATGCTATTTTTTATGATGGGGTGTGTGTGGATGGATGGGGGGGTTGGGGGGGGGGGGTGGGGGTGGGGGTGGCCGAGAGGCGGTTGGTTTACTCGAGCGAAAGTGAACAAAAGTGAGTTTATATATTGAGCCATATGTCATCTGTCTCTCTGTGATAAACTTTAACATTGCCATCTGCTTGCAGTATATGGAACCCTTTGCGTGTCGGTAGCGGTTTTAGTCGCCATGATGCCGAAAGAACCAGCACCCCGACATCCGACAAGACTAGCACCCCGACATCCGACAGGAAGCATCGCGACTAAAACCGCTACCGACACGCTAATGGTTAAGCCACACGCTTCCTAATTAGTCATGCCTTTTTATTATAGAATAATGAGTTAACCCTCTCATAGGTCAAGGTCACACAAAGCCAGTAATCCCCGTTTCCAGTGCAAGAGGACGAAACTTTAAACATCCACTCACTGGGAAACCGGAGTCGATATAATATTGTTTTATGAAGAAAGTGTGATTTCTGCTAACCCTGTTAGAAATATTTCTGCAAGAGTAGCGCCTTCTAGTGTTAATATTGTTGTTGTTGTTTTGGGATTAATATTCTTTCTTCCATCCTGTTTTATGTTCACCTGTCATGGCTCCATGTTGAAATGGTCGGGAGCACGGACACCAGGCTACAAGCTCACCCAGCGTGGTTTCACTCAGAATCTCATTTTGAAACTGCACCAACAGTAAGTCCTTTTTCTTTCGTTATCCTATCGAGGGAGTACAGGCATCTGATGAACAGTGAGAATTTTGCCGGAGATCCACAATCATAATTAACCCCTTCACTGCCAGTGATGACGGATTAGGCGTCTGAACCCACAGCAGCTGACTGGTATTGGCGTGAAGAAGACTTATTACATGGGACAACAACATAGATATAAACAACATGTATACCTAACAAGACAAATAAATCCAGCTTATGTACACCCTCATGCGCCCCTGCAGTCGCAATAACTTACCGCAGTTGCACTAACTTACCACAGTCGCACTAACCACAGTCGCACTAACTTACCGCAGTCGCACTAACTTACCGCAGTCACTAACTTACCGCAGTCACACTAACTTACAGCAGTCGCACTAACTTATCGCAGTCGCACTAACTTACCGCAGTCGCACTAACTTACCGCAGTCGCACTAACTTACCGCAGTCGCACTAACTTACCGCAGTCACTAACTTACCGCAGTCGCACTAACTTACAGCAGTTGCACTAACTTATCGAAGTCGCACTAACTTACTGTAGTCGCACTAACTTACCACAGTCGCACTAACTTACCGCAGTCTCACTTACTTACCACAGTCACTAACTTACCGCAGTCACACTAACTTACAGCAGTCACACTAACTTACCGAAGTCGCACTAACTTACCGAAGTCTGTTTGTCTGTCCAGCGCTGAGTGATTCCCCTTGGTTTGTGTACGAGTATTGCGAGATGTCTTACTGTGACAGCGCCCGTGCACGAGTATTGTGAGATGTCTTACTGTGGCAGCGCCCGTGCACTAGTATTGCGAGATGTCTTACTGTGGCAGCGCACGTGCACGTGGGATGTCTTACTGTGGCAGCGCCCGTGCACGAGTATTGCGAGATGTCTTCCTGTGGCAGCGCCCGTGCACGAGTATTGCGAGATGTCTTATTGTGACAGCGCCCGTGCACGAGTATTGCGAGAAGTCTTACTGTGGCAGCGCCCGTGCACGAGTATTGCGAGATGACTTACTGTGGCAGTTCCCGTGCACGAGTATTGCGAGATATCTTACTGTGACAGCGCCCGTGCACGAGTATTGCGAGATGTCTTACTGTGACAGCGCCCGTGCACGAATATTGCGAGATGTCTTACTGTGACAGCGCCCGTGCACGAGTATTGCGAGATGTCTTACTGTGACAGCGCCCGTGCGCGAGTATTGCGAGATGTCTTACTGTGACAGCGCCCGTGCACGAGTATTGCGAGATGTCTTACTGTGACAGCGCCCGTGCACGAGTATTGCGAGATGTCTTACTGTGACAGCGCCCGTGCACGAGTATTGCTTATGTGTCTTACTGTGACAGCGCCCGTGCACGAGTATTGCGAGATGTCTTACTGTGACAGCGCCCGTGCAAAAGACGTCTCGCACTACTCGTGACGTGTCAGAACACAGATTGCAGATTCAGTCGCCAGTCAGGGGAGCGTTCAGACGACCGGAGACTGAAAACTAACAAAGAAGCACTCGCTGATGGAATAAGCAAGGTAGGGGAATAACGCATCATACTGTAAATTTATAAAGTACAAAGGAACAGGTCGTTCTCTTTTTGGTGCAGTCGCATTTTTGTTAGTATAGTTATTTGATGTAAGCAAGTGAAAGATGTCTTGTGGAAAAGTTTGCCGTGTTCAGTTTCCGCTGTTTTGCTACACTCGTGTTATTAGAGAAGATACAATATTAATTTGTTGTTGTTAGTTCGGATAGGTGCATGATAATATTACCATTATTAAAGAAGATACAATATTAATGTGTTGTTGTTAGTTCGGCTAGATGCATGATAATATTAACATTATTAAAGAAGATACAATATTATTTGTTGTTGTTAGTTCGGATAGGTGCATGATAATATTAACATTATTAGAGAAGATACAATATTAATTTCTTGGAGTTAGTTCGGATAGGTGCATGATAAAATTAACATTGAAGGGAGCTAATTCAGGACTTCCAATCTTATGTTTATTCCTGAATTGCATCCCTTGATTCTAGGCGGCAGGACACGGTTTGCCGTCCAAGCCCGTCCCGATATTCTTTAAAATGCTATAACAAAGTCCCTTTTGGGGTGTTTGGAAACACCCCCCCCCCCCTCCCCCCTCCCCGCCCTTTTTCGGTTTTCTGCCCCTGGAAGCATGGTCTAGCGTCGGGAAGGCCTTTTGCACCAGGCTGAAGGTCCCAAACAAAAAGTTGGACCCGCCCCCCACCCCCACCCTCCGAGGTAACTGATCCGCCCCTGTAGTAGCTTCGTTTTGCGAGTTTAAAGGGCATTAGATGCTTTGATTTAAGCTTGTAATTTAGTTGTTTGTAATTAATAGTTTGTAATTAGCCGGTGCTTCGGGTCTCACGCCTGGCTGGAGTTGTAGAACTTGCTCGAGTAGCAACTCAATGAGACAAAGAGTCTGCAGTACGGACCCAGTAGCAACTCAGTGAGACAAAAAGTCTGCAGTACGGACTCAGTAGCAACTCAGTGAGACAAAGAGTCTGCAGTACTGACCCAGTAGCAACTCAGTGAGTGTGCAGTACGGACCCAGTAGCAACTCAGTGAGATAAAGAGTCTGCAGTACGGACCCAGTAGCAACTCAGTGAGACAAAGAGTCTGCAGTATGGGCCCAGTAGCAACTCAGTGAGACAAAGAGTCTGCAGTACGGGCCCAGTAGCAACTCAGTGAGACAAACAGTCTGCAGTACGGGCCCAGTAGCAACTCAGTGAGACAAAGAGTCTGCAGTACGGACCCAGTAGCAACTCAGTGAGACAAAGAGTCCGCAATACGGACCCAGTAACAACTCGGTGAGACAAAGAGTCTGCAGTACGGACCCAGTAGCAACTCGGTGAGACAAAGAGTCTGCAGTACGGACCCAGTAGCAACTCGGTGAGACAAACAGTCTGCAGTACGGACCCAGTAGCAACTCAGTGAGACAAAGAGTCTGCAGTACGGACCCAGTAGCAACTCAGTGAGACAAAGAGTCTGCAGTACGGACCCAGTGCACAAAATGACATCGGGCCGACGTTAGCCGCCGTTTGCCCGCGCACAGCCGTGCACAGACACACAAACACGGCCGTGCGTGGGCTAACGGCGGCCGAGGTCGGCCCGATGGCCTTTTGCGCAATGGGGAGTTCTTATGCAGAGATTGTTCTCTCTCAGTGTTGTTTTCGGGCGGTGACAACTGGAGCACGGACCCAGGGCCAGCAACCGTCGTAGGACCACGAGCGCGGGGCGACCCGGCGGCCAGACCTACGTCATGACGTGCGGGGGCAGGGCACCAGCGGCCAGTTAGTCGGGAGCCAGGAGTGAGTACTGCAGGAGATGAGAGCGCTGGGCATGTAAGGCTAAGCTTAGTTATAAGACTCTAGCCAAACAATTGGCCCGCAGCCAGGGGCAGGTCTCGGGGGGGGGGGGGGGAAGGGGGGGGGGGTTCCGGATCCCCCCCCCCCCTCCTCCATTATTAGATAGTAACCCTTTGCGCAAAAGGCCATCGGGCCCGATGGCCTTTGCGCACTGGGAACTTTCTTGTGATTAGACTTATAGTGCGAGGTACAACACACAGAGTTTCTACGTGTTCTCATTTCTTCAGATGTAAATTAGTTGTTTACAGAACTGGATACTACTTGGGGTAGACCAACTTTTGGGCTCACGTGCGAAGCAAAAGTGAGTCTATTGTTCTGGGCCAGTGTCGTCCGTCCGCCGTTGTCCGTGATCAATTTTAACGTTTGCATTTTCTCGAAGAGTCAGTTTTTAAACTTGCCCCCACCCCCACCCCCACCCGGGTTTGCCCTGATAGACTTGGGTGGGGTTAACTACTTTTTATTTCACAGGGTCACCCTGGTCAGTCCCACAAGGTGGGTTTTTCCGAACTGGATACTACTTGGAATAGACCAACTTTTGGGCTCACGTGCGAAGCAAAAGTGAGTCTATTGTTCTGGGCCAGTGTCGTCCGTGATCAACTTTAACGTTGTCATTTTCTCGAAGAGTCAGTTTTCAAACTTGCCCCCCCCCCCTCCCCCCCCACACACACACCCGGGTCTGCCCTGATAGACTTGGGTGGGGTTAACTACTTTTTAGTTCACAGGGTCACCCTGGTCAGTCCCACAGGGTGGGTTTTTCCCCCTCTATCCTAGGGCATGTGTTTCTGTCTACCCTTGGCCCATTCACCTGTATTTTCCTTTTTAAACTCTCCCTACTGTCTGCGCTGCCTGTAGCTCTTGATATTGGAAGTGTGTTGTTAAATGGTCTTAGGTTTATTTAGCGTATTAGACCGCTGGCGACATACATTCAATATTCTGTTGAGTTTGTTTTTTATTTTGTTTTTTCACAGGCAGTGCAGATACGTCCTGATAAAGTTTTGTTCTGTCAGGACGTTAAGCAATGTACAACCAAACAATCAAACTTGGTCCAAGGATACTTTGTGGCAAGACCTTTCTAAACATACCAGTTTGAGTGACCTTTCTCAAAGGTAAAATCACAGGGATTGAGAAATAGGTTTTTAAAAAAATAGCCATGTTTTAAGAATATTGATTTCCGGCTCACGTGCGAAGCAAAAGTGAGTATGTTCTGGGACAGTGGTCGTCCGTCCGTCGTCCATCCGGCTTCGTCCATGGTAAACTTTAACGTTGGCATTTTCTCGGAGACTATTCAAGCTAGTCTTTAAGATTGGCCCAAGGTTACTTTGTGGCAAGACCTTTCTAAACATACCAATTTCAGTGACCTATCACAAAGGTCAAGGTCACAGGGGATGAGGAAATAAGCCCAAAATAGCTATATTTTGACTTTTTTTCTTTCTCAAATACTATTCACAACTTTAAATCCAAACTTGGTTCAAAGATACCTGATACCTATGCATACTAATTTGATGTATCCCTCGGAAAAGTCAAGGGTCACAAGAGCTCAGAAAATAAGTCCAAAATAGCCATATTTTGACAAAAGATTTTTTTTTCTCAAATACTATTCACAACTTAAAACCCAAATTAGATACAGAGATACCTGATGTGAAGACCTTTCTGTGAATACTTATTTGGTTGATCCCTCTGAAACGTCAGGCTCGCAAGAACTCACGAAATAGGCCCAAAAACCCCCCACAAATTTTGACAAAAGATGTGTTACGTGGTGGAGTTGTAGTCGAAGTATGATAAACACACCAGACGCACACACATAACCTTCATTCAGCTGCAATCCGTCACACGTGGCTTAAGGATGTAGACAATACTGGAGTAACAGTTCCAACAATCTTTTAATTCAGCGATGCGATATCCACACAGTGCAATTCCAAATGCACAAATACTGATACAAAGTCTTTTCTGCAATGTCCACACTGGCAACTCAAAGCTTCTCATACGCAGCGTCTCACACAATGTACACCCACTACGGGCCACGTACCTACGATAAACTGCGTGTCTCTACACTGACAAAGCAAGACAATGTACGAACCGGCTTTCCCAGCGCCCTCCTTAAATATACTACCAATTTCCAGAATCATCTACGGAAATAATACAATGCAACCAATCGGAACGAAACACGCAACTGAAACTCATAAATAAGAATTTTCTGGAATCACTAAAATAGGCTACAAAAACTCGGCTGCTAACTTCAACTCTAAATTCTAAAATATAATGAAGACACATAAAAGTATGGTAGCCCTATCACCGGTGTTGTATATCTACTCTAGAAGAATCTAGACCTTTCACAAACACAAAAAAGGCTGCTCAGTTCACGCAACAAAATGTTGCGAACTGTTGCCAACTACGCGACGTCACACGCACAAGGTCACTAGACAGTGCGATCTTATCGAAGGTTTTAATCTACCCTAAACAAAGATCGTCCGCTATTCTCCGTGCGACTTTCTAGAACGTTCTGGCAAAACTGAACGAAATGGAAACGAAAAAAAAAAAAACTTACTAAAAAGGTACGCGATTCGTAAACATGATGGCTCAAATAAATATCGGATCGTTTCCTATGATTAACACATGCAGGCTCTCACAGGATAACACAACCACAATCGTAACATTACCCCCCTCTTTAGAATGAAATTTCACAAAAATTTATTTTCAAAATAAAAAAACCGGTTGTGGCTGTGTTAAAATGCACAGAACCCTAAACAAATATAATTTCACATCAAAATCAAATCAAAATAATCATCTCACAGTTCTTTAAAACAGTCCTGAGCGAAGACATGTCCCTTTAAAATGTCATGAAAACCAAAATGTTTATCTAAACTGTCCTGGACACAGAAATGTTCATTCAAACTGCTCTGCTCAGGTAGTCCGCTCCAAAGTTCTGTGAACCCTTGATAGATTGTAGTTTAATGTCAAAATTCTGCAAGAACATCGCCCATCTCATAATACGAGAATTCGTAAACTTCGCAGAGTTTAGATAGTTCAAGGGCTGATGTTCCGTTTGGAGAACAAATGGCACACCCAGAAGGTACAGTTCGAATCGCCTTACTCCCCAGATGATGGCTAGGCACTCCTTCTCGATGGTTGAGTAGTTTTGCTCAGCTCCGGTCAACGTTTTGCTGGCATAGCTCACTGGGTGGAGTTTTCCATTATCTTCTTTCATCAAGACTGCCCCTACTCCTTCGTTGGAGGCGTCTGTTGTCAGGAAGGACGTTTTCAACGGGTCAGGGAGGTGTAGGACAGTCCCTGATCTTCTTCACGTTGGCGTCGTGTAGCCCCTTTAAACCTTCGCTCAATTTGTGTCCAATGAAGTCAATGTTGTCGGCCCCAAGAATACACTTGCTTGGACGGATGGTGAATCCGACAGTCTTTGGAGCAGTTCTCGGAGGGCTTTGAGGTGATCCCCCCAAGTTTTGGTGTGGATCAAAATGTCATTCCAGCAAAAGATCACATTCTGCATGTTTTCTAGGATCTTTTTCAGTCCTCTCTTTAATGTGGCACCACTGTTCACCATACCAAAAGGCATCTTCAGGAACTCCCAATGACCGTCGGGTGTGACGAATGCGGTCTTGGGAATATTTTTTTCTGCAACCTTGATTTGCCAATACCCTTTACTTAGGTCAATTTTGGAGAAAAATCGGTCTCCACTGACCTTCTGGAACAGTTCTTCCGCTGTGGGCATAGGCTCTGGATCAAAGATTGTTAGTTTATTGAGTCTGCGGTAGTCCACACACACCCAGTTGGATCCATCTGGTTTCTTCACAATAACAACTGGGGACGCATATGGTGACTTGGACTTTCTGATGACTCCCAGACTCAGCATTTCCTTGATATCCTTTTTCAATTTTTCCCTGGTGTTATAAGGAAGACGATAAGGTTTACTGCGGACTGGCTCGTTTGACGTCAGGTTAACCTCGTGCTGGATGGTGTCTGTTGTCCCTGGGTCAGGTGTAAACCGATGCTTGAACTCTTGAGTCAGGACGCTCAGTTCTTCTCGTTGAGACTGGGTCAGATTCTGACCGAACTGGATATCTTCTACATCCTTGTGTCGGAGTTCATTAAGGTCAAACAGGTTTTCGTCGTCTAGTCTTTCGTCATCAGCAAGACGCACCGATGCCGCCAGTTGTGTTTTGTCTTGACGACCTCTCTCAATATACTTCTTCAACAGATTAGCATGGTAAGTCTTCACCTTGTTGTTGACCTTGACTCTGTAGTCATTGATGCCAACCACCGTGTCGACAACGTAGGGTCCCTTCCACTGCATCAAGAGTTTGTTGTTGTCAGTAGGAAGAAGAACCAACCCCGGCTGGAATCGTCGAGGTTTCGCCTTACGATCATAGTAATGCTTCCCCTTGTTCTGCGCCTTCCCCAGTTCTTCTCGAGCCATCCTGAGGGTATCTTCCAGCTTCTCTCTCAGGTCGATAACGTACTGGTAGCTGATCTTCACCTCAGGTGCGTCGATATCCTTGGTCCACAGCTCCTTTAGGATGTGCATGGGCCCCCTTACAGTCCTGTACTTTCACAGTAATTCAAAAGGGGAAAACCCTGTCGAATCCTGAGGAACTTCACGGTATGCGAAGAGCAGGCATTGATATATCTATGCCACAACCTTGGCTGCTCAGCACACAGTTTCTTCAGCATAGCCTTTAATGTTCCGTTAAACTTTTCAACCAGCCCATTACACATAGGGTGATAAGGGGTGGTAGTAAGGTGTCGGATGCTCAATAGCCGGTTGACTTCCTCCATGCAGTCGGAGACGAACTGAGTTCCCAGGTCACTCAGGATCTCTTCAGGAATCCCCAAACGGCTGAATATGTCGACGAGCGCCTCTGCCACTGTTGGAGTGTCGATCTTCTTCAATGGTATGGCCTTCAGGATAACTTGTAGCGTAGTCCAGCAGGGTCAAAATATAGCGATGACCATCTTCACTTGGAGGGGATATTGGCCCCACCAGGTCCACAGCTACGCGCTTGAAAGGCATGTCGATCAGTGGTATTTTCTCTAGAGGAACCTTGGGGACCTTTCCCTTGGAGATTGTCTTCTGGCATATGTCGCTCGACCTGCAGAATCGGGTGATGTCGCCTCCCATATCAGGCCAGTAGAAGACGGCTCGGATCCTATCAAGCGTCTTGTTGATTCCAAAATGTCCTCCCAATATGGAATCATGGGCCAATTTCATCACCTGCATTCTCAAAGGTTCAGGAACTACTACTTGACGCACAGGTTTATCTCCATTGCTGTCAAATATCCGGTACAGGATATCTCTTCTGGTCTCGAAGGTTATCTCTTTTCCTTTTCGCGTCACGGGCTCGGTTTGACCTCGGAACTTGTCAAGTGTGTGGGTCGGCTCTCTGTAGCTCCACCAGCCTTTCTTTATTCACCACGGCTGCTTCTGTGTTGTCCGCCACTTTAAGAGGGATGGTCTGATGACTCTTCTTTGCTTGACTTCTCGTGGTAACAGCACATGTTTCCGGTCTCCACTCTGGATCTGGATCGTCTGCATTTCTGGCACCATCAATGTTTCCGATGATAAGATCGTAAACAGGGGTCTTTACGCACAACCCCTTCACCTCTCCTGTCAAGTATGAGGTGTCGACACTGACTTTGGCAAGGGGGATAATCCTTACAGTTCCGTCAGCCAAAATGAGGGTGGTCCACTCCTGTAGCTTCTGGTCTTCAGCTACTAGGTCCTCTCTCACGATGATGCAGCTACAACCAGTGTCTCTCAACACTCTCACTGATGCTTTGCCGACAAATCCTGACACCACCGGCATATTCGGCACTTCATTCTCAGGCAGCGCGATGTTTGAGACTGGTAAGAATGTAGACCCATCTCCTACTGGGATGCGTCCATTCTTTCTGAAAGATTCGATCAGCTCTGGTGTCACTCGCGTTTTTCTAGACTCAAAGTCACTGGATGACGTCACATCATTGGCTAATACAGCAGCGGCTCTGTGTTGAGACGTAGTATTGCTTCTCCCTGCTATCCCGCGATCTTGGTTGGATCTTCTGATGTTGTCGCCTGGGGGAACATCTTTAGAAGGACACCGTATCGCTTTGTGACCTTTCTTTCCACAGAGAAAACATGTCAGGTTCTCCATTGGCTTGTATTTCGGGGTGTCTCTGACATTGTGAATTTCCTCTGCTGGTGCAGACACACGCTGCGGCTTACTGGACCCGAACTTCATGTTGTGGGCGTCAAGGTATCTTTGAGCGAAGTCAGCCAGGGCCTTCAGTGACTGGTCTTTTTGCTCTCTGAGGTGGGCGGCCAAGTCCTAAGAACATGCGTTGAGGACTTGTTCTTTGATGATGAGGTCACACAAGTCCTGGTACTCTGTTTAAACCAGCCAGCTCTATCCATTTCTCCAGGTAGCTTCTGATTCTCTCAATGAATAGGCCGTGTGTTTCTCCTTCTTCAGGCTTGCAGTTCCGAAATCGTCGCCTGTAACCCTCTTCAGTGAAGTCATACTGTCTCAGCAGGGCGGCTTTTAACTGCGTATTATCTTCGGCTTCTTCTCTTGGTAAGCGAGTATAAAATTCAAGCGCTTTGCCAGTTAGAAGTGCACTCAGTTTGATAGTCCAAATCTCTTGTTTCCAATTGTTGCTACCTGCGAAGCGCTCGAATCGTTCTAGGTAAGCGTCCATCTTATCTGAATTGTCAACGAAAGGTGGAAGCTTTGGCGCACGGGCTGTTTGCTCTCTGCTGGCTAAGGCTGTCGCTTCAGAAACCCCCTGGCTCTGTGCCTCAATCTCCATCTGCTTTAAGTGAATTTCATGTTGTCCCTTCCTCTCCGCCTCTTATCTCTCCTCTTCTCGTTGTTTCTCTGCCTCTCTTCGCTGTTTCTCTGCTTTTTGTCGTTGTTTCTCTGCTTCTTCTGCTTGAATTTCGAGTTTCCTGATTTCACGTTCTTTAGCTCTGTCTTCTCTCTCCAATCTCTTCTCTTCTTCAAGTCTCTTTTCTCTTTCTCTCTCCAGTCTCTCCTTTTCTTCTCTATCTCGTTTCTTTTCTTCTCTCTCCAATCTCTCCTTCTCTCTCTCCTTTACAAACTCGAGGAGTTGAGCTCCTTCGAGTCCACATTCTTTTCCAATTTTCAGGAATGTATCCATTTCCGATGTCACCATCTCTGCTTTTCACTGCTGGCTGTTTTTTCCTGCTACCCTTTCCACTGAACCAACTGAAGAAGGTCCCGTCGGAGGTGCCAAAATGTTACGTGGTGGAGTTGTAGTCGAAGTATGATAAACACACCAGACGCACACACGTAAGGTTCTTTTCAAATAACCTTCATTCAGCTGCAATCCGTCACACGTGGCTTAAGGATGTAGACAATACTGGAGTAACAGTTCCAACAATATTTTAATTCAGCGATGCGATATCTTTACAGTGCAATTCCAAATGCACAAATACTGATACAAAGTCTTTTCTGCAATGTCCACACTGGCAACTCAAAGCTTCTCATACGCACTCACAAACCAGATAGCTTCTCATACGCAGCGACTCACACAATGTACACCCACTACGGGCCACGTACCTACGATAAACTGCGTGTCTCTACACTGACAAAGCAAGACAATGTACGAACCGGCTTTCCCAGCGTCCTCCTTAAATATACTACCAATTTCCAGAATCATATACGGAAATAATACAATGCAACCAATCGGAACGAAACACGCAACTGAAACTCATAAATAAGAATTTTCTGGAATCACTAAAATAGGTTACAAAAACTCGGCTGCTGACTTCAGCTCTAAATTCTAAAATATAATGAAGACACATAAAAGCATGTAGCCCTATCACCACGTTGTATATCTACTCTAGAAGAATCTAGACCTTTCACAAAACAAAAAAAAAAAGGCTGCTCAATTCACGCGCACAGAAAAACAAAATATTGCGAACTGTTGCCAACTACGCGACGTCACACACACAAGGTCACTAGACAGTGCGATCTTATCGAAGGTTTTAATCTACGCTAAACAAAGATCGTCCGCTATTCTCCGTGCGACTTTCTAGAAAGTTCTGGCAAAACTGAACGAAATCCACTCTACGTGCAAACGAAAAAGAACAACCTTACTAAAAAGGTACGTGATTCGTAAACATGATGGCTCAAATAAATATCGGATCGTTTCCTATGATTAACACATGCAGGCTCTCACAGGATAGCACAACCACAATCATAACAAGATGTTTGTTCTCAAATATTATTCGCAACTTCAAACCTAAATTTGGTACAAAGATACCTGATAGTAAAACCTATCTTTTCATACTATTTTGGATGACCCCTTAGAAAGGTCAAGGGTCACAAGAAACCGGCAAGTGTGTGTAAAATGCAATTTTTAAAATTAAAATTGTAGCTATGATCAACATTCTTGCAAATTTTGCAGTCATATTTGGCATAAAGGTAGCTGATGATAAGACCTTCCTATGCATATTAATTTAGTCGCATCATCACAAAGGTCAAGGGTCACGGGTGGGGGGGGGGGGGGGCGGGGGTGACCTGTGAAAATGTTTACATTGTCTGAAAACATGGATTTTGCTGGGGCAGAAGCCAGCCCTTTACTTATTGTCACAAAGGTCACACATGTAAATGTCATACACGTAAGCCATAATGGCATTGCCTTTCTTTTTTAAAAAAATACTATTCACAACTTCAAACCAAAACTTGGTACAAAGATATCTAATTCATGCTAAGGGTCTCGTGGTCGGCAAATGTATAAAATGCCAATTTTTGATAGAATTGTAATTTTTTTAATCCATTTAAAAAAAAAAAGTTTTCAATCAAAATTTGGCTCAAAGGTAGCTGAATATATGACCTTCAAATGCATGCAAATTTAATTGAGCCATCACAAAGGTCAAGGGCCATGGGATGCTGTAGCCAGCCCTTTGTTTATTGTCAAAAAGGTCACATAATATCTGTGCATCAGTCGTCCACGTGAGACATCATGGCTTTGCTTTACTTGTTTCCTTGCTTAATATTTCAGCAGCTTCTAGGTGGATGACTGTCACAAATCCATCAGATATATGTCAAAGAATCAGCTGAATCAGAGTCGGGCACATTAAGTGTCTTCAAAATGAGAAAAATGGCGTCTTGAAAGTTTACACTGATCACCACCTCGTGGACGTTTCATGTTATCAAATCCATACAGTAATCTTGGCCTTTAAGTCACTTTCTTTTTGTTGAAATGATGCCAGTAAAGGTGTCAAACGACTGAATGTGTTTTTGTTGTCTTGCGGCTGCATCACTCTGTGGCTGTAAAAATACCCGTCCCGTGCTTACAGCCCATGTCACGGTTCTTACGCATTTTCGGGAAACTCTTACCGTACTTTTAACAAATGGCACACATTTAAAGTATGTAATACCAACATATTGTAATTGTCGACTTATTCACATAGGGTACACCATTTCACCTTCACATCACAGTATTGAAAACTGCCGTTGGTTTAAAACAACCGACATCGCTGGCGCTGGACCACAACAAACTGGGAACCCCACATGTCATTGCCTTGATTACCACTTACCATCTACATTTAATACAAGTTTCTAAACTCGGCTTGCCTTGTCGTGTATTTTCGTTTGATTTTCATTTGTTTTATCCTTGTTTGTGTCGCATATAACACTGTGACACCAACCTTTACTTTTGCTTTATCGTGACAAAAATATATTTTTCTGTTTTAGAACATTGTCATGAATAACGTTTAAGACAAAGCGGATAGAAGTTCATTGAAAATATGGATATAAGGAAACTTTCTAAAGAGCAGTCCAGCGCATTACGTTGAGACAGCTTCAATTGTTCTGTACGTGGCTCCATGGTTGGTGCTGAAGCTGTGTATTCTACTTCCACTGCTTTCTTCAATAATGTACTTCACCCACCAACACCAATAATCGTGTCATTGTCGATAATATTGCATTGGTGAAAATCATCTGTGTCACACCGTAATGCACTGGACACTATAACAGATCCTTACTTCCAACAGCCAAAGTGTCAAATCATGTGTGTCACACCGTAATGCACGGACACTATAACAGCTTACTTCCAACAGCCAAAGTGTAAAGTCATCTGTGTCACACCGTAATGCACGGGACACTATAACAGATCCTTACTTCCAACAGCCAAAGTGTAAAATCATCTGTGTCACACCGTAATGAACGGGACACTATAACAGATCCTTACTTCCAACAGCCAAAGTGTAAAGTCATCTGTGTCACACCGTAATGCACGGGACACTATAACAGATCCTTACTTCCAACAGCCAAAGTGTCAAAACGGAACAAAGCGCTTATTTTTTATGATGTATTATTTCAGGGATTCTTCAACGCAGAAGCTGTCAGTTATCTATCTATCTATATCCCGTAGTCTTGCCGACCGTTGGGGTACCACTGATGACTTGGCAACCAGCTCCCTCCATTCCTCTCTGTTCTCTGCCATTCTCAGCGTATCGCCCAGCTTCAGTCCTGTCCAGCTGTCAGTTATTTGGGTTTAACGCCGAGCAAGCGCGGAATTGTATGGACCGCCATGTGCACACAGCTGCTGTACAGGTACTTGTTACGTGGTAGAATCGTAGTCGTAGTATAATAACCACACCAGACGCACACACGTAAGGTTCTTTTTAAATAAACCTCATTCAGCTGCAATCCGTCACACGTGGCTTAAGGATGTAGACAATACTGGAGTAACAGTTCCAACAATATTTAATTCAGCGATGCGATCTCCACACAATGCAATTCCAATTTCACAAACACTGATACAAAGTCTCTTCTGCAATGTCCACACTGGCAACACAAAGCTTCTCACACGTAGCGTCACACACAATGTACACCCTATACGGGCCACGTACCTACGATAAACTGCGTGTCTCTACACTGACAATGCAAGACAATGTACGAACGTGCTTCCCCAGCACCAATCTTTTATAGTGCACCAATTTAGAGATTAATCCAGGAAAATCATACAACGCAACCAATCAAAATAATCTACGCAACCGAAACTCACAAACATCGAAACAAAAATGAACCCTCTAGAAAACCACAATAGGCTACAAAAATTTGACTGCTCACTTCAGCCCAAATCCTTGGTAAAATGACATCTCACAAAAGTATGGTAGGCAGTTCACAACTTAGACGGAAAATTCGAGATATCTCACGATATTTCCCTACACACACAAAAACGACTGATCACTTCACGCGCACAGTAAACAACTTGTGACCAAAAGAGCGGCTCACTCTGATACCGAGTTTCCAAAGGTTCCAACGCTTTGATGTTACACACACGGGGATACTAGACAGAGTGCGATTCTGCTCCAACGTTCTAGTCTATTCTCAGCGTAACTACATAATAAAAAAAATCGACCACTTTTCTCCGTGTGACTTTGCTAGAAACTTCCGGAACAAACCTAGCACAATAACAAAGCAAATTAAGCTCTACGCGCGAACAAAAGAAAATCCCACCGAAAAGGTACGTAAATCGTAACCATGATAGCTCAAATCAAAATCGGATCGTTTCCTACGATTAACACATGTATGCTCTCACAGGACAACACAACCACAATCGTAACAGTACTGTTGACAGTGCGCATGACAGGAAGTGTAAACGGTGACGGTACCGGTGGCTGTGTGCACAAGTGGCTGAAGTCTTCATTGTTCATCAGCAGTTTGAACAGAATTATTCTCGTGTAGTCCTCATTGTTTGACGTAAGTAGGCATTTCGCCTTGTTTGGTCTCCGTACGCGTGTCGGCCGGACAGCGTGTCCGTGTGCAAGTGGTGTAGACAACGAGTGGGACCGAGTGTTTCGTATCTTTCCATAGCCCCCCACCCGGGTCTGCCCTTGGGGACTTGGGTGGGGTTAATTACTTTTTAGTTCCCAAGGTCACTCTCGTCAGCCCCACAGGGTGGGTTTTCCCCTCTATTATGGGGCATGTATTTCTGTCTACCCTTGGTCCATTCACCTGTATTTTCCTTTTTTTTTAAACCATCCTTACTGTCTGCGCTGCCTGTAGCTCTTGATATTTGATGCGTGTTGCTAAATGGTCTTAGGTTTATTTAGCGCATTAGACCGGCTGGCGACATACTTTCAATATTCTGTTTAGTTGTTTGGGTTTTTTTGTTTGTTTTTTCACAAGCAATGCAGGCACGTCCTGAGAAAGTCTTGTTGCTGTCGGGACGTTAAACAATGTACAAGCAACCAATCATCTGTCGATAGCTTTATGGCGGATTTCCGCTCTACAGTCGATGTACAGTGTGTTGCCCGTTTGCCACGGAGAGGTTTGCTGCTGGTGCTACTGGGTTTGCGAAATCCACTTGCGCTTTGTGTACACGTCGGTTATTAGGGGCGGATCACTCTGTATGTTGTATCGCATAAAATAATGGTCGCCCCTTGGCTGTCTGAAGCGTTTTGGGTGTTGAGGAATCACCGCGACCAGAAGCCAAGGGGTTAATTGTACAGTTGTCCTCTGTTAATCCTCTTAGCCTCAAGGTCCCATTTATCACATTTTGCAGGTCTTGACTAGGACTATGTACCAGTTGTAGGAGATGGATTGATCATGATAATTCAAGGGTATTTCCAGATAAGCTTGGCGCCTTCAGGATTTGAATTATCATGATCAATCCATCTCCTGCTGCAGGGCCCTGGGGCTAATAGGGTTAACCACTAATAATGCATGCAGCCACTGGTACTGCTTACTGTATTGTTCACAGTCCAGTGGGCAACAGGCCAACGTCGGCTGAGAGATAGAACAATGTACAATTCAAAGACTCCGGATCCTCAGGATTTTAATTTTAAATTTTAAATTTTAATTTTAAACACAAATACCCACAACTCTCTCAGCGCTAACATAAACCCCACCTCAGCCCCGGCTCGCGCCAAAACCGTATTTTTAAACAATCACTGGCTCCTGAGATTCATCATCTGTATTGCCGAACATATACCCTAACACTACTTAATTTAAAACACAAACACACGATTGGAACACAGCCCCCCACATAGCACGCAAGGTATTGATTTTTTTCACCCCACTACACACACACAGGTACGTATTGATTTCTGGCTACCTCGTATTGTGTACATAAACAACATGGGGTTTTACAAGATCCTCAGGAGCCCGGATTGAGAGCGAAGTAAAATTTTATACCTTACTTACAGGTTGCCATATGCGGCATGTTACGCGGCATGTGCCGCACCATACACGGCATGTGCCGCACCATACGCGGCGGCGTGTGTGTGGCTATGTCATATGCGGCATAACACTATAGAGCCAAAAGATGTAGTCAGCCCTCATCTTCTCACACACACACACACACACACACACACACACACACACACACACACACAATCACACACACACACACACACAATAGTATGTAAACCCCGTGAACCGGGGGGGGGGGGGGGGGGGGGGGGCGTGGTTGCATCCATACAAACCGGGGTCCCTATGAAATAATGCTTTCCGAGCATCGCCCTTTTAACAATGGAAAGCCCATTCATATGCAACGCTAATTTTTATATCAGTGTCTCTGTAAGTCTATAAATACCTGTTTTATTGTCATGTGTTTTCATGGGTTGTATCCATACGAACCGGGGACTTACGCAAACCGGGGACACACATACACACACACACACACACACACACACACACATACACACGGGTTGTATCCATACAAACCGAGGACACTAATTTTCTCGCTTTGTCAAGGTTTTAATCGACCTGTATATTGTATTAGAGGGCTTTCTGGTAGTATTTCATGGACCTATTGTGTATTGTACATATTTTATTTCAGCTCTTTTTCACTGTACCCTATTTTACTTCCAACATCTCACTATTACTGCCCCTCACCTCTCTCCCTAAACTGATGTTCATAATAAAGTCACAAGATAATTCTTCTATCAAACTCATTCTGTCTCCTGTGTGTCACCTTTTGGTGTGATTTATTTCTGAATTTGTTTGCGTGTCCCAGTTTGTTTGGATGTAACTACCCTTTGAGTGTCCGAAGTTCATATAGATGTATCTAGCCTTTGTGTGTCCCTAGATTTTATGGATAGATCCTGTGTGCATGCCAAGCTCATAGGAATCTATGAGAGAGTCAAATATTTTAAGCAAGATTTGAGTACAGTCCCATAAGCTGAATTAAAAAGTCAAACAGCAACAAAATTCCCAGCCAAAGCTGCTCTTAATATGACTAATTTAACAAGGGATAACTTAAACTCACTTAAGTCAAACTTCAGACAAGTCGAACGTGTTTCAAACCCAGCGACTCTGCACCTTCTGATCATGTTTCATTGTATCGTTCATGGAACACTAAGTGACACAGATTGTACTGAGGTGATTATCATCCAGAAAAGACAGGTAAAGTTCAAAGAAGCCAGGCAGACATCATCACCCATTTTTGGTTATTTTTGGTAGACACCAAAGTAACGCAAAGAAAGTTAAGGTATAATTGGAGGAGTGTCTGTTACGTGTGTAATGTCTGTAATACAAAATACAATAGACCAAACCAAAGCACACACACACACGTTCACAGTCCTTCCTATTTTCCTTTCACATTTGTACACCTTTGATTGCATGTAGAAACATTATTAGGCACATGCAGTTTGGGACATAACGCTTGGATGTATTAGCCATCCTTCACTTTGTTCCAAATCATGCTCACCCTCCTTCTCATATCTTGTACATGTCCAATCATCATTTAATAATGATTTCTGCTATATTTCTACAATTTATCGTCACAACAACTCTACTCAACTGTGTCAACACACTAAAAAATATCAGTAAAAAAATGAAATAGGTAATAATCACCACATATGAAGAAAAAAGTTTATAAATGTCTGGACGAAATCAATTTGCTTGCACAATGAGGTTCATCAGAAAATAATTCAAAAGAAAACTCAACTTGATAACTATAGTGAATGGCTCTAAAGGCCCCACCACACACGCCGATTTTGAGGCCGATTCTCGAGCAGTTTCCAGAACCGTTTCAATCAAAATTGTGTGATCGGGCCTGACTACAAAAACATGTGCACTGCTACACATTCCCAACTTAGCCGACCAGTTTGAGTTGTAATTGTACATTGCTTAAAGTCCGAACAGCAACAAGACTTTCTAAGGACGTGCCTGCACTGCTTGTGAAAAATAAAAATAAAAACAACAACAACAAAAAACATGCAATATTGAATGTATGCCGCCAGCCGGTCTAATACGCTAAATAAACCCAAGAACATTTAGCAACACACATCCAATATCAAGAGCTACAGGCCGCATAGACAGTAGGGAGAGTTTTTTTAAAAAAATGGACCAAGGGTAGACAGAAACACATGCCCCAGAATAGAAGGGAAACACCCCCTTCCCCTTTGGGGCTGACCAGGGTGACCCTGGAAACTGAAAAGTAGTTAATCCCACCCAAGTCCCCCAGGGCAGACCCAGCTGGGGGACCGACCATTTTGAACAGAAGATCAAAACAGCTTCCTGTAATGCAAAATGGTTGCTAGTTTTGACAGTGAAGGTGATGTGCTTGTATTAGCAGCAGTTTTGCATCATATTTGGGAAGAGGCGGGCGAAACATCAGCAACAAAGGTGGTACTGATCTTCCACCATGTTCACACTAAAATGACGTGATTCACAAGATGCGCTCTGAATGGCCAAAGCGTACAATTGGGGCCGATTTGTGTTGCAAAAATAGAGCAGGCTCTAAACACAAGATTCCCAGCCGATTGGGATCTGATCAGATACAAAGAGACATTCTGACGTCATCCGTTCGCAATCAGATCGGAATCTGCTACAAAATCGAGGTACAATCGGCATGTGTGGCAGGGCCTTAAGACCACAATTTACACAGAATTCTGCAAGGTTATTGTTTTATTTTTGTGCCAGATTAGGGGATATTGTAAAAAATCACACAGAATGGCTTATGATTTTAACAATGTTTGGTTGTACAATGATGTTATTTAACACAAAATACAATGTGGATTGGTTGGTTGAACATTGCATAACCTCCTGACAACAACAAAACTTTCTCAGGACGTGCCTAAGCTGCTTGTGAAAAAAAACGACAGAATATTGAACTCATGTCACCAGCGGGTCTATTGTGCAAAAATAAAACAAAACATGAAAGAGATGCATCACCTTTAATGCTAAGTTTTCACAACCTAGTTTATTAAAATAGAGTAGAAATCATTACAACAACAACAAAAAAACTGCAAACACATAATTTATCATTATTATCAATGGAAATGCAAGGTGGAGTATATGCAGAGGACAGTTGAAATCAAGCCAATGTGCAAGATCAATATGGTCAGTAATAACCATAAATTAATATGACTGCAGGGCTAGAAATTAACTTTTTTCTTTGGGGGCCACCGGGCCCCTTGATTGAAAAATTTGAGGGCCCACAAGCAACTTTCGGGGCCCAACTTTGAAAAATAATGCAAACAAAACACAAAAGAATTATTGACAATATAATAAGTAGAAAGTACAATTTGTCTGATAATCTAAAATAAAAACAATTGAATTTCCAATTTTGCTGAGTGATGTCATTTTTATTTGCCTTTTCTTTCACTTTCAAACATTACCAACAAAAAAGGGGAAAAAACACACACACACACACATTCAGTGACACACATATTCCAGTGACTAGTGAGCCTGAAATGGCCATTAAACAAAATAGAAACAAAATCAAGTGAGTCTCTTGTATAATACTTTTCAGTTTTGTGACTGAGTATTGCACAATACACATCATTAAATTTTTAATATGAGTAACCTAACAAAAAATCTGACCTCAATGCACAAAAGTTCAAAACAAAACCATGAAAGGGAACTAAACTTAACAGTACTCTTCCTGATAAACTAAAGTTAAACAAACAGATTTTGCCTTTTTTTTTTTCAATCATCTATTCATATTACACTTATGTGCACTTGAGTTAACAGAAGTAAACTAAAAATACAATAACAAAAAAAAAAAAAAAAAAAGAACACAATACTATTACTGTGAGTGAGGGCACCGGTGTGGGTTGCTTCCCTTGGCCCAAATACGAAACTGCCGAGTAGAGCTAGCTGTAGCAGACGAATTATTTTGCGGGCCAAGCGGGCCCTTCGTTTTTCAACTTTCCGAGCCCGAAATCAACTTTGCGGGTTTTTGGCCCCGGGCCCCCGCTAATTTCGAGCCCTGGACTGTGTTGGCTCTTTATCCACCTGTTACTGAAGCATGAGCAAATGACATGAACAATTGGTTGGTTGTACATTGCATAATTTCCCGAAATCAAGAAGACTTTTTCAGGATGTGCCAGCACTGCTTGTGAAAAAAAATTCAATTGTTGTCGCCAGCTGCTCTAATATGCTAAATAAACATAAGACATGCTAGGGATGCTACACCGTCTTGCTAATTTATTAGGACTCTAGTTTACAAAAAGTAAAAAATCGTTACTGTTACAAAAATATTACACAGAAATGGCATTAACTGCAAACACAACTTATCAGCAGGTGCAACAGACCATTAGCAACACACAACAAGTATCAAAGACTAAAGGCAGTGCAGACAGTAAGGAGAACTTTTAAAAAAATGCAGGTGAATGAACCAAAGATAGGCAGAAACATATGCACCAAAAGAAAACATAAGCTTAGGTAGTGAGCTCACTATTTAAAGTGAGAATCTAATGTATTTATTATTACTTATGGCTCTTTTATCTAAAGTACCAGGCTTTAAAAAAAAAGTTCTCTCTAGCGTCCCTAGCATGTATGTTTTATGTGTTGATGTGTTGATCTTAATTTAGACCCTCTTCAGTTATGCCGCAAAAAAATTCGTAATGTTTATTCGTATGGCAATAAAGTTTATCTTATCTTTTCACTAGGATTTAACAAGAAAGGCAACACCCTTATGGCTCATGAGTATTACTGATTCACACATGTGTGACAATAAGTAAAAGGATGGCTTCTGCAACAACAAAATCTATGTGTTCTCACTTCTGAAAATTTAATCAGTTTCACATATCTGTAAAACCCCCATAACCCTTGACCTTTGCGATGAGTTGACTTAATTAGTATACATGAGAAGGTCTTCCTGTCAGCTACCTTTGTGCTAAATTTGATTGAAAAGTTTGCAAAAATGTTGATAATAACTTCAATTCTATTTAAAAATATTAAAACAATAGGCGTTTTATACACCTTTGTCGACCTCTTGTGACCCTTGACCTTTCCAAGGGGTCATCCAAATTAGTATGCAAAGATAGGTCTTAACATCAGGTATCTCTGTACCAAGTTTAGGTTTGATGTTGTAAATAGTATTTGAGAAATAAACATCTTTTGTAAAAAATGGCTATTTTGGACCTATTTCCTGAGCTGTTGTGACCATTGACCTTTCCAAGTGATCAACCAATCAGCATGCATAGAAAGGTCTTACCATCAAGTATCCTTGTACTATTTTTGGGTTTGACGTTGTGAATAGTAATTGAGAAAAACCATCTTTTGTCAAAATATGGCTATTTTTCTAATCTATTTCCTCAGCGCTTGTGACCCTTGACCTTTCTAGTTAATTAGTTAGTTATTGGGGTTTAACGCCAAGCAGGCGACTAAGGCCATCTCACTCAACTAAAATAGCATGCATAGAAAGAACTTACCATCAGGTATCTTTGCACCAAGTTTGGGTTTGAAGAAGTGAATAGTATTTGAGACAAAAAATAAATTATGTCAAAATATACTTATTTGTGATATATTTCCAGATCCCTGATACCTTGATATTTGTGTATGTTCAGAAAGGTCTTGCCACAAAGTATCCTTGTGCCACATTTGAAGACTGTGGCTTGAACAGTCTCTATAAAAAAGCCAAGTTTTTACCAGGAACAACGGTCTTACCACAAGGTATCTCTCTACCAAGCCGAAGTCTGAGACTGGAAATAGTATTTGAGAAAACCTGTTGACAAAATATGGCTATGACCACGAGGTCATCGAAATAGGAACTTTAGAAAATATGCTTGGGTCAGCTTGAGTACTTGCTATTTCAGTGGTCTATGAGAAAATGCCAACATTAGAGTTTACCACAGACAATAGACAATGACTGATGTATGAACAACTGACTCAATATATAAATCAATAAACTCACTTTTCCTAAGTGAGCCATGACATATGCACATCAAGATATCAAGACCACAAGGTCCAAATTTTACCTGTGACAACCTGTTATAGCCCATACTTGGAATTTTCATATTTGTCGGAAACATAAATTATGTGACCAACCTACCTCCAAACCCAGAAATTAATGATGAAGGGATAACTTGTTCCTGTGTTTGCTGCCAATTGTAAACCCACTGATGGCTCTCACATCGTCCTGACAGCCTACTGCCTTGTGAAACATGACATCTTGTTTTCCCTTCTTTTGATATCATTGATTTGCACATCAACACCTCTGTTGCTGATATGTGGTGCAAGATGCACAACTCCAAAAGAAGTTGCATATGTGTGTCAGCATGTTGATAACATGCATGAGTAAGAGTGCAAAATGATTGTTTAGATATTCATAGGACATTCTCTTTACACTACTCTTACAAGATAAACTTCAGTATACATCCTTGCAAATCTAATTATTTTATTGTTAAATTTTGCTGCCAAAATTGAATATATCGCACCTAATAGCCACTACCAACTGTCATTTTTATATATGACAAGCATATCATGTAAATATCACACAGTAAACACGTGCCTTAGTCACCGCTACTAAAACAACAGGAATCACCTTGTACTACCAAAGGCTGCCACAGACACCAAAACAAAAATAAACAAACTTTGAAATCTCCTTAATTGTGACATATTAAAAATAATAGTGACTCAGCCATTGACTAGAACCTGATTTTGCCTTTTCAGTGTGCACTGATTATAATGTGTTCGGTCTTCAGAGATTCTTGTGTTTTTTGGTGGTACTGCTGATGGAAAATGGTTAAAATGACATTGTGTGAGGTTAATGTGTTGATTTGTCATGATATAACAGTCTTTGACCATCCTTGCAGTTCCAGATTGAAAATTAAATCGTTCCTTGAGTGTATTGCAAAGATAACATCTCCATTAGTAAAATGAGCAGTCATCTGCCACCTTGTCAATCTGTGTAAGAAAATAAGTAGGTAGAGTCTCAGTAGCAAACCCACAAACGTGTTAGCCCTTCAATGAATTCCACCGCTGTGAGATGGCCTTAGTCGCCTGCTCGGCATTAAACCCAAAATAACTAAAACTTCAATGAATTCCAGGTTAATGGGCAGGTGTGTTTAATTGTGAATACAGCCAAATGTTGTCTGAAATCTAACATTCTTTTTTTAATTAACAGGCATGAGGTTCCCGATTGCAGTTGTTACGATTATGGTTGTGTTGTTTTGTGAGAGCGTGCGTGCATAGATCGTAGGTAACGATCCGACGTTCCATTAGAGCTATCACGTTTTCTAATTACATACCTTTTCAATCAGTAAATTTCACATTCGTTTATGAATACACTCTTGAGGATCTGTTGCCGCACGGAGTTGAGTCAGGAAAGATCTAGATGAAACTCCAATATTCTTTTATTCACCGCACGCGTGTGTTAGCAGTTAGTATCCGTGCAGTTATAGTTGTTTACAAGATTTGAAGCGGTCAAGGTCACGACCTGTTTAGTGTACGCATGCGTGAAGTTAGGACGAGTGGGGATTTACCTAATTTTAGAGCTGATAAATAACAGCCAGATTTTTATCGAATATTCCAGTGAGAATGTACCTTTGAGTTTTAGTTACGCAGTTTGTTTCGATTGGCTGTGGTGTACGATTTTGCTCGATTGTGCTAGAAAACATACCACTATAAAAGATCGTGCTAAGAAGCACCTGTGTACATTGTCCAGTCGTAGAATTGCGATGTAACAGAGTCTGTACATTGTTCAGTCGTAGGATTGCGATGTAACAGCGTCGGTACAGTGTTCAGTTGTAGAATTGCATTGTATCGTAAAACGCTTTGATATTGAGAGAGCGTTATGCAAGATATCGCGCTTCATTGTCAGTAACGGAGACTATGATCTGCAGTGAATGCTGATGTACATTGTATGAGAGACGCTTTGTGTCAAAGCTGAGAAGACTTTGTACTATTGTTGGTGAAATTGTGAACGCATTTTGTGGAGATCGCATCGCTGAAATAAAATATTGTTGGAACTGTTACTCCAGTATTGTCTACATCCTTAAGCCACGCGTGACGGATTGCAGCTGAACGGAGGTTTATTTAAAAGAACTCTACGTGCGTGCCGTCTGGTGTGATAGGGCCTGTTTCAGTTGTTCACTCTATATTCACAACCTCTATCTGATGTAATTGCCGCCCATGAGTGTGATTTTCACAAGTATGCTGACGATACTGAATTGTCAAGAAGTAGCGCGCCTAGCCATTTCAGCTCCGCTAAGGCGTACAGTGTTGTATAGACGACGTCCTGTCCTGGATGACTAGCAACAAACTTAAGCTTAACACTGACAAAACCGAAGTCATGCCTGCCGGCTCTCAGTCTCGCCTTAGTCTGATTGACGGCGAGTTCGCAAACATTGGTGGCTGCAGCGTTCCCTTCCAGAAATGTGTCAAATATCTGGGTGTGAATATTGACTCGACGCTCTCCATGCATGATCATATCAGTAGCGTCTGCCGAGCTGGTTTCCTTGAGCTGCGCAGAATTTCTTCTCTCAGACCGTATCTCACAGAAGGTACGGCGTCAAGACTTGTAAATGCATTCATTACTTCCAGGCTCGATTATTGCAATTCTGTATTGGCAGGTTTACCGGCCGATCAGATTTCACGCTTGCAGATGATTCAAAACAATGCGGCGCGTATCATCTTGAAGAAACGAAAGAGAGACCACGTTACGCCTCTACTGAAGCAGCTGCACTGGCTGCCCATCAAATTCCGTTGCCAGTACAAAATTGCAATTTTCGCCTATCGGCATTTTGACGGATCTCTCCCGCCGTACCTCTCTGCCAAGCTGTCTGCCTATCAGCCATCACGCACCCTCCGTTCCTCCAGTGAAAAGCTGTTAAAAATCCCGAAGCTTAACGTGAAAACTGTCGGGGAGCGTTCTTTCACCTTTTTCGCCCCAAGTGTGTGGAACTCGCTGCCAACGGAAATGCGGAATCTGCCCACATTGTCACAGTTCAAGGCTCACTTAAGACTTTTCTTTTTTGTCGGGCATTTAACACTTAGCTCATATATAGCTAACTGTTGACTGACTGCCACCTATTCTGATCCCAGAGGAAGTGAATGTAAGGTGTGGGGAAGGGATGGGGTGGTTTAAAGTAGTGTATAATTGTGCGTGTGTGTCTGAGAGAGAAAGGGTGTGCTGTTGTGCATGCGCAGTGAGTCCAGTGTCTTCCTGGAGAACAGCGCTATACAAGAACTATGTATTATTATTATTATTATATCATACTACGACCACGATTCAACCACGTAACAGCAGTTAAGAGCATTGATTTTGGCACTCTCTGTTCTAGCATGAGACATTTGTAATATGTGATTTGGGGTAGATATCTTCTACTGGCCACAGTTATAATCGTCCCGCACAAAAGCTCTAATTTTTCAGTGAAAAATGTCAACTAACGGATGTTTTTGACAGTGTAATAAGCGTTTCCAAAGTGCGAAGGAAACATACTGTATGGGCTTCAGACATAGCATCATAACTTAAAATTCTGAACTTCCTTCTATTTGCGGGTGTACTTGTGTTCCATGTGTCAAAGAACTAAATACGGAAAATAACACAGATTCTAGCATTGGAATGAAAATAAGTAAGATTTAAAGCAGCTTAACATAAAGTTGAAAAAAGTATAATCTATCATGTAATCATGATCATTGTACATACAATGTTTGAAACATGACTTCAACAGCTCACACCAGTCATTCATGATGTATGAAAGAGGGTGCTTTTAATGCCTGCATCCATAGTAACTAAGCAAAATATCAACCCAAACGGTATTTTAGCACATGCAAAGAGAACATTACGCCTTTGTTTTTTTTTGTTGCAAATCTGTTGCGTATATAGTCCTTGATGTTTTTCCAGTGACGTCTGTGGAGTGAAGGTTCGCATCTTTTGCATATTTCAATCTCAGCCTTGCCAGGTAAGCTGCTCAAGGTGCTGTTTTTTAGGAAATGCTTCTCCACAGCTGTGATCTCCACCTTGCTCCAAGTCCGTCTTACACCAGCTGCACAAAATGCAAATATCATATCGTCAGATACCTCTGTTTAGTTTATTTTCACAGATCAACAGTACAGCTGACCGGGATCACAGATCACTTTTGCTGTAACACATCCATTCTGAAAATGGTAGTCACCAGTCCAAAACCCTGCTGTGAGATGGTCTTTTGTCATCTTTTCAGAGATAAACTCTAGCTGGTGTGTACAACAGTGTGGTTTTATCTGTATTGAAGATTCCTAAAATTCACACATTCTTGGACACCCGACCTCACTACCGTACAGTATTACAGGAGCAACCACAGTATCAAGTAAGTCGAGTCGTACTTCTAGAGGTAACATTCACTTTCTACATTTCTTTAAAACTGCAAACATTGCCCTGGACGTTGCTAATACAGTCCTTTTTGAGCAATACCATATTTGTTATTATAGCTAAAAGTAACTCCCAGATATTTGAATTAAAAAACTACCTCAATAATTGTGCCATTAAAGATCAGCTTTGGTTTGTTCCGTATTTTCCTTTGAAGAAGACGACAACTTTCGACTTGTCCATGTTCCAAACAATATGCCATGACAACTTTCGACTTGTCCATGTTCCAAACAATATGCCATTTTTCACAGTACTCTGACAAAGCGTCCAAGGAATGTTGCAGGTCGTTTACAGACTCGGCACACAAAACGGTATCATCTGCATAGAGTAATATGAACATAGTCAGCAGCGCATTAGAATCAGACTCATCCAAACCAGCTGCTATCGAGTCTCTATGCAACGTAGACGTACCTTTTATTTTCTTCGTCATAAAGTCATCTACTTCATTTAAATAAATGGCGAACGTCAGGTGAGATAAATTTTCCCCTTGTCTTACTCTGCAGCAACAAGAAATAAAGCATGAAAAAGCATTTCCGACTCTGACATACGACTTAGCTTTGGAATAAATATTATGTACAACCGATCGGACTCTTCTATTTACACTACAGCTCAGGAGCTTTTGCCACAGAACGATCTATTCACTCGGTCAAAAGCTTTGGCGTAATCTGTAAAAGCACAATACAGTTTCTTTTTCTTCGCTAAGAGGACGTCTATCAGGCATGAGAGGGTGCAAATGTGGTCTGACGTGGAGTAGCCATCACGAAAACCCGTAAAATAAACTGGTAATGAGCTTACCAAAGCTAGATAAAATAGTAATACCCAGTAATCACTCGGGTCAGCTTTATCACCTTGTCTTTATAAATTGGTACAGTAACACCACACCTATGGACCAGCCTATTGGAATCTGGCCAGACTTGAGGATCAGGTTAAACAAGCAAGTGAATACAACACTCAACTTTTGACCTGAGGTCTTTAGGAGTTCATTTAATAATTAAATCATCCCCACTGGCCTTATGCGACTTTAACTCAGTAATACATTTCATAACTTCTTCTGTCGTGAACAGCTATTTAGTAATGTGCAATTATCAGTGTCATATTCATTATTGATCTCACTACTATTTCTATCGTCAGCTGAATCGTCAGGGTGCAAAGACTTGAAGTGTTCAAACAATACCTCACAAGATATAGCTGACAAACTATTATGTTTTTCTGTGAAGTGCCGATTGGAACGTTTTGACGTTCTAGCATCTTGGCTTTTCACAGAACGAAATTTCTGTACAAATTTCCTTTTATAGGTCTTATGGGCGAGGGGGGGGGGGGGGGGGCAGGCGGTGTGCAAGGTCAGTATGCTTGCGTGTTGACACTTTGGCACGTGCGTTGTTTGTTGTCCTTCATTTCACCATTTCCTTGCTGTTTTCTCGAGCTTCACTCATGGTGTCTGCTGTCTCAGGTTCTGTGGCCCGGCAACCACGGTGGAGGTACCGTCGGTGACCACCCCACGTCGTGCTGTGGGACTGAGAACACTGTCGGAGGCCGTGGCCCTGACGGGACTGACAATGGCCATGCTAACCGCGGGGCCGTCTGTAGGCGCGGGGGCGGCGCTGCTGCTGTAGTGGGGGTCACGGCGACCATCAATCCACTCTGACTCCCTCACGTGAGGACGGCCGGCGGACACCTCACTGGTGTTGTGACACGTTCCTTACGGAGACAGGCAGGTGTGACGTCACGCTCCACTGCGGCGGCCCACAGGTGTAGTGCGGGGACTCGGGCAGCCAAGTGAGTGCAGAACGCGGCGAACCTGCCGCTAGTGTTGACAGCGCCATAGCGACTATCGTGACTGTTACAGAAAATGGAGAGGGAGACAGTCAGTGACGTCATTATTGTCCGCAAGTTCACCCGCTGATGACGTAGATTTACAACAGTCAGTGACGTCATTATTGTCGGCAACTGTCTGTCTTTGGTGACGTATGACGTCATCACATCGCTATATTTGTCACTAGCTTGTAAAATTTAACCTCTCTGTACCCCCCCCCCCCCCAACATACCTGCCAGTGCTGTTAATGTCCGTCATCACAGCTCACTCACAGTCAAACTTACCTGGCACTAAAGGCTTCGTCAGTCAGCGATAACGAAGAGCTCCCCGTCACGCGCGGCTGACGCCAGTTCCTCCACAGCGGTATCTACGTCTTCATTGTTGTGTTCAAAGTCATAGAAGTGGGTGGAGACCCGCGGGCTGGGTGTTGATGTTGTTGTTGATGTTTGTGTTGATGCTGGTGTTGATGTGACCACAGCCCCCAGTGTGTGCTGCAGTTGACGTTCGATGAGCAAGATGGCGGCATGGCTGTGTGTGTGTGTGAACTGACCAAATGAACGTCCTTCCCTTGGTGCCCCTACTGCATGCCCTTTATGACGAGAAGGACCGTTTTTCCTGTGCCTGTATGGACAATGGAGGAACAGAATGTGTCATAGTAGTACATTCTATTTTTGTCTACGTATTCAGCCTGGCACATTTGCAGATGGGGATGGATCGACAGTTCCAGAGAGGTGCATTATACGGTTCTATGGCCACAACAGTAACCCTTGTGGAGGTGTGATATTTAGTACTACAGAGATGTACTCCATAAGCCAGACCTGACTACCATGCATTCCCCCCCCCCCCCCCCCGCCCCAGTACCCTGTAAGATAGACTTCAAAGTTTCAAAGTGTGCCTTAGTATGTCCTGTGATGTTCCCCTAAAATCCTTAGGAACACACCGGATATATGGCCGATGGCGCAAAAGGTAACCCCATTCCCCTCTTCGCGGAAGCTAATACAATACAATACAATACAATACAACTTTATTGTCTGTTCGAGTCCAGACACGACAGAAATTTGCCTTTCGGCTCGTCATGAAACAACAATATAAGACATTAACAAACGCTGCAAAAGCATATCATGAAAAATTATCATTGCAGCAATCTATCACAAGCAATCTGTCACAAGATGGGAGGTAATGTTAAGTAGATCATACTTATCGCGGCGTTATAAACGAGAGTTCAAAATCGAGACAGCAGTTGGAATAAAAGACTTCTTAAAAACATTCCTTTTGGCAAGTGGCATTTTGAAACGTCTGCCTGATGGTAGCATTTGAAACTGATCAGAGAGTGGGTGACTAGGATCATTGACAATGCTAGCAGCTATCCTTCGGACAGCTCTATGGTACAGATCATCTACTGGGTACTGTCCTAGGCCAATGATCTTCTCAGCTGTTCTGACGATACGTGACAGTCTGCCCCTGTTTTTCATACTGAGATTGCCATACCAAGCAGTGATGTTAAACGTCAGTATGCTTTCGATCAGGCTTCTATAAACGGATTCTAAAACCCTGGAACTGACATCAAAACTTCTCAGTTTCCTAAGAAGGTACAGACGCTGGTTTGCTTTTTTCACAATCAGATCAGTGTTTCCAGTGAAGGACAGCCCACTATCCACGACTGTGCCAAGGTACTTAAATTCAGTGACCACCTCTACAGGTTGATTATTAATTGAGACAGGTACAAAAATATCATCAACTTTCCTGTCATCAATGACGAGTTCCTTGGTTTTCTGTACATTCATTTCCAGAAAACTATCTTTGCACCATGACTCTAATACTGCTATCTGTGCAAAGTACTCGGCCAAACTGTCTTCTTTTTGGAGTAGGCGTACAAGGGCCATGTCGTCTGAGAACTTTAAGAGACGAGAAGTGGCAGTGTGACAACGCATATGGTCTGTGTATATAGAAAACAATGTCGGAGAGAGGACACAACCTTGAGGGCAGCCTGAATTTAGCACCACTTGGTCAGACAGACTGCCGTGTACATTTACACGTTGTGGCCTGTCCTTCAAAAAGTCTCGCACCCACAGAACAATGTTTGTGTTCACATTAAAGTCCATCATACGCTGCAAAAGCATTAGTGGTTCAACAGTATTAAAAGCATTAGAAAAGTCAATAAAAAGAATTCTCACATGTGCCTTTGATTTCTCAAGATGTTGAAATACAAGATTGTACAGAGTAAGGCATGCATCCTCCACACCCCTATGGTTTTTGTAAGCAAATTGGAAAGCAGTAGTTCGGCAACATCATTTAACAGATGCCTCCTCACCACTTTTTCCATAAATTTTGACAAAATAGAAGTCAATGCAACTGGACGGAAATCGTTGAACATGAGCGTTCGTTTTTTTAGGAATCGGGACAATGATTGATGATTTTCAAGCCGTAGGGACAGTATGATGATCAAGCAGGAACTGAAAAATAGTAGTGAAGATCTTCCCCAATTGACCTGCACAGGTTTTCAATACTCTGCCACCTAACCCATCTGGTCCAGGTGCTTTGTGTGCATTCAGCTTAGAAAAGATGTTTACTACCTCCTCTTCAGTAATTGACAAAGGTTCCGGCACAATGGACTGGCACAATTCATCACAGTTATCACTAAGGTTTCTGCCATCGAACCGTGAGTAAAAACGATTTAGATCATTGGCCATCTCAACTGGATTCCCAGTGAAGAACCTGGCTTGTTTCTTTTGCTGCCTACCCATCATGCCGTTCAGACCATTCCATGCATCTCTAGCGTTGCCAGAAGAAAATTTTGTTTCGATCTTGCTTTTATAGTTCAGTCTGGCAGTCCTAGCAGCCCTTCTAAAATCCCTCTCCTTTTCCCGAAATTCATCAGTGTTACCCTGTAAGAAAGCAAGTTTCTTCTGGTTCAAATACACCTTTAGCTCCTTGCTGACCCATGGCTTATTGTTAGCAAACACCTTCACTGTCTTGGTTTTAATTACAGTGTTTTCACAAAATCTTACGTAAGAAGTGACTGTCTCAACAAGTTCATTAGGGTCATCACAGTTATGAGTAAACATATCCCAATCTGTCGCCTCAAAGCACCCACGGAGCTCCTCCATGCTGTCCAGTGTCCACAGCTGTGTGGTTTTCGTTACAGTCTTGGACGTCTTTATTTTTTGTCTATACTTTGGCAACAAGTGTATGACGTTGTGGTCCGAGCGCCCCAGTGGGGGCCTACACAACGGCTTAAACGCATCGTCAATGTTGCCAAAGCAGAGATCAATGGTGCGATTAAGTCTTGTAGGACATGTAATGTACTGTTGTAGAGAGAGGTGTGGTGTTAGATCGCACTGATTGAAGTCGCCAAGAATAAATACTGGCTGGTCAGGATAGTTTGATACCACTCTAGAATAACAGTCAGCGATCGTCTCAGCTGCAGCTTTGAAGTCGGGACCCGGAACATAAACGGTAATTATAGTCAGCTGGCCGAATTCACGTGGCAAGTGATAGTGTGGTCGCAGCGACACGGTTAGCAGTTCAAGGTTGCGTGTACACACCCGCTCACGGACAGTCAGCTGTGTAGCCCACTTTTCGCTGACGAGCATACACACACCACCGCCCACATTCTTCTGAATCTTAACCCTGTCCCTGTCAGCCCATACAGTTGTAAAACCAGGCAATGTCACTTCCCCAGAGTCCTCCGTCAGCCATGTTTCGGTAAAACAGAATAAATTAGTCCGCCTAAAGTCACCGTCAAACTGCATTAGAGCCGTTAGTTCATCCATTTTATTCTGCAAGGAGCGGACATTTGATAATGTTATGGTAGGGAGGGGGTGTCTACTACCCCGTCTCTTCAGTCTCTCCCTCACTCCGCCTCTCGACCCTCTCTTTTTCTGCTTCTTCTTCTTCCCCCCACATTCAGAAAGATCGATCATGCTCAAGTTCAAATCATGGTTTACACCCGTGTGTTGCAAAGCGGTCAAAAACTCTAAAGAAGTGTAGACAGTCTTAGTGTAGGCAGGACAACTTTGATAACACGCTGTACTGGCGACTTTTAGTGACCCAAGCCCGCCATGGAGCTGAACGCTGTCAGCTGATGTGTTAATTGATACTTTTATAGAGTTGGTGCAATCGCGCCTACCCGGCGGCCCAAGAGAAACTTGGAAAAACTCACGTTCCTTCAGGAACAGTACTTTCGAGTTGGTCGATGATCCTCACGATACCGTTTTATCGCGGCATTCGTCTCTGTCCAACATCGGAGTACTGCAACGGGTCTGTTGGGTTTCCTGACTTGACTTTTTGGGAGTTCAGTGATTCTTCTGACTTAGCTCTGCTTTTTCCAGGTGAGCGTGTAATCGTTATCTAAAAACGAATTTGTCCACAAACTGAAAGTTACTTTTGGCATTAAAAACATTGATTCAATTATTGTGTACATTTGCGTCACGCGTTCTTTGGAACTAGAGCGGCTGACATGTCATATGGAACTAGAGTACCAAGTGCGTCACTTGGAACATGAGCGCTGACGTCGATCAATTACCTCCCGCTCGCAAGTGCCTTCCCCTAATAAAAGCTCTATCCCTATCACGCACTGGTATCATGCTGGCATATAACTAATTCCTTGCTCTGTGGTGCCCTTTCTGCAGTGCACTAACAGCTCCTTGCCAATAAATCCATGTGTGACTGTTTAGTGTGTTCGTGTTAGCAAGATGGCGGACTAGATAACTCCAGTGAAGGACACTAAACTAAAGCCATGCCCCCGCACACGAGATCTATCAAAGCCAAATACTCCATTGACTTTGAAAAAGTTAAGAAAACAAAAGACTGGCATCAGATCACTTTTGATACAAACGGTCTTCACTTGCCGGTGTGGAGGCATGCTTTACGAGAACGATACCAGTTCGCATACAAACCCCCTTAGCTTTCCTCTACATGGGCTGACCACCAAAAGGACCACACAAAGACCCATCCCTCACCCATCCCCTGGCCACTGACCTTCCTCCTGAACTTTTTAAATCTGTGCTTGATCTCTCGCTTGATGGAAATAAGCTATTAAAAATCACCATATACTATACCACGGGCACAATTCTAGTCATGGGGAAGGCGTGTCTGGACTGGGTGCAAGAGGAATTCGGCAAACTGAGGTCAGTCGTGAACCTCCTCCTCCCCAGCTATAGCATGTCTGGTGAACCTCCTAATCAACGGGCCCTGCCACTATGCGCCACTATGTGCTCACAGCTCCCTAAAGCTGACGATACTGACACGGTCGGTGTAGGTCTCGAGCAGGTAGCAGGAAGTGCTAATATCGACCAGGACCACGACAGCGTCAATGATATGGCTGCCATTGCAGATTCAAACAGCGCGACTGGCAGTGCCGATGTTGCTTCAGCCGGCATTGATCGCAGTGGCTGTACCTGTGACGCCACCCCTTCGGTGGCCAGTGACCAGTGTGACAACCCGGGCGGTTGCCCCCCTCTCGCGGACACCAGTTCTGCCTTGCAATCGTCTACTTCCATGCTCCAAGCTGACACGGCCAAGAAGCTGACGGAACTCGGTCGTCTTGTTGATGGTCTCGGTGCTGCGATCGGCTCTCAACACGACACAGCCATGTGTGCAGTGTATGACTTACAGAAAGAGGTGCGTGAGCTGGTCCGGATTGAGATTCGTGAAATCAAGGCCGAGTTCCACCAGCTGCTTGAACAACTTTGTTGTCGTGTCAAGTCACTGGAGGCTGAAAACAAGAAACTCAAGTCTCAGCTTGGTGACCACAACAAAATGTTTACTTCACTGCGCATCACTTCCCAGCCCTCCAAGAAGCAGATGACAGAGCACAGGTGGACGGAACTCTGTTGTCAACCAAGCCTGGCCCATCCCTGACCTCCTCTCAGCCCCGACAGGCCGTTCCCACTGACCAATCTCCGCCTGCCATCAACCTAGCGAAGACTCCCTCAGTTGGTATGGCTTCCCCGTTATCCATTCAAAGCCCAGACCCACTCCCTCCACTCCCTCGCCGACCCAGTCCGCACACAACACTGACCGAGCCTCATACCGTGACGTTTTAGTCGCCGCCGTGCCTGTGTCCAATCGCTTTGCTGCCCTCTCTGTTGACGACTGCACAAACGTCCAGGTCAAAAATATAGGCATGGACTCGCTCAGCAACACGTGCCGCCCCAAGCGTGATCAACATCAGGATCACCCTATCCCCGCTGATGTCTTGACCAAAGAGAGGATTTGGCCTGGGGTCCCTGCTGTGCTAATAGGTGATTCAATCTTGCGAGAGGTGGGTAGCAAGATTGTATCACCGACTGTACCTCTGCAGAAGATCTGCGTGCCGGGCATGTCCATTGCTGAATTGATGGCGTGGCTCGACTCGCAGCCTCCTGCACCGCACATTGTTTTAGCCGTGCTGCATGTCGGGATCAACACATGCAAACGCCGACAAGTGATCAGTGTGGACACCTGAGCCGCCCTCCTGAAACTGGTAAAAATTAAGTTTCCTTGCGCCTCCGTCAAAATGTCGTCTGTTTTGCCTGCTTTTGGTCGACACCCCGCCAACAGCGCCATCATTCCATCCAACAGGAACCTGATGGCGGCGTGTGATCAGGCGAGGGCTCTATACATTGACAACGTGCCAGTGTTTTTGTCTCGTGGTGGGGCCCCACGTAAGTTGCTCTACAGACAGAATGATAATTTTCATCCAAGCACTGAGGGGGCCTCACGACTTGCCTTCAACCTTAGGTCCACAGCTCGTGCATCCCTGCCGTCTGTGCGGTCTAGCTCTGCCCACCAGCCTCTGCTGCGGCCAACAATGTGTGACGACCGCCTGCAATACGGACCCCCCATGCCGCCTCTAGGAGGCTTACACCGTAACGGTCACCTACCCATTGATCTCAACTGTAAAGTACCCATCCTCCCCACCCCACATTATCCACCCCAGTCAATGACCAATCAGCGTGTTTCCTACCCCGTGGCCCCTTCCCCCAAATTTTCCTGTGTTCCTGCCACTTGGAGTGTTGCTTTCCCTGTTGCCCCTAGCCATGGCCGGTACGGCTACATCCCCTGTCCAGAGTATCATGGGCGGCACTATGAGACCCTCGTCTGAGTGAATTTAGGTGGGAACCCATACTGGTTGCCTCCCTCGATTCTCACCGGTGGTTCGACGGGCACAACAGATCGGTGTCGTCTATCGTTCGTCCCTTGACTGAGTGAAGTGACATTCTGAACCCACACTCGTTGTCTCCCTTGATTCGTTCTGGCGGAGCGACGGAGACAACTTGCGCGGCGTACCATGATGTCTCAATGTCGTATTTATAAGTCCACATGGGTTGTCTGCCTCGCTTCTCTAGTGTGAATCGACGGAGTCAACCAGTGTGGCACACACCTTCCCTCTCATACGGAAAGAGAGTCACTCAGTGTGGCCCAGACCGTACCTCTCATTAATTATGAAATCTGCATCTGCATCTGCATCTGAGTTATGTCAATCTGTTTTAACTGCCTTTCAGGCACCAGCCCAGAATACTTGTCCTCTTTGCTGCATGTGTATACACCCTCTCGCGAGCTCCGCTCCTCTTCTGATAAACGGAAGTTGTGTGTACCTTCTGTCCAAACTAAAACATTTGGTCAGCGTACTTTTGTTTATCAAGCCCCAGTATTATGGAATACACTTCCTCTTGAGGTCAGAAACAGTGAATCTGTCTCTGACTTCAAAAGGTCATTGAAAACTCACCTCTTCAAGCTTTACTTTGAATAACTGCCAGTGTTTGATGCCTTAGTTGTAGTTCTGCAATCCTCCTTGTTTAGACTGAATGTTAATTAGAATATAAATTATTATGTATGTATTGTTGTTTAGTTTATTGTATAAGTGGTGTGTTCGGGCATTGTGCTTTGTTATGTGCATATGTCATTGTATTTTTAGTTTTGTGTACAGATTGTAAAGCGCTTAGAGCTTTTGAGTAAGATTAAGCGCTATATAAATACTCATTATTATTATTATTATTGTCTGACATTTTGGCAAAATGTTTAGTGTCCGACATTGAATATTTAGTTTTTTAATCAAATAGCACTTTGGATTTAATTCGTGACACGAATTTTTCTTCTGTGAATGGTGACGATTATTATCTTCCTGCATTTTCCTTTCTATCAAAACTGAGGAAATATACTCTTTATGGTATAGCGAAGGAGCCAGTGTGTGTATCGTATATTATACGGTCTCCGACCAGTGACTCATTTATTTCGCTTTTCAGAACGTAATAAAAACATTATTTCCCCTACGTGGGATGTGACGCTAAGGAGCCAGTTTAGATATTTATATATATCGCAGATACGGTATAAGTTCAGTGACACATTCGCCTACAGAACGTAACGACCTATTATTTCCCCTGCGTGGGGTGTGACGTTGTCTGCAGTGAAAGCGATAGACTGAGCTGAGTTTTGAGCACTGTAGTTTCTCCTGGGTTTTGTTTCACTTTGTTAGCGTTCAAAAGTTTTCATTTGTTCTTAATTGACGTTTGTAAACATTTTACCCCCACGTGTTGATTCATCATGCCTGCCTGTAGCCCACGTGTACACCAGTGTTCGCTGAATAAGCATGATTTACAGATAGGGCACCTTAACGTTTATCATTTATACAACAAAGTGCCCGACGCCACTGTTTTACTTTCACAACCCCAACCCTTTCATATATTTGGATTTACTGAGTCTAGACTCAGGGAACATATTAGTGACGCCTCGATCTCCATTCATAACTATACTGTATTCCGTAGAGATGCATCATCCTCCGGTCATACCGGTATAGCTGTGTACATTCATAACTTTATCCGCCAGTACGTTACCCGCCGCATGGATTTAGAGTCTTGTCACGTTGAAAGTTTATTTCTTGAATTGAAATGTGACAAATCTTCCCCCACACTAATTGGATTTATTTATCGCACCCCTTCAGCCACATTCTCCTGGTTTGATGATTTTGTCACTATGATGGATAAGGTTCAACAACGTCACAACAAAGACATACACCTTCTAGGCGATTTTAATATTGACCTGCTAAAGACTGGTAATGCGGCGTGGAATTGCACCACCTCATTATTTGGCCTGCAGCAGATGGTTCGGTCTCCCACTAGAGTTTCTTTGTCATCTGCCACATTGATTGACCACATCTACACTACAAATGCGCCTGTTGTCACAAACGTCCACGTGCCGAATGTAGCCATTAGTGATCACTTTCCTACTTGTTTTAATCTTTCAGTTAAACGTGATAGACCCCAGCACAAACACCACACTACCATTACATACAGGTCTTACACAAAGTTCAACAAAGATGACTTTCTTTATGACCTCTCAATCACTCCCTTTCACCTTATTTATAACACTTATGATCCCAAGGAAGCCCTCTCGCTTTGGTACAAGCTATTTCTTTGGGTCCTCGATAAACATGCCCCACTAAGGACTAAACGCGTTAAACACCTTTCCCTTCCGCCTTGGTTGTCAAAGGACATCATTCACGCAATGAAAATAAGAGATGACTTAAAACGGCAGAAAAAGTTTGCGGATTTTAAGAAACAACGTAATCTTGTAAAATCCTTAGTTAGAAAAGCACAGAAAACGCTTGCAGAAAAAGTTATCGCAGAGGGTATAGATACCCGAAGTGTCTGGAATGCAATCAATTTGTTTACAAAGAAGAGGAGTTCCATCAATGCTGCTACCTCTCCAGGCATAACTCCAGACGACTTCAATTCCCACTTTTTAAATATTGCTGAGTCTCTTGTACAGTCTTTTCCCAGTGGCACTGATAGTTACAGTTGTTCTGATAAACTGCGCACACACTGTGAGTCTGCAACAGGTGCGTCATTCTCCATACCTCTTATGACAGTGTTTGAAGTAGGTAAACATATTTCTACTCTAACAAGTAAATCGTGTGGCCTGGATGGAATAAACAACATGGTACTGAAATTGTCCCTTCCATACACAGCTGACACCCTGACATTTATATTCAACCTTTCTATCAAGCAAGGTATTTTCCAGATGCCATGAAAGATGCTAAAGTTGTCCCCATTCCCAAATGTACAGATCCCAAAAGTCCAAACGATTTCCGTCCTATTTCAGTGTTATCACTATTATCGAAGCCACTAGAAAAACACGTTCATAAGCACCTACTCCAATTCTTGGAGAATCACCGCCTACTCGTAGCTCTTCAGTCCGGTTTTAGACCTAAACACTCATGTCATACTGCACTCGTTCACATTGTCGACTCTTGGCACTCATCAATAAACAATTCCAAATTAAATGGTGCAGTTTTTCTGGACCTAACCAAAGCATTTGATTTAGTCGATCACAACATTCTTTTAAAGAAACTTTCAGTATATAAGCTTGATTCGAACTCTATAGCTTTTTTCTCCTCCTACCTCATAACCGCCGACAGAAGGTGTACTCAAACGGAAGGTATTCGAAAGAAGGTATAGTGAGGCACGGAGTCCCCCAAGGATCTATCCTAGGGCCTCTTTTATTTTTTTTAATTCATCAATGACCTACCTCTTTCCATCTCAAATCCCGAGGTTAAATGCGAACTCTTTGCTGACGATTCAACGCTGCATACATCAGACAAACGTGAAACGACGCTAAATTATATCCTCCAGCAAAGTCTCGATGAAGTGTACGCAAAATCGCATGCTAATCAGTACTTCTAAAACCAAAAGCATGTTGATAACAACCCGCCAAAAGCGTCAGGTACACCCTGCCCCTCTGAAACTGTCACTTGGCACTAAACCTATCCAACAAGTTGGGAATTGTAATTGACGACCAGCTGAACTGGTCGCCGCATATCGACAGTTTGTGCAAAACCTTGTCCAGGAATGTATTTCTGCTCTCTAAACCATATTCTTAGTACAAAGTGCTGTACATTGTTCTTTCACGCACACATTAAAAACCACTGTGACTATGCGTCCTCTTTGTGGGACGAAGGCAGTGAACTTCATTTAAAAAAAAAACTAAACTCGCTGTATCGTCGTTCAGTTAATTATTCCTAACCCTACTTCCACGGACGAGAAAATAAAATCCCTTGGCCTGCTTACACTGAAGGAACAACTCAAATTTAACAAATGCGTCCTCATGCACAAAATATTTCATTATCAAGCCCCGGAATATCTGCGCATGATATTTAACTTCAGCCCTCGGCATCAACTACATACGAGGAATGACTTGCTTCACTTACCCCGCCCAAGGATAGATCTCTACAAGTCAAGCCTTCTATTTTCAGGTAGTTCTGTCTGGAACTCATTGCCATTAAACATTAAATCATTTTCCGATAAAACCCATTTTAAACGTGCATTGCACACTCACTTCCAATCAGCGTGATTTCACAGTTTGCCATATTATAAGAATAATACTGCTGATAACACGTAAATGTCAAATATTTTCTCTTTCTCCATACATTTGCTACCTGATCATCTATTGTCTTGTCGGTGTCACTATACGCTATTGATGCTGCTGATTCTATGACACTGTCTTAGAGGAGTATAAGATTAATGCTATGCACGCGTTTCGTTCTCTTGCTTTTTGCATCGGAGGCAGTTACAAATTCTCCATCGTCATTTTTTTCCTCCTTTCGATGATTCCCCTATAGTGTTTTTTTTCCCCCGTAGTTTTGCTTCCTCATATTATTATTATTATTATTATTATTATTATTATTATTATTATTATTATTATTATTATTATTTGCATGCTATGTTTCTTTTCCTGTTGTGTTCTCTCTTTTTTTACAGGACAGCTTGTAAGACAAGCATTGAGTTGCCTAATGGCTTTATCCTGAATAAAAAAAAAAAAAAGATTCATCATCATCATCATCTCTCTCTCTCTCACCCGCATTTCCACTATTCATGCAAGAGGACATAATTACTGCCGGCAGAGCGGGCTGCGTCACGGAAAGTGGTTCACTATGGTGTCATGTGTCTTCTGCTTGGACCAGTGCACCCTGACATAGCCGCGCACATCCTGCACACAGTTTACTTAACCCCTTTACTGCCGATCAGTATAAACGTGAACACGATCCATCCACAGGATACATAGATCCTCATGAGCCCGCTCGAACGGAGGGGCTCTTGATTCAGTATCTATGCCTCTTGCTGAGACCAGTTTGTATCCATGTTTCTCGGACGGTGTTGGCTGTTGGGCGTTGAACGAACACGATCTATCTGCAAGAGACATAGATCCTCATGAGCCCCCGCGACCGCGGGGGCTCATGAGGATCTATGCCTCCTGCTGAGACCAGTTTGTATCCGTGTTTCTTGGACGGTGTTGGCTTTTGGTCGTTGGATGAAGCAAGATTTCGGACACAAACACGTGGCAGTTAAGGGGTTAACTAAACCTTGAAGATAAAATGGATAGGTCTATTGTGAGTGTGTCTGCGGTGAAGTCGAAAGTTCATTTAAATGAGGGCACGGCTAAATATTCGCGTACTTGAAGACCAGTTTATATTTTCTTTCCCCACCCCCAGCCCCAACTCCCCGCCCCCTCACCCTCCCCATCCTACACTAGAGCGTGAACTTGTTGCCACAGTTAAACCTGTGTAAAGCGGCAACTTTCAGTGTCAACAAGCATAAATAATATGACTAACGAGCAAAAGAAATTCGACATCAGTGATCGAGATCATCGAAAACATTTCAGTGTTTCCGATGATCCCGATGATGCCGTTTTTTGTGAGTATTTTGTGCTCAATAATAATAATAATAATAATAATAATAATAATAATAATAATAATATATAAGACTTTGATGGATTAAAACAATTCCAGTGCAGTGTAGTGCCTGCGATAGTTTATCCATCTTGTGCATGCAGCCATCGGTTATGTATAGGTCGTTTGACATCAGCGAGCACAACGGTTTTCCCAAACTAGTATCTCCGGAGTGCCAATTGACCTCAGTAATATGCAATATTTTTTTTTTTTTTTTTTACTGAACTCCTATGATTTTTCGATTTTCCTGTGCAGTCGTAAAAATTTGGTGAAATTACAAGAACAAGGCATTTTCAATACCCTAAATAGAGCCCGGGCAGTTTTAAATATTGAGGTCAAGCATGCAGACTTCGTACATGAAGCCTGCATGCTGGACCTCGATACACCAGATTTCAGGGGCAGTGTAGGTTAGCAAGGGATCCGGGCGGACCAAGGGACTTTTCCACAGGCTTCACAAGAGAATCTAAAGAAGTACCCAACGGAGAAAGAAACACGCTTGCAAACGTGAATGCAAGCCAGTGAATTGCTACATGTATGTCTGCACTGTTTCAGGTTTGAAAACTTGGCCAATTCACGTGAAAATGGATCTTTCTTATGCTGGGCTCAATATATCTGGGGCACATTTAAGGGTGTAAAATCAGTCCGCAGTTCATTACAAGATTCCGAATTTTTACGACTATACAGCAACACTGAGACATTGTTCGAATTTCTTAACAGTAGATCGTATTAGGTCAACTGTCACTGAATGATATTTGTTCTAAGACTGGTATAGAAAAGTGGCTCTTTGCGGACTGAGATATTTGCGAATAACGTTGTGCGCTCCGATGTCAAACGACCTAAACTGTCAGCTGGAGACAATACCGGCGGCTGTTTTTCCCCACTGAGGGGGTGCCCTGTGAAGACAAAATCGAGATTTCATGATAGACCTGAATTCATTCTGGGCAGATCGTTAACTCATTCGAGACGTGCCGCCTCCGGAGGCAAAGATGCGTCGAATGTCTCGCGGCTAATGGTGGCCATACACGTTATTGACTCTTCCAAAGTGCACTGACTCTGCGTGTGACTTTTCCACACTAAAAAAGGGTGGGAGTAGGGGTGGGGGGGGGGGGGGAGGTGACGGGGTGGGAGGGGGGAGGGGGGGTCTTTTAAACGGACATTTTGTGGAGTGAAATCGGTCGGATCATTGAATTTTCCGAATGAAATGAATACTGGAACAATACATTCGACTGCGTTATGAGCCGAGTGTGTTTTCTTGAGTTGTTGGATTTTTATAGAAAATCTTCTTTTTGGGCCTGAACTTATGCGGACTAGTGTAGTTCAAAGGTGGTGCCAGACAGTGAATAGCTTGAGTTTGTTGTATGTTTTAGGCACCTGTTCGCATCGCCATGGTTGATCTATCCCTGCCGTTATTTTGCAAAAGCCAGCATGTCCATTTTTGAGAAAAGCGAGATTTTGTTTTGTATTACATTGAAAATATCGCTTTTCTGATAAATGGATTTATTACCTTTTGCTAAGTAACGGCATATCTTCTGTTGTAGTGTATCGGAGGTGAGTAGGTTAACATATCCGAGACGTACTTCATTCGGATACGCGGCATGAAGCCGCGTATCCGAATGAAGCACGTCTCGGATATGTTAACCTACTCGCGTCTCGAACGCGATAACACCGGTTCCACTGTGACAGCATGTACCGAACTACCCGGAGACAAAGAATCAGACACACGCTGTGTCAGACTGCCCTGACATTTTCATTCAAAAGTCCAGACACCTTACAAACCACAATGGACATTTAAAGATTATAGCCAAGATGAATTTTGTCCGAAATTTAAATTGGAAGATGAAATAAATAGCCGTGCCAGAACCAGAGTCTATTTGGTTCAGGTTCACCGTCGGTTCACTATATTCTCCATCCCACAGTATTAACTCATTCGCATCCGGATGCGGCTGGCCGCGAATGAGTTAATACAGGTCAGCTTCAGTATAGTGCAGTACCCGTGAGTCATAAAGTCATACAGCGTTATAGTAGTGCGGCATTTACATGGACTAGCTAGTGAAGAAACAAGATGGCATGAACCATAACCCACGACGCCCCTTCTATATGAGAGCCATAACCCACAAAGTCCCTTTTATATGCGAGCTCTCCTCGCAGTCAAGGGTCTCAACCTGTTGTCATTGAAGTAACTGTGACAAAAAACAACAACAAAAAACAAACCAACAAACAACAACCTCATATTGATAAAGCCTCGAAGATTTGCCAATGCCTCAATGAGCTTTATAAAGGGCTCAGTGCATACGCGTCATTGGTGTGAAAAAACGTCATTTGTCATGACGTAGTTTTTGGTTTTACGTATATGCGCCTTTAACTTTAGCTTCTAAGACAAATGGTGGCAAAAGTAGAATTTCACAGTTCAGTTTCATTCTTGCTATATAATTTGTGTGAAGTCAGGTTGACTTTACCTAGACACACGATATGCTACTGTAGACTTGCATGGTCTTCTGCCATTGCGTCGATGTGGATGTGTGTGCGTGCGAGCGCGCACTAAACATGAAGTAATGACTAGACTAGACGTCATTTCCCTCTCGTTACTTTCTGTTGTCAGAGGATGAGGCCTGCACGCCTATGACGTCATGGACATGCTACTGAATTCGCTGCACCGCGACCCATCCGAAAACGCCCCTTCCGTAAATAGAAGGGACATTTTAAAAAGTTTGTAAGCAAAAGGTCCTCGGGCCGTCGTGAGACTTAGCTGACCCGCGCACGTCCGTGCGCGGGCCAGCTAAGGTTCACGTCGGCCCGAGGACCTTTTGCCCTCTGGACATGCACAGCTCGAAGAGTGTAGAGGCTTTGCTAACTCTTTGCACATAGTCCGAGGGGAGCTTAAGAGGTGTGCACGCGTTGTAGCCGAGACGGCGGTAGACTGGAGCGCGTAATGATGAGGCTGACTTGTGCAGATGAACAGACGTAGGTGTTCAGCGGAGTGCACAGGGAAAAAAAAACACAACTTAACTCATTCAACCCCACGCACGTATTTCCCAAATTTTGGAGGCTTCATCTAACGACTATGCACCTGATGCAGGAGAATGATCGACCATGATAAATCAAGGGTAGTGCAAGATTAGCTTGACGCCGACAAGCGCCAAGCTAATCTGGCACTACCCTTGAATTATCATGGTCGATCCCAGAGAGAGAGAGAGAGAGAGAGAGAGAGAGAGAGAGAGGCAATGACAATGACAATGAATCTTTATTTTCCAAGGATAAAAAGATTTAGGTCTGAAGACCTTTCTTCCATCTTGTCCTTGCTAAAAAGTACTTACACAAACACTCACGAGGCCGCACGCACTGACACACCATAAGCGCCCAACAAGGCGAGTTATACTGGCTGCCCCCCTCGATCAGCTGCCACTCGAAAGCGACAGCAGGGATACAACCAATGTGTAGGCGATCATATACAAAAATATCATAAACACACTTAATACACGTAATGAGATATGCATGCGCTACCATCTAACAAATGTACCATAAGATCACAAAAAAAACCCAACAACAATCAGATAGATAAATTCAAAATACCACGTCATTTTAAGACGAAGGCAGTTTACGCTTGCATTTGTAGCAAATTCTGATGAAGCCGTGTCTTGAAAGCATTTATGGTCGTGATAGATTTTAATTGTTTTGGAAGTGAATTCCATTCTCTGGCTGCTGAATATGACAAGGACGATTTAAAATGTCAAGGCGGGGCCTAGGCACTACCAGGTCGTTCCTCAGTGTCGGGTACGGAGTGTGGGAAGCCTTAAAGAGAGCAGCGAGATATCCAGGTGATTTTGAAAGAGTGATCTTACGCATAAATATACATTTATTGAAAAAAAAGTGCTTACGAAGGGGCAACATATTTAATTTTGTTAGTTTATCGTCGGTAGTCAAAGGGGTGTGGGAATCTTTTAGGATAAGCTTTGCCGCACGTCTATGAAGTGAATTTATTCTTTTTAAATAAATATCGCTGCATCCATCCCATACTGTCGATACGTAATCTAGATGGGATTTATGTGTGCATTATAAAACAACTGCCTAGTTGAAACGTCGATGAATTGAACTAGTCTAGATAACATATATAGATTTTTGGACAAATCCTTACAAATAGAATTAGTATGCGAGTACCAACTGAGCTGGTCGTCTACGGTGACACCAAGCAAACGATGTTCTCTAACTTGCGCTATTGGTTGCTGTTCAAGGGAAAGTTTGAGTGGCGGCAGGCTCAGCTGATGCTTTTGCCTTGTTGTCACAAGCATACATTCCGTCTTTGATGGATTTGGAATCATGGAATTAGTCTGGCACCAATCAAAGACTTCATTTATTGTTTGCTTGAGTGAACTGGTGATTGTGGGCACGTCTGGCTCAGACACATCCAAAGTTGCATCATCTGCAAATAAGCTACAGGTAACGTCAGGTTGTGAGATATGTAAAGGTAAGTCATTTATGTAAAGTGTGAACAATAAAGGTCCGAGAATAGATCCCTGGGGCACGCCATGCATAATCAGCCCCTCAGAGGACGATTTGCCATTTACGCTGACATACTGTCGTCGGCCTTCAAGGTAGGATTTAAAAAAGGATACAGCTCATGTAAGTGTTTGTGTATGTGCTTTTCTATGGGTTTTGAAAGTGAAGACAAGATAGAAATTGGCCTGAATTTATTGGGATCTGTAAGATCTTTGTTCTTATAAAGCGGAATAACTTTGGCTTTTTTCAGATCAGAGGGGAATTCGCCACGCTCGATACAACGTGACGGTTGTAGATGTAAGTTAAAGACTCTATTATGAAAGGTAGTGATAGTATTAACACAGGAGTACTAATTTCATCATGTCCTGAAGTGCGCTTACTTTTGAGACATTCAATCGCTTTACCGACATCGTGCACTGTCATGCAAGGAATGTGGAATGATGAACGAGAAGAAAGTTTGCCATCACAAAATTTGACAAGGATTGGGGATACAAAGGGTGCCTTGGACGAAGTGTTTTGCAGCAACGACTGGGCGGCAGAAAGAAAATGAGTATTAAAAGTTTCTGCAGAAATAGAGGTATGTGTAGGGCTATAGTTAGATTTTGTAAAAGCATTAAGCGCTTTCCAAACAGTGTATCTTTTTTGTCATTCATTATTCGTTTAAAGAGTGACTTTTGGCATCAATAACTATTTTTTTTTAGGCGATTGCGTTGCTTACCGTAAGCAGGGAAATCTTTTTTTCTGTTTTAATTCATCTCTCAGTTGCATGGCATCGACCAAACCTTTGTTTAGCCAAGGCGGCAGTTGCGTTTTTTTTTTTACTCGTTTTTCCCTAATCGGGGCGTGCCTATCAAGAACACTGAGGAACAACCTGTACCACTTAGACAACGCACCATCAGGCTCGCAATGATGATAAACAGTATCAAAAGAAACGGAACTAAGGTCGAACAAAAAAGCCTCTTTGTTAAAACGTTTAAGCGATCTATACTTGATGGTAGTGTGCTGGTGTTTACGGATAGGTTTATCTGCTTTCACGGTCCAGTTAGAGCACACAGGATAATGGTCGCTGATTCCAACTTGTAGTACATCCGTCTTCAACACCCGGCTCTTGTTCGTTGTATATATATGATCAATGAGTGTAGAGGACGTAGACGAAACACGAGTTCGGGATGTTATCAGCTGTTTGAGCCCAAAAAGAGTAATAGTGGACTCCCATGTAGGGTTAGCGGAAAATATGTTAATGTTAAAATCCCCTAATAAAAGCACTTCTGATGTACCGTTTTTAACTTGATCTAGCATGTCGGTGAAATCATCAAGCCATACATTTGGTGCAGAGGGGTTCCTGTAACTAAAACCAACTAATAAAGGGCTTGACTTGTTCTTTATTTCAAACCAAACACTTTCCACTGTGTCTGATTCAAAGTCCGGTCTTCTACGGGTGATGTCTTTTATAGAATCATGAATATACACCGCAATGCCGGTATGTGTGGAGCTTTGTGGGTTGCGGCGTATAATGGAAAAATCAGGTATAGAAATTACGCCATCGCTGATATTGGAGTTAAGTCGGGTTTCCGTGAAACCAAAGAAGTGGAAATAGTGCATAAGCTAGTCAGATCTACCGTGCACCCCCCCCCCCCCCCCCAGTACTCAATAAGATGGGTTTCAAAGTATACCTTAGTATGTCCTGAGATGTTTAAGCCATGTTCCCCGAAAATCCTTAGGAACACACCAGAGATATAGCCGATGGCGCAAGGGTATCCCCATTCACGCTTTTCGCGGATGCTAAAATGAGGTTGAGAAACATTTTCCTCTAAATAAATCAGAATTCATTCCAGAAGCCCAAATCAGCAATATTATGTTAAGGCACACCTTCTGCATCCTCTGCAAAAAAAAAAAAAAAAGTATTAAATCTCTGGCTCAAAGTGAAGGTATTTGTACATCCAGTAAACGGCCATTTCCGCGAAATCGCAAGAAAAAGACAAAAATAATGTGTCAGATGCCTTCAGACATTTTCTATAGCACCGGGAGTCCATTTTCAGGCTTACATCATTAAAACAGGATGTCACAATTATTGTAAACTTGACTAGGTGATGCTGTGATCACTGTGAGTGCTGCCACAGTGGTTGATTTTGTATCCCTACCCCCAAGTTGTAGAAATGCACAAAATTAATTAGAAAAAAATACTCAAGTTATTCCATTTCATTTTGACCTCTCTTTACCTATTCCGTTTCAATAATGTGAGCATAAAGTGCAAGCAAATGAGGAAAGTCGGCATCCTTTACGGTACGTTCTTGGTGAATGATAGTTTTTTCCCATTTAAAATTGCCGAATTGGAAAACGTAAGTTGTTTCTGATGCCCTCAGAAACTAGGTATACAACTTTATTTTAGGTTTTATTGGTTAGGATAGAGTACCACAGTTACTCCCAACCTGATTTTATGATGCTGTGATGCATTTCGTGGCAACAATGGCTAAATCTGCCGCCCTACCCCCATTTTACCAGTACGCAAAGGAACGCAAAAGGGATCATAACAATTGCTTATGTCATACTCCTCTGTTTAAACATTTTTGTTGCCAGTTTTCTTTACAAAGTATGCATATTGAGCATAAACATTTGTGATCATTTCATTAATTTCAATGTGACCCATCAATTTAATTATAACTCTTTTTAGTTAAGGCATGTTTAATAGGGGCTGCGGCTGAAGCTTCTACCGTCTGCACATTCAGCACTCTTGTCAAACTCGGGGAAGGTGTACCTCAGGGAGATGTTGTGTCTGATGCTGTTCTTGGTCTACATTAATGACATCAGTACAACAGAACCAAGGTTCATCTCGAACATCCTCCATGCGGATGACTTTGCAGTGTGGAGCGCATCAGAACATAAAGAAATAGCATCCTGCAGGATCTAGGATGCTGCCAATAGAGTCAACAGCTGGACTGAAAGATGGCCACTCAAACTGAGCTAGACCATCTCTTTTAATCAGACGGAAGAGGTCACCTCAAAACTGGAGACTTTCCAGTACCAAAGACAGACAGGCCAACTTTACTGGCAACAAATAAATTACTGGATTCACGTGGAGGCCTCACATCGAAGCCATGGAAGCTAGAGCTGCAAAAAAAGTCTCTGATGAAGAAACTGGTGGGGACCACATTGGCGCAAATTACAACATCCGGGCACAAGCAAACACCAGCTCGGTCAGACCAGTAGTGCGGTACCAAGATACATCGACAACATGAAACACTGCCTGCAAAACCAAAAAAGTCAGGCTTGACAAAATGCAGAACATGGGTCATTCTCATGATGCAGTGACATTCTTAGAGCCATCTGGAGCACCCCAATTTAGGAAATGGCACACACGATGAAGAGACTTACTAAACACCGACAGCATGGGAGACTACAGGAGCAGACCAAGAACCGTCAGAAACGCCCAAGTCTGAACCGCCAACTGAAGGTCTTGCAATGGGCTAAAACTGACGTCCTGGAACCAAGCCCAAAGATGTGTGAAGAGCTCCCTTCAGATACCTGGACATCTCGAAAGAACCTTCTAGACAACATAAACAACGTTCCAGGACTCTTTGCCAAAGGTCGCGGCACTACACAAAACCATCTCGCTGGAGATTATGCACAAGCGCTACCCTCACAGCAGGTGTGGTATCGCACAAGACGCCGTACGGAATGAAGGAAGTGGCGTGTACATCTGTTGTGCAGACCGCACTACTACCTCCCTCTCTTACCAGCTGGCGGCAGCAGCTCCAACTATCGTACAGGTCTGCAGGTGCTGAACACAGCAGCAGAGCACTATCTAGGGAAAGGCAGCAGCTTGATCCACTCATCTCACCAGGAAGCTTCAAGATTTACTGGATGTCCTGTCCACAAAATAGTGCTGCAGTGGATTCCAGTGCATCTGGAGTAGGTGGGAATGGACAGGCTGATAGCCTGGCCAAAGCAGGCGCCAGACTACCTCAAGATCACAACCTCCTGTTAAAAAGAACCCAAGACACTACAGCAACAAAGTGATTGGCAACAGCTGCAGCCCCTGGGCAGACGACATCATCAAGCTGAACACGGAGAGCCAAGCCACCATCTTTCATCTACGCACTGATTACTCTGGTCTTTATGGACTCACCTCGTGAGACAGGGTCATGCGGAAACAGCCCTATGCGAATTTGGTGTAGAACATCAGTCTCCTTACGACCAGACGACACTCCCCTGTACACCAAACTCTGAAAACATGCTGCCGAGCTCTTGACAGCTCACTTATTGGCATACAGAATAATATAAGATTTAAAGACGGCCATCAAGGAATTGAACGTTGCAGAAGAAGAAGGTGGAAGTGGTGATCCCGTGGGATGTGGAAACTAAGTATTTTGATAATATCGTTTTGGCTGTTAGGAACCATGAAACTTTATTACGCATATTCATATTTACACATTTCTAGACGAAAATAAATGAAAGGAAAAGGGGAGACCTTACTAGACCCGCCTTACGCTAGGTAAAATATCACCTAAAAGACCAGCCAGTTAAAATAGTTACAATTAAATTGATGGGTTGCATTGAAATTAATGAATTGATCACAAATGTTTATACTTACTTACTTACTTACGCCTGTCACCCCTACCCGGGTATAGGCCGTCGACGAGAGACCTCCAGCAACTCCTGTCCTGTGCTTCTTCTTCGATTCTACTCCAGGTGGTTCCCAGTCTCTTGATGTCTGCTTGGAGGTCTCGACGCCAGGAGTTTCTCGGCCTACCTCTTTTCCTCTTTCCCTGGGGGTTCCATGACAATGCCTGCCTAGTGATACTGGAAGCTGGCTTTCTCAGACTGTGACCGATCCATCCCCATCTTCTTCGCCCAGTTTCATTCTCTGCTGTTATCTGCTCTGTTCTCTCCCAGAGTCTGACGTTGCTGATCTTCTCTGGCCAGTAGATTTTCAAAATTCTTCTAAGGGAACTGTTCATGAAGGTCTGTACTCTGTTGACTGTGGTTTTTGTCAATCTCCAAGTCTCTGCTCCATATAGGAGAACTGCTTTTACATTGGAGTTGAAAATCCGGACTTTGGTGTTTTGTGACAGCTCTCTGGAACTCCACACTTTTTCAACTGGAGAAAGGCTGCTCTGGCTTTACCGATTCGTGCTCTGACATCTGCATCAGTGCCGCCTTTTTTGTCTATGATGCTCCCGAGATAGGTGAAGGACTCCACTTCCTCCAACGGGGTGCCAGCAAGCAAGACTGGTTCTTCCCTGGTTGCGTTCAGCCTCATTGTCTTTGTTTTCTGTTTGTGAATGGTGAGGCCCACTTGGGACGAGATGTCAGCAAGCCTCGTGGTCTTGTCCTGCATTTGTTGATGAGTGTGGGACAGTAATGCCAAGTCGTCTGCAAAATTGAGGTCGTCAAGCTGTGTCCACAGTGTCCACTGTATTCCACTTCGTCTGTGCTCTGTGGTCATCTTCATGACCCAGTCTATGGCCAGTAGGAAGAGGAACGGAGACAGCAGACACCCCTGCCTGACACCAGTTCTGACCTGGAGCTCCCTGGTGAACTGCCCTTCGTGGATCACGCGACATGTCATGCCATCGTAGCTGCTCTTCATCAGGCGGACGAGCTTTGTGGGTACACCGTAGTGTCGTAGGAGTTTCCACAGAGCCTCTCGGTCCACGCTGTCAAATGCTTTCTCATAATCCACAAAGTTGACGTACAGCGGGGAGCTCCACTCCAGAGACTGTTCCACGATGATGCGGAGAGTGGCGATCTGGTCTGTACATGATCGGTTCTTTCTGAATCCTGCTTGCTGGTCTCTCAGCTGGGGGTCAACGGAGCTCTTCATTCTCTCTAGGATGATCCTGTTGAAGACCTTTCCTGGTACTGACAGCAAGGTGATTCCTCTGTAGTTGGAACACTTGCTGAGGTCGCCTTTCTTGGGAAGCTTGATTAGGTACCCCTCCTTCCAGTCAGCCGGCATCACCTCCTCTTCCCAGATCTTTCCAAACAGTGGGTACAGCATCTCCACTGTTGTCTCTAGGTCTGCTTTCAGAGACTCCGCTGGGATGCCATCTGGCCCTGCTGCTTTGCCGTTCTTCAAAAATGCCACTGCTCTTCTGATCTCTTCCCGGCTGGGTCTGTCACAGCTGATGGGTAGGTCGGTCTCTGCCGGCTGGATGTCTGGTGGGTCAGGTGGGCTAGGTCTGTTCAGTAACTCTTCAAAATACTCGGCCCATCTGTCGAGTTGGTCTGCTCTGTCTGCAATAGGCTTGCCTTCTTTGTCTTTTAATGGTCTTTCTGTATGACCATACTTGCCCGACAACCTTATGGTAATGTCGTAGAGCTGTTTCATGTTGCCGCTGCCTGCTGCCTTTTCTGCCTCTGCTGCCAGGCTGTCTGTGTAGGCCCTCTTGTCTGCCCTGATACGCCTCTTCACCTCGCGGTTGGCTTCCGAGTATTCCTCCTGTGCCCTTACTTTGGCTGCTCTCGTGCGACTGTTGTTGACAACTGCTTTCTTCTGCTTCCTCACTTCTATCTTCTTCAAGGTCTGTGCCGACAGCCAGTCCTTGTGATGATATTTCCTGAACCCTACAGTGTCTTTGCAGGTTGAGTTCAGCGCCTCTCTAACTGCCTTCCACTGCTGCTCTGTGGTGACCGCCTCCTCTTCATTTACTAGCTCCTGTAGCGCTTGAAACCGGTGGACAGGCACCAGTTTGAACTCTTCTCTAACTCCAGTTTCTCTCAGGAGGCCTACATTATAGCGCTGTCTTCTTGTTGTCTGTGCGGCTTTTCTTTAGCTTGAGCTTCATTCTTAAGGTAAGCAGATGGTGGTCTGAGGCGACATCTGCTCCCCTCCTCACTCGAACATCTTGAAGGGATCTTCTAAATTTCTTGCTAATGCAGATATGGTCTATTTGGTTCTCTGTTGTATGGTCAGGTGAGACCGAAGTTGCTTTGTGTATTCTTCTGTGTGGGAAGATGCTGCCCCCAATGACAAGTCGGTTTAGAGCACAAAAGTCTACAAACCTCTCCCCGTTCTCACTCATCTCCGAGCCTAGTCCCTGTCTCCCCATCACCTCTTCATATCCGGTGTTGTCCTCCCCTATTTTGGCATTAAAATCGCCCATGACGATGGTGATGTCTCGCTCCGCACATTTGTCCACAGCACTCTGGAGTCGGTCGTAGAACTCTTGTTTCTCTTCCTCGTCACTGTCATTAGTGGGCGCATAACACTGGATGACGTTCAGCTTGAGCTTTTTCTTGGTTGTAAAGGCTGCTGTGATAATTCTTGGCCCAAGAGGTTCCCAGCCCATCAGCGCTCTCTCTGCCACTGGTGACAGCATGAATGCTACTCCTTCTGTATGGGGGGCATTCTCCTCTTCATGACCTGAATACAGAATCTTCTCCCCACTTAACAGCCTTTTCTGGCCAGACTGCGTCCATCTGGCTTCACTGATACCTAGCAGGGAAAGGTTGTACTTTTGCATTTCCGCTGCTATCTGGGCGGCCTTGCCGCTCTGGTACATGGTCTTGACGTTCCATGTGCCCATGGTTGTGTCCCTGGATAGCGAGAGGCGGCTCGGTCCTGTGGCTTCCGAAGACTTCCGGCTTTCATCACAGGACGTCATAAGTTTTCTGGTAGAAGAACCTTCCTCCACCAGGAAAGGAATTACTGTTAGTATTTTCGTCGGCGTTTTTGTAGCTATTTCCTTTTTTGCAGGGTGGGGAAGCTACCCCCACGCCCACCCCCCTTACTAGGAGGACCAGGGGTTTTCTGTCGGGGTCACCTTCCCTTAGACCATGTTGGTTCACGGCACCTTATTTCATTCGGTGCACCCCTCTCACGAGGGACCCCCTATCCACCACCCAGGGGACGCGCCTCAACGCCATAATAATGGTCCCAGCGCGAGGACAAATGTTTATGCCGTAAGCAATTTTTATGATCATTTTGCTCTCCTTTGCATACTGGTAAAATGGGGATAGGGCAGCAGATTTAGCCACTGTGGCCCCTAAATGCATCACAGCATCAGGTTGGGAGTAACTGTGGTACTCTATCCTAACCAATAAAACCTAACAAAGACTTATCAGTTGTATACAAAATTTCTGAGGGCAACGGAAACAACGTACGTTTCCCAATTCGGCAATTTTAAATGGGAAAAAGCTATCATTTACCACGAATGTACCGTAAGGGGTGCCGACTTTCCTTATTTTCTTGCACTTTATGCTCACATTATTGAAACGGAATAGGTAAAGAGAGGTCAAAATGAAATGGAATAACTTGAGTATTTCTTTCCTAATTAATTTTGTGTATTTTTACAACTTGGGGGCAGGGATACAAAATCAACCACTGTGGCACTCACAGTGATCACAGCATCACCTAGTCACTTTTATAATAATTGTGACATCCTGTTTTAATGATGTAAGCCTGAAAATGGACTGCCGGTGCTATAGAAAATGTCTGAAGGCATCTGACACATTATTTTTGTCTTTATATTTTGCGATTTCGCGGAAATGGCCGTTTACTGGATACACAAATACCTTCACTGTGAGCCAGAGATTCAATACTTTTTCATTCTGTTTTTTGCAGAGGATGCAGAAGGTGTGCTTTAACATAATATTGCTGATTTGGGCTTCTGGAATGAATTCTGATTTATTTAGAGAAAAATGTTTCTCAACCTCATTTTAGCATCGCGAAGAGCGTGAATGGTGGTACCCTTGCGCCATCGGCTATATCTCTGGTGTGTTCCTAAGGATTTTCGGGGAACATGACTTAAACATCTCAGGAAATACTACGGTACACTTTGAAACCCATCTTATTTTGTACTGTGTGTGTGTGTGTGTGTGTGTGGGGGGGGGGGGGGGGGTACACGGTATATCTGGCTAGCTTATGGACTAAAAGGGTTGGGTTGACTCAAAAGAACACACACATCGGGCGTCTTGTTACATAGATGATAGATATTGAGATGACCTATATGAATATTTAGAGGAGTCTGACATGTTGAAAAGAAGAATACTGTGAACAAAACAGTTCAGAAACAGGTAATACACACTGAGCTGCACAGGCAATAAACCTAACAAGGATCATAAGGACTGGCAGTAACGCCAAATATTTGTCACAGTGAAGCACTGTCATGTAATTTAAAAACAATGACAAAAAATCGAGTTGAAACTGGATCAGTGTCACACGCAGTTTCGCAGTCTAACACCTGAAAGTCAAAAGTCCAGTTTCACAGTCGCAAACTCTACGGCAAAGGGAAGCACAAAAAAGTTAATAGAACCAGCTATGAACGCTTAGACAGGCTGCAAGGTCTGGTTGAACGGAGGGTACATCGATAAAGCACTGTACTGAAAGCCATGGGACGGGGCCCAGTGATACTGGCGTGCAGGCGACAAATTGTAGAGACCGTAAGGGGTTCGGGATCTGCTGAAGCCAAGTTGTACTGTGGTTGCAGAAAGGAGAGAGAGAGAGAGAGAGAGAGAGAGAGAGAGAGAGAGAGAGAGAGAGAGAGAGAGAGAGAGAGAGAGAGAGAGAGAGAGAATGAATGAATGAATGATACGTTATTTCTCAAGGATGGAAACAATAGGCGCACAGGCCTCTTTTCATGCTTGTCCTTGCTAAACTACAACATTAAAAGCAACATTAAAACAATATGTTAACAGCACAAAACAAGCGGCTACACCCACAGGTCACTTGTGTTACATTCCGATACAAGTTACAAAGTTGCTGAAGATTACACACACACACACAGCAAAATGACAGGGTCTTTGGGGGGGGGGGGGGGGGGTCGATGTAAAGTGTGTTTATAGAAAGCGACTGCACACTTATGATAAAGCTACTCATGTGTAGGAATTTAGTGCGCAGCCAAAACACCACGATAAAGAGAGATATTATGTAAAAGCTAACAAGTGCAAAACGGAGGACCACAGGAAATCATTGACATGACTCTTTTGGACATATTATCTAGTGTGACGTTTCATTCAAGTTTGCTCAGAGATGTATTTAAAAGCGTTCGTCCGAAACAATGGAAGATGTCTCGTTTGCTGTGTATGTGGAGGAAGTGAGTTCCATAAATAGGCACCCGCGTAAGAAAGGCTGGATTTAAACAAGTCAAGTCGGGGCCGTTCAATGACGAGACTGTTCCTCAAAGTGCTGTAAACCCTTTCGCTCTCAGTGAAAAGCTTAGCCAGGTAGAGGGGGGCTTTCCCGTTCAGTGCTTTGTGCATAAGTATGCACTTATTAAACGTAAGGTGTTGATGTAAAGGAAGGAGCCCTGTTGCCTGAAGCTTTTCCTTTAAAGTTAGAGAGGGGATTGGGAGGATCAGTTTAACTGCGCGATTGTATAGAGAATTAATCCGCTTAAGGTTAGCCTTACTACAGCCGTCCCAAATAGTAGATGCGTAGTCAATGTGAGGTTTAATGTAGGAGTTGAAAAATAGCTTTCGTGTCTTAGTATCAATGATAGATTTTAATCTTGACAGTAAAAATAGCTTCTTTGATAATGTTTTCCCTAGTTGTGTTAGATGGGGCAACCAGCACAGTTGGTCATCAACAATTACCCCGAGGAGGCGGTATTCCTTGACTTGCTCAATGGGAACTGAATCAAAAGAGAGGTTAAGTGAATGGGGGCGGAGCTGATGCTTTTGGCGTGTTGTGATTAGCATGCTTTTCGTTTTGGATGGATTTACAAGCATTTGATTATTTTTGCACCACAGTGAGACCTCCTGAAGACTAAGCTGAAGATTACTTGGTATTTCAGGTACAGTTTTCCCTCCAGCGTGAAGAGTTGAATCATCGGCAAACATGTCACATTCGGTATTTGGATTTGAAATATAAAGTGGAAGATCACTTATAAACAAACAGAAAAGTAACGGTCCTAATATGGATCCCTGGGGCACGCCATACTCAACACGCTTTTCAGAAGAGAAGGTAGCATTGATGTACACAGTTTGAATTCTCCCTATGATATATGAACGAAAGAATGAGAGTGTCCCTGGGCTGTTATTGTTAAAGTGGCAGTCTAGTTTCTCTAATAAAATTTCGTGGTTTATAAGGTCGAACGCTTTTTTTAGGTCTAGAAAGACAGCACCAGACATTTTGTTTCTGTTGATGTTGAGCAGCCAAGTGTCAATCATATGAACCAAGGCAGTGTGACACGAATGTTTAGGGCGAAAACCAGATTGATATTTATTCAGGAGAGACTTTTCTTCCAGGAATTCGAGAAGATGTTTGTGTACATGCTTCTCAATAGGCTTCGATAGAATAGATAATATGGATATAGGCCGAAAATTATTTGGATCAGATGTGTCTTTTGTTTTAGGTATAGGTACCACTTTAGATTTTTTGAAAGCCGCCGGGAAAATATTATTTTGAATACATAGGTTGTAAATATAGGTTAAGCTTTCCACAATGTATGGAAGAGAAAGTTCGAGGATAAAACCATTGATTCCATCAATGCCAGCTGATTTTTTGTTCTTGAGACTAGAGATAAGTCTGCCCACTTCATGTACAGCGATGCAAGGGATATTAAAAGCATCGCCCGCGGACAGTCTTTGCTTACAAAAGTCAGTAAGCTTCTGCGATACGACATGTTCCACCTGATCCAAACCTTCAGCAAGTAGTAAAGATTTCGGGGCTAAAATGAAATGGTCGTTAAATGCATCGGCTGTAAGGTTGGCAGTCGTGTTTGCAGAACGATTTTTACTATTGTTAGTAAGTTTAAAACTTTCCATATTGAAGACGGATTCCCGCTGCGTATGGTTTTCTCTACCAGTGCTTTTTGTGCCTCCCGGATAAGGTATTTGACTCTGTTACGTAACCTTTTAAACTCAATAAAATCTTTGTCCCGCTTGGCTCGATTTCTGGCTTCCATGGTTTGTTTAATCTCCTCCGTAATCCAGGTGGGGGGCTCACGGCACCGGACTCGTTTCCTTTTTAAAGGGACATGCTTATTTAGCACTCCGAGGAACAGCTCAAGCCACAGTGAGAGCGCTACATCAGGGTCATTGTAATTGTAAACTTCATGGAACGGCAAACAACTGAGGTCATGAAGGAAACTATCTCTATCTAGTTTTCTAAAACATCTATAAGTAATGTATAAATGTTGAGTTCGGCTCTGTTTGGGAACATAACATGACCATGTACAGCTGATGGGAAAGTGGTCACTGACAGCTAGTGAAGGGACATCAGTTTCAATGATAGCTTGAGGGTTGTTAGTATAGACGTGGTCAATCAAAGTACACGAAGAGTTGGTTACTCTGCTTGCAGTGGTAATCATCTGTTTTAGTCCAAACAGCATTGTTGTACATTGCCACATCGAATGGGGTTTTAAGATGTCAATGTTAAAATCACCGAGATTGAGTATATCCCTGCCTGTGTCATTCACTTTATCCATCACCTGTACAAAGTCGTCATACCACTCGGCAGTCGATGCTGGATTCCTATACACAAAGCCAACTAGTAGTGGCGACGTGTTAGGAAGCTTGACATCTAACCACACACATTCCACCTCCTTTGTCTCAAGATCAAGACGTCTGCGTACCCTGTGCTGAACAGTGCTGTGCACATAAACAGCTAGCCCAGTATGACCAGGAGAAGTTGCATCACGTCGAATAAGAGAAAAATTCGGAATACTGACACATGCGTCAGTGATTCGAGAGTCCAGACGAGATTCAGTGAGACCAAAGAGAGAGAGACAGAGAGAGACAGAGAGAGAGAGAGAGAGAGAGAGAGAGAGGAGAGAGAGAGAGAGAGAGAGAGAGAGAGAGAGAGAGAGAGAGAGAGAGAGAGAGAGAGAGAGAGAGAGAGAGAGAGAGAGTTTGTTTTAAAAGAAAAGAGCAAATATTAGATTAGAACAAACTGTATTGTCGATGGACACTTGGGGGTAAAAAGACATAATTAAAAGCTTTTCGTGAATACAGTCTTTGATATTATGCAACCCGTCGTTCCTAGACCCACTTCTGTTCCCGATTTAAAAACAAAATTATAACCCTTTTTACCCCACTAGTTTCCTTCATTATATATATATATATATATATATAGTCTCACAAGTTATTCAGTTATCTAAATGACGCAGACATCTGCATTATACTTCATTTTGAGATGTTCACTTTGATGTTTTTAACTCTTTCGAGACGTGCCGCATCCGGATTCGCGATTTTACGCCGCGAATCCGGATGCGGCACGTCTCGTTAGAGTTAACCCGTTGCGTGTCGTTAGCGGTTTTAGTCGCGCTGATTCCGACTGGTTTGACATGCTATGGGTTAATGGATGTGAGAACTGACGTCCACTTTGGTTGGAGTTCGTTTTGTGCTGCTCTGGACACGTCGTGCCGGAACGTTAACCCCTTCACTGCCGAGAACAAAAGTAAACATGGTCCGACTGCAAGAGACATAGAGACTGCCGGGGGCTCATGAGGATCTATGCCTCTGGCTGAGACCGATCTGTATAATTCATATTTCTTGTACGGTGTTGGCTTTTGGTCGTTGAATGAACCAAGATTTCAGAAACCAAATTTACGTACAGTGCAAGTGCTGTGGGCAGGAAAGGGGTTAAACAATACACACTGAAGAGTTCAGCTGAAAGTGTTTTTTTTCTTTCCCCGGTGAAAGCACTTTGGTTTCTATTCTAACCCATATCATACTGAGGCTAAAAGCTTCAATTTTGTACACTCTCATATTGCAAGCAACACTATAGTACTTACAGATAAAGATATAGACCAATGGCTTTAGTTCAAGGGTGGTGCCTAGATGCGCCAAGCTATTCTGGCACTACCCTTGAACTATTTTAGTCAAACTTATTTCACCCACTGGTGTATTCCGAATGATAAGGGTTAACTCCATCCCTGCCACTGGGCGCATATTTCGAGTCTTTTTCTGAATTCTCTATTCATTCGCAGACCCAAGCCATGGCAAACTAGTCTAAGCAAGAGGCAAAGACCATCATGAGCCCCCGCAGTCACGGCGGCGCATAAGGATCTATGTCTCTTGCAGTTTGATCGTGTTCATATTTTCTCTGCAATGAAGGGGCTAAATGATTATTCAATAGCTTAAAAGCAGCAGCCCATTCAGAGGTGAATAACTCCACCAGAAAAAAAAACAAACAAACGAACCAACAGACAACGAAATAAACAAGCAAACAAACAAAACCAACCAGCCAACCAACCAGCCAGAGAGCCACGCAACCAAGCAAGCAACCACCTACACAAACAAAGTATGTTCTCAAAAATTGTTTTATTGAGAAAGCACACAATTTCGATGAATGTATATATATATAAATATCAATAAGACATTTTGACTAGATGCATAACATCCGGTATTTACAAATTACACCAAACCAGTCCGATTATGAAACATACGGTTAATCTCTCGATTCAGTAAAATCACATGCCAAATAAAAAAAAAATCAACACTAATCTAAAGCAGTCAATATTTACCGAACTTGCGCATGTTGCCACGGGGTCCTGTTTACAGTATACAGGTGGCTACATGAGCAAGCGGGTTAACCCCCTCACCACCAGTGAACGCAGATTGTGTTTCTGAAATCTGTCTTAACCCCCTGGCCGCTAGTGGACGCGGGATTTCGCGTGTGAAACCACCGCACACAGACCGCCATTCGCGTGAAGACTAAAACAGAAATGAAATGAAACCAAAAGTCGGCACAAAAAACAAAACAAAACAACAAAAAAAAAACCCACCCAGGACTAGCAAGAGACATAAATCCTCATGAGCCCCCGCACTGCGGGGGCTCATGAGGATCTATGTCTCTTGCAGATGGGTAGCGTTCGCATTGGGCCGACAGTTACGGGGTTAGCTCAAAGTCAATGGGTCCCAGCCGTCCAAGGAACATGGATACGAAACAGTGTCAGCAAGAGGCATAGATCCGCATGAGCCCCCGCAAGTGCGGGGGCTCATGAGGAACTGTGCCTCTTGAAGCTGGATCGGGTTCAGTTTCTCTCGGCAGCGATGGGATTAAAGCAAGTTGTTGTCAACAATAAATCGGTGAATCAGTTTGGAGTGGTCATACATTCCACCTCTGAAAAACCAGCTCCCAGCCCCCTTCACACTGAGCCGTGCGCTCGAAATCCAGATCTGAGAATCGACTTCTTAAAAAAACAACCACGCACCACTTCAGAACGACTGTTTGAAAATTGACCTCTTAAAAAAAAACAAACGAAACTACACACCACTTCAGACTGTTTTATATCATTTTGCATGCCAGCTCACAAACAAAACAAAAAAAATCAACCACGATATTAATATGAAGCATTATTTTACTCTGATCCGAAACATCGTGTTCCATTTTCACATACTTAAAGGGTTTTCAACCTCTCTTGTTTTTTTTCTTTTATACAACCATGATAGTTTAAGGGACAGTGCCAGAATAGATTGTGTCACAGAGTGACTATTATGTATAGTTACAAGAAGGTCAGTGTTAATAATGCTGGTTAGGGTTAAATATGTTGTGTCAAAGGCCAGGTACGGAATATTGACCGAGACGGAATTATAATCGTGACCAAGGCTTGACCCAGGGATTGATTGATTGTACATTGCTTAACGTCCCGACAGCAACTAGGCTTTCTCAGGACGTGCCTGCACTGCTTGTGAAAAAAACAAAAAAAAAACAGAACATTGAATGTATGTCGCCAGCCGGTCAATACATTAATAACCTAACACATGGGCCTAATAAGCTAAGACCATTTAGCACACACATCCAATATCAAGAGCTACAGCAGTGCAGACAGTAGGGAGAGTTTAAAAAGCAAATACAGGTGAATGGACCAAGGTAGACAGAAACACATGCCCAGAATAGAGAGAAAAACTCACCCGTGGGGCTGACCAGGTGACCCTGGAACTAAAAGTACTAACCCCACCAAGTCCCCAGGCAGACCCGGTGGGGTTGACCCAGGGAGATAAGGGGGGACACAAAGAGTTGTGTGGGAAATCGTTTAATTAAGTAGGATATCAGTATATGTCCAGGTGTCCAAGGAAGGTTCGAGATAATATTATACACGTGTAAAGATGGTCAACGTGGTAAGAATGACGTAGGACATTGTATAAGGACACTAGTGATAGAAGAAGCCTGAGATAATACAAATGTAAATAAGGAATGGTCGGTGTGCGTTTCGGGGGCTCCGTTCCTGACTGGACATGTCGTGGCACCCTCTAGACAGCACACCGACTATTATGCTTCTGAACCGACGATTCACTAATTTGGGTCAGCAGATTTTAATTATCATTATGTAGACGCTAAGTAAATGTGGTGATGTAACTTCTTTAACTCTCCTCCTTATGTCTGTGCTTGCTTGAAGTGAGAATAATCCTGTTCTGTAATTCGTAATGTGCTCTGATTGTCCGTGTTAAACGTTGTCTTGGTTAGCTGTTGTGTTGTTAGCTGTTGAGTTATCAGTCGTTGCGTGTAATCAGTGTTTAGAGAGATGCATGAGTTTAGTAGGAAGTAAGCCTGATTAGTGTCCTCAACCACCGTACCATCATGGTCAATGCCTGGTTGATACCTGTCGTCTGGTGTATAAGGCACGAAGAGCTGAAAGCTGGCGACAGTGGTGTTTTCAGAAAGCGACTAACCCCTTCACTGCCGAGAAATATTGAGCACCACCCATATGCAAGATGGCTAGATCCTCATGAGCCCCCGCTAGTTGCGGGGGCTCATGAGGACCTATGCCTCTTGTTGCGGGGGCTCATGAGGACCTATGCCTCTTGCCGAAAACACTTTGTATCCATGGTCATTTTGACGGCTGGGGATCGCTGACGTTGAATTTACAATGAACGGGCTAAAAATATCAATGTTTTCTTTTTTTGTTAAATGTATTTATATCAGGGTGAGAGGTATGACCACTCAAAAGCAATTCACTGCACATGGCCAATATCTGCATGGGATGACGAATAATCGCGCAATCAATGGCAACGTATGTACATGATATGCAAAACGTTAACAAATAGCAATAACATCATTATGGACACGGGCCAAACCAACATTAGCTTACGGTATAATTATTATTACTTTTTATGGAAAATATATCCATGATTTCAACTTTTACACATTCAAATATACCTTCTTTTTTAAGCATACATTACAAATATCATATCTAAAGATGATGATCCAGAGTACAGTTCATACATATGACATCATACTTTATTTTGACCCCATTCCAGTCCAAATCTGAAATCTGGCGATTAACCCATTTAAGCCCAAGGCCGCATCTCTTAAATTGGGGGTGGGGGGGGTGGTGTCACCTAACTAATCTGTTCCATGTGCAGGAGATGGATCGACCATGATAATTCAAGGGTAGTGCCAGATAATCTGGCACTACCCTTGAATTATTATGGTCGATCCATCTCCGGCTGTACTGCGTCGTGGCTAAATGAATCAACTCTCTTCAAAGAAGAAAAACACAAAGGACTCGAAATTAAATCATAGACACGTCTGCAGGTAAAAATGAACTAAATAAATACAGTCCAAAGGACCACATGACATTCTTTGAACTATATTCATTGTGCTCATTTTCATCTGAAGACGAGTCCAGGATACGATACGTCCTGTTTGTGTTTCTCGGCTCTTCTGAATAGGGTTTCATCAAAAACGTCAACTTTTCTTTCAAATATAAATGGAATGCTAGTTGGGATTTAACCTTACTTTTATTCGTAAAGTCCACAGGGCGCAAAAAAGCGAGGGAAGTTTGACTGCACGTGCTAATGTCCACGGTGCCCTCAATTCTGTTGCGCTGCCACGCAGTCACACATCAGTATACGCTTATTGTGTTAAGTACGAAATACGAAATTTTAAAAATGACTACAGGGGCGGATCGGAAGGGGGTGTGGGGGGAAGGGTTCCAGGGGTTCCGCCCCCACCCCGACCCAATTTTTATAAAAATGCTATAACAAAGTCCATTTTAAGGAGTTGGGACCCCCCCCCCCCCCCTCATTCCCCCGTTGTTTGATATTTTTGCGAACGATGAGAGTCTTAACACGCATGCGTCCTCTCTCCTTCTCTTTACCAACCCCCCCACCCCCCCCCCCCCCCCCACCCCCCCCCCCCATACCGCTTTTTGATTTTTTTTGGGCGCCTGGAAGCAAGGTCTAGCGCCGGGGAGGTCTTTTCTATCAGGTTGACGGTCCCAAATAAAAAGTTGGAACCCGTCCCCCCCCCCCCCCCCCCCCGTCCCCTCATCCCCCCCTCCCGAGGTAATCGATCCGCCCCCCTGGACTGCCATGCGTGCAAAATGAAAAGAAAATCCCAACAACAAAATGAAAAAACGCGCTCAGAAAGGATACGCAAGACACAATGTATGGCATCTTCGGGTTCAATCATTCGCGGCCTGCCGCATCCGGATGCGCGGCATAAGCCGCGCATCGGGATGCGGCTGGCCGCGAATGAGTTAAAACAAAAAAAGAAAATGTATAAAGTACAAAATACACACGCTTAGAATGCATACGTGGGGTGCATGAGGCTCTGTGCCTTTGGCTTTTGGCTGGTGCTCGCTTTATCTTGCGAGTGAAGGGGTTTATTGTTGTGAACCCTTTTAGCCCTGGATCCCTACAGCAGATGGCTTGACCATGATAATTCAAAGATAGCGCCAGATTAGCTAATCTGGCGCTACCCTTGAATTATCATGGTCAAGCCATCTCCTGCCACTGGTACATAGTCGTTAGGCAACACCTCCAAAATTTGAGAAATGGGACCTTGCTGCTAAAAAGGGGTAACGAAACAAAAACGTAGTGCCCGTAAATCTTGTTTGGCCGTGCGTTCTTTAGTTGAGTGTGTACAGTACACGTTTGGCATCATGCAAGGGAGGCAGGCTGTGTGTGTGTGGGCGGCGGGGGGGGGGGGGGAGGGGGGATGAGGAAGGGGGGGGGGAGGGGGGGATGAGGAGGGGGGGGGGGAAGGCACTTTCAGAGAAGATTTTCGTGCGTGTTAACATGCAAACTGATGTGCGCACAAGCGGTTTTCTCTGTTTACTTCAGGTCCCCATTTACGATCGACAAAAATCAGTTACGAGAGGTTTTTTTTTTTTACCTTTTATTCATATCCTCTAAAGAACAAATGGCATTGTCCCCGTAAAAACATTTCTCTTTTTCCCCCCTTTTCTTTTTACTAAAAGGGTTTGTTAGCTGTGCAACAAAATACAGTACGAACATTTAAAAAAAACAAAAAACAACACCATTATATGCCAATGGTCTTAGACTGTTTGTTAATTCAACGTCTAAGAACCTCAGTCGTTCAAGGAACATAGACACCTAATGGTGTAAGCAAGAGGCATATATCTTCATGAGCCCCAGCAACTGCAGGTGCTTATGAGGATCTATGTCTTTTGCACATGGATTCCGGTCAGATCTTGTGGGGGGGGTGGGGGGGGGGGTGAATGGGCTAACACACGCACGAGTCTTCAAGTTCACGAACATGTGATTTTGTGGTTCATCTGTATTCGAGCTCGACATATTCATCAATGTGAAGAAAAAAAGAAAAACACTATTATTAGTATGGAGCTTTTTCAGCAACAGAGGAATGCATCATCTATAGTATCACACGGGTACATTAACTCATTCGCGGCCAGCCGCATCCGGATGCGCGGTTTATACACCCTCATCCGGATGCGGCTGGCCGCGAATGAGTAAACCCATTTAACCCCTCGGCCACATTTGCCAAATTATGGAGGTGTTACCTAACGACTATGTACCAGTTGCAGAAGATGGATTGACCAAGATAATTCAAGGATGGATTGTCCACGATAATTCAAGGGTAGTGCCAGATTAGCTTGGAGCCATCAGGCGCCAAGCTAATCTGGAACTCCCCTTGAATTATCATGGTCAATCCTTTCCTTGCTTGTAGGGCGTCGTGGGTTAAAGAGATCTGCTCCTGTGCGGGCGTTGATTGCTACAACAGGTTATCAATGCTGGTCTGACTCAACTAAGACTTATCTACCCTTCTTTTTACAATCCACGCGAGCCGACACACATAGCAGAGGTTCTCTAATGCCCCTTGCACGCGACGGATAAAACTCTCCTATACACAAAGGAGAGGAAGAGCAGAGAACTCTTTCATTTTACGACAATCAAACGCCATAAGTGAAGTCAGCCATTTCGTCCAGCATTATCGTAAGACATACTAAGAACATATAAGGAGACGATATTGAGAACTATTAACCCTTTATTGCCTGAAGCAGGTTTCTGGAACCCCCCCTGGGCATGCAGCCATCAGTACTGTGAACAGTACAGGTGGTTGCATGTGCATAGGTGGTAAAACACGAGGCCTGCTTCATTTACCCTTCGCCTGTCGGCAGCGACTTAGGTCGCGATGATTCCTGCAGGAATCATCGCGACTAAGCCGTTGCCGACAGACAAAGGGTTAACGCTGTTTTGGAAATGTCGCTTCTCAACATGATGTTGAACACATTTCGGGGTTTCTTTTGCATCGACACGTGGGCTACCAGTGATACAAAACTTGGAACGTTCTGGTTAACATTTGGACACGTTGTGTCAATTCGAAAACTAATATTGCCCTTTGAATGCAAAAGACAGCAAGTCATTTTTGTGAAAAGCGAGATTTTCATTGTAATACAATAAAAATCTTGCTTTTCACAAAAAATGGACTTACCGTCTTTTGTTTTCACAGGGCAAACCATTCCTGGTTTGTACATGCAAGTTCTACAGTAATCTCATATTCGTATGTGTCCTTCACTTCGCACTGACACACAGGCCACATTTGCATAGCGGCCTGACGATGGTGCTTTGATTAAATGCAAACCCGCTGCGCCACCGCGAGCACGACATGCACACGCGGCGATGCACTGTGATTCCAGAGTAGTTTTCAACCCTCACAGCAACCATCCGCCTAAACCCCGAACTGAACGAACTCAGTAGATATTTTGCCAGAAATCTATACCAACCTTGTCTGCGGATCAAAACTGATAGTTTAGTATCAAGGCTTTCTGCACAGTCAAGAATCATTGTAGCAGACGTCCATTTATTAGGTTTTAGATGAGGCCGGAAACACGCGTCATGTTCATTTTTCATTGGTTAGCATATCTAATGAAATTAAAACAAAAGTGCATAATACTGTCGACATGAACAAGAACGTGCCCGCAGCAGTCTTTAGGTACGTATATCCTCCAGCCTGAAAAGCTCTACTTTAATGGGAGTCAGCACTGTTCAGTTATCAGCAATATCTTCTCGAGTAATTCGCTTCGACTTTAGAGTAAACACGGCAGAAACAATAGATGCAAAGCAGTGCAGAGTGGCCTCTTTCACGGCACTCTACTAAAGGGTTTAACGTTGGACTCTAGATGTTGAGAAAGAGGTCCGGGATACTTCCGGACTCAGAATTTCGCGCGTGTCGTCCGTTTACTCCCTTGTATTCTGAATTGAGCTAGATGAGGTAGCGCGCACGCGTTGGCGCAGCGGATCTGCGTTTAGTCAAAGCACCATCGTCAGGACCTTATACTTTTGCCGTCTCGGTTTCTACAAGAGTAGGTTTCGTTTGCAAAGGACGACTCACAACAGCGAGCGACCGCAAGATCGCGGCGGGTACCATAAGCATAAACACTGCAAACATCTCCAAGAGGCATAGATCCTCATGAGCCCTCGGGGCTCATGAGGATCTATGCCTCTTGGAGATGTTTGGAGTGTTGCCTATTCTTTTGGTACAAGCTGGTTATCAGCCGGGACTTCGCTCTCGTTCGTTGTTGGCAGTCGTTCGTCGCAGACAAAACCTCACTAATCTTGTCAAATACACACACGGAGATGGATCGAACACGACAGTTCAAGAGTAGTATTAGATTAGCTAGGAGCCGAGCTAATTTGGCACGGTGTCTTGAGGAGCCAGGTCAATCCAACACTGTTCCTGTCCTGTCATGATGGGTCAGACTACAACAGAACCTGTTTATTTAGCGACCATCCTTAGGATATCACCTGTCATAAAAGACGATCATTTCGGTGGCTGTAGCCACCGAAATGATGGTCTTTATTGACAGGTGACACTTTTTGCCGTTGAAGACTTATCTTGAGAGTGCACCTGTCTAATCAGACGACTTTTTATCTAGCAAAAAAAGATGGTTGCTGAAAAAAGGTTCGATTGTAATAAATAAGTTTAAATAACTGGTAGGAATGAGGACACCAAACACATCGGCTACAGTGCTAAGATCAACACTCTCCCAAAATGTGAGCTGCCATCTGCAGACTATAACGTAACTGAAGAGACAGCTCGACGATGATAGTTCAATGTGTCGAGCGCTTCTGGCAACGCAATGAACTATCACGGTCGCTGGATCTTACTACCGCAAAACCTGTTTTGAGCGACCACCATTACGAGAGATCACCTGTCATTAAAGACCATCATTTAGGTGGCTGTAGCAGTGACTGTGGCTGTAGCCACCTAAATGATGGTCTTTAACCCATATCATACCGAGGCTAAAAGCTTCAAATCTGTACACTGCCATTTATGCAAGCTACATTATAGTACTTACAGATACGGATATAGACCAATGGCTTTAGTTTAAGGGTGGTGCCAGAATAGCTTGGCGCCTATAGGCGCCATACTATTCTGGCACTACCCTTGAACTATTTTAGTCAAACTTATTACACACACTGGTGTATTCCGAATGATCAGGGCTAATGACAAGTGACACCTTTTGTCCTTCAAGAATTCTTTTGAACACGTATCTGCCTTTTCAGACCACGTTTTTTATGCAAGGAAGATGATTGCTCAAAACAGATTCTACAGTACTGTGTCAGGGCTGAATGGGCTAGAGAGTCACTCTTCACATGTCCTGATCACGATCCTCATAAATCTTCATCTGTACGAAGTACGGGATTTCGTGCTGCTCCACACGGTATTCCTCTATCACCCTGGGCCCCAAAACCAAGGCGTTTCGCAGCCGATCGTCCCACACGCCGTCAGGGATATAAACAGACCGTTGCGTCACGCCCTCGCACAGCACCGGGGCCACGAGCAGATTGTCGCCAATCAGAAACTGGTCTCTCACGCGCAGCGTGTGCAGCGTGTTGTTGCCCGGATCTAGCCACCATACGGGGCGCATGATGGGAAGTCCAGAAGCCACTTCCTGCATGAGCATTTTTTCGAATATGGCGGGAACGACAAGCTCTTGGTGAAGACGACTCAGATTGCGCGCTAAAGAAAGCGTGCCTTCGTCGTAGTTCCAAGGGGGAACAGAAAACTTGTACGCGGGAAAGAAAGCCGCCATCTGCATCCAGCGCGTGAACAGGTCTTTCGGCGGCAGAAAATTAGACTGACCGCTCTGGCTGAAGCCGTCCGCCATGATGTAAGGGTATCCGAGCAGACCCAAAGTCAAGGCCGTCTCTATGGTGTTGGTGAGGCAGGAGCGTCCGTCCTTGACCTGCACGCCCGTGGAGACGGCGAGGAGACTGGGCAGGCGCTGTGACCCCGAGGTGTGCTCCAGGATGAGTCGCTCTGTTCCCTGCCCCGCCATTTCCGCCATCAAGCGCCGCAGTTTGTACAGGGTCAAGGCAGGGTCACTGGAACAAAGAATGGCAGTTTTAACGCCTGGAGACTGTCACTGACGACAGCGTTCAGCGGAACAGACGCGTAACGTCGTTTCGTCAGTGACGAATCGCGCTAATTAGGTTTTCGGATCGACCGTCGGCCGCCTTCAGCGCGAGCCAAAGGCGGCCGACCCGATGGTGTTTAGCGCTCTGGGGAGGCCTTTCTGTGACATTTCACTGAATCGCAGATCACAACGAAGGTCTTTCACAAAAACCTACAATACAATCACGGGTCATGAAAACCTAAAATCGCGTCTCACGATTTTAATCCATAACGCCCCCCCCCCCCCCCCCCCTCCCCTCCGTCCGTTCGCAGACTCACCTGAATGTGGGCTTGTAGGGCAGCCATCCGTCGTCTCCGTAGGCCAGTCGCACTGAGCGCGCCTTGCACATGTTGACGGCCCGCGTCATCAGGCTGCTAAACCAAACCTTGGCGCTGGGCCGGGAGACGTCAAGGGTGGCCACCGCCTCTCGGGACTTCCAGCGGGTCAGCCCTGGCACCTGGAGGGAGCAGACATAAGTCTTTGACGCAAACAGTGGATTGAAAATCTCGGACAAACATGCGATATCGCATGTTTGTCCTGAATTCTAATCCACTGCTTTAAAAAAAAAAAAAAAAAAAAAAAAACACGTGCAATTTGTTTCTACTGCTGATTTCCCAATAACGTCTTCTGTATAATGGGATGAAAAAAGTCACGATCGTGACCAACGTTCATTATTAAATATTATATTTTATCCATGATAATATGTTTTAGACGACAGGTGCACTCTCACGATAAGTCTTCAATGGTAAACAGTGTCACCTATCATTAAAGACCATCATTTCGGTGGCTATAGCCACCGAAATGATGGTCTTTAATGATAGGTGATTTTCTAAGGATGGTCGCTCAAAACAGGTTCTGTTCTAGTACGACCCGTCAGGACAGGTCAGGGACAGCGTCGGATGAGACTGGCTCCTACACGGCACCGTGCCAAATTAGCTCGGCTCCTAGATAATCTAACACTACCCTTGAGCTGTCTTGTTTGATCCATCTCCCGATGTTGTATATTTGACGAGTTTAGTGAAGTTTCGTTTGCAGCGAAGGACTCCCAACAACATGTATGTCAGTCATCATGTCAGTATTAAAATGTTCCTTAGACGGATAGGGGTCTATGGCTCTGAATGAACAAAGATTCCAGAAACACAATCTACGCCCCACTGGCAATGAAGGGACTGAGATCACTTTTCTCTTGCCCGTACCTCTCCTCCGGCGTCTTTGACGAAGAGCTGCCTATCAACGCCCTCGTGGAAGTTGGTGACGGAGCGGTAGTCAAAGTAGGAGCTGACCTCCAGCTCAATCCCCGCGCACGTGGCCAGAGCGAGCTCTGTTAAGTCAGTCAAGTTGGAGAAGCGGAATTTATCGAAGTCCAGGTCCCCGCGGGTCGCCTGCCATTCACCATCCAGCATCAGCAGACTGCAGTTCAGTTTGTTGCCCTGGAGGAGAGAAAACGACATTTGTGAGAGTCCTACACGATCCAAACCTAACGATGGACTGCCAAGAATGCCAATAAAATAACTAGCAAAGAAATAACGCAACGCACTTCTGAAAAAAAACCACAAGTGAACTGTTTTGTCTTTGTGATTTCGAAGCGTGTTTCTCCGTTGGTTGATTATTTTCTGAAGTTGTACGATTTAACCGCATCACCGCCAGTGGACGCAGACCGTGTTTTTGAAATTGTAATTTCAACGTCCCAGCGATCAAAGAAACACATATACAAAGTAGTTTTGAGCGAGAGACATAGAGCTTCATGAGCACCCGCAACTGCGGGTGCTCATGAAGATCTACGTCTCTTGCAGTTGGATCGTGGACACTTTTCTCTTATGGAAAGGGGTTGAATAAACGTCATTAACCCATTCAGCCCTGACGCACTACAGCAGGAGATGGGTCGACCATGATAATTGAAGAGTAGTGCCAGATTAGCTTGAATTATCATGGTCGATCCATCTTCTGCATAGTCATTAGAAGACGCCTCCAAAAGTTGGGAAATACTGCCGTCGGGTTGAATGAGTTAATCTCGGCAAACACTAATGCGAACGAAACCAAAAATGATGACTGAAAGCGCTTATAATATCGTAAAGAGTATCAAGTAGGCAGACGAAGAAACTGATAAGTTAGTTATTTGGGTTTAACGCCGAGCAGGCAACTAAGGCCATCTCACGGCGGGGAACTGATAAGGAACAGAAATGTGTATTATAGATCAATGATCATAGATTTAGTTGGCCTAAGCGCGCGAGTGCACGCGCGAACACACACACACACACACAAAGAATTAATTAACCCATTTAGCCCGAACGCCGTACAGCAGGAGACGGATTGACCATGATAATTCAAGAATAGTGCCAGACGAGCCTCGAATTTCAAACTGGTCGATCCGTCTTCTTCCACAGGTACATATTAAGTAATTAAGTAGCATCTCGAAAATTTGGAAAATGTGGTCTTGGGGTTAAATAGGTTAAAGAGGGATTAGGGGGGTGGGGGGTGATGCGGGGGGGGGGGGGGGAGGAGTGTGTGACTGGAATGAGAAGAAAATGCCAAAGCCCTCCGAGTCAGGAGCGTGTCGCACAGTCACCGGAGGTTTAACTTCGCAAGCAGGCACAAATATGAATTCGAAGTTTATCAACACAAATATGAACTTCATCTTCATTCAACATAACGTACCTTAATTCTGGTGACAATTTCGCTGACGTCGTCCTGTCTGTAATTTTCCTTCAGCGTCAGACCCTTCGCCGACCAATGGGGAGCCGCGAACAAGTCACGTGGCAGAGCTCCAACTTCCTTGGTGCCACGCATGAAGTTCTTCATGATAAGGTGGGTCTGCACATAGGCCAAATCATCATCGTGATGGTCATTATGGTATTTTGTGTTCGGGGTGACAGATGCATTGTGTTACTCACTTTGCAGTCTTTCTATTTTACCCATTTAGCCACAACGCCCTACAGCAGGAGATGGATTGGCCATGATAATTCAAGGGTAGTGCCGGATTAGCTTGGCGCCTGAAGGCGCCAAGCTAATCGGGCACTACCCTTGAATTATCGTGGCCAATACATCTCCTCCAACTGGCACATGGTCGTTGGGTGACGCCTCCAAAATTTGGGAAATGCGGCCGTGGGGTTGTATGGGTAAAAAAAAAAAGAAGGACGGATCGTGGTGGGAGGGAAGTGTCCAGAGTTTCGGACCCTGTCCCCTCCCTCCCTCCCCTCCACGAGCCACCGTAGTTACGGAGGCTCCTGAGGATCTATAAGTCTTTCTGACACCGCCTTGTATCCATGCTCCGTGCACAGCTGGACTTCTATAATGCTGAATTAACCCATAAAGCGCCGACATGCTACGACAGGATGAGAACTGACCATGATAGTTCAGTCAAGGGTGGTGTCGGAATAGCTTTGCCACCTGTCGGCGCCAAGCTATTCCGACGCCACCCTTGAACTATCATGGTCGATCTGTCTCCAGAACTGTGGCGCAGTCTTCAAAGAATATCTAAAAAAAATCATTATTTCATCTTTAGGGTGTAATGAGTTCTAGGCCCACTACCGCCGTAACTGTTCAAAGACACACTTCTGTTTCAGTCGGACGAACACGAAACGCTACACACAGGTCTAGCTATGGTTCATTTAGACACAGGACAATCCAGTTCAGCACACGTCGTCTTTATATCAAGCAACCTGACAATGACTCCATTCCGTTCCATAAACACAACGCTTTCAGTACATCTAAAAATAGATGGACACACCAACGGCAGCGCAGAATAAATAAGTGCGATTACGCGTGTGCTTTTGCTGCGCGTCCCAAATGCTGTTAACTCTTAAACTCCAGACTAAATGACTTTCATTCTATCGAATGGCAGTCATTTAGTTCTGGGAGTTTAAGAGTTAAAGTTCAGTAGGTGTGTCGACAAGGCATAGCAAACACAAATGGTGCTGAAATGTGTCTTCAGATTTATGGGTAATGGTATTTTAACAATAATTTGTGAAGTACGCTCGGCAGTAAAGGCGTTGCATAATCAAACTAGACTTTCTTCCATTCAGGCAAGTGACACAACTCCTTCGTACCAACTAATGAGTTATCCCCCCCAACCCCCCCCCCCCCTCTCCCCCATCTAGGACGGTCTTCAAGAATAAAACTACAACTTGGGACTTACCTCCTTAGGGTTGGGCCCGTTACACAGAGTGTAGTTCATGTTGGGCAAAAGCCCCTCGTGATTCAGACCATACAGCGGTCCCGAGTAGTTGGATATCACACACAGGTGGTTGGGGACCGTAGAGTTCCAGTGCAGAGTCAAGGGGTTCGCCGAATATACCAGCAGGCCAACCTGCAATGTCCGCACCAAAAAAGGTACAGAAAACTCCAACGAGAACAGAAACAAGCTTACAACAAATAAATACGTTGTGTTGTAGGTTTCTTTTCATAAACCGTCTTGTAATTGTTTTTTTTTTAAAGTAGTTTTCTTTCTTCGTCGGGATTTTCTTTGCATTTTTTCACGCGCTTGGCAGTCACCTTTTTGGTCCAGACCCAAAAGGTGACTGCCAAACATGTAAAATGCTAGACCCAAAAGAAATATGACTGTCAAGCGTACACAAAACAAAGAATTTTCCCACAAAGAAAGAACAAGCTTAGAAAGGAATTAAAATATCACAATCGAAAGGACAAATATAACACGTGTTGTATTTGTCCTTTCTAAGCGTTTTTTCTTTGATGGAAATTTCTTAACCTGCGAAGTGAATAAATTAAAAAAATTGAAGAAGTGTGCGCTGGTGTGTGGTTTTGATCAACTCTTCAATTGCTAATTGTTAAAGTTCAGAATTCAAGATTTTGGTACACTTTTAGTATGACTGTTTCATTGCATTGTATTGTATTGTAAGGCGTCCCCAGGTCTCGCACAGGACGCAAAAATAAACGTATCTTCAGAAGTAGTGGATCGGTAGATCTTCACGCAGTGCCACCGACTTAACTCCTTCACTACCAGAAAATTGCTAACACCGCCCAACTGCAAGAGGCAAGGAACCTCATGAGCCCCCGCATCTGCGGGGGCTCATGCGGTTCTTTGCATCTTGCTGCCCCTATTTGTGTTCCTTTGATTGATGGGATCATTTGGTGCAGAATTTGTCATGCTTTCAAAAACATCATTTTGCGTCCATTGGCAATAAAGGGGTCAAGGACACATAAAGAAATTAAAAAAAAAAAAAACGAGATATAATTAAATCTGAATAATTCTATACCCCTGAGGAAGACAGCCAGTAGTGTTCGACGACAGAGCTGTATATCCCACTGTTGCCAAGGTGATTGGGCGTGGGGACGTAGGAAAAGCTGCCGCTGATTGGCCACGTTTCGGTAGACTGGTTGGACGGCCCGTACCATATGGCACTGCCCACGTCGAAGCAGTCATGCGGAACCCTGTTCACGTTACAAACACGCAGGAATTTCAACATGATAGCCAGGAGACCATAATAATAATAATAATACATGGTATTTATATAGCGCATTTCTCATATTGATAATATAACTCAATGCGCTCTCTCTCACACTCACACACACACACACACACACACACTCACACACACACACACTATATACACAGATTCTGCAGGGGATGTGTACAGAAATACCGTAGAAAGTACTCGAAAGTCTGAGAGAAAAGGTAAGTTTTTAACTTTGCTTTGAACAAGAAGAAAGTGAAGTTCAAGTGTTAGCCCCTTTAATGTCGCGAAAACAAAAAGAGAACAGAATCAATCTGCAAGAGACATACATCCTCATGTGCCCCTGCAGTTGTGTGGCTCATGAGGATCTATGCCTCTTGTTGACACCACTATGTATCCATGTTACGCAGCGATCATGGCAATGCCCGTGGCAAGTATTGAACGGACCTTGGAAGTTGTAGGGTGGTCCAGGACACGTTGTAGCAGTACACCTTGCCGGGTTTCATGGGTGTTTCCACCTCAAAATAGTCCACCCGGAGCGCGGCATTCTTCTTCCACACGCACTCTTTGGAGTTCGGGTTGCCTGCAAATAATTCTTGTGAGAACATCTCTGTATCGCCTTGTAAGCGAACACATGGATTTTAATGATTACTAAATAACAAATGTGAGGCGTTAGTGTTATGCCATTCTTGTCAATCTATCTACCTGTCAGTCCCCGGATCATCAGTCAGTTTAACTCCTCAAAAGCTGAACAACACTCAACTGCAAGAGGTATAGATCCTCACGCAGTTGTGAGGGGCTCATGAGGATCTATTCCTCTTGCTGACACCACTTTGTTCCTTTGAATGGGGATACACTCTAAGCAATAAGGTATTTGCCATTCTTGTCAATCTATCTACCTGTTAGTCCCCGGATTATCAGTCAGTTTAACTCCTCAAAAGCTGAACAACACCCAACTGCAAGAGGTATAGATCCTCATGAGCCCCCCCAGTTGCGGGGGCTCATGAGGATCTATTCCTCTTGCTGAAACCACTTTGTGTCCATGTTCATTTTATGTCCGGGGATCTCTGACGTTAAATTCACATTGATTTCAAAATCGCAATATGCGTCCACTGGCAGAGAAGGAGGTCAACATAGTAATTCTTTGAATCCAGACCTGTCTGGCGATTTATTATCCGAAGTTTACTGTACCTTCCATGTGTATGGGACAATGTAGAGGAAGCTGCCATGGAGGTAAGTCTTGACCAAGTAGCACGTTAACCTGCAAATATCAAGACGGAAGTGTTGTACGCAAATATACGGGAGGGGCAAATAATCACTGATAGCAAAGGGCCAGCAATAGTAATGCTGAGTTGGTATACCTCACCCTGTACCTAGGTTAAACGCACCAGTGGCGCCATTACTGCGATTTTTGCATCTGTCCGGTCGCTCGTACTGGTCCTGTGCACCAGAACTGCGCGCGCAGATAGGCTTCTGCACTTGTAGTGTGGTCTCGTACGTTTCCGCGGAAGAGTGCGATCGCAGTCAAAAAACGGTTCGTTTCCGGTTTTAGCGTTAACCCCCCCCCCCCCACCCACCCACCCCCTTGAGCATAAAATGTTTGTGGGCGTACGTCCCTACTGGAAATAGATAGGTCTCCGGGGGTAGTTCATTCTCGTCAGAACTTGCGTATCCCTGAATCAAGTCCATTGTAGTGCACTCGTCTCTCGTACTTCGGCTGCGACGGTGCTTTCTGCCGCAAAGCGACGCGGATATCGCATTGAGGGAAAAAAGCTATTTTTCAAATCCTAGCTGCCAAATCGTGTAATGTTTCGTGGTGCTAGCATAAGGATTCATTATTGCCGGATTGCGTATGGGAAATGTTTTTTTCCTATTTTGCAAACGTCACATGACTCTTTCTCCGAGATTGCTCATTACAAGTGCAGAGTGCACAGGACCGAAACGAGCAACCGGTTAGGTGCGAAAATAGCAATAATGGCGCCACTGGTGCATGTCACATAGGTACAGAGCGAGGTAAACTAACTCAGCAATAGTAATACATGTACACTGTCACGTAACGGATGTGACATGTTGTTTTATTTTTTTCGCCAAGTCGTTTTTCTGTTAATAAATGTAGGTCGCCGAATTCTGTACATAGCCTTAGTTTAGGGAAGTTAATAAATGTAGTGTGAGCGTAATCGTAAAGCCCGTGCAGCAAGCTTAACAGTGAGCGAGTACAGCGGTTGCACGCTTTAGCCAAGTAGCTTTAAACCGAACAGTGTTCAGAAGCAAAGTTAACCTGCGAGGTAGCAGTAGGATATTAGTCAGTCAGCGGAGTTAGCCAGCGAAGTGAGAGTCTGGGTCAGGGTGCGGCCTCGTTTGGAGCCCTTGACAAGCTGTGTGAGGGTTCTTTTACCCTCCCTGCAAGACCACGGCCAGTGTTCCTGGGTGTGGGTGTCCCGAGAGACTTGTGACCACGGCTGCTGCTCATCAGAAGACCCCTCCGGTTCGTGTTTGTCCTGTTTGTCTCGTCCTGCCGGAGGACTCACCAGTGACAGGTAAATTATTCATGCCATTTTTCTCAGTTAGCTGCTGTGCTCTCGGGTGTGTGAATGTGTACATAGGGGCGGAAGGGTATGTTCGTCTAGTTTTTTAGTGATGTTTTAATTGAGTCTTTAACCATGTTTTTTAGGTTGGGTTGTAATGTGGTGGGTGTCGGATTTAGTTTATGTTCGGCTGTCGCCGAGTGAATATATTTAAAGGGCCATGTTGTAAAATGAATTAAAGCGGGTATCCTTTCAAATATATATTGGTATTAAGTCCTAGATGTAATGTAATAAGATTGTCACGTTGGGTGGTTGCTGGTGATTATTTCATATCTTTGTATGTACATCGGGATATTTTGATAATGTTGGTTTTAGCAGTGGCAATGTTATTATACAAAAGTGGTTGTGCTAGCTTAATGCTAGTGTAATAGAATAGTGCAGACCTGGTGAATGTTGAATGTACATAGGAAGCTTTCATATCCATGATTGTATATTTAATATGGCCAAGGCAGGTATTAGGGTGAGACGAGACACAACTCACGTGGTTTGTGAGTAGGTGCGTGTCAAATAGGCCAGAATTAACTGTGTTGGCACTTTGACTGACAATGCGCCCTTTTCCAGTGCACTGGCTTCGATCACTGGCTTCGATCATTGGCTTCGAAGATTGGCTTCGATCACTGGCTTCGATCATTGGCTTCGAAGATTTCGTTCTTCGATCTCATCATCCACGACCAACGGTGACGCATCATCGGGAGTCGGAACGCCTTCGCTAGCCGGTCCTGTTGGACAAGCACGTTGGGCTACAGCAGGCTGATTCTACGTTCTGAGCGTCGGTCACAAGCGCGGCTACGGTGCTCTGTGGTGCAGGGGTAGTACTCGTACGTTATGAGCCACCCTGTCTAGTGTGGGACAGAGGACACTGTACAGAGACAAAGTTACCCGCCTTGTATAGCCGTTGGCCATATTAGTCATTATCACCTGTTAGTCATATTCACATATTAGTCATTATCACCTGTTAGTCATATTCATCTGTTAGTCATTTTCACTTGTTAGTCATTTTTTATATGTTAATCTTTTTTAAGTGTTAATACGTTATGAGTGCATGTGTGGGTATGTGTGAGTGTGTGGGGCGTTAGTGGGTCGGGGTGGGAGTTAGAGTAAGGGTAGGTAATAAAGGATTTGTTTGTTGTTTATCACTGGCGTTGCGTTATTTATTTAGAGTGGGTGGGTTTTCTCGAGTGTCTGCACTCATATTGTCCACGGCGCCCTGACTCCGTCAGGCGTGTCGTGACATACACATACAATAGTGTTCGGTGAGTGGGCACTGCGTGTAATGCAGGCTTAGACTGCTAATGGTGCTATGTAAAATCCGAAGCCCAAGACAACAGAAAAGTGATCGGATACAAGTGCGGATCTGGGGGAGGGGATCTTAGGGGTTCCGGTCCCACCCCCTCCAGACCCAAAATTCTTTAAAATGCTATAACAATGTCCCTTTTGGAGATGTTTGGTGGACACCCCCCCCCCCCCCCCATTTGATATTTTGGCGAATGAGTATTAATACATGCACGCGCCTTCTCCCTACCCCCCCCCCCCCTCCCCTCCATAATCCCACCCCCTCCCCCGCTTTTCCATTTTTCGGCCCCTGGAAGCAAGAATTGGCGTCGAGGAGGCCTTTTGTATCAGGTATCAGATTGAAGAGCCCAAACAAAAAGTTGGAACCCCCACCCCCTCGAGGTAACTGATCCGCCCCTGGGACATAGGCAGCTTCCAGGCAATCATAACAGGGCATTATCACCTACTGGCAAGTACAACAATCGGACAGTTTAGCCCTGCAATCAGACTATGACCGATGTCCCATGGCTTGTTGCATCCCTGAGACTATTACATTTTAGAGTCCCTCGGCAGTATTTAAGTGATCAGAGACAATCAGATTTTTCCCCCGGAAATTTTGATCGCTTGTATTTGAAATTTATAAAGTGGCCTGAAACCGGTACCAAAGAGGAGGGGGAGGAAGAGCCGGTGTACCCGGAGAAAGAACCCCCGACGGTCCGCTAGAAATAACGGTGACACTTACTAAAGGAGTACAGTCCGACGCCGAAACACGGTATCGAACCTCGCACCTTTAGCATTGGTGGCAGGCGCCTTTACCACTGCGCCACGGACCGCCCCATCGCATCTCTGCTACGAACAAAGAGCTTTGTAAAGATAGCAGCGAATCGAGGGGGACAAACAGTGTGGAAGACATGCTTATGGCGTGCCGTCATGTCCTACCTGGTCGTGGTTGTCCGACAGAGTCATGAGCCTCTGCCGCGGGTCGACGAAGATCTTCTGGTTGTTGAGGTCCTCCTCGCGTGTCTTGTCGCGGTAGTACCAGCCCAGCGACACGAACAGCAGCGTGATGACGAAGATTATTGTGACGAAGATGTGCAGGCGGTATTTGGTTATAATCTCCTTCTTGGTCATATGAGTCTGTGGGACAGAGAAGCAGAAGATCGGTGAATACACATTTTATAAATTTCATTCAGCCCTGGCGCAGTATAGTAGGCGATAGTCGACCATGATAGTTCAACGGTGGTGCCAAAACAGCTTGGCGCCTTTAGGCGCCAAGCTATTATGGCACCATCGTTGAAGTGTCATGTTCGATCGCCTCGGTCTTCTAAACTGTATGCTGTAGTCTTCACGGTTATCTGCTAATCACAAGTCCCAAATTTGGGAATTTGGGTAATTTGGGAATTTGGGAAATTCGAGTATCGGGTGTTAATAATAATAATGAGTACTTGTATAGCGCCTAACCTCGGATTAGAGCTCTAGGCGCTTACAAAAACTAATTGTACAAAAATAACTAATCACAAAAACGCAATTTACAAAAAGTAACACTGACAGTGGCTTAGCATGATCTCACTGGACATAGGCCTACGTCAGATCCGCACCGGGGAAATTAAATGACAAGGAAACAACAAAACACTCATCGCATGCGGTGTGTACCACATAGACGATCAGTCTGTCGCTAATACGTCTCAAGTCAATTGCATGAGTGAGCTTAGTCCTGCGCAAGCCACTAAGCGAGGTGCGCCGCTATAGCTATAGCGGCACCTCCGGCTTAGCGGATTGCTCAGGACTCGGCACACCCATGCAACTGATTCCTGGGGCGTAGTAGTTTATACTAGAAGGCATTTATACAGAGTTTAAACCGTGGATGCGTCTACAGTGACAGGAATAAACTCAAAACAATTATTTGACTTGTCACCGCTAGGTTTGAAGCAATTACATTTATTCAAGACACCGAGATGCTTCTCTGAAGAGAGAGGCGCAAACATAAATTAACCCATTTAGCCCCGACGCCCTACAGCAGGAGATGGTCGACCATGATAATTCAAGGGTAGTGCCAGATTAGCTTGGCGCCTGTCGGCGCCAATCTAATCTGGCACTGCCCTTGAATCATCTCCTGCAATTGGTGCATAGTCATTAGATGACACCTCCAAAATTTGGGAAATACGGCCATCGGGCTGAGTGAGTTAAATGCGCAAAAGTAAAGATCGACTTTGAAAAATATACTTTTAGGCTAATATCAGTTAAACTTGGCGGCTGTGTGCATTTTCATACTTTACATCACACGCGGACGTCATCAGGAAAAGGCGAAAAACACACCAATATCCGTAAAAGAAGTAATTGCAAATGCACGAAATGGAGAGTAATTTGCATGAGATGACGTAGAACCATGCACACATATCTCCAGCCATAAAAGGTTAAAACATTTAACTTCTTTTTTAAAGTGAAACGCATGATTGTCATTGTATTACAATGAAAGTCTCGCTTTTCAACAAACTTGACTTCCTGTCTTTTACCGTCTGAGCGCAGACCAATAAAAGGCAGCACAAGAAGATCGCCAGGAAAGATGAACGAGACCGAAATGTTTTATCATCGAACAGCTTGACAAACAGGCAAATACCCGCAGAAATAAGAAACAACCACGACAAACAACAACAAACATTCAGACAATTCAAAAAGAGTCAACCACCCCCACCCCCACCCCCCTCCCCCCGAATGTAATTGCTTCAAACCCCTAGCGGTGACAAGTCAAATAATTATTTTGAGTTTATTCCTGTCACTCTTGACTCATCCACGGTTTAAACTCTCTATATGAATGCCTTCGACTGCGCTCCAGGACTCAGTTGCATGAGCGTGCCGAGTCCTGCGCATACCACTAAGCGAGGTGCGCCGCTGTGCGCCGCTACAGCGGCGCACCTCGCTTGGTGACTTGCGCAGGACTAAGGTCACGCATGCAACTGACCGAAGACCCAAACAATCAGGTACTCAATGACATCTGTTTGAATGGTGGCATGTATGTGAAATGAGTCGGCAATAGGAATAATGACAAATTTAAATGATAAAGATATAATCTACCGTTACACACTTTATAAACGCGACAGTTTTGATTAATTATATATGCCGCCGCATACACATTTTTAACTCATTCAGCTCAACGCGCGTATGTCCCAAAATTTGGAGGCGTCATCTAGCGACTATGCACCAGTTGCAGGAGATAGATCGACCATGATAATTCAAGGGCAGTGCCAGAGTAGCTTGGCGCCGACAAGCGCCAAGCTAATCTGGCATTACCCTGAATTATCATGGTCGATTAATCTCCTGTTGTAGTGCGTCAGGGCTGAATGGGTTAAATAGTTGTTTTGTACCAAGGCTGACTGTGCTACTGTTGCTTGACTGCAGGGAAACAGCAGATACGATCAACTGCAAGAGGTTGGTTGGTTGTACATTGCTTAACGTACCGACAGCAACAAGACTTGCTCAGGACGTGCCTGCACTGCTTGTAAAAAAAACCCACAACTAAACAGAACATTGAATGTATGTCGCCAGCCGGTCTAATACGCTAAATAAACTTAAGACCATTTAGCAACACACATCCAATATCAAGAGCCACAGTGAGCGCATACAGCAGGGAGATTTAAAAAAAAAAAAAGGAAAATACAGGTGAATGGACCAAGGGCAGACAGAAACACATGCCCCAAAATAGAGGGGAAAACCCACCCTGTGAGGCTGACCAAGGTGACCCTGGGAACTAAAAAGGAGTTAACCTCACCCAAGTCCCCAGGGCAGACCCGGGTGGGGAACTGCAAGAGGAATAATTATGATCTCATGAGCCCCCGCGACTGCGGTGACTCGTGAGGTTCTATGCCTCTTGCATGCCTTATTTTGTATCCGTGTTCGCTGACGACCAACTAGCACCGTGACTGTTCAAAGATGCGCTTTTGTAACAGATGGTTACGAAACGCTACACACAGGTCTAGCTATGGTTCATTTAGACACAGGATAATCCAGTTCAGCACACTTCGTCTTTATATCAAGTAACCTGACAATGACTCCACTCTGTTCTAGAAATACAACGCTATTAGTACGAAAAACAGCTAAAAACAGATTGGCACGCTAACGGCAGCGTATAATAAATAAGTGCGATTACACGTGTGCTTTTGTTGCGTGTCCCAACTTCTGTTAAAGTTCATTAGGTGTGTCGACAAGGCATAACAAACACAAATGGTGCTGAAATGTGTATTCAATTTTACGAGTATGGGCACTTTAAGCTTTGAGTTCATGACACTATCACTGTCAGACATATTGTCAAAGGTTGTAGTAGTTCAACGCATGTGCATGATAAAAGGAATGACGTTCTTATGTAGTATAACAAGGTGAAATAAACCATCCAACAAAATCTCTTCTATATACGAGCGTGCCTGTACTTAACCACTTTTTGCCCGATGGTCTATATCATAAGAAACGTAGAGGGTGCCTTCCTCAATAAAATATATTGAGGGAGAGAGAGAGAGAGAGATGATGATGATGATGAAACGTTTTATTGACAGGATAAAGTTTTAGGCGAAACGCCTCTCTTACAAACTGTCCTGTTAGAAAAGAAATATTAACAGCAAAGAGTAAGAAACACAATAACACAATAAATCGAAACATGAAGAAATGAACTGGAAAAAAAAAGCAATGCAAATAATGCGCACACATATCAATGTAGTAAGTTACTGTAACAAGATGTTATATAAACGAGTTTTGAAGGTTCTAGAATTAGAAATGGATTTAATTTGGGGTGGTAGTTTGTTCCAGGCTTTGGCACCTGAGAACGAAAGGCTGGTTTTATATATATCGAGCCTGGCCCATGGTAGCTGTAACAAACTGTTCCTCGTGTTTTGTCTTTGACTATCCAAAAATAACATACGAAGGTAAGATGGGGTTTTATGGTAAAGAATTTTATGCATAAGTATGCATCGATTAAATGTGAACTGTTTGTTTAGGTTTAGCAGTCGGATGGTTCTAAACTTTTCGTCGGTGGGAGAGGGACCAGGCACAGTTAACTTTACCCCTCGACGATACAATGAGTTAAGTTTCTTTAAATGTACGTCACTGCATCCATCCCAGATAGTGGAGCAGTAATCACAGTGTGTCTTAATATGGGCATGGAGAAAGAGTCTTCTAGTCTCAGTGTTAACTATTTGACTTAGTTTTGATAGCAGGAATAGATTTTTAGATATTGTTTTGCATGTGTTTTCGATATGTGGTTCCCAGCTGAGCTGGTTATCTACTGTGACTCCAAGCAAACGGTGTTTTTAACTTGATCAAGGGGCTCAGAGTTCAGGTATAATGTTAAGGGCAGGAGACCACGCTGATGTTTTTGGCGTGAAGTAATTAACATACTCTTTGTCTTTTGGACACTAATTATCATATTATGTTGGCACCAGCTTGAAACCTCATCAAGACTTTGCTGGAGAACTTCGTTTATTTTTGGCAATTCGCTGTTTGATGTATGTATGGTAGTGTCATCAGCAAATAAGTCACATGTTGCATCGGGATGTGAGATAGAGAATGGTAAATCATTGATAAATGTGTTGAATAACAATGGGCCCAAAATTGACCCCTGAGGAACACCACACGTTACTAAACCTTCACTCGAGTAATTACCATTAAGCAAAACTTTGTCTTCTGTCACTTAGATAGGATGATATCAGATGTACGGTATTGGAATCGATGTGATACATCGGTAGTTTTTTAATAAGATAGAGTGGTTGACTAAATCAAAAGCTTTTTTAAGGACAAGAAAAACTGCACCTGATAACTGAGAATTATTAATGGCTGTAAGCCATTTATCATGATATGTATAAAGGCAGTTTGGCAAGAGTGTTGCGGGCGAAACCCAGACTGCATTTTACTGAATAGACAGTTCTGTTCTAGAAAAATTTGCAGATGTGTATGAATATGTTTTTCAATAGGTTTTGAGATAACTGGTAGAATGGAGATAGGTCTATAATCATTCAATGAGTTTACGTTTTTGCTTTTGGGAAGGGGAATGACCTTAGCTGTTTTTAGCTCATCAGGGAAAATATTTCTTTGAATAGAAAGATTGTAAATGAACGTTAGAGACTCAACTATGTAGGGCAGAGCTATTTTAAGAATTTCGCAACTGATGCCATCTGAACCACATGACCTCTTTTTCATATTAGATATATATTTACCCACGTCAAAAACAGTCATTGGGGGGAGTGAGAAAACACAACCAGCAGTATTGTTACTGTGAAATCGTAGTTGCTCAGAACATTGGTATTTCGCAGGATCATTTGTATTAGTGCGTGCTAAAGTCTCAGCTATGCTAAGAAAGTGGGTATTGAAGGTATCTGCAGTGAGCTCAGGTGCAATGTTCATGTCTCTGTGAGTGTGACCTTTAGTAAAGGTGTTGATAACTTGCCAAACAGAGCGCAGGTCCTTGCCGTCTGCAATGATCTGTTCAGCATGTTGTCTTTGAGCTTTTCGGACTAAAGATTTGACAAAATTTCTTTGTTTTTTATAGTCAACAAATTTCTTTTCTTTCTTAAGTGTATCTCTGAGTTGCATGGCTGCTTTTATTTCTCCAGTTAGCCATTCAGGAATTGTGGGATGTTTGACACGTTTTGTTCGCACTGGGGCATGTTTATCCAGAACACCGAGGAACAGTTCAGACCAGCGGGTAAGGGCTTCATTTGGGTCATTGTAATTTAACAGATCATTAAATGGGGTATTGGATAAGTCATAGAGAAAGGCATTCTGGTTAAAATTTTTGAAAGACCTGTAAATAATAGTAGTATGCCCTGTGCAAGATTTCTTAGCTAATTTGGCAGACAGCGAGAAAGATACTGGGAAGTGATCACTGATAGAAAAATTGAGAACATAGAGAGAGAGAGAGAGAGAGAGAGAGAGAGAGAGAGAGAGAGAGAGAGAGAGAGAGAGAGAGAGAGAGAGAGAGAGAGAGAGAGAGAGAGAGAGAGAGAGAGAGAGAGAGAACTGCGTCAATTCATGTATAGCACTGACGTGCATGGTACTGTGCGTCAATTCAGAAACATTGTATAACACTGACGTGTATGGTGCCTTGCTACAATTTAGTTACTTTGTGTGACACTGATGTGTTTGGCGCCTTTAAGTCAAACATTACTGCCTGATCCTTCTCTGGAAGTCGAAAATTCGTACTTTTTAGTTGTTTTTCTCTGCAAATGCAATGAATTATTTTTACAAAAATATTGAAAAGGTACAACTTGAAGCGGGCTAACGAGTTCATACAAAAATGAATGTCTGTCTCCAAGCTAGCTACATCCAAAGTTCAAAGTGAATAGAACAAAAATTACGGACTAAAATGCGGGTCAACCGACTTTATACAAACGGCAATTGTTCTCTTTAATGAATCACCCAATTTAAAAACGCTCGGAGGCTCTCCGAAATGCTCATCGATCAAAACATTTCACACAGTTTGGGGCTTGTACGTACACAACCACCGTTACTCGTTACTCGTGCACACAAACACACACTCTCTCTCTCTCTCTCTCTCTCTCTCACCGCTTCCCGCCAAATGTACATTAAACTCATTCTACCCCAGACACACCAGAGCAAGATAAGGATCGACCATGATAGTTCAAGGGTGATGCCAGAATAGCTTGGCACCTATGGGCGCCAAGCTATTCTGGCATCACCCTTGAACTATCATGGTCGATCTGTGTCCTGCACTGCTATTAGTGCTAATGCAGTCTTCAGAGGACAACGGCAAAATTTGGGGATTTCGGTCTTGGGGTAGAATGAGATAAGCAGCGCGGTTAGCGTAGCTAGACAGGGTGCAATTTCTATTGTGTTACTTCACTGTCCGAGGTCTGCACACCTTTGACGTCACGGGCATTCTACTGAAATCGCCCCATTGCGTCCCGTCCCGTTCCATAAATAGAAGAGACTTAACCCTTTTAAAGCCAACACCCTACAGCAGGAGATTGATTGACCATGATAATTCAAGGGTAGTGCCAGATTAGCTTGGTGCCTGAAGGCGTCAATCTAATCTGGCACTACCCTTGAATTATCATGGTCAATCCACCTCCTGCAAGTGGTACATAGTAGTTATTTAACACTTCCAAAATTCTGGAAATGCGCCCATGGCGCTAAAAGTTTTAAAAGCAGTAGTTTCTTTATCGAAAATTGAACAGATCGTTAGAGGCAGCTTCAGTTGTGTGCTGGTCTAATATTTTTGACCACACGGGTCAGCGGAGCACCATGCCTAGAGGCGTGCGCAAAATTTAAGCACGTCACTCATGCAACTGATCACAGATCCGTGATGACAAAATTCACACATCAGCACACGTGTGTTCTACAACTTCTTCCTTATGTACGCCCATCACAACCCCCCCCCCCCCTCCCCGATGGCAGTGGACAGGGGAGTGAAATAGTTTTTAGTTCAAATCCTTTTTTGTATTAAACTTCTTCGCTGCTGAAAAAAAAAAAAGCGAACACCCCTCATCTGCAAGAGGCAAAGAACCTCATGAGCCCCCGCATATGCGGCGGCTCATAAGATTATTTACCTCTTGCTGACCCTATTTACATTCGTGTCCTTCGGATTGCCGCGACTGGGTTATTCGGTGTTGAATTTGCCCTGCTTTGAAAGACATGATTTTGCGTCCACTGGTTGTCGGTAGCGGTTTTTCGCAAACAACTCCGGCTGGAATCGTTGCGACAAATACCGCTACGGACAGCCATAGGGTTAAAACTATCTTCATGGAGCCCGTTGAACACGTCCTGTGATGGATACAAGCGTTATGTAAAGCATCATTTATCATCATAACCATACTACAAACCTTTTCTGACAGATAAGCCGAAGATTGTGTTTGCGCTGGTGGCGAACTGTGGGGACATGCCACGTTTGCACATTGCTGCGGCGGAGAGCTTTGAGGTGAAGGTGTGCTCTGAGCAACTCGAGGAGAGTTAGTCTCTGACGTTAGCGACACGGCCAGGCGAGGTGTCTCTGTTAGTGGAGGTGGCGGTGTCGTAGGCAAGGGAGGCGGTGACGAAGACGGCGAATACTGTGACGTAGAAGGCAAATACTGTGACGTGGATGGCAAATACTGTGAAGAAGACAGCGGCAAATTCTGTGACGTGGAAGGTAAATACTGTGACGTGGAGGGTAAATACTGTGACGTGGAAGGCAAATACTGCGACGTGGATGGCAAATACTCTGACACGCACGGCAGATCGTAATGCGAAGCAGACGGAGTTGACAGAGGCGATGTCAAAGCCACCACGTGAATAATTTCCGGTGATGACTGAGAGGCGTGCGACGGTGACAAGGACGGAGTCCTGGAGAGATTAGGTGACACGGACAGCGGCGATCTGGCAGGACTGGGCAGTTTGGCTAAGGCTAAATCCCTCGGACGGATAGCACCTTCAACAGACAGCCTCCTGGGCGTCGTGGGCGAGCTGGGCGAGCGTGCGACTCGTTTGATGGGCGGCTTGCTGATGGAAGTTGTCAAGGCCGACGCTGAGCGACACAGAGTGGGAGCGGACGGTGACAGAGCCGATCTGTTTGGCGACAGAGACGATCTTGACGGTGACAGAATCGACCTGAGTTCCGGAAGCACGTACTCGTCCTCTGAAGGCGAGGACACGACAGGCGACGGTGCGGTCTTGGCGGGCGCCACGAAGTGCAGCGGCGGAGACGGGGAGTCGCTGTCTGGAGAGGAGGTGGCCCAGTTGTCCCGCGGGATGTGTATCTCGTCCACTCCCCCGAACGATATACTTCGCCGTACTTTCCGCGTGCTGGCAGACCACCCACACAAAAGCAATGAACTCATAAAAGGCCATCAGCCGCAAAGCCTGTCCCACTTGCAAGAGGCATAGATTCTCATAAGCCCCTGCATCGTAGGGGCTCATGCGAATCTGTGCCTCTTGCTGGCAGAGAATGAGAATCCATACCGTGTATCAATGAAAATGCGCAAGAGTCCTATGGCTGTTCCTAAGTTGCCCATGGTTTGGTCTCCGACATAAACTAGTATCGCTGAGCTTTCTGTGATGCAGACTTTTGGGATTGTGGTTCAGCTTTGGTGACTGCCACTACAGTAAAACTTTTGTTTCTTTTAGCGACCATTTTTATGAGAAATAACCTGTTATTAAAGACCACCACTTAGGTGGCTAGCCACCTAAGTGATGGTCTTTAATGACAGGTGACACATTTTGCCGTTCAAGAGTCTTCTTGTGAGAGCACCTGTGTTTTAAGACCATCTTTTCTTGCAAAAAAAGGTGCTTGCTCAAAACACGTTCCACTGTATTGTTGTAATGATGGAAACAATGAAGAACATTTCTATAAAACTAACGTAATCTTATCACTTACGCTTTCTCCTCAGTGATAATCTAAAAACTTTCTTTAAGAATGTAATAAATTGAAGGTTTTCAAATGTAATTTTATTATGAACATTTAGAAATATGAAAAATCGGTATAAATACTTTGGCAAAAACTGCTCCAGCAATATATCATAAAACTGTGAGTAATCAACTCAATCAACTCAGCAACGGCTAAGAAAACAGTTTTGTGGGAGAACAGTTTTGATACGACCAACGTCCAATGCATCAAGCGCTGATACAAACGCGGTCTATATTTACTGAACTCCTTCCCTGTCGAGAAAATGCAAACCGATATAGCTACAAGAGACATAGTTCTTCATGAACCCCCGCGGTGGGGAGGGGGGGGGGGACATGAAGATGTATGCCTCTGGCTGCGACCAATTTGTATCCAAGTTCCTTAGTCGGTTGTCGCTTTTGGTCGTGGAATAAAGATAGATTTCAGAACAAAACTTTTCGTCCACAGGGAGTGAAGGGATAACCAAAAAAACCGCTATGTAGCGAAAGAAAATCCAAAAAATATATGGGTCTTGAACTTGTCCGAAAAAAATGCAGTATCCTGTATAGCTCACCTCCGTTCTGTTTCTACAGGCATTTTCATACGCAAACTTGGCTGTTCAGTTCGTGTTACGGGCACGTATTGTACTGTATAGTTCTAATCCTCTGTACCCATATGCGCACAATAACGACAACTATTTTCAACGAACAGGAAAAAATGCACAGCAGTCTTGTTTCATGCTTCCGCTGAAGAAACTTGACGCGAACGGTAAACGAAAACCACAGCCTTCAGATAGTAAAGAAATTTTGAACAATTTCACTTTCGGGAAATAGTGTATAAACTATCCAACAGCAAATGGCATAGATCTTCATGAGCCCCCGCAACTGCGGGGGCTCATGAAGATCTATGTCACTTGCTGACAACTCTTTAGTATCCATGCTGCTCGGACAGTCGTATCTCTTTGGCAGTCTGTGCCAGCTGGCAGTGAAGGGGTTAAAAGTGAGATTCCACACGCGTGTGTCTTGGTCTGTATCTTAGGACGGCCCAGACATCTCCCGAGTGATAGTCTCAAAAGTGATCCAGCGTTGGTAGATGGGGGTCTTCTACGATCCTTTCTTTTCAGCTTTGACAGAGCTCTACTGTCCTTCTCGGCTTCTCTAATCCAAAGCAACTGATCAGTTGGTATCAGTTTCAGCCAACTTAATAAAATTTCAAATACAAAACGATTTCCAAATACCGTCAGTAGCTCGCTTGAGCTTGCCCTTAGCACCACGTGAATGTTCTGTGTTTACGTACAGTGTGTGAGTGAATGAAAACAACTTCAGTAGCTCGCTTGAGCTTGCCCTTAGCACCACGTGAATGTTCTGTGTTTACGTACTGTGTGTGAGTGAATGCGTGTGATTCACGTGAGCGTGCTTGTTGGGTTCAGTTCGCGGCTACATTCTGCGCATTGAGTTATATTATAAATATGAAAAAGGCGCCATAAAAATACTATGTAATAATCATACGCATACATGTACAAATCTCCGTTTATCGGGAAAGCCTTTTCAAAAATCTGATCAAAAATGCAAAGCTTATTCCACTGAAATGCCTGGAAGCTATCAGAGTGTCAAACATTCACCTAAAAAAGAAGCGCAGAAATCGCTCTTTTTATGCGTGTTTGGATCAAAACAAAAAGAAACACAATTGTCAACGCCGGAGTCATCGTGACAAAAAGCGCTTCCAACACTAAAGGGTTAATCAGGGATAGAGCGTATCACTAGCAGGGAGTGGTTAACTTTTCACGCGGTTCACAGATCCCAGACCAGCGTACGCATTTCTTTTCAAATTCACTGACCGCCGACCGTGGTACAATTTTGCAAGATCGCACAGTAACTGTCAAGCCTCCAGGAGCGAGAGAAAAAAACCCACCAAGAACTAAAACCCAACACTACCACATTCGCTTTTCCGATTTGCAAACCAACAGGAAATTAACAACCAGAGGCAAAATTGTCATTGAACAATTGGACCATCTGCAGTCTAGAAACGCGATTCACTACTACATATGAGAACGATGAACAGTTTTTACACTAGTTTTGTTTGTCGGTTTAGTTCGCATTCAAACGCACGATGAAAACACCTTGCTCAGATGACATAAAGGCACGCTATCCCAGTCCAACTCGCGGCTTCTAAAGGCATAATTTAAAGCGTCCTTCCAGGAAGAGGCGCGCATAAACTGCACGTCCAAAGCAGACGAAGATCTGTACAGAAGTGTGAGAAGGAAACGGGACAAACTCAGGGAGGGGACAGGGAAACATATTGTCAGAAGAGGAGGCCCGAACATCCCCCGTAGTAGTTTAACCCATTAAATGCCGGAAAAAGTCACAGCGAACAATACCCGACTGCAAGAGGCAGAGATCCTCATGAGCCCCCGCAATTGCGGTGGCTCATGAGGATCTATTCCTCTTGCTGACACCACCTTGAGTGCGTGTTCCTCGGACGGATACGCTCTTTCGCCGTTGAAGATAACAAAGATTTCAGAAACACATCTGCGACGAGTAGCAGGGAAGGGGTTAACCTCTTTGAGCGTACAGCCATCGGTCTCGTTTGTGGGTGCGTGCACAAAGAGGGCTAAGAAACAGAGTCGAATGGGGCTGACCCTACCAATGTCGTCATAAGCCCCTGCAGGCATAAGGGGCTTATGGATCATGGTAACCACATCAGGTCAAATTGAACCCAGTCTGAGAAACGATCATTTATATCAGGTCGGCAAGAGGCATAGATCCTCACGAGCCCCCGCAACTGCGGGGGCTCATAAGGATCTATGCCTCTTGTAAATGGGTGGAGTTGGTTACGGCGTGTCCGGAAGATCTGTACCTCTCAATATTGTAAGGAGTTCCTGACAGACTTGGAGAAGAAATTTTCAAGGGCCCGAGCGTAGTGACAGGTTTGAAAGTCAGACGGACGGACATGACATACAAAAGCGAAAGACTAGAACTTGTCACCAGCAGCTGTCTTCTTTAAAAGATCAACCCCAAAAGTGGCATCCTAGACGCAGACAAACGCTGTCTTGCCAAGAGAAGTGGCACATAACTACTCGTATCTCCCTGGTGGTGATAAGCCCCCAAACAGAACCTATGCCTCGCCGCAGGTTGGCGTGATTCAGACCGGATGCAAGTGCAGTCAGTATCAATGGCAAGTGTCCAATGAGGGGGGCTCCGCCACCTTCGAGTGACAGGTTACAAGTGTAAAATTGGACACCCCTCACTCTCCCCCTCCAAAGGGGCCGATCAGTTACCCCACGTGGGAAGGGAGGGGGTGGGGTTCCGACTTTCTGACTGGGACAATCAAGCCGAGAAAGATGAGACTCGTAGGGTAGACCTTGCTTCCCGCTGACCGAAAAATCAACAAGATGAGGATTTCATACCAAAGTCTACCGTATTGTTAGGAGCTCATATGCGTTTTTTCTTTTAGAAACATTCAGAGTTGTTCATATTTTAAAGCTTATCCTTCTGATCCATTTACCTCCTCTCTAAGCCAATCTCTGATCAAAACACATGCCGGCGCACACATATAAAGACGGACACACGGCGCTTCCCGCCATTAGTATGCTCTGTGGGTTCGTGTAGCGACAGGAATTCTGAAGAATATCAGAACGAGCAGCAAAATGACGTCACTATAAGATTGACGTCATGGCATATATAGTCTCACGACGCCGTGTACACACTGACGCATTTGATGTTTCATGTCACTCATCCGAAAGGCATGCAGACTCTTTCAGGGCTGACTGTTTCCTTCCACACAGCCTCTGACAGGGCTGACTGTTTGATAGGAGTATACACTGGATCAAAAACTTGCAAAAATTAATTATTATTCAAAAAGCTAAAGACTGACAACGCTGGATTACGAACTCATCCAATGTCTATTTCAAAGCTAGCTATCCAAAATGCCAAGTGACTGGAACGAAAATTACGAACTCAGATGTGAGTCAACCGACTTTCTATAAGCTGTCTTCCTAAATCAAACTGTGTGGTGTGTGTGGTGTGTGTGTGTGTGTGGTGTGTGTGTGTGTGTGTGTGTGTGTGTGTGTGTGTGTGTGTGTGTGTGCGTGCGCGCGCGTGTGTGTGTGTGTGTGTGTGTGTGTGTGTGTGTGTGTGTGTGTGTGTGTGTGTGTGTGTGTGTGTGTGTGTGTGTGTGTGTGTGTGTGTGTGTGTGTGTGTGTGAGATGATGATGATGAAAGGTTTTTATTCAGGATAAAAAGTTTTAAGCATAGCAATGCCTATCTTCCAAACTGTCCTGCTACTCTACACATTCAAAAATACATCAGACGATACAGCAAAAGATAAAACATATATGCGTAAAAAGACCCCCCCACCCTCAGAAAAAAAAAAGATAATAATAATTTAAAAATTTATATACATATATATACTGGTATGAACCTGACATGTAAATGCAGACAGTCGAACTATTACATAATCTGCAGCAACAGTAGAAGATTATTAGGTAATAGGAAACTTGTCACTAACTTACTATACGAATAGTAGCATAAGGGAGCCGAACATACTATTACTTCTGAAATAAATATTTATGGAGGCGATCTTTGAAGACGCTAATCTTACAAATATATCCAGGTGTGGAGGTAAAATATTCCACGCTTTAGCGCCTGAAAAGGACAGGCTGGTTTTACAGATGTCTAATCTAATTTTGGGAAGGTGGAGCGCACTATTTCTCGTGTTTTTCCTATTATTGTCGGAAAATAGAGTTCTTAGATAGGGTGGGGCTTTTCCGTGCATGATCGTGAGCAGTAGAACACAGCGATTAAATTCAAACTGTTTATTGAATGTTAGTAACTTGAGAGATTTTAATATTTCGTCAGTCGAAGTAGGACCGGGAAGTATTAATTTAATGCTCCGACGATACAAGGAATTAACATTTTTCATGTGAACTTCGCTGCATCCACCCCAGACGGTAGAACTGTAGTCACAATGCGTTTTAATATGCGCATGTAAAAAGAGTTTACGGATATCAGTATTACCTATATGGCGTAGTTTCGATAACAGGAACAGATTTTTGGAGATTGTTTTGCATATATATAGAGTCAGTATATGGTTCCCAGCATAACTGGTTGTCCACATAACGCCTAATAAGCGATGCCTAGTTACTTGTTCTCCTCCTCCTCCTCCTTGGCTTGACTTCGCGAACGAAGATTTTATAGGAGTTGCCCACGACGTCTGCAGGCTTGTTCGTGGCTGCGGAGGCCAATCCGAGACAGGCAGGTTCGACCGCAGTGGCTGCAGGGGAAGGTCTGGCCAGGGTTCTGAGCTGCGGCATCTCTGTTTTTTCTCCTGAGCCGCTTGTCCTTAAGGCTAGCTCTGCGAGAGTCCTCAAAGGAGACAGCTGCCTTGTAAATGGTGGAGCGCCAGGTGTCACGGTCCGCTGCAAGCGAAGACCACTGGTGGTGGTCGATTTGGCAGGCACTAAGTGACTTCTTGAGACAGTCTTTGTATCTCTTCTTTGGTGCCCCTCTGTCACGGTGTCCAGTAGCAAGCTCGCCGAACAGGGTGATCTTTGGTAGGCGATGATCCTCCATCCTGGAGACATGCCCTGCCCAGCGGAGCTGTGTCCGCAGCAGCAAAGCCTCGATGCTCACAGTTTCAGCCTGTTCAAGGACCTCGACGTTGGTGACATAGTCACTCCAGTGAATGCCCAGGATGGTACGCAGGCAGCGCTGGTGGAAGCGTTCGAGGAGTCGTAGTTGGCTGCGGTAGAGGGCCCAGGACTCGGAACCATACAGCAGGGTGGTGAGGACCACAGCTCTGTACACGCTGATCTTGGTGCCTGTTTTCAGCTGTTGATTGTGCCACACCCGCTTGAAAAGTCGCCCGAAAGCACTGTTCGCTTTTGCCAGCCTGCTGTCTAGCTCCTTGTCCAGCTTGGCGTCCGACGTGATAATGCAGCCAAGGTAAGTAAACTGGTGCACTGACTTTAGTTCAGACTCGCCAATGGTGATGTGAGGAGGGCGATACACTGTCTTGGGTGCCGGCTGATGGAGGACCTCTGTCTTTTTCAGACTGACCTCGAGTCCAAAGTTACTTGTTCTACAGGCTGGCTATCTAAGGAGAGTGTTAAATGTGGTAGGCCATGCTGGTGTTTCTGACGTGTAGTAACTAACATGCTCTTTGTCTTTGGAATACTAATAATCAGGTGATTATCACTGCACCAGCCTGCTATTTCATGAAGACTTTGTTGGAGTACCTTATTAATGGTTGCAATATCTTTATCAGATGTGTGTATGGTCGTGTCGTCTGCGAACATATCACAGTTTGCGTCTAAATGAGATATGCACATTGGCAGATCATTAATAAATAGATTAAATAAGAAGGGCCCTAGGATAGATCCCTGTGGAACACCGCAAGTTACTAACCCGTCAGAGGAATATTTGAGATTTAGCAGTACTTTCTGCGTTCTGTCCCTGAGATAGGAAGATGTAAAGGAGAAAGTATTGGAGTCAATGTGATAGAATGGTAGTTTTTTTTTGTTTTAGTTTAGGATAGAGTGGTTGACAAGATCAAAAGCTTTTTTTCAGGTCAAGAAAGATTGTATCTGATACTTTACTGTCATTTATGGCAGAGAGCCATTTATCAATTATCTGACTGAGGGCAGTTTGGCACGAATGTAGAGGTCGAAATCCTGATTGTGCTGCATTTATCAGATGGTTTTGCTCCAGAAAGTTTACAAGATGAGTATGCGCAGGGAGAGAAATGAAATGAAACTTTTTTTTTCCCAAGGATAAAAGAATAGATGCGCAGACCTGTTTTCATTATTGTCCTTGCTACACACTACAAAACAAAATAACGTACCAAAAAACTCTCTCACGTGTGCAATTGCCGCGTGCACAGGTTTGTGCCAGATTAGCTTGTCATCTACGAGAGAGAGAGAGAGAGAGAGAGAGAGAGAGAGAGAGAGAGAGAGAGAGAGAGAGAGAGAGAGAGAGAGAGAGAGAGAGAGAGAGAGAGAGAGAGAGAGAGAGAACAATGAACCTTTATTTTCCAACGGTAGAAGTTATTGGTAACAGGACCAGTTTTCAAACTTGCCGTTGCTACATCTACTACATAAGTGACATAGACATGTAAACCATACCATACAATGCAGCATGCATGCATTCGCTCACGCACGCACATACACACGCACACATACCCACACACACACACACGCACTCAGGTACACACGCATGCACATCACAACTCGCGCATGCACGCGCACACACACACACACACACACACACACACACACACACACACACACACACACACACACACACACACACTCATGCACACTGCAATTACGCATGCACACACGCACGAACACTCTCTCTCTCTCACACACACACACACTTACACACGCACGCACTCAGGCACATATGCACAAAAACAAACACACGCTCTCGGACACGCACTCCAGACATACCTACTCGCACACGCGTACGCACAAAAATATAAAATGAGTAAAAATGCAAAGTAAAGCAATAAACAGAAAATCATTAAGTACATTAAAGTTCATACAGCAAGGGCAAATATGTATGCAGGTGCTATCTCTCCCTCTCTCTCTCTCTCTCTCACGCCGGCACACACACACATACACACACAGCATGCACGCACGCACGCACACACACACACACACACACACACATACAGTACACACACACACACAGATACGCGAGCGCGCGCCCAAAATATCGAGCACACACATATGAAGGCAAAAACATTATACACAGTACAAGCAGTATTCAATGTACTCTTTGGCATTCAAATATTACTATGGTACGGCTATGGGAAAAAGGGACACTCTCTCTCTCTCTCTCTCTCTCTCTCTCTCTCTCTCTCTCTCTCTCTCGCACACACACACACACACACACACACACACACACACACACACACACACACACACACACACACACACACACACACAAACTCACACACGCACATGCACACACCTGAACACACGTGCAAGTTATCCCAATACTGTAATGATTAGATTACGTCAGAGATTCTAGGTGTTTGAAGAGGCTGTCCCTATATGAGGTGAGCGTCTTTGCGCTTCTGATTTCTGCAGGAATAGAATTCCAGAATAAACTTCCCGAGAATGACAAACTGGTTTTGAATAAATCAATACGCGGCAGGGGTACTTTGAAATGTTGTCCATGTCTAGAAGCTACAGATGTCCGTTCTGAGAAAAAAGAACTCAAGTACAGTGGACATGATTGCGTGTACAGCTTGTACATCAATACACCTTTTAGTCTATTTATTGAACTGAAAGTGATGGGATAGAGGGAGAATTTTTAAAGTTTTAAGCTTTTCGTCAGTTGAGAGTTCGGGATCGGGAAAGAGAGAGAGAGAGAGAGAGAGAGAGAGAGAGAGAGAGAGAGAGAGAGAGAGAGAGAGAGAGAGAGAGAGAGAGAGAGAGAGAGAGAGAGAGAGTGAATGAATCATGTACTTTATTTCTCAAGGATGGAAACAATAGGCGCACAGGCCTCTTTTCATGTCCTTGCTAAACTACAACATTAAAAGCAACATTAAAACAATGTTAACAGCACAAAACAAGCGGCTACACCCACAGGTCACTTGTGTTACATTCCGATACAAGTTCCAAAGTCGCTGAAGATTACATACACACACAGCAAAATGACAGGGTCTTGGTGGGGGCGGGGGGGGGGGGGGGGGGGGGGGCGGGGGGGTGCGATGTAAAGTGTGTTTATAGAAAGCGACTGCACGCTTATGATACAGCTACTCATGTGTAGGAATTTAGTGAGCAGGCAAAACACTACGATAAAGAGAGATATTATGTAAAAATTAACAAGTGCAAAACGGAGGACCACAGGAAATCATTGCCATGGCTCTTCTGGACATATTATCTACGTTTCTTTCAAGTTTGCTCAGAGATGTATTTAAAAGCTTTCGTCCTAAACGATGGAAAATGTCTCGTTTGCTGTATTGATGTGGAGGAAGTGAGTTCCATAAATAGGCACCCGCGTAGGAAAGGCTGGATTTAGACAATTCGGGGCCGTTCAATGACGAGACTGTTCCTCAAAGTGTTGTTTAACCCTTTCGCTCTCAGTGAAAAGCTTAGCCAGGTAGAGAGGGGCTTTCCCGTTCAGTGCTTTGTGCATAAGTACGCACTTATTTAACGTAAGGTGTTGATGTAATGGAAGGAGCCCTGTTGCCTGAAGCTTTTCCTCAGAGAGGGGATTGGGAGGATCAGTTTAACTGCGCGATTGTATAGAGAATTAATCCGCTTAAGGTTAGACTTACTACAGCCGTCCCAAATAGTAGATGCGTAGTCAATGTAAGGTTTAATGTAGGAGTTGAAAAATAGCTTTCGTGTCTTAGTATCAATGATAGATTTTAATCTTGACAGTAAAAATAGCTTCTTTGATAATGTTTTGCCTAGTTGTGTTAGATGGGGCAACCAGCACAGTTGGTCATCAACAATAACCCCGAGGAGGCGATATTCCTTGACTTGCTCAATGGGAACGGAATCAAAAAAGAGGCTAAGTGAATGGGGGCGGAGCTCGGATGCTTTTGGCGTGTTGTGATTAGCATGCTTTTCGTTTTGGATGGATTAACAAGCATTTGATTATTTTTGCACCACAGTGAGACCTCCTGAAGACTAAGCTGAAGATTGCTTGATATTTCAGGTACAGTTTTCCCGCCAGCGTGAAGAGTTGAATCATCGGCAAACATGTCAGGTATTTGGATATGTGTGAGTGAGAGTGAGAGTGAGAGAGAGAGAGAGAGAGAACGTGTCTTGATTGCTTTGTTGCATGTTAGTTAATTTCATGCGTATGGTGTTATCATTATTATTTTTTAATGTCAGGCACGTTTATGATAGTGGTAGTTGTAGCATGGACTGACATATTTGAAAAAAAGAATTATGGACCTACATCATTTATCCTTAAAAAATAAAGTGTCTCTACACCCCCCCCCCCCCCCCCCCCCTTCAACCTCCCCTCAACCCCAACACTCACGACAACAAATGTCTGCTAAATCCGAAGAACTTGAGCTGCCGGCGCCAAAGATCAAAAGGGTTCGGTTATGGCGAACTTCATTCAAGACGGCTGCGCTCAAAATAGATATTTAAAATATCACGTACCGGAAGAGAGAAATAAGACCGGCCAAGAACACCGGCGAAACCATTTTTTTTAAATTTTCGTTCTCTGCTTCTCTTTAAGTAGGCTTAAAGTCCCCAAGAACGACATCAACGAAAGACTGACCGACCATTCTGCTTCGCCACTGACTGACCCGCTTAATTAATGGTGTCGCACGAATATGGGCCATAACTCGCTGGCATTCGAACTTGGCGGATGCAGTAATGGACCCTAGCTCGCCTTTCATGACGCAAAAACCGCGGTCATATTTTATCGTCTGTCCTCACTGACTTTTTCCTACACATCTGCCAGAGGCATAGATCTTCATGAGCCACCGCATAGCGGGGCCGGGCTCAGGAAGAAAATCTCTATCATGATGGTAACACTGACAAAATCTGACCAGAAAGAAGACTGAGACGAGACAAAACCTTATGCAATGTTTTTATTGTGCTTATCACTCCTAGCAATTGAAAGAGACACGTGAAAAACGATGATGATGATGATGATGATAATGTTCAAGATGAAGATGGTGCCACCATTCACTGCTATCTAGGAGCGTAGAAAAATATGATTACCGAGAAGTGGGGCGGGGGTGGGGCCCGAGCATCGCGCATGAAATGGTACTTTCCAGCATGCGTAATATGAAACAATATGTGTTGGGTGCAGCGACAGCGAAAGTCTGAACTGTAACAGTACAACCTGCGAAAACAACATCGGGGGACCAGAGTGGGGGGGGGGGGGGGGAGGGGCTCAAAAGAATCAAACTAAAAAAAAATAAATTTATATGATTTTTCCTCCAAAACTATTTTCCTCCTAAAAGGAAAGGGGGCGGGGGGGGTGGGGGGGGAGGGGAGGGGTTACTCTCGCCCCACCAACTACATATTTTATGTTGGAGGTGGGGTGGGGTGGGGTTGGGTGGGGTTGGGTGGGGTGGGTGGGTCGAAAGGGGGAGGGAGTGTTGGGGGGGGGGGAATGAGGGGCGGGCCCCACGTTATCCTAAACCACTGTTATTACTCGATTTCGTGATAATAAAGCTATACGACAGTTCGGCAGCTATTGATGCAAAGCGTCTTGTAGTACATATTTCTTGGACATCACATTCTTGTAGTACATACAATTTTTTAAAAGCACCGTGACCGTACTCCTTGAGAAGGCTGTTTACGGGGGGAAAAGTTGAAAAGCAGTCCTGTACCACGAGCTAGATGTTTCTCTCTAAACTCTGCGGCAGTGAAACACGTGTTCAAAATGGAGGGGTTTTTCGATTTAACCCTTTTCATCCTGATGCACTACTGCTTGAAATTAATATTACTGATAGTTCAAAGCCGCCAAGCTATTCTGGCACGACCCTTGAACTAAAATGGTTGATCTATCTTTTAAACTGCAATGTAGCCTTCATAGGACGATAAGCAAATTATACCCAAAAAAATCAGCCTCAGGATGTAATAGGTTAACGACTAAAACGACTCACCACAAGCAACTGATCCGCTCAACTTATAATGTGCTCCACAGCGAACCTAGCAGAACACGTGAGAGCTCACAATATCTTGTGCGGCCGGGCAAAATAATTCATCAGCTTAGTTTGTCACACTTGAGTGTATCCAAATATCTCAACGAGGCCTCAGTCCTAGCACTGACTGACTGTGTACGCGCTCGGGGTTATTTCCACATATCTCTCTCTGAGTCTCTCTCTCTCTCTATCTCTCTCTCTATCTCTCTATCTATCTATCTATCGGTGTACTGTGTGTGTGTGTGTGTGTGTGTGCGTGCGTGTATGCATGTGTGTGTGTGTGTGTGTGTGTGTGTGTGTGTGTGTGTGTGTGTGTGTGTGTGTGTGTGTGTGTGTGAGAGAGAGAGAGAGAGAGAGAGAGAGAGAGAGAGAGAGAGAGAGAGAGAGAGAGAGAGAGAGAGAGAGAGAGAGAGAGAGAGAGAGTGCGAGTGCACGGACATGATTGAAAAGGTCTGTGTACCTAATCATTTATCCTTGAGAAATAAAGTTTCATTTAATCTCTCTCTCTCTCTCTCCCTTATTTTAACAGTCACCTGCCATCAAAGTAGCAAAGTATTAGTATGTCAACAAAATATCGTTTAATCAGTATTTTAAAAGAAAATACACGAAATCGGACTTCAAAATTACTTCTTTCTTTTTAGTTTATTTATTTATTTTTTTAAATTTTAATTTATTGTACGCATAATATCTTGTTTCGGTCCGAAGTAAGCACTTGTATAGATTCCAGATTTAAAATAAACTTTATTTTTAAAATGGCATAATTAATAAATTATTGCGCGGTGTCGTCTTAAAATGTCTCAAATAATACATAACTTCTTAAATATACACAATAAAAATAGGTCTAAGTTTATCCCTTTTCAATGCCGAGGAAAAAAAATGAACATCACCCACTGAGATGCAAGAGGCATAGAATCCTCATGAGTCCCCGCTTTTGCGGGGGCTCATGATGACATGACATATGCCTCTTGCTGAAACCACCTTGTATCCATTTTCTTTTGACGGAGATCTTTGACGATAAATATGCAATGACGTCAAAAATACAATCTGCGTTCTTTACAGTGAAGGTATCAATTACCAACGAATGTGTGTGTGCGTGTGTGTGTGCCTGTTGTGTGCGTGTTGTATGTGTGTGTGTGTATGTGTGTATGTGTGTATGTGTGTGTGTGTGTGTGAGAGAGAGAGAGAGAGAGAGAGAGAGAGAGAGAGAGAGAGAGAGAGAGAGAGACAGACAGACAGACAGAGAGAGAGAGGCTTTGTCGAAGTAATCTTCCCACGTTTTCTGTAACAAATATCCAACTACTAGACGCATAGATCCTCATGAGCCACCGCATTTTGCGGGGGCTCATGAGGATCTATGTTTCTTGCTCAACAAAACTACACGTATTACTTCGATGGAGGGGCCTGTAAGGCTTTCCACTAACTTTGATCTGTTCCGAAGGTGACTGACAATGACACGAACAAGCAACCACCGACCGAAATCAATATACCCTCCCCCCCCCCCCCCTCCCCTCCCAGCCTATCTCACACTACTTTCTTTGCCCAACGGAAATCTTCTTACAACACTCTTGTAGTTCCAATTGGTTTTAGCACTGTTTGTTCAGCACTGTTTATGACTGACCTACATTACACATGTCATTCACAACAGGCCCTTGCGAAAGCCGGAACGGGTTTAAAAACAGATCTCAGGTGGATCTTGGCGATTTTCCCTGAACGCAGTTTTGTGATCTGTTTTCGATGAAACATAGATTTTTCATTAATAACATTCACATTATAAACTGAATTTGCAGAAAATAACAACAACAACACAGCGTCGCCGCAGCTTGTTCATTTGCAGACTGAAACGGATTACTTCTACGTACGAGGATGTGACTGGGATTGGTCATCACTAGAAGCAGAGGGGTGATTGTGGGGGAGTGGCACCTGAGAATCTCTCGCTTGAGAATCTAGACGCCTTTTGTTAACAGAAGGTGTTGGGTCATTTGCTGAAAAAAAAGTTACAATAGCAGAGGTCATAGTCGGATCCTCATGAGCCCCCACATTCACAGTCAAACTCATTTCACACACTGGTGTATTTCGAATAGAAACACAATCTGCAGCTGGCCGCGAAGTGGCTGACAATGCTAACAGCTGGTGGGGTTGCGCAGTGTTTACGTTCGTTGGCCTACAAAAATGTGGAGCCTTTACTTTACGGACTTGTCACCACAGGGTGTGGAAGCTTGTCGGAACGAGTCGTGTGCCCCTGACAACAGGCTCCGAAGCGTGTATTGCTATTTATGCTAAGGAAAGCAGTCGCGGTGCGGGGGCCGCATTATAATCACCTGTGTGGTATACTTTGCTCACCTCAGTGTATGTTTGAGCCGCCTATTGTCCCACTGTTGAGTCACTGACTACTCATCCCCCCCCCCCCACCTCCCCCTCCGAACCATTCTGTCGGAACCACTCATTTAGACCCACACACCACATAAAGATATGGGTCGACCATGATAGTTCAAGGGTGGTGCCAGAACAGCTTGGCGCCTAGAGGCGCCAAGCTATTCTGGCACCACCCTTGAACTATCATGGTCGCCAACGTGTCTTCAAAATAGTAAGACAGCAGAGGTCAGCTCCAAAATCTGGGGACGATGGGTTTGTAGCTCGCTTGAGCTTTCCCTTAGCACCACGTGAATGTTCTGTGTTTACGTACAGTGTGTGAGTGAATGCGCGTGATTCACGTGAGCGTGCTTGTTGGGTTCAGTTCGCGGCTACATTCTGCGCATTGAGTTATATTATAAATATGAGAAATGCGCCATATAAATGCTATGCATTATTTATTTATTATTAAACCATACTGACGAGCACAAGAAACGCAACATTACTGAGAATCATCAGGCAACTCCTTGAAGTGTTTCCCGTGACTCAAGATGAATGACTCAGGTATTCGCGTTTCAGTCTTGTGATGAGGCTCATGTGATTGTCGACCGTTGCTCCGTTTGAGTGTTGCAGTGTCAGAGCTGGATGATTAACCCCCTTAACTGCCGACGACAACTGCAAGAGGCATAGATCGCAGTTGCGGGAGCTCATGAGGATCTATGCCTCTTGCTGAAAACACTGCTTTGTACTGATGTTCTTCGGCGGCTGGGGATTTCTGACGTTGAATTTGCAATGATTTCAAAAACAAAAATCAGCGTCCGCTGGCAGTGATGGAGTTAAAGGCCCACTGTTGAAAGATACACTTCTGTAACATGGTTAAGAAAAGCTACACACAGGCCTAGATATGGTTCATTAGATAAAGGGCAATCCAGATCAGCACACGTCGTCTTAATATCATCAAATAATCTGATAATGACTCCACTCCGTTCTAAAAACACAACGCTTTCAGTACGAGAAAAAGCTAAAAATAGATTCACACACTAACGGCAGCGCAGAATGAATAAGTGCTATTATGTCTGTGCGTTTGCTGCGTCAGTCCAAACCGCTGCTGTCAAATTTCATTAGGTGTGTCGACAAGGCATAACAAACACAAATGGTGCTCCTTCAGATTTATGCATAATGGTACTTCATAAATGAAACCTGTTCCCATAAAGTCAGTTCAACAGCTGAGGCCTAATAGATATAGGCCTAGCAGTGCGTTGGTGCATTAAACACAACATTGACACCGGGAAGTAGCCTCGTCATCAGTGGAAATTAGAAGGTACAAAGTTTTAAAAAACAAAACCCGCAGGAAATAGCCAACTACAAAAAACAAAACAAAACAAAACAAAAAAAAACCCCAAAACAACAACAAACAAACAAAAAACAAACAACCAAACCAACAAACAAACAACAACTGCAGGACGTTATACAGCCTTCAATAATAGTTTAGTTTAAAAAACAAACACGCCAACTCATACAATACACAGAGAGAAAAATCGAAACAAACATTTCTGCTGATCTCTGATTTTGGACCTACCAACTAGATTTAAATTTACAGAGCAGCACACATACATACTGTTAACCCCTTCGCTGCCCGTCATCACGCATTGCGCGTCTTGGGGCAAAAATACTGACGGACCGAAATTGGCAGATGAAGAACGCAGATTATAAATTAATGTGACCAAAACTAGGCATGAGGAGCACAGAGCTGAAAAGCGACATGGACCTACATGAGCCCCCTCGACTGCGCGGGCGCATGAGGGTTTATGTCTCTTGCAACTAGGTAGCGTTCGCCTTGTCCCTGTAGTTAAGGGGTTAACTCGTTTTAGCCCCAACGTCCTACAGCAGGAGAAGACCTACAGCACGACCATGATAATTCAAGGGTAGTGCCAGATTAGCTTGGCGCCATTAGGCGCCAAGCTAATCTGGCACTACCCTTGAATTGTCATGCAACTGCAACTGGTACACAGTCGTTAGACGACACCTCCAAAATTTAGCAAATATGACGGTAGGGTTAAATGGGTTAAAGTGAAATTATTAAACAAAACTACCAATCAGGCTATTGTACCAGCTGCCTGCCACTCTGAAAAAGTCTTTGAAGCAAGCATCGAAGGGAAGCAACAGCCAAGCTCTCAAGAGTCAAGAGAAACGCAGCAGCTGAGACGTTGCCTCCCTTTTAAAGTTCGCGCAAATATGGTATTGCTGTTTAGGACACAGGCATCCGACACTCATCACTTTGTCATTAGAATTTATAAGAAAGTAAACAAAGATGCATGTGGTGGTGTGTGTGTGTGTGTGTGGGGGGGGGGGGTATGAGAGAGAGAGAGAGAGAGAGAGAGAGAAAGAGAGAGAGAGAGAGAGAGAGAGAGAGAGAGAGAGAGAGAGAGAGAGAGAGAGAGAGAGAGAGAGAGAGAGAGAGATGAAATGAAACTTTATGAAATGAAATGAAACTTTATTTTCCAAGGATAATAGAATAGCGGCGCAGACCTTTGTTCATTCTTGTCCTTGCTACAAACTAAAACACAGAAGAAAAAAACCACACACACACACGAATGCACGCACGTACACACACGCGCGCGCGCACGCACGCACACACACATACACACCTACCCAACTACACGCTCTCATACCATCAATACACTACAAGTACTTCAAACAAGACATGTTTCCTGTTTCTGTCCTGTGCAGTGTAGTCCCAAATCGTTCACACCGTAGGCCATTTCTGAACAACCGAGATCGTCTTTTGCACAGCGTAGTCCCAACATCAAATAAGCTTTTTCAGTTTGAAGGACACTACAATTCCCTAATCTAAAAACTTGTTGTCATTTGTACAACCTATAAAAATGCTGACACGTGTATTTAGTGTAGTGTAGACGCAGTTAAGCAGCAGAATCTGGCCTGACGAATCTGACACACGATCAATCAAATTTTGCACACTTACATCTCGCTGATTTCGAGTCATCCAAATTATAACAGTTTGCGGCCACATTTGTTACCTCTGCAACTAGCTACAGGTGCGCCAATCTATTTGCAGCTAGGGAATGCTAAACATGAACAATATTGACTTACATTTTGTCTGATCCACGAATAAATTGCTGCCTAGTGGGTCGTACGGGACGTAGTCCTTATCTCCGCTACGTGCACAGGCGCAGTCTTGTCTACATAACCTGCTAAAGCAATAAATCTACCACAAACAACGATCTTAAACATGGGGGATGAGCGGAGTGGCGGATAAAAATGCATCTGTGTCATATGTCTGATGGAATATATTAACGTAATGTTCTGAATTGTGACAAATACCGATTGTAACTAATGATAGCCGCGGCCAGATCAGTCAGTGTGAATCTTCAGCCTAGTCTGTTCGTTACTATGATCACACTGATCTAGTCACAGTACTAAACTATCATGGTCATCGATCGAGGAGGGGAGGGGGGCAAAGGGTTTCAGAGTACGATGAATGAAAAATACCTTATAGAACACTCCGAGAACACAGCACGGCATGGAAACTGGGGTAGGTTTATAACAAACATCGCAAAAACCTATTTACGGGGAGAAACATTTTCAGCACATGCCCGGACAAAATATCGGCAGATCAACATACACTAAGATGAAAATCAGGAAACTTCGAGGCGGATCACCTGAGCTAACTCAGTTCCGAAACTGTGACAGTCCTGATTTCTCCGACTATAACAATAAAAAATGAGAGCGCGTCATTGCTGTGTGTGGACAGACCGAATAGATCTAAAATGAAAACAAATGGGAGATAATCAGAAAGTTGGGGAGAAAACTCACAGTCTACTGTCCGAAAGGCACCCCACGACATCTGTACGTGGCATGGATCTTCATGATCCACCACAGCCGTGGGGGCCCATGAGGATATATTCTTCTTTTTGTGCAAAGTTATACAGTTAAGAAAATGTGTATTCATCACTGAACGATCACGAGCCGGGAAGATGGGAAAACATTACGAATACTACGGGCGGAGATCATCACAACAGGAAAGGCCTGGGATTGTTCCACGATAAAGATTTAAATAAGAGCACGAAATGACAGAAAAGTAGTGATGACGGTGCACGAATATGCCCATTTATTTTCCTGTACCATTCATTGACCACAATGATGGACCCATCTAATCACATCGGCCTACAAATGACCACCGAAAAAATAACCCACAGATGTAACTTGTAAGGCATGGCGTGGGTTGAATTACTCAAGATCGGCTTAAATATCTGCACTACACAATTTGTTATAAATATTTGCAATATGTTTACCTCAGTCAGACCACTAAGATCACAGAGAACTGGTCAACTGTAAGTAATCTCACCTTTGATCCCGGGCACTGACGATGGCGACTGACTTCTGCATACACAAAAGTGCGCGTCTTGTTAAAAGCGTGGCGTCACTTTTCTTCTTTTGACTTGAAACCAATCACATCCGGCGTTGTCGAATGAACTCCAATGAAGTTCAAGTCTGCACTCTGCGCGCGCGTTGCGTGTATATGTGTCAGAGGAAGAGAGAGAATTACGTCATGCCTAAGGTATTGCGTCGGGTGTCTGAGTTGCTGTTCCGCGTCACTGTCTGATTTTCTCGAAAAGTCGCGGCTTTTTACTTTCTTTCTTTTTTTTCTGCAAAGAATTAGATTTCACTAAAAAAAAGTTGAAAAGATACAAAGCTGGCTAACGAACTCATCCAATGTCTTTCTCCAAACTCAATGTGCAAATGTTCAAGTAAATATGACAAAAATTACGGACTTTATGATCTGGGTCAACCGACTGCCTATAAACGGTTGTTTATGTCTTCAATAAGACATTCAATTACAATATGCTCGGAGGCACTCTTAGCCACCCACTTAAGAAAGTATTTCGCCAAGTTTCAAGCTTGTGTGTACAAAAATATCGGAGATTCTCTTGTTTACATACATACGCACAAACACATACATACATACGCACATAAATACGCGCATACGGCGCCGGCTTCGCGCCAAATGTACGTTCAGCAGCGAGGTTAGCGTAAGTAGACATGAGATAATTTTTATCTTGTTACTACAATTGAGAGGTTTAGGCCTGCCCGCCTTAGACATCATGGACATGCTATTAAATTCGCCCCACCGCGACCCGCCCTAAAAAGTCCCTTCTATAAATAGAAGGGACTTAAAAGTGGTGACAAAACTAGAACTTCACGGTACAATTTCAGTCTTGCTATAATTTGTGTGAAAGCAGGTTGACTTTACCCAGCTACATGACATACTAAATACAAGGGTCACCTGCGCTCTTCTGAAAGCGCGTCGATGTGTGTGCGTATTAGTGCGTGTGCGCGCGCTCCAAAGACATCTCCAAGAGGCATAGATCCTCATGCGCCTGGAGGACGCATGTGATCTATTCCTCCTTGAGATGCGAGCATGTGTTCGTGTGCGTGTGTGTGTGTGTGTGTGTGTGTGTGTGTGTGTGTGTGTGTGTGTGTGTGTGTGAGAGAGAGAGAGAGAGAGAGAGAGAGAGAGAGAGAGAGAGAGAGAGAGAGAGAGAGAGAGAGAGAGAGAGAGAGAGATGATGATGATGATGATGATGATGATGAAAAGTTTTATTGACAGGATAAGAGAGAGAGAGAGAGAGAGAGAGAGAGAGAGAGAGAGAGAGAGAGAGAGAGAGAGAGAGATTGTACATTGATTGATTGTACATTGCTTAACGTCCCGACAGCAACAAGGCTTTCTCAGGACGTGCCTGCACTGCTTGTGAAAAAAAAAACTAAACAGAAAATTGAATGTATGTCGCCAGCCGGTCAAATACGTTAAATAAACCTACAACATGGGGCCTAAATAAAGCTAAGACCATTTAGCAACACACATCCAATATCAAGAGCTACAGGCAGTGCAGACAGTAGGGAGAGTTTTAAAAAGGCAAATACAGGTGAATGGACAAAGGGTAGACAGAAACACATGCCCCAGAATAGAGAGAAAAACCCACCCTGTGGGGCTGACCAGGGTGACCCTGGGAACTAAAAAATACCTAACCCCACCCAAGTCCCCCAAGGCAGACCCGGGTGGGGTTAGAGAGAGAGAGAGAGAGAGAGAGAGAGAGAGAGAGAGAGAGAGAGAGAGAGAGAGAGAGAGAGAGAGACGCGCGCGAGAGAGAATGACGTCATATTTAGAGCATTATGTCACGTCAGTGTCTGCGTGGTGACGGAGTTGCCTCTTTTACGTCACCGCCACTGTCTGACTTTCCATAGAAATAATTTTTTTTGATGTTTTAATTCTTTTCTGAAAAGAATTATTTTTTTCTAAAGAAGTTGAAAGGATACAAAGCTGGCTAACGAACTCACCCAATGTCTTTCTCCAAACTAACTATGCAAAAATTACGGACTCTAATCTGGGTCAACCGACTTCCTATAAACGGTTGTTTATGTCTTCAATGAGACATTCAATTAGTAATATGCTCGGAGGCTCTCTTAGCCACCCACTTACTGAAGAAAGTATTTCGAAAAGTTTCAAGCATGTGTGTACAGAAATACATATATACATACGCACATACATACATACGGCGCTTCGCGCCAAATGTACGTTCAGCAGCGAGGTTAGCGTAACTAGACATGAGATAATTTTTATCTTGTTACTTCAATTGTTAGAGGTTTAGCCTGCCCGCCTTTGACATCATGAACATGTTATTAAATTCGCCCCACCGCGACCCGCCCTAAAAAGTCCCTTCTATAAATAGAAGGGACTTAAAAAAGGACCAAAGGCAAAATATTGTCACCACTGGGAAACAAAGAGGCCTTTGCATACATCCGTCTACAAGACTAAGTACTGAAGCAACAAATAATCAGCACTAACTACACCGCTTACTTCAGGTAATTAACCTCTTCACTGCTAGTGGATGCAAAAGTATGTATTTCATGAAAACAGGACAAATTCTACAATTAACCCCATCAGTCCATGGAACACGGATATGAACAGGGTCAGCAAGAGGCAAAGAAACTCATGAGCCCCCGCAGATGCGGGGGCTCATGAGGTTCTTTGCCTCTTGCAGATGGGTGGTGTTCGCATTTTTTCCCCAGCAGTGAAGAAGTTAAATTACACAAAAGGATCTGAACTTAAAAAAACATGCAACTCACCTGTCCACTGGCTTGATGTGGCACCACAAATGTCGTGCCGCTATCCAACGATCTTCGAGATCGGACCATCCGCCAAAAACGGGGTCTCCGTTTGAAACACATGGTGGATTTTGTACACTGTGATAATAAACCTGGTTTCTCGAACGATTTTCAGGCGACCAATTCAAATGCAGTTACATAAAAGGGCCTCAATTTTTTATTGAGACCGAAGATCAGCTGTATTCCTCTCAGAAACACACCTCAGGCTTCGCTCAAGCAGGATCAAGTCAGTCACTCAGTAAGGTCAAATGAAAACTATTCCTTCACAGCAGTCAGCAGACGACTCATGATGCGCACATGCATTCCAGAAAAAATGGATGTGGGACGAAACAGCAGCCTAACCTTGCTCAAAATCTTTCTCAGTCAACACGATCAAGTCAAGTTATGTCAGTTGACGGCCTCATATTCACACCGTCACACTCCAGTGCGGCTTTCGGCAGTTGCGAGCAAAAACACACGTACGTCTTGCGCGGGACGAAATCGACCTGGCCGGTTAAGAATAACAGCCATGCCGCAGGCGTTCAAGGCGATCGCTCGCGTCATTAGCTGCGAAAGTGTCGTATATTATACACGACACTTCCGCAGCTATTGATGCGAGGCGCCCTGATGACCTCTCGTTTCCGTTTAACCAAGTTTATCCTGGTATCCTGATAATCTTTAACCCATTCAGCCCTGACGCACTACACTAGGAGATGGGTCGACCATGATAATTCAAGGGTAGTGAATCTAATCCGGCACTGCCCTTGAATTATCATGGACGATCCATCTCCTGCAACTGGTACATAGTCATTAGATGCAACTCCAAAATGTGGGAAATACGGCCGTCGGGCTGAATGAGAAATAAGCCTGACGATGATAGTTCAGTGGTGGTACCAGAATAGGTCGGCGCCTGAGGCGCCAAGCTATTCTGGCACCACCCTTGAACTAAAATGGCTGATCTAACTTGTAGTCTGTAATGCAACCTTCGTTGGACAATAAGCAGAATCAGCTAAACCGTAGCCAAGCCCATGCTTGTTTTCATCTTCTAGCACTGCGAACCTACTAGAATTTAACACATTCGGCGATGGATCAGCCGCCTATCCGCATGCGGGACGTCTGAAATGAGTCAAATGCGTGCTGGTCTGCGATTTTGGACCTAATGACTGGACGCTTTCAGCCGTAAGGTCCAAAATTCACAGCGACCATCACACGTATGACCCTGTGTAAGCGACCACTTGCCTACAGCGAACAGATTCAAAGAAGGCTTACCTATTGACAGCCTCACAGACTTGCCTGCACGGTACTATTCTAAAAACTGTTAACACATTCAACTCCAATGCCGTATTTCCCAAATTTGGGCGGCGTGCACCAAGTAGATCATGATAATTCAAGGGTAGTGCCAGATTAGCTTGGCGCCGAAGGGCGCCAAGCTAATCTGGCACTACCCTTGCATTATCATGGTAGACCCATCTCCTGCTGTAGTGCGTCGGAGCGGAATGGGTTAACTCTGAAGGTTGTGCCGGCTTTTCATTAGGCGCAAAAAAAAGGACAGCATCGACGCAAAGCTGCTGTTCTATTGTTACCTAATCTCGTTCGTGAAAAAAGGCTTAGCGTGGAAACTTCAAATTATAGCTGCGGCGTGCATTAACCATTTCCCCGCAGAGAAGAAAATTAACACTGATATTCCAGCTGCAAGAGGCATAGATCCTCATGAGCCCCCGCAGTTGCGGGGGCTCATGAGGATCTATGCTTCTTGGTGACACCACTTTTTTTGCATGTTCCTTTGACGGCTGGGGATTTTCGGCGTTGAGTGAAAAATGATTTTATTTTAGTAAAACATATTCTGCGTCCACTGGCAGTTAAGAGTTTTTTTTTTTGTTTGTTTTTTTTTTAACACCTGTTGCCACGCATATTATATCTTAGGTATTCAAATATTATTACTAAGACTGGGCCGAAATATCCACGCCAGCTTTAACCAATTTAACCCCAGCGCCCTACAGCAGGAAATGGCTCTACCTGATAATTCAAGAGAAGTGCCAGATTAGCTTGGCGTCTGAAGGCGCCAAGCTAATATGGCACTATCCTTGAATTATCATAGTCAGTCCATCTCCTGCAACTGGTACAAAGTCGTTAGGTGACATCTCCCAAAAATTGGGAAAGGCGGCCGTGGCGTTAAATGGGTTAACTCGGCTGTGTCACTGTCTTGATCAAGGCAACGCTGTCCTTGTAATTCTGTAGTGGACATCACCTCTCTACAATGTTTTACATGCTGCGCGCTTTTAAAGAACAATTGCGACAAGGTGACCTTTCCTGAGCAAGACCGAAACTTGAAATATTAGCACACTACATGTCACGCAATATAAATATTCAAACATAAAACAACGGACATTAATTTCATCTGCGCAATGTCTAACGCCCTAGGCTAACAAACACTAATCGATGGCAAGCTCGCTGCATACGCATTGATTAAAAAGGGCAATACTGAAGTTTTAAAACTCTCTGTTCCATGGCGAGCTTTGATTGCTAATTTCGCCGATGCTCGGCGGGTTCTCAATGTTGTCCTGCCTCAACGAAGACTTTTCTACCCTTCTTTCATTGTGAGTATGCACACGTACCAGAGGTTGTCCACTGTAGAGACATGTATAGACTGAAACGCATTATCCGTGATCTACGTGGGTAGCCTGACCTCTTCTATTGCTGGCCAACACAAGTTTGGACGGCTGAAAAACATTACACGTTAACCCATCTCATTTTGATACACCCATTGCTTGAAATAGATATGACTGATAGTTTAAGGGTGGTTCCAGAATAGCTTGGAGCCTGAGGCGCCAAGCTATTCTGGCACCACCCTTGAACTAAAACAGTTGATCTATCTCCTAATCTGTAATGTAACCTTCACAAGGCAGTAAGCAAAGTTGATAAAATCAGCCTCAGGATGTGATGGGTTAAACGTTTAGGGTTTAACGTCTTTTGTCCACCGATAGGTGATTTCAAAGACGGGGCACCGAACAGGGTCCCGAAACAAACCTAGATTGACCCCAGGTGTATTCGAACCCGTGACCTTTCGGACAACGTACTACGCTATACGACCTGAGCTAAACCTAGCTCCCTTTGCACGGTTGAGAGTCATTAGTACTGAACTGACAATAATATCTGAAACACAGCTTGTTACTACTGGCAGAGAAACTGTAAAAAAAAAAAAAAAATCCACAACATTTAACCCATTTAACCCCAAGGCCGTATTTCCCAAATTTGGGAGATGTCACCAAAACGACTATGGAGTACCAGTTGCCTGCGATGGATCAACCATAATAATTCAAGGGTACTGCCAGATGAGCTTGGCGCCTACTGGCGCCAATCTAATCTGACACTACCCTTGAATTATCATGGTCGATCCCTCACCTGCTGAAGGGCGTCGGACCTGAATGGGTTAACACCGAAGTTGCACACACCACATGCAGATGTACAGAGTGTACATGATCAACAGCAGCTGATAACGTGAATCCGTCAATGGTCCCCCTCAAAACTAAACTACCACTTTAAGAAGTACCGTAGACAATGCAATGACCTGACAAGTACACACACCCGCGGACAAGCACTGACTCGTAAACAACACCTAATAATTTCTCAGCCTGTTTGTTGCATCATGTTCCGACATGTCACAGTCACTAAACGTGGTCACTCAGTAAAAGCAGTGATCAACAAGGGGCATAAATTCTCATGTGTCCCTTGCTCTCCCTATTTACATCATGACCGACTTCAAACAGTGGTCAACGATTCAGTGAAAGTCCGCCGAAATCCATCTGCAAGAGGCACAGATCCTCATGAGCCCCCCCCCCCCCCCCCCCCCCCTGCATTTCGCGGGGGGCTTACGAGGATCTATGCCTCTTGCAAACCCCATTTTACGAGTTTAACAGTCTATCCATTGTTCGGGGTAAGATAGTCACCACCTGTTCGTTAACTGTCACAGTCACTGCTACTGTTCAAAACCGTGCCACATGATCATCCCCACCAGTGACAAAACAGCTATTGAGGTAATGGGTTTCAATTAAGGCAGATACACACGCGGTAGTTTACTGTCCGGAAACTGTACTGCTAAATGCCCAAGACCACAGTCTCGTTTCCGTACTGTCCAGTCTCTTAGCTTTAGTCAGTCCCAGTCATCCCCTATTTTTACACCGCCGTGAGATGTCCTTTGTTGCCTGCTCGGCATTAAACCCAAAATAACTAACTAACTAACTACTTTTGCAATCCCCTATATAACATTACCGCCCACCAGCTGCACATTTGCCATGCAAAAAACAACACAAAACAAAACAAAACAAAAACAAACATAAACAAACAAAAATCCAACACACAAAAAACAATAAAACAAAAACAAAACAAAACAAAAAAACCAAACAAACAAACAAACAAACAAACAAACAAACAAACAAACAAAACCAGCACATCAACCGTCTCATTTCTTGACTATGAACCTGATTCCTCAACAACCTCACACCCAAGCACAGCTGAAATCAGTGTGCCCCTCAAATCACCATGGGAACGGCAACTCAAAATAGGCACACAATTGTCCACTGGATAACCACAGGATGGTATGAATCAACTAAGCACCAAACATTTCTCTTCTCATCTAACCAGAAATTTCAAGTAAATTCCAATACTCTGCCCTACCACACATTTTCAAAGAAGGCAAAAAGTTATTTTTAAAAACACCGTTCCTCTTACTGCCTCAACTACCCAATTTAAATATGTAACGTGACCTAATATTTAGAAGCCTAGCTAACTGGCTTGGCACAGTTTCAGACTTTCCTTCTTTCTCACTTCAAGGGGTCATAAGAAACGTGCTCAACGATTCAGCAACTGCCATTTTGTGGACGTTTCTGTTGGTTTGTTTGAGATAAAAAATCTGCGTGCCTTATTTTTCTTAATTAATGAAGTTTCAGGATATCATAGGCGCCTTGACTGTACAAGTTATCCTACTAAAATTGGGTTTGCAAGGGTCATAGATCCTCATGAGCCCCCGCAAATGCGGGAGCTCATGAGGATCTATGCCTCTTGTCGAAGCGCCATCGCCAGATGACCCCAAACACTTCCTCTATAGCTATTTTCTTGTACACTCGTAAAATAATGATATTTCTACATACAGTTCTGAAATTAAATCTGTCAATCTATGGTCGGATTGTAGACAACTTCGTGCTGTCTCCAAGGTAATTACCGATGGTTCATTGGTAATATTGCTACCACAACTTAAATATCCGTATTAGGAACTACATGATCACAGCTTCAGTCAAAGAATAAACCCCTTTACCCCCGGATCCCTACAGCAGTAGATGGCTTGTCCATGATAATTCAAGGGTAGTGCCAAATCTAATCTGGCACTACCATTGAATTATCATGGTCAAGCCATCTCCTGCAAATGGTACAAAGTTGTCAGGCAACACCTCCAAAATTTGTGAAATGGGACCTTGGGGCTAAAAAGGGTTAAAATGACATAAAAAATGGACCAACATTGCTGTATGACTTCAGCTGTCGGCGTCTTTGACTGGTCAGCTACGACAAAGACAAAATTATAACCGCACTCAATTTTCGGCGTTTACTCCAGATGAAAATCCGGTCCAACCACACGTAGATAAAATTTTTAAAAAAAAGACTGCGCCCACGGCCACAGCTAACTGCCGATTCGGTCGGTGATCACGGGGATTGCCTTCCGGAGGAGCACAGTGACACAACGATCGATAAAAAAAAACCTCCCACCACAACTATCTGGCGGCGAATCTTTCGTGAGCGCACCTATAATATTCAGAGATATATTCTTGCGACCCTACGCCCCAAAGCCAATACTCGATCACTAACCGTGGGCAAAACTGAACTCCCAAAGGTATACCATTTTGGCCAGACCAAAGTGAACATAAAGTTCTATAGAACTTTATGTTCACTTTGGTCTGGCCAAAATGGTATGCCTTCGGGGCTTATAGAATGCTAGAAAATCATGTTCAGTTTGGTCTGGCGAGAATGGCCCACCTTAAGGACTTATATAACTTCAGAACTCTATCTTCACTTTGGATTGACTGTTAGACTGAACATCGGTGATAAACGAAAATTAAACTGACTCCTGCAGCAAGGGTTAATGAGAATCCACTGTTGCCTCTTGTGGATGTAAGAGGCCGTAAAAGACTGCCTTTGGCCACTACTGAAACTGCAACACCTAACTTGACGCGTTTGTACACAAGCCTCGGACATCCATGCACAAATCTGCCCGAAGAAGGCTAAATGCAGTAAGTCTGTTTTTGTGAAAAGCGAGATTTTCATTGTAAAATCTCGCTTTTCACAAAAATGGATTTACTCTCTTGTGTCTTTTTACGGCAAAAATATGCTAAGTATTGCAGTGTCGGTCAGCTGGCTGAGGATAATTAAAGGGTCACATGCTATAAATGTTCACGACTATCAGAGTGTAATTTAGCTGACTATTTGCATATTGCTAATTGCTTTTGCTAATTGAGGCGCACGCACGCACGCACGCACGCACGCACGCACACACGCACACACACACACACACCCGCAATCGACCTTACTATGCGGAAACTGGTCTCGAGTTCTCCTAGCACCAAGTGACGCACAATGTATAGGCCGTTTGATTCAAAAAAATCTCCGCAAAGAAACACTTTTCAGTACCACTTTAAGAACAAATGTGACCCGCCACCACGAAATGAGTCGTAATGTCCCTGACCCGATTTCCCGCTATTGGTGAAAATTGTCGGGTGGCATGGTCGGGTACATGTGCGGGGTCCCCAGTTTCTAAAAATCATAACTCGGTGACCAATCGTCTGATTTACATGTTATTGGCACCATTGAAAAGGGTTTTCTTTCTAGTTTCTGCTGATATCAATATATCAAAATGTCCAAAAAGTGACTTTAGACTCATTTTGAAAATTGTCGGGTGGTATGGTCGGGTACATGTGCGGGGTCCCCATGTTCTATAAACCATAACTCGGTGACCAATCGTCTGATTCACATGTTATTGGCACCATTGAAAAGGGTTTTCTTTCTAGTTTCTGCTGATATCAATATCTCAAAATGTCCAAAAAGTGACTTAAGACTCATTTTGTGGATGGACTATTTCGCTCAACTCCTATGATTTGTCGATTTTGTTGTACAGTCGTAAAAGAATTGGCGAAAACAAAGACAAGAACAAGCCATTTTCAAAACCCTAAATAGAGCCCCGGCAGATTTCAATATTGAGGTCAAGCTGGTTCAGGTCGAAACCTTGGCCAATTCACGGTGAAAAATGGATCTTTCTTATACTTGGCTTGATATATCTGGGAAAATTCCGATTTAACTCATTCTACCCCAACGCCGAAATCCCCAAGTGTTGCCGTTGTCCTCTGAAGACTGCTTTGCAGTTCAGGACACAGATCGACCATGACAGTTCAAGGGCGATGCCAGAATAGCTTGGCGCCCCTAGGCGCCAAGCTATTCTGACATCACCCTTGAACTATCATGGTCCATCCATATCTTGCTGTGGTGTGTCTGGGGTAGAACGACTGTACAGCAAAATTGACACACTGTTCGAGCTTCTTAAAAGTAAATCGCATTAGGTCAACTGTCACTGGATGGTATTTGTACTAAGATTGGTGTAAAAAAAAGTGGTTGTTTGTGGAGATATTTGCGAAAAACGTTATGCGCTTCATGTCAGTGTCAAACGACCTGTACAGTCTACTTCGCTTATATCAAAAGTCGGATAAACAACACTTTTTTTTTATCACAGGTCCCGAAAGCACGCTTTCTATGTAAATTACCTCGCTTATAACAAACGTCGGCTATAACAACAAGGAAAATTGCATCCCTTGGCGAGTCCGAAATAGCTCAGGGGGTTAAGCGTCGTAGCAAGAGTGCGAAGGGAATCGCCGGGTCGTGGGTTCGAATCCCCGTCCCGGCCCGGCCCGGGTAGCTGGGCTCGTGACTCGCAAACCAGAGGGAAAAAGACGGGCTTGTTCATTAGCATGTCCGTTGAAAGGTCTTGGTAAATCAAAGTGGCACAGTTGGAGTGCGCCTGAGTTGATCAATGTTCAGGTCGTACTCCATAGGCAATAGATTTCCTTGTCCCCCAATAACCCGCCCGTCAGGGCCGTCCATTATGACTTCGGTGCCGTGGACGTTAAACCCCGAACTAACCAACCAACCAAGTCCCTTGGCGATTTGGCGAAGTTTACCGTACTTGGAAAACAACAACAGTCAGTACCCACACCGCCTACAAAATGCCGCTCAGCAATTAAAATGACATGTATTGCACACGTAGACAATTGGCCACACTAGCAACAGTATAGACTATAGTTAACCCCTTCTCTGCCGCTGTACGTAAATTTATGTTTCTGAAATGTTTCTTCATTCAACGACCAAGAAAACAGAGATACAACATGGTCTCAGCAAGAGGCATAAATCCTCATGAGCCCCCGCAGTCGTGGGGGCTCATGAGGATCTATGTCACTTGCAGTTAGATCGTGGTCACGTTTTTCTCGACAGTGAAGGAGTTAGTCCACGGTTAGTTCTCAGCTGAAGCTGATCTACTGGATCTGACATGATCTTGCGCGTCTCGTCAGTGTAGTGCCTATAGGGCTCGGGAAGCTGACGTCATCACGCTAATCGTGGCGGCCATCTTGAGAGGATACGCGACTCATGCGCTCATCGGGAAATCGCTGTCAGGACAATGTCAGTAAAGTCCTGACGTGCTATCGGCAATAACAGCAAGTCTTGCCATCACCGTAGGAAACCGCGGGCCTAAGTCTGGTTTTCTTTGTTTCCAAAGAGGAAGAAACATGAAGAAAAACGCTTTGAAACACTACTTCGGTTCTATCTGAAGTCCATCGCCAGGCTAGCGTGTCCTCTCAAGATGGCGGACGGTAGCCGACGCTCCTAGGCCGCAACTACGCGGGGAACTTCCCGAGCCCTATAGAAGGCATACGCCCACATTTTGTTCGCGCGGCGGGTCAGTTTCAGCAAAAACAGGCCCGAGGGCCTCTTGCTAGCCGGGAGGGACTGCACTCATTACTCAACGCTGTGATGCCATTTGACGAAATTGTCATGCAAGCGTCCCTGCCCATTATAGCGACACTCGGTGTTATTTACAAACTCCTCCTCGCCCCAGGAAGCAACAGGCTCTCGGGCCCATATCGGCCGCAGTGGGCCCCTCGCACATGCGTGCGCGGGCCCACTGCGACCGACATCGGCCCTAGCACCTTTGCGTACTGGGTCCCTGACTACCGGAAGTGCCGTGTGGACATAAAGTAGGAATTAACTAGAATTTTGCACGCGCTTCAAGAGACGGCCTTCCAAGTGCCTTGACACTGCGGGCTATTTTCTTCTCTTCACGGTCGATGACCGCTTTCAGGGGCGGATCAGTTACCTCAAAGGAAGGGAGGAGGGGGGGGGTCCAACTTTTTGTTTGGAACCTTCAACCTGATACAAAAGGCCCACCCGACGCTAGAAAAGGGGCCAGGGGCCCGAAAAGTCGAAAAGTGTGTGTGTATGTGTGTGTGTGGGGTTGGGGGTTGGGGCGGGGTGTCGGGGGGGGGGGGGGGAGGGGTAGGGAGGATGCGCGTCCGTGTGTTAACACTCTCACCATTCGCCAAAATATCAAACAACGGGGGTGGGGTGGGGGGTGGGGTGGACAAACGTCCGGAACCCCTAGATCCTCCCCCCTCCCAGATCCGCCCCGGATTTTAACCCTTTTCATCCTGATACACCATTGCTTGAAATAGATTTTATGATGCCAGTTCAAGGGTGTTGCCAGAATAGCTTGGCGCCTGAGGCGCCAATCTATTCTGGCACCACCCTTGAACTGAAATGGTTGATCTATCTCCTAAAGCAAATTTTAAAAAAATCAGCCTCAGGATGTAATGGGTTAAGCCAAAGACAGCCGGAATCGATCTAAGAGAAACCTCAAGAGACACAGATTCTCATGCGTCCCTGCAACAGGGGGTCTCATGGGAATCGATGTCACTTGCAGCTCTGTGCCGGCAGCCGAGCCGGGGAAAAAAGCCGAGAGAACACGTGGCGAAACTGCGCGGTGATTTCATCTTATTATTTATAGTACGGCTGATCGAGACTGAAACTGAAATAAACGAACAACAGCCGCTTGCACCTCCGCCAGGTGTAACGTCAAAATGTCTCTCACGCCAGATCGACCCGGGGGCACTCTGGCGTACACGCCAGAGTGCCCCCGAGTCGATCTAGCGTGAGGCGTGAAGCCATTCTTTTCCATTCACGCAAAACTGCCGCATGCCGAAGTTCGAAATGACTCAGTGACCCCGTTTCGTTCTGGCCGGCCGTAAGAGTTATTTTGCCATGCCTACTTCAGTCATTTACACAAATTTGCCGGACGCCAAATTCCAAAGTAGCCGTGTCGATTTGGCGTGAGAGGCATTTTGCCACGCTACGCCATTCACGCAAAACTGCCGCATCTTGACAAACTCCAAAATGACACCACAAAACTGCCTGACCCCGCGTCGACTCTGGCGTGAGAGGTGACATTTTGGTGTACTAGTCTACTACGGCCAATCTAACAAGTTGTCACGCCAAAGTTATCCCGTGTGTCGATCTGTCGTACAGTTACCTCGGTTCGACTGACTGACCTAGCGTGGGAGTCATTCTGGCGAGTTATCAGTGTTTGTACCTGTCTGACTCTAACTTAAAAGCCGCCGTGAGATGGCCTTAGTTGCCTGCTCGGCGTTAAACCTAAATAACTAACTAACTCTAACTTAAAAGCCATGTCAGCGGACATTGGCTGCCTCCCTCGATTCGCTACCGCTGCGGATAGTGAATCGAGAGAGACAACCAATGTCAACGGTGGAAACTTGAGGGAAACAACCAGTGTCAGCGGTAACGAATCGAGGGTGACATCCAGTGTTCGCCGAAACATGGCGAGGCATACGATACGCACTTTAATGTAGGTAACATTTGACACTTGGTGCTAGTCGCCTGTTGCATGACTCGTTGGCACTTCCAGCGGCTGGCCTTGGTTGCCTGTTCGGCGTTAAATTGGTTGTACATCTTAACGTTGGCACTGCTTGTGAAAAAAACTAAACAGAATATTGAATGTATGTCAGTCACCAGCCGGTCTAATACGCTAATTAATAAACCTAATACCATTTAGCAACACACATCCAATATCAAGAGCTACAAAAAGCGCAGACAGTAGGGAGCGTTTTAAAAAGGAAAATACAGGTGTGGGGCTGACCAGGGTGACCCTGGGAACTAAAAAATAGTTAACCCCACCCAAGTCCCCCATGGCAGAACCCGGGTGGGGGTTCGGCGTTAAAACCAAATACAGACTATCTAAGTAACTTCCCGCGGCAACTGTCGTAAAGATTGACCCTTTGGCTGTCGGCAGCACTGTTTGTCGTGGCGATTGCCCAATGCGCAAAAGGTCATAGGGCCGACGTCGGCCCAATGGCCTTTGCGCATTGGGTGAGTCCTGCATAAATCACCACGGCAAAAAGTGCTACCGACAGCCAAAGGGTTAACTAACACACGATGCTCTCTCCATCAATGAATATTTGGGTTCTCATAGAGCCCCTGCAGCCGCTGTGACCTATTGCCGTTGCCCTATTACATCATATCACATCGCCGGTTTGAAGCAGTCTAAAACTCCCTAGACACATGTACCTACACTGATTTATAGACATGGAACTTACCGACAGGCAACACTTTCACATCGTTTAACACTTCACCTTGGTCGGTCGTAATACTGATAAAACCATTGAATCACTAAATACACACATTTAGACACTTCGGCGCGATCGTAAAAGTAACACCACTGAAACACACCATACGTCAAGACTAGTGCATTGCTCACACCGCGCTGTCGAAGCCTGTTTTGCTGAGTTGTTGGCCTAGTTTCGCATTCTCACGACAATTGACGATAATACCTCAAGTTACCACGGTCCAACTGATTTGCGACTGACAGTGAGTCATTCAAAGTGCACAGCCGCAAACAAACACATACGTAGGCACGAATCAATCACCAAGCCCGTCACAGATGTCAGTAGCTCATTCTCACTGTTAGCTGACGTTTTCAGTACTACTGTGCGGGCGATACATTACACTGTCGGATTATGTTTGGAAAAGGAACTCTACCATGGACGAGATCCGTCTACAAGAGGAATAGATACACATGAGCCCCCGCAATTGCGGGGGCTCATGTGTATCTATTCCTCTTGCTGAGTCAGTCTTACGGCACTAGAATCAACATACATCCGCATTTCTCATTCAGTAGAGGCCATTGGACGTTCGTGTTGTCTATGAAGTTGCACAGGGCGAGGAAACTAAATCAGCGAATTATTGTTACCCCTGACCGCTCTAAGCGTCAATGCGTATCTATTGACGTTCGGAGCCACTGTCATATCTCGTCAGGCTTCCAAATCCTGTGGTCTCTAATCAGTGTTGAAAGGAATCTTTATGAATCTCAGTAGGACGATCTGCATCGTTGCAGGCATATAATTCACACTGAATCATGACTGACTGTTCCTTCCAATTTGCTCCCCCAACTCAGTACAGTAGAACAGAGCTTCATCGTGATATAAAGTATCAGGATTTCCTCAGTTTTAGGACTGATTAACAATTTGTGTGACACAGTGGCATCAAAGTGAATCTTGACGGACTTCCTGAATTGTTGCTCCTCAACTGCAGTAGAACAGATCTACATCGTCATATAATTATCACGATATCCTCCATTTGGACTGACTGGCATCTACACTATAACACCGAGTGTAGTGGGGGTTTGTCACCGTACATTTAAGTCTAGCCAGGCGCCTCAAAGCGGCCTATCCTCTCAGACACCAACCAAGTTAACCCTTATGCAATATTCATCTCCCGCTGTGGTGCTTTACGGGTAAAAATGTTAACTCATTCGAGACGAGCTGCGTCCGGATACGCGGCTCGAATGAGTGAATAATATTATACCGAGATCAGTCATATCATTCTGTGGGCCGGTTTCACATCATGTCCCACAGGACAAATCAATGTCTGCAAAACCGGTATTTGTACACTGCCGCTCTCTTTTGCAGTCCGTTGTACAGTAGGAACATGAGGGAATAAAACGACCCGCCCCCACAACGCCACCCCCCCCCCCTCCCCCCCCCCCCCAAAAAAAAAAAAAAAAAAAAAGACCCTGACGCATGATTCCTTCTCAATATATTTTTTTTCGTTTTTACCGACAGCAGTCGTATATGCGTCTGTACTGATGACAGGATATTGATCTAATCCAATACACACGTATTGAAAAGCTATTGAGAGTGCACTTTTAAAACAGACGTGAGAAAGGACTCGTGAACTTTGTGAACTGACCCAGCGTCGTACGTATTATTTTGTAATCAGCTATTTCAAGTCAGGACACGCGCTTGGACTCAGATTATGATTATCGTTACGGCAGCGACAGGAAGAAAATAATATCAGTGAGTACCGAAGAACAATGGTAACTGCACGGTGTTATCTCGTATAGTAAACACTACATCTTACTGACAAAAACTTGCACATGATGTTACTCTGTGTGCTTGTGGGGCCGGGGGGTGGTGGTGGTGGGGGGGCGGGCTGCTATTAACCCCTTCCAGTCACTGCAAGGTCACAACGAACAAAACCCAACTGCAAGAGGTATAGATCCTCATGAGCCCCCGCAACTGCGGGGGCTCATGAGGATCTATGCCTCTTCCTAACTCTAATTCATATCCTAAGAATATAGGTCAGTCGATCAATTTTCGGAGGTTGCAAAAAAAAAAAAGAAGAAGAAAAAACCCAGCTGGTTCCTGTATGCAGGTGACAGTGATGCTGATGGTGTTAACCCATTCACTGCCGAGGGAAACTGAACGCAATCCAAATGCAAGAGGCGTAGATCCTCATGGGCCCCCGCAGGTGCGGGGGCTCATGAAGATTTATGCCTCTTGTTAACATCACTTTATATCTATGTTCCTCAGTTGAACGGCTGGATCTCTCTGCGCTGAATTAACACAATTATTTCAGGAACACAGCCTGCCTCTACCGGCAGCGAAGGGGTTAACAGCATCAGATGCAGCATGTGTTCATGCTTAGGTGTCGATAGGCTGGGAATGTGGCTAGCACGCTTGTTACCGAGACACCTACGTCACTCAGTAGCGCAGAATAGGAGGGAAAGAAACTGCGTGTAATGCATTAAGGCAACTGCACTTTCTCCAAAGAGAAGGTTCCACATTCGAAACTCTTGCGGCAGATTTTATTTCTTTCTTGAAAGTACGATCCCTGAAATGTTGCGGATCATACCATCTGCGTCCCAACCTTGGACAGACTGACATATATACTGAGGAGCAAAAGAAATGCGACATTTTTGGAATCATCGGAAGCGCTAAAGCTTTTCGTCCTATGATTCCAAAAAATACCGCATTCGGCCTGAGGAGCAAAAGAAATCATACCAGTTGGGTCCCAGCCTAGGCACCGTCTAGACCTCGGACAGATTGACATATACACTGAGAAGCAAAGGAAATGCGACAATTTTGGAATCATCCGAAACACTAAAGTGTTTCCGATGATAACAAAAAATGTCGCATTTCTTTTGCTCTTGGGCCGCCGATATATTTGATGTTCACAACAAAATGGAGTACCCTACCATTTCAGCTGGAATTATATAGACTTTATCAATGTAAAGTCACTATACGTAGAGGATACATAGCACTGAAAATCAAGTTTGTCTTTGAAAATAGTGTCCTCGAAAACAATTGCCGAATCGCTAGGCAGTCACATGACACATGATGCAGTGGCATAGTGAACGGAGGGGATTTTATTTTCTCTCAAAATCAGATGGGGAAGAGGGGGTGGGGGAAGGGGTTGATAGGCCTACTCTGCCCCTCCTCTCCACCCCCTCCCTCCCCTTCCGCTTCTCTATGCCACTTCTGCTGTAGTGTGTACCATGACTGAATGAGCTTAAACCATTGCATTCGCTGTCCCGGAGTCACATTTAAAGTGTCTCCATTGCAAATACAACCTATAGCCCGTGGATACATTCGATTCGTGTGGATCTGGACCGACTACTGTGAACAAACCGGTTGACCCGGGCCGTCTTTCAATAACATCCCGCACCTCACTGACGTCAGTTCTTGCACCTTTGTGAACATAGTGTTGAAGGCGTAAAGGTCTCTCTCTCTCTCTCTCTCTCTCTCTCTCTCTCTCTCTCTCTCTCTCTCTCTCTCTCTCTCTCTCTCTCTCTCTCTCTCTCTCACACACACACACACACACACACACAGCACATCAGTAATATACATGCTGCAACGTTTGATGAGAAAAATGACATTGCCCATATTCTGTTAACCCATATCATACTTAGACTAAAAGCTTCAAATTTGTACACTGCCATATGCAAGCTACATTATAGTACTTACAGATAAGGATATAGACCAGTGGCTTTAGTTCAAGGGTGGTGCCAGAATTCTGGCACTACCTTTGAACGATTTTAGTCAAACTTATTTCATTCACTGGTGTATTCCGTACGATAAGGGTTAATGTTTTTACTGTTGCAAAATAAAGAATATCTCTTTCTCTCTCTGAATCGACGGATACAACCAGAGTGTGTGTGTGTGTGTGTGTGTGTGTGTGTGTGTGTGTGTGTGTGTGTGTGTGTGTGTGTGTGTGTGTGTGTGTGTGTGTGTGTGTGTAAATTTGTGTGTAGTTACTGTAGTGTGCAGTAAGAAAAAGACTGAAAAAGGTCTGAGACTTAATCTTTTATACTTGTAAAATAAAGTTTCATTTCATTTCCGGCATTTAATTTCGTTTCAACAAAAACCGACTGCACACTGACTGCCATTCCCCTGACTGAAGTACACAGACGTAAATGGCACAAAGTTAGGCATGGAGAACACTGGACTAACATAATGACATAAATCCTCGTGATGGAGTGGTTTTGTCTCTTGCTGCTGAACAGCATTCGCGGCCTTGCCCCGGCAGTTAACGGGTTAGCTATATTTCTGAACCTTCAGACAGAGCAGGGTACAGGGAAGTCAGTGGGTGAGAGAGAGAGAGAGAGTGTGTGTGTGTAGGTGGTGGGGTGGGGGGTGGCCCGGGGGGGGGGGGGAGTGATGACAGTCTTAATTCTCTGGGTTAGTGGTCGGTAATTGCATGGTGTCCGGTCGTCGGCCCTACACTGTCCAGCTCAAACTTCGGGAGTCTCTCGGCTCTCTCCCAACTTTCAAGAGCATTTGTGTGCTGAGGAAAGTTGCATGAGCGAGCTTAGTCCTGCGCCAGCCACTAAGCAAGGTGCTCGGGCACCTTGCTTAGTGGCTGGCGCAGGACTAGGCTCACTCACAGGACTAGGCTCACTCACACAGCTCTGCCTGGTCCCTGTGATTTTGGACCTTACTGCCTGCACTAGCTGTGCCTAACTCACAGCCGGAACTGCACAAAATGGTGAGTCGGCCTAGCATAATAGTTTATCAGGTAGCCGCTCAGCGGCAATGAGAAGTTGTTAAAGTTTAAAGTGTGCCCGGAAATAATTTACTACTCCAGAAGAAAAAAAAAAAAAAAAAAACACTTGCAGAATAACCGCATTGTTCACCGACGCGACCCGCCACCCTCACCACATCCCTCTAGGCTTTCCGCACTTATCTCTTGTAACACTTTCAGTATCGGTAGCGGTTTTTGTCGCAATGATTCCTGCTGTAATCATCGTGACAAAACCCAGCTCTACTGACAGCTAAAGGATTAACCCTGTTGGTGTCGGTTGCGATTTTGGTCGAGGTGATTCCTGTCGGACCAAAATCGCTACCGACACCCAATTGGGTTAATTCTGCTATGCGTGGCGGAGAAAGCAAAAGACAGTCAGTCCTATTTTTTTATGTATAGGAAAGCGATATTTTCATTGCAATACAACGAAAATCTTACTTTTAACTACACTGTAAAATGGATTTCAGTAACTGTCTGTTTTATACCCTCAAACCGGCGCCGGGCAGAACTGATTCTGAACGCCTCTCTGCCTTTGGGCTTATGCCACAACTATTGAGCTGATCATTTGTATACTAGTGCGTTTGCCAGTATGGTACGAGCTTGTCTGGTTACACTGACGATTTGGCAGTTTCGCCAGCAATGCTCGAGTCAGTGCAGGCAGGCTTTTTCAGTCAAGACCTTTTTCAAAGGGAAGTAATTGAGATGTCCTGCGCACGTCTTTAACCCATTCAGCCCTGACGATAGCAGGAGATGGGTCGACCATGAAAATTCAAGGGTAGTGCCAGATTAGCACTGGCACTGCCCTTGAATTATCATGGTCGATCCATCTCCCGCAACTGGTGCATAGTCATTAGATGACACCTCCACCTCGCGCTGAATGAGTTAAATATTATCACAGGCGTATGTGTCAGTACCTCCCTTCTTTTTTTTTTTAGCAAACAGCTACCGAACACTGAGTCTAGACTGGCAAAGCAACATTGAATCACTGACACTGTATGAATCAACAGCAACTGCCTCACATCAATGGACAATTTACACTTGGTCACTGAATTGGTCACGCGAATGAATGAGGCACATTGTGTACTAATAATGCCCCACAACCAGATGTATACATAACTTGAACCTTTCGTCGCGGCAGCGTAGTAACAAAAGGCAGCCCGTTACTACCGGCAGCATATACTATGGGGGCTAAGCTGTTCCGTAGTGATGCGTGGATTTATTTATAAGCGTGAACTACGGGAATCAGCTTCCTGACTTGGAGAAATTGTTTAGCACATTAGTGTCCGTAGCAGTCACGGTTTTAGTCGCGATGATTCCTCCTGCAGGAATCACCGCGACTAAAAGCGCTACTGACACCCAAAGTGTTAGGACTACGGACCGTGAGGCATCTAGTCAGCTTACACAAGATCGTTAATTTATTCATTAACTCATTCGGGACGAACGGCATCCGGATACGTGGCTTAAGCTTAAGCTTAAATAACTTGAGCCGAAAACTATCTTTGACATTACCATACACTTCAGCCGGGAGCCAGATCGAATTAGCTTTGCCGCACTGACTGACTTTCGTGTAATGTCAGTGTAGGTTTGACGTAGATGATGTCCGGGAATTCGGCCTTGGAGTGTCACTGTACTGATACGGCCGGATCATATATCTAAACTATCAAATTCAAGTTCTCGCTGACTGACGGAAGTCAGTGAATACTTACAAGACATTGTTGTTATGTCGACTGAAGTCATGTAGTACAACTCACACAAATTAACCGGCCAGGAGACGATTTTAATGGCCTGACTGAGAGGCTCCGATGATTCACTGAATTTCAAGCTCAGTCCATCGCACGGCAACTGAGCCAACTTCAGCCCTTCATTTCCGTATCACAACCCGTGACCACTCACAATGAGTCGACATCAGTGATGAACACACTGACTATACGCACTCTCAAGAAAGTTTCCACAGGGCGGATACTTCACAGGTCACGGCCGAACGTGGACCATCGGACTTTTCCAAGCTTTGAAGAGACCGGCCATCGAAGCCAAAGTATCCACACGGCTGTCACAGTCGAGAAAGTGTCAGTTTGAAATTGACACACTCCAGCACACGCGGCGCGGAAGAAGAAAAAACACTACCCGCTCAAACCTCGCACCACGCTTTGTAAACTGAGACCCCAGCCTAGCATGTGACCACACTGGTTACCTATCAGTCTCGATTCAGCCCGGTTAGGCACATGCTACGTGCAGTTGATCGAGGGAGCTATCCAGTGTGGCCCCGAGCCTGTACACACTTGCGGACAACCGTGTCGACACCGCCGTCGGCCGGCGTAATGTGAAAGGCCGGAGTGTCAGTATAGTAGCGGGAATGCGGACGGGGTTGACAAAAATACATCGAGACGCAAACCTTGTCATTCAGTCTGGACAAAGTGGTCTTCATGACGGCGGTTGCCGTCTTCCGCCTCGAGTTGATTCGCGCCGGGTACCGCTGATCACCGGCCGGGCGGCAGTGCGGTAGCGAATCAGTCGAGACTGACTGAGACAACAATTAAGTGCCGTGGGTCTATCTATCTATCTATCTATCTATCTATCTATATCCCGTAGTCTTGCCGACCGTTGGGGCACCACTGATGACTTGGCAACCAGCTCCCTCCATTCCTCTCTGTTCTCTGCCATTCTTAGCGTATCGCGCAGCTTCAGTCCTGTCCACTCTGAGATATTGTCCTCCCATCCGTCTTTTCCTCTGTCTTCCTCTCCTTCGTCCTCCTTGCACAGTGCCTTTCATGATTGTTTTGGCAAGCCCTGCTGAACGCATGACATGCCCATACCACTTCAGTTTGCGTTTTTTCACAATAGCTAATAGGTCTTCATATGACCCGATGGCTTGCCTGATGATTCTGCTTCCCACTTCCACGTTTGTGACGTGATCTCTGTATGAAATGCCAAGCAGCCTTCGAAAACATCTCATTTCAGTGGCTTGTATCCTCCTTTCAAGGTCTGCTGTGAGGGTCCATGACTCGCAGGCATACAAAAACACTGAGATGACTAAGAAGCGCATCAGTCTGATCTTGGAGCAGAGTGTGATGTTTCTGTCCTTCCATATGGTCTTCAATCTTGTCAGTGCTGTTGTTGTCTGCGCAATCCTGGATAGTATTTCTGGTTTTGATCCCTCATTTGTCACAATGGCTCCTAAGTATTTGAATTTATTAACGGTTTCCAGTTTTTGGCTTCCAATCATGATGTCAGTGACAATGCCACTGGTGTTATTGGTCATCAGTTTGGTCTTCTCTGAACTGATTTCCATCCCGTACGCAATGGCTGTACTGTCCAGCTTTTCCACCACCTGAGCTAGTTCCTTCTCTGTTCCTGCAAGGCCACCAATGTCGTCCGCAAAGCGCAAGTTTGTGATTGTTCTGCCTCCAATACTGACAGATCCTTCATGATCTTTCAGAGCGTCTGTCGTGATTCTTTCCAGGAAGATGTTGAAAAGAGTAGGTGAGAGCAAGCACCCTTGTTTGACTCCGACTGTAGTCCTAAACCAGTTTCCTATTTTGCCGTTGAAGCAGACAGCGCTAGTGGCCTTGTTGTAAAGGTTTGCTATGACTTTGATCAGGTTGGCATTAATGTTGTATAGCTTCATGGTGGACCAAAGGGCTGCATGCCACACCCTGTCAAACGCTTTCTTAAAATCCACAAAGACATGATAGAGATCTTGCTGGTGCTGGAGGTACCTCTCACATAGAACTCTCAGGTTGAAGATCTGCACAGTTGTGCTGCGCCAGGGTCTGAAGCCTGCCTGTTCCTCAGCTATGATTTCCTGTGCCTGTGGCTTCAGCCTGTTCAGCAGGATCTTTAACATGACTTTGCTTGGGTGGCATATAAGACTGATCGTGCGATAATTCTGGCATTGATGTAAGTTGCCTTTTTTGAGGAGAGTTATTATAAGTGATTGGGTCCATGGTGTGGGCCAATCACCTGACTGCCAGATCTTATTGCAGATTGTTAGCAAGGCGCTTATCATGTCTTCTCCCCCTTCTTGGACTAGCTCTGCAGGGATGTTGTCTGCTCCTGCTGCCTTCCCTTTTTTCAGCGACTTCACTGCAGCCTCTACTTCTTCTCGGAGGATGGGATAGTTGCCATTGTTGGTCACGGGTGGGTTGACAAGTATGCCTGGGTCCCCTGTAGATCGGTGGTTGTACAAATCTGAGCAGTACTCTGTCCATCTCTTCAGTATGTCTTGGTCTTCCGTAAGACAGTTCCCTTCCCTATCTTGAATGATAGAGGAACGTCCTTGTTTTACACTAGTCAGATCTTTCACCAGCTGGTATGCTTTTTTGCTATTATTTTTGTTCAGATTTACTTCTATGTGTTTACGCCTACCCGGCACCGGCCTCCACGTGGCGTAAGTGGGTAGTCCTCTCAGTCCCTGACTGAGTGGGCTAGCAGACGGGTGCCATCTTTGTCCAGGATTAGGACTTGATGTCAGCAGATATGTTGTTCAGTCTTTTTCACTGGTCCGGTTTTTAAGGAGCTGTGCTAACCCAGGTCGTACCATGTTGGATTGGTCCTTAAAAATACTCGTGAGCTTTTGGTCCTTTGGATCCCAAGTGTTTGCCGTGCTTGGAGACCCGTGTCGGGGGAGAAGAGGATCCTGGTGGCTGAAACACTCCACTTTGGCCTTGACTTCTGCCTAAACGGGAGGCTAGTCGTACCGGCCTAGTCAATCGGCTCTTGTCACGTTGAGCCCTATTCCACTGTTGACATGCGGGTTGCTATACGGAGCACCATGCTATAGCCTCTGCTGCTGATTAGGTGCTTTACGCCATTATTCCCCTGCATTCAACGGTGTGATAGAAGGCGGTGGCTCAAACGGTTCAATCGGGCTTACCCCCTTGAGTATATCTTTCGGGCAGTCTCCATTGTGCGTCGGCTGGAGACCCGCCGACAGTTGCACTTTCCCTTGTTGGGCTCGGTGGCGGGCGGGGACCCCCGGGGGATGAATATCTCTACTAATATAATATGGATAAAACAAAAAAACCAAAACTAGCACAGAAACGGCACATAGCCACCGACATTGAACATGACAGTGATTCAGACTGTGAGGAAGCGACGCCTCAGGCGTCGGCCGTATGGCCTCGCTTCCTCATTGTCCATAGCAAGGTGAAGGAGAAACCAGTTACCAAGCTGCATCCTTTTCTGGTGGGGGAGACCCTCAGGAGCCGTGTTGGCAGGCCTGACGCCCAGCGCCTCAGGTCTGGTGACTTGCTGGTGGAGTGCCGTACTCGGGCACACTCCAGCGGGCTACTGAGGCTCTCTTCCATCGGAGACACTCCTGTGGAAGTCACACCCCACAAAACTATGAATTCATCAAGAGGCGTAATCAAAGATCAAGCTTGGGCAGAACTGTCAGAAGATGAACTTGTAAGGAACCTTAAGTCTCAGGGGGTGACTTACGTCAGGCGCTTTGCTTCCAAGCGAGGTGGTGGGGAGATCCGTCTCCCTACCATCATCCTGACGTTTGGCACCCCCACCCCTCCTACTGCCATCTGGGGAGGTTACTACTCCCTGAGAGTGAAAAAGTACGTCCCTCTTCCCCTCCGGTGCTTTAAGTGCCAAAAGTATGGCCATGGGCAGAAGACATGCCGTCAGGCAGAGGCTTCATGCGCCCGTTGCACTAGGCCCGGACACTCTGCTGAGTCCTGCACAGCCACCCCCCTGTGTGTGAATTGCCAGGGGGCGCATATGGCTTCGGATAAGAAATGCCCTCGTTGGATATCCGAGTGCAAGATTCAGCAGGTGCGTGTGGAGAAGGGGTTGTCCTTTCTGGATGCCAAAAAACTGGTTGAAGGCCCTGGTGCAGCTGCGGCTGCCCCAACCTCTAATACCTCTGTGTATACTTTTAGTGCAGCGGTGGCAGACAAGCGCCCCACCAAAGACTTTTCATGTTAGACCCCAACTTCTTGGTTGGGGGCGGAGCCTCGGCTCATCTCGCCCCTGGAGAGTAACCCTCCTCCGGTGGTGACAAGGAGCCAGGGAACGCAGAAGGCGGACACTGCCGGTCCGGTTGTGCCGCCTTCTGTTGCCCCTAAGCCTCAGCCCCCACCCAAACCTGTTAGTCAGTCAACTCCAAAGGCTTCTGGCTCTGGTCAGCCTTCTAAGGCCGCTAACTCTAGCGGCAGGAACGCTGCCCAGGACCAGAAGTCTAAGAAATCTATGGGACCGCTGTGCGCACGGGCCCAGAAGGGGAACACAGATATGCTGCATTGAAACAAATATGCTGCATTGAAGGAGCGGATGGAGGGAGTGGAAGGTGTTGTTGCTGATGCTGCGGCAGCTCCACCGCCTTACTCTCCGAAGAACCAGAGGAGGCCCGGGAGCCGGCCCCCCTCTGTTTCTTCAACTCCTTCCAAGGTAAAGGAAAAAGGGGGGAAAAACTCCTTACCCCCAGATAAGACTTAATCATGGACTCTTTGCTTCAGTGGAATTGTCGTGGTTTTCAAGCTAACTTTGAGGAATTGCGTCTTTTAGTCAAGTTCTATAACCCCTCAGTAATATCTCTTCAGGAGACTTACCTGAAGACTTCTGACCCTGTGATCCTTTAATGGTTTTAATGTTATGCATAAAGGCTCTGATTCGGAGAGGCGCTCGGGTGGAGCGGCTCTTCTCGTTAGTAGCCAAATTTTATGTAGCCCCGTTAGTATCGACACCTGTCTTCAGGCTGTCGCAGCTCGGGTTACCTTAAAGAAGACCATAACCATATGCAGTATTTACCTGCCACCATCACTGCGGGTCTGTAGCAATTATATTTTTAACTTAGTAGATCAACTGCCCCCTCCCTTTATTCTCATGGGGGATTTTAACGGTCACGCTCACCTTTGGGGTAGTGACCACTATGATGGCAGAGGTCAGATGTTAGAAGATGTTTTTTCTCAACTTAACCTATGTGTCTTTAACGATGGCTCACCTACATACTCTAACTCGGGTTCTGGATCTAGGTCTTTTCTAGACCTCACTGTGTGTGATCCCTCTCTCATGCTGGACTTTGACTGGAAGGGTCACGACGACCTGTGTGGTAGTGACCACTTCCCAGTAGTCCTGTCATCGGTCAGCTGTGAGGAGGATTCGCCGGTGGGGCGCTGGAATCTCAAGAAAGCTAACTGGCCTCTGTTCGCCTCCCTCTGTCAGCCTCGTCTTACAGAGGAGGTGGTCATGTCAGCTGAAGAACCTGTTTCTTGTTTTACTTCTATTTTGTTGGACATAGCAGGTGAAACCATCCCTAGAACTTCCACATCACTCCCTCGGAAGCCGAGAGTACCATGGTTCAATGAAGAGTGCCGCAAGGCCCAAACAATGCGCAAATCTGCTCGGCGACGTGCTTTTCGTATCCGTCGCAAGCAAATATTTTAACATTTAAAAGACAGCGGGCGAAAGCCCGTTACATTTTTAAACGCGAACGCCGTGCTTCCTGGAGACGCTTCGTCTCATCTTTATCTTCTAGGACTCCATCCCTAAAAGTCTGGAAGGCTGTTCGAAGAATTAGGGGCAGGGGTGGCTCGGCTTTTGTCGGCCATCTTAGAGATGGTGCCAGTTTGGTCACAGATAAAAAGGCTGTGGCCAATTTGCTTGCCTCCACCATTGCCCATAATTCTTCAACAGAGCATTATTCACCTTTCTTCCAGAGAGAGAAGGAGAAGCGAGAATCTTGTACTTGTGATTTTATATCGGATAACTCGGAAGACTATAATGCCCCTTTTACGTTTTCAGAATTGCAGCAAGCCATGCAGAAATGTACTGACTCTGCTGCTGGATTAGATACCATCCACTATCAGCTCCTAACACATCTGCCTGAGGATTCACTCCTTGTAATTCTCAAGGCCTTTAACCATATCTGGATAACCGGTTTTTTTCCGCCATCTTGGCGCCAGGCTGTAGTTGTGACAATTCTCAAGCCGGGTAAGGATCCTTCCGACCCGGGCAACTACCGGCCAATAGCTTTGACATCATGTTTATGTAAAACTATGGAACGCTTGGTCAACGCCCGACTGGTGTGGCATCTTGAGTCACAGGGTCTCATCACAGACCTCCAGTGCGGTTTCCGGCGCTTTCGTAGTACAACTGACCATCTAGTTCGCTTTGAGTCTTTTATCCGAGATGCTTTTGTCAACAAGCAGCATGTCTATGCAATTTTCTTTGATTTTGAAAAGGCATATGACACTACCTGGAAGCATGGTATAATGTCTGATTTGTCGGACATGGGTTTTAAAGGGCATCTGCCCGTTTTTATTCTCAATTTTTTGTCCAACAGGTCGTTCCATGTCCGTGTGGGCTCCACCCTCTCCGACACCTTTGAACAAGAGATGGGTGTCCCGCAGGGCAGTATTCTATCTCCTGTTTTATTTAGCATTAAAATAAATAACATTGTAAAGGCCGTCAAGAATGATTCTGAATGCTCTTTGTTCGTGGACGACTTTGCTTTGTGTGCACGAGGTCGAGGACTTGCGTCCCTTGAGAGGCGCTTGCAGCTGTGCGTTGATCGCATCCAGGGGTGGGTGTCTCTCAATGGATTCAGGTTCTCGCCCTCCAAGACAGTCTGTGTGCATTTTACTAACCAGACTAATTTTTTTTCCAGAACCTAGCCTGAGCATTGCTGGAGTGCCAATTAAGGTGGCCGAAGAGGCAAAGTTTTTGGGGGTCGTCTTTGACAAAAGATTGACCTTCTGCAACCATGTTAACTACCTTAGAACCTCTTGTCGGAAGGCCCTCGACATTCTTCGTGTCGTTGGTCGTACTGACTGGGGTGCAGACCGCATTGTCTTACTTCGACTGTACCGGGCCCTTGTTCGGTCCAAACTGGATTACGGCTCTGTGGTATATGGCTCGGCTTCCAAGTCTGTTCTACAGCGTCTGAACACAATTCACCATCAAGGTCTGCGCATATGTCTGGGAGCCTTCAGGACATCTCCAGTTCCTAGACTGTATGCCGAGGCAGGGGAGCCTTCTCTCAGGCTCCGCCCCATGCTCAGCTACGTTCTGAAGCTGAAGGCCCATCCAGACAATCCTGCCTATGATTGTGCTTTTAACCCGTCGTTTGCAGAGATTTACGATGCCCATCCGGGAGCTGTCCGTCCACTTTCCTTCCGTGTCCGACCTCATCTGCAGGCGGCCGGAGTGGACCTGGACAAAGTTTCGGAATCTCTGCAACACGTCACTCCACCCTGGCTACTACCAGTTCCTGACATCTTGCTGGACTTGACCGCCCACAAGAAGGATTGTACTCCACCAGCCATATACCAACAGAGCCTCAATGAACTCCTTTCAATTTTTCCTGGCTATTGTCGTCTTTATACGGATGGGTCCAAGTCTGAGGATGGGAGGGTGGCTGCGGCTGCAGTGTCCTCTCGCCATCCTAAACGCCCATTTAAGCTCCGTCTCCCTGACCATTCCTCTGTATTTAGTGCAGAACTGCAGGCAATTCTGCTGGCACTCAAGCATGCCTATGTCTCGGGAAAGGAACTTCCTGATTCTGTCTGACTCTCTTTCTGCCTTGCAGGCCCTTCAGGGCGCGGGAACAGACCATCCACTGCTGGCGCAGATTAGAGAGCTCTACGCAGACTTGATGAAGGAATATTATGACATCATTTTTATTTGGGTCCCAGGCCATGTGGGCATCGAAGGCAATAGAATCGCAGATTCTGCTGCCAACAGTGCCCGTAGTGATCCTGTCCCTGACACACAGACTGTCTATAGTGATTTTAAACCTGTGATTGGTGCGTACATAGCCCGCGAGTGGCAGTCCGAGTGGGACAAAGAGGAAGGGAACAAGCTTCATGAAGCTCTTCCTAAGTTGTCTGACAGTCTACCTTTCCGCTGCGGCAGCCGCCGTGAGGAGACTGTCCTTGCTCGGCTCCACATCGGGCACACGTATGTTACGCACTCTTACTTACTTAAACAGGATGAGCGTCCATGGTGTTTTGCCTGTGATGAGCAGTTTTCTGTTCGACACTTTTTGCTGTATTGTGCTGACCTAAGTGACACCAGATATAAACACTTCACAGCAGACTCCTTGAAGGTTTTGTTCCGGGATGTTCCCCCGGACAAAATCTTCAATTTTTTGAGAGAATGCAATATTTTTAACAAGATCTGAGCATTCATAGACTATGTGAATTTTTTTTATTTTGCCCTTTTTGAGAGTCTGTAGACGTTTCTTTTCAAGACCTGTGCGACATTTTAGCCTGAGATTTTTAATCTATATTTACATCTTGTCTTAAGACCTTGCTTTTAGTCTGGCTGACCAGATTTTTACCCATCCCGCCGTGAGATGGCCTTAGTCGCCTGCTCGGCGTTAAACCCAAATAACTAACTAACTAATTCTATGTGTTTACAGTGATCTTCAATCCACTTGTTCTTTGCCTTTTTCATGCTTTTCTTGATATCCTGGTTAATTTCCCTGTATTGTTTAGCTCCTTCTACCTCTGATTTTTTTTTTTCTTTAATTCTCGACGCTTGTCACATAGAACAAAGATGTCAACTGTAACCCAAGGTTTCTTTGCTTGTCGGTGTTTGCCAAGGATCTCACTGGCTGTTTGGGTTACAACAGTGTTAAATGTGTCGATCAGTGTGTCCACGTCCATGTCTTCTGCACCTAGAAGTAGCAGTGGCGCGAATTTTCCTCCTACCTTTGCCTGGAAGGTTTCCGCTACCTCTGGGTCTTTCAGCTTATCGAGGTCAAACTTGATTCTGGTGGGATCCTGCTTGTTGGCCTTCTTTAGGCGAGGTCGGAAGGTCATCATCACTAGGTCATGGTCACTTCCAATGTCTGCGCCTGGAAAACTTCTAGTCTTGGCAATGTTCACACTGGTTTGGAAGCGTCTCTTCACCATGATGTTGTCAATTTGGTTATGGTGCTCTCCGTTCGGGCTGTGCCATGTTACCTTCTGGATGCTTTGTGTGGGCCAAACGTGTTCATCAGCTTTAGATCATTTGAGCTGGCAAATTCCAGGAGCCTTAAGCCTCTGTCGTTGGTCTCTGCATTGCAGTAGTGTCCGCATGTGCCTTTCCAGTTCCTACCAGCATCCTCTCCTATTTTGGCATTCCAGTCCCCCTGTACCACAAGAATGTCTTTCTTGGGGGTCTGGTCCAGAACTTCTTGCAGTTGGTCACAGAAGTCTTCTATTTCCTCATCGCCATAGTCTATTGTTGGGGCATAAACTTGTACAATGGTGATATTGAATGGGGTTGCCCTCAAGCGTATGGTGATAAGCCTACTGGAGACTGGCCGACAACTCATGACGGTGTTCACGATGTCTTTGTGGACGAGAAATCCGACACCCTGTTCGTGTTTGTCTTCTCTGCCACTGTAGTACAGTTTGTGGTTTTCCTGGGTTGATGTTTCCCCAAGGTTCTTCCATCGTACTTCGCAAAGTCCTAGGATGGTCCAATGGTATCTGTTCATTTCGTGTGTGTGTTCCTCTACCTTTCCAGGCGTTCTTAATGTTCTGACGTTCCAAGTGCCAATGCTGCTGTTGTTTCTGGCACGGAGTTTTGATGGTGCACCAGTAACACACTTAACACCTCTGCCCTGGCGCAAGACAGAAGGCGCGGTCCTTGCTCCGGGCGACGACCGATCCGGTATGGATTGAGGTAAGGTTGTCATTGCATGTGGTGTGTCTTGGGCAAAAGAACCAGGCGGAGCCCATCCCTCTCCAGGCTGTTAACCACAACCAAAATTCCAGATAACTTGTGGCTCGCCTTGGTGGGTCGGCTTTACTAAATAAGGCTTTCGTGATCCCTTCCGAAAACATTCTGGTTATTTCATAAAATGTGAAATTCTGTCGCCAGTGTAAACAGTTTTAGTGTGATTGAATCGGCATCTGAAACTTCAGTTTACCCCCCTGCCCCCCTCCTACCCGCCCCCACCGGCCCGTCCGTTTGATTTCCGCCGTGAGCTGAAGAAAGACTGTGCAGGCCGGTCCCCAATGCACAAAAGGCCATCGGGCCGACGTCGGCCCGATGGCCTTTTGCGCATTCAGTGGAGCGGGTCAACCGTCGGCAACATCGGCTGATGGCCTTTCGCGCATTGTGGCAGCGCTTCAGCGGGCGCACTGTGGCCGACATAGACCCGACGACCCTTGATTACTGGCATAAGAATCTTTGCCACTTGCTGCCAGAGTCAACGGATCAACTGAGTCCACTTATGTAAACTAATGATTTCTGCCGTGCCTGTTAAATGACTATGCCTGTAGAATTTCCCCCATATCCCCTCCACCCCTTCAAAAAAAAAAGAAAAAAAAGAAGATTTTTTTTCTTGTTTCTTTGTTTTGTTTTGTTTTTCAGAGAAAAACAATTAAAATAATCATATATACTACGCATCAGAAGAAACTTTGTTAAGTTCTGAAGATCATATTTTTCTAATGCGTAAAGATTTTGAATTTCAGCTTCTACCAACAAAAGACTTTTTCTTTTGTCTTTACAGTGCCGCAAACAGCTTTCTTTTTCCGTACTGCCTCCCTTAGAACCTTACAACCCTATGAACGCGACACCCACAAAATCAAAAGTTTCAATGTGAGAATTCTGTTTAAGACGCGCTTTCTTTCGTGCACATCTGTTTGTTGAAAAAAATCTTCATCTGCTTTCGCAGGGAATCACTTTTAATTTCATTTCATTATCATGCACCTGATGCAAACATCCCCCGGGTTCACAGCCCCCTGGTCCACACCTCCCCAGGGTTCACAGCCTCTTGGTGCACGGATCTCCAGGGTTCATATCCCCCTGGTCCATAGCTCCCCAGGGTTCACATCCTCCAGGTCTATACCTCCCCGGGGTCCACAGACCCCTGGTCCATTCCTCCCCAGGGTTGTGCGCCTCCTCAGGGTTCACAGCCCGACGTTCCACAGCTCCCAGGATCCACATCCTCCTGGTCTATGTCCAAGTTGCATTTGACCTTTTTCATTCCAACTTGTATTTGACCGTTTTCATATAGGCCAAGTTTGACTTTTTGAAATTCATTTCTGATACCCGGCCAGGCCAAGTATTTTTAACACCTAGATAAACCAGGTATTATTGAGATTTGCCGTTTTTTTTTACTCTGTTTAATTTGGATAGCTCTTTCTGTATGGTGCTACCAAACCAAACGGTCAGGGAGAAGGTCAAAATACTTTCAATAACTGCCCGGTAGAAGTTGGTCAAAATTTGTCTGCTGACGCCAAACGTTTTAAGACGGCTGAGACAATATAGTCGTTGCTGTGATTTTTTCACTAAAGAATCAACGTTTTTCTCCCATGTAAGATCGTTTGAGATATGGGTGCCGAGAAACTTAAAACAATCAACAATTTCAACATGGATACGATTAATAGTGAGGGGAACAATGTCACTTTTGATTTTCCTGAAATCCATGACTATTTCTTTGGTTTTAGGCGCATTCAGGTCAAGGTTATTGTCCGAACACCAGCCAACAAGTTCATCTACCCTCTTAGTCCATAAACTAGCCCGGTCTACCGTGCACCCTCCCCCTCCTCCCCCCGCCCCCAGTACTCAATAAGATGGGTTTCAAAGAGTACCTTAGTATGTCCTGAGGTGTTTATGCCATGTTCCCCTAAAATTCTTAGGAACACACCAGAGACATAGCCGATGGCGCAAGGGTACCCCCATTCACGTACTTCGCGGATGCTAAAATGAGGTTGAGAAACATTTTTCTCTAAAGAAATCAGAATTCATTCCAGAAGCCCAAATCAGGCAATATTATGTTACTTCTGCATCTTCTGCTTCTGCATCCTCTGCATAAAACAGAATGAAAAAATATTAAATCTCTGGCTCACTTTCGCTTCATAGGCTTGAGAAAATGATGACAAAACTAGAACTTTAAGTACAATTTCAGTCTTGCTATAATTTGTGTGAAAGCGGGTTGACTTTACCTAGGTACATGATAATCTAAGTACACGGGTCTTCTGAAAGCACGTCGATGTGTGTGTGCGTGTTCAGTAGTGCGCGCGCGCTCCAAACATCTCCAAAAGGCTTAGATCCTCATGCGCCTGGAGGACGCATGAGGATCTATTTCTCCTGGAGATGCGCGCATGTTTATGAGAGAGAGAGATAGATAGAGAGAGAGAGAGAGAGAGAGAGAGAGAGAGAGAGAGAGAGAGAGAGAGAGAGAGAGAGAGAGAGAGAGAGAGAGAGAGAGAGAGAGAGAGAGAGATGAAATGAAATGAAACTTTATTTTCCAAGGATAAAAGAATAGGTGCGCAGACCTTTTTTTCATTCTTGTCCTTGCTACAAACTACAGAGGAAAGAAATCCACACACACACACCACACACACACACACACCACGAACACACACACGCTCGCATACACACACACACACACACACACACACACACACACACACACACACACACACGCACGCACGCACGCACACACACACACACACACACACACACACACACACACACACACACACACACACACACACACACACACCTACACTACACGCTCTCATACCATCAATAGAGGATCTCCGTAAATCAAAAGCAGGGCACTAAGGTAAGCGGTGCATGCGTGACGAAAACCACAGATAAAACGCCCGGACAAACATGCGCTATCACGATGCCTGTCCGGGCCTCCAACCCACCGCTGTCGCCAAAACACACGTAAACCCGACCCGCCTGATTCCCGAACAACCTCGATTAGGCATTACTGACATACATTTTATGCACAGCAGCTACATTATCATGTCAACTTACATAAACATCGCCAACATCGAATAAACTGAACATAAACTACAAATTATCAAAATTAAGTCAAAAGTATTGGTTATCAATCTATTAAATTTCTCTTAACTCATTCTACCCCAGACACACCACAGCAAGATAAGGATCGACCATGATAGTTCAAGGGTGATACCAGAATAGCTTGGCGCCTATGGGCGCCAAGCTATTCTGGCATTACCCTTGAACTATCATGGTCGATCTGTGTCCTGCACTGCAATGCAGTCTTTAGAGGACAACCGCAAAATTGGGGGATTTCGGTGTTGGGGTAGAATGAGTTAAACACGCACAAAACACACACACACACACACACACACACACACACACACACACACACACACACACACACACACACACACACACACATGTTTAATGAATAGTCAAAACGCAGTGCGCTTTGTTAAGCCGCGGCTCATTTAAGTGCTGGAAAAGCCTTGATTTGAAAGTGGACATGGAGGGAGCTTCGGTAATATTGGCCGGAAGCGAAATCCACAGTTTAGCTCCTGAATAGGAAAGGCTAGTTTTGAATATACCAAGTCGCGGCCAAGGTACTAACAGATTGTTCCTTGCCGTCTTGTACGGTGTGTTAGCATAGCTAAACAAATCCGAAATGTACGGTGGTGTTCTGGAGATGCTGACTTTGAACATTAACACGCCCTTGTTGTACATATGGAGGTTATGTAACGAAAGCATGTCAAGAGCTATCAGAGAGAGAGAGAGAGAGAGAGAGAGGGGGGGATTGATTGTACATTGCTTAACGTCCCGACAGCAACAAGACTTCCTCAGGACGTGCCTGCACTGCTTGTGAATAAAAAAAAAACTAAACAGAACATTGAATGTATGTCGCCAGCCGGTCCAATACGTTAAATAAACCTCAGTAAGACATGGGGCCTAAATAAAAAGAAAATGAAATTTTATTTTCCAACGGTAGAAGTTATTGGTTACAGGAGCAGTTTTCAAGCTTGCCGTCGCTACATCAAATACGTAAAAAGGACACACAGGCAAATCACAAAAATTATACCACAAAGTAATTTGTTGATAATATGAAACAAACATAATAATAATAATAATAATAATAATAATAAGAGAGAGAGAGAGAGAGAGAGAGAGAGAGAGAGAGAGAGAGAGAGAGAGAGAGAGAGAGAGAGAGAGAGAGACAGAGACAGAGACAGAGACAGAGACAGACAGACAGACAGACAGAAAGAGACACATAGAATTTCACTTACCTTTTCAGAAGATTCCACCATTGTTAAGTTGAAGTAATCCCAAAAAATAGTCACCTTTTAATCAGTATTTCACCTTGCTCCAAACAGAACGGCCCACTATTAATCACGCACATTCAATGATGAGTGTCTGTTACTCGGCATTTCAACTGTACTTTCGGTCCAGAATGCACCTGTCCTATCCTACTTGATGCTGTGACGAACGTGTGGAAACATTCACGCACCTTTCCTTTCGCCCAACGATTTAAAATAAAAGATAAAAGATTCAGCACAATCCTGCACACATACCGCCCTCCTTGATTAAATCTGTGCTGGTCTGTAAATTTGGACCTTACGTTTTAAAAAAGCCGTAAGATCCAAAATCACAGACCAGCACATGCATGGGAAACGATTTTTTAATTTTTTTAAAAATTGTTTTTAAGTTTTATTTCAGATGTTTCTCTTGACGCCGCAAAGTCCATCGTCACACCTCCGCCACTTTGTTTTCTTTCTGTTCCTCACTTGTTGCTTGTCAGTCACGGATTTGACTCATTCTAGTTGTCGAAGCACGAAACTGTTGCGTAAGTATCGTTTCCTCCAGGCAACGCAATACAACACTCCCGCAGCTGTTGATGCGGGGCGCCATGAACGAGTTAAACGTCCTCTCAGATCACCCTGCGAACAGCAGCGCGAATACTCTTCCTCCCCGATCACTATAATTCAGTATATGCGCGGGGGACAAATACAACGGAATAGAAAACACTTCCGTAATACCCGCAGAAATAATCTTTTGTGGGAACGTTGGCGGCGGACTCATCGAAGGCTCCAGCGACCGGTATTATTATCTGTGTGCTGGTCTGTGATTTTGGAGCTTACGGCTGTAAACCGTAAGGTCCAAAATAACAGACTAGCACACGTTTACTCTCGTCTGTCGTTATCATATCCTCTTGCCTGGAAGAAAACAAAGATAAACCTGTTTACGAAGAGGTTTTTAATTCAGTCGGTCTTCCGTTTTTGATTGCTCTTCCGTTTTAGTCTCGGCTGAAAGCAGAAGTCTTTTTCTGTTCATTCAGTTTAAACCTTATCATTCGGAATACACCAGTGTGTGAAATAAGTTTTACTAAAATAGTTCAAGGGTAGTGCCAGAATAGCTTGGCGCCTTTAGGCGCCAAGCTATACTGGCACCACCCTTGAACTAAAGCCATTGGTCTATGTCCTTATCCGTAAGTAGTATAATGTAGCTTGCGTATGGCAGTGTACAGATTTGAAGCTTCTAGCTTCAATATGATATGGGTTACAGTAGCAGGGATTTTTTTTTTAAACACGTGTACAGGTCCTGCTAGCAGAGCTTTGGCGTAACTTTAGCAGCTAGGAGATAGTAGAAGTGTACTCTCAACTCTTGAAAAGTCATTGCACAGAGATGTCGTAGATTGCTGAGCCTAAAGTGTTTCGTTTGTCTTGAAATCAGCAATCTGCGCAGTAGAAAAGCCTGACAGTTCACTATCAGGAGAGTTCGACGACAGTTTGGCAGCTGCATTAAATTATGAGGTATACTGCCCCGGGAATGTAAAAGTTAGTCCATTTTGGTGAAAAGCAAGATTTTAATTACAACGAAAATCTTGTTTTTCACAACAACAAAAAATGGACTCACAGTCTTTGCAGTCACCTTTTGGTCTGGACTTTACCTTAAAAGAACAGTACAGTCTACGTGGACTCCAACTCCTGGAAATGTCGTCTTATCCCCTTTGGCTGTCGGGAGCGATTTTTGTCGCGATGATTCCTGTAGGAATCATCGCGACAAAAAACGCTACCAACAGCGAAAACGTTCAACTGATTCGTGAGCCAAAATTAAATTTTGTCTTGAAATCAATCTCCGTTCAACAGAATAGGGCCTACAACAGTCAGTTTACTAACAAAACTTTAATCTGAAATAAATCTTGCAGCTGCACAAAATAGAGCGTATCCTATGTTCGCCCTAAAATATTTTTGGCTTCCGATGATTCCTGGGAATTAATATTCCCTTTGTCTTGAAATCCGAAGTTCGGACCATTCAACACAAAACAGAACATACCAGCCAGTGCAAAACAGGACTTCCACTGAAGAAAGTTGAACACTCCACAGAAGTACACTGACGTCGTCCCAGTTTACTTTGCACTCCTGAATGTGATTTGGCCAAAACTCATATCCAATACCTTTTGGACAATCACAGCGATTGCTTATTGTCCGTTGTCGGTTTGAACAAGGGTGTAACCAGATCAAACCCTTACAAGTTAGTTAGTTAGTTAGTTAGTTAGTTGGGTTTAACGCCGAGCAGGAGCAGACTTACAAGACTGAATAGGCTTACGTGTTGTTACACAAGCAATACCAGCAATTCTTCACCATCTTCTCCAGCAAGAGGCATAGATTCTCATGAGCCCCTGCATTCTGCTGGGGCTCATGAGAATCTATGCCTCTTTCTGGCTCGAAACACGCCCGATTTAAATACGTTAATTTATAATTCGTGTGCTCTTTTGAATCACAGAGGGTAGGCGCGATTAGAATTACGTACCATTATACCTTATCTGGCATTGACTAGTCTTTCACTGATACTCAGAAGACCTGCTCCGTCTGAGCGACACAAACATAACAAAGAGTATGGAAGATCAGGTTCAACAGAATGTTGGTACGACCTTGTTTTCTTGAAAACGCAAAGAACACTACGCCGGGATGGTACATCCGTCTTCGGGTCAACAGTTTTGGCAGCTTATGCTAGTTTCCAGCAATTAAGACACGCTGATCTTTATGCGTCCCTTAGACCTGCAGGGATGAATGAAGTTCTGTGTTTCTAGCTTAGCAGCTGAAGGGGTTTTGTGATTTCGGTGTGATTAGACCCGAAGTCTCGCGCCCCGCCATAGCTTGCCATCCGTGACATTTTGAGGACAAAGAAAATAAGACGACATTTTGAGAATAGGAACAATAGGGATATCAAACTCTGTAGTATAACGTGTGTTTGTCACGTGCTACGTCCGCCTGATTAACTCATTCAGCTCCGACACGCCACGGCAAGACACGGATCGAGCGTGATAGTTCAAGGGTTGTGCCAGAATAGCTTGGCGCCCATAGGCGCCAAGCTATTCTGGCACAACCCTTGAACTATCACGTTCGATCTGTTTCCAGAAGTGTAATACAGTCTTCAGGGGGGGGGGGCGGGGGGGCGGGGGGGGGGAGGGGGGGGAGGGGGGGGGCAACTTCAAAATTTGCGTATTTCGGTGCTGGAGCAAAATGTGTTAACCTTTCGGCTGTCGGTAGCGCTTTATGTCGAGGTGATCCTTTCAACCGCTTGGCTGCCGGTATCGCTTTTTGTCGAGGTCATTCCTGCAGTAATCGCCTCGACAAAAAGTGCTACCGACAGCCAAAGGTTTAAACAACTGGAATTATTTTAGAACAAATGTGTGCTAGAAATATTTCATTAAAAAAAGCCTGGGTCTTTTAACACATTTACACCTAACAATAACATCCTTTTAACGCTGGTCTGTGGTCTGGTCATTTTTTTTTTTCCACGTCATCTCCTAAGTTACTTCATCTCCAGCCCAAAATAAATATGTACACAAAGTCCATTTCTGCCCGTATTTTTACTTTGAAAAATTAACCCTTTTATCCTGATACACTTACTGAGAGAAATTAATTTGATTATGATAGTTCAAGGGTGGTGCCAGAATAGCTTGGCGTAGGCGCCAAGCTATTTTGGCACCACCCATGAACTGAAGTGGTTGATCTACCTCCTAATCTGTAATGTAGCCTTCATAGGACAATAAGCAACGTAAGAAAAATCAGCTTCAGGATGTAATGGGTTAATAAATTGTAGTGTACTTGTCCTAAGCGTGTGTTTATTTATTTAATTAAATAATTTATTTATTATTTATAAATATTTATTTACTTATTTTATTTTACTTATTTTAGGTATTATTATTATTATTATTATTATTATATTATTATTATTAAATTATTATTATTGTTTTTATTATTAATATTAATATTATTATTATTATTATTTATTTTAATTTTTACTTTAGGGGAATTTCTAAGCAGTTTACAAACTTGGCAACCACCGTTTTGGTCTGGTTTATGAAAGATTGTATCCCAGCTGTGGGAGACAGGTTTGCCATGATATTTCAAGGGCTCTGGGCGACAAGTTAACGTGGTGCTACCCTTGATCTATCATGTACGGTCACTATTCAACTGTAGTGTTTTAAGGTCGTAAACACACCGCTCTGTCTAGTGCGAGCACATAAACACAGCTGAGCAGAACCTGTTTTGAACGTCCGCCCGTATGAGAGATCACCTGCCAATAAAGACCATCATTTAGGTGGCTGTAGCTGTGACTGGCTGTAGCCACATAAATGATGGTCTTTAATGACAGGTGACACCTCTTGCCCTTCAACACTTCTCTTGCACATGACAGCACCTGTCTATCAAGACCACTCTCTTCTTGCAAACAGGTGGATGCTAATATAAAAAAAAGGTTCTACTGTATGTTCCACGCTACCTTGAAACCGAAAGAACACAAGAAAGTGTGCGACAGCAGAACAATAAGCACCTATGCATTTTAAATACACATTAACACCGATATGGGCGTCCTGTCCTGTACCGCTGATCTTTATAACGACTGACTTGCTGAAGCCGACAAAGACATGTGTTATTCTATGCGGACGAGCAAAATAAATGCAACATCACAGGAATCATCGGAAACTCTGAATATTCCGATTCATACACTGACAAGCAAAAGAAATGCAACATCTTCATAATCGTTGGAAACTCTAAATATTCCGATTCATACACTGACGAGCAAAAGAAATGCAACATCATCAGAATCACCGAAAACACTGAAGTGTTTATGATGATGGTGCATTTCTTTTGCTCGTCAGTGTATGACTAAACACCTCTTCTGTGAGCGAAAGGTCGAAGGCCCGACGTCGGCGGTCCGTGGATATTTGGCTTACACACAGGATTATTTTGGCACATTCACAAAACTGAGACACTACACGGCCGTTTACCGTACACTGGTCTTCACGGTGCAAAACACACTGTCAGCTTTTGCCAACCAGTAATACTCCAGCAGAAATCCACGAACTAGAACATTAACCTTACATCTTGAGCCTGATTTAAAATAAAAAATGCTTCAGTATTGTCCTGTGAAGGCTACATGACAGTTAATAGACTGATCAACCGTGTTAGTTCAAGGGTGGTGCCAGAATAGCTTGGCGCCTCAGGCGCCAAGCTATTCTGGCACCACCCTTGAACTATCATAGCTTTATTTCAAGCAATGGGTGTATCTGAATGAAAAGGGTTAAACGGATGATCTTTTTAGTAAGTATACAGGCGCAGTTGCTGAAGCGTTCGACTCTTGCCTGAAAATGAGGTCGCGAATTGGAACCCAGAGTGGGGGGTACAGATTTGTTCTGACGCTATTCGGTGCCCAGTCCTTGAAATCACCTTTGTCGTGGACATAAGACGTTAAGCCCCCAAACGCTGAACGTCAACTTTACAGTTCGTTTGCTGTTTTAACTTTAAGTAGTTTTCCCGAGTGCTGTGTCTCCGTGAACATACAACACTTCAGTTCGTTGTCCAAAACCCTGAAGATTTTGAGGACAACAAAGATAGAAATGAGAGAACATGTTGCACACACACGAACAGCAACTCACAATTCCTCATAAAGTATATTGCTAACAATTCCTCGAAATCCAGACCCAAAATGTGACTGCCAAGCGTGTATAATACAGAGAAGAACCCAACGGAGAAAGAAAGACCCTTGTGAAGGACAATTACAACACAATTCATTAAGCCATTCAGTCCTGACGCACTACAGCAAGAGATGGGTCGAACATGATCATTCAAGGATAGTGTCGGCGCCAAGCTAATCAAGCACTGCCATTGAATTATCATGGTCGATCCATCCCCTGCAACTGGTGCATAATCATTAGAAGACGCCTCCAAAATTTGGGAAATACGGCCGTCAGGTTGAATGGGTTAATATTTTGGGTAAATACTTTTCTTCAAAACAGACAAACAAACAAGTATAGAGATCAGTCGCTGCTTATCGGCCACAGTCCTTCTTTGCTGATAAGAAAAGTAGCGAATGATCTCTATTCTTGGTTTTTGTCTATTTGAAGAAGGGTCTTTACCCGAAATATTAATAAATTGTATTTTAACTGTGTTACGTGGTAGTCAGTCGTAGTCGTAGTATGATGCAATCACACCAGGCGCAAGCACGTAGGGTTATTGTAAAGAAACTTCACTCAGATGCAACTCGTCACACGTTACACAAGGTTGTAGACCACACTGGAGTAACAGTTCCATCAGTGTGTTATTGCAGCGATGTAATCTCAGCACAATGCACCAACGCTGATACACTGTCTCCTCTACAATGCATCCACACTTGTGACACACTGCGTCTCTCATACAATGTACACGCATATTTCCTAACACCGTCTTTTATACTATTACAGATTTCCAGAACAATCCAGCAAATTCACACAACTCAACTAATCAGAAAAGAAAACGTAACCATACTTATTAATATTCATAAAAAAAGAACACTCTAGATCCGACTACAAATTTCCACTAACATCTAGGCGCATTCGGTAAAACGTTGCGAAATGTAACAAACAACTTTTTACGTCATATTTGAGGTCACTAGAATAATCACGCCATTTCGAGAACGTTCTAGATCAAACGAGGTCGGACTTTGCAACAATGTAACGAAAAGACGCGTCATTTTAGCTACACAACAGAAGTCGATCGCAATTCTCCAAACAAAAGAAAACGAATCCTACTAAAAAGGTACGTAATTCTTATCCAAAATAACTCAAATGAATATCGGATCTTTCCTATGATCAACACACACACCCTCTCGAAAGAATAACACAATCACAAACGTAACAAACTGTTTTTTCTAAGCGTGTTTCTTTCTCCGTTGGGTTCTTTCCTAACAATTCCTCGGAAAGTAAATTGCCGACAAAATATAAATACAGGCAACAGCCGTAAGACTAACATGTTGCGCACACACTGCGCAGAAACTCACAGTTGCTCATAAACTACATAGCTAACAATTCCTCATAAAGTAGATTGCTGATTTTAAAAAAAGTCCTTTGCGGGTCAGTCGCCAGTGCGAAAACAAACAACCGTTTCGGCGATAATCGCAGAGATCTCCAGATAGTTCACTCACATTGTGTACACAATGTAGTGTGCGTTTTACAGTCGTGGAGATAACACCCTCAATTTGAGGCACACCTGGAGCTGATTCGGTAAGCAAGAGACATAGATTCTCATGAACCTTTCGAATGTAGGGATTTATGAGAATCTATGTCTCTTGCAGATGAAAGGACATAGAGTGGAGTGATAGACTGTGCAAACATTATGTTGGACAAAAGTGCAGTAAAATCGTGTACGATGAAATCGTTCACTGCGCGACTTGCCTGTAGGAGCCACAGATTTTGGTGTCACGTACAATTGATTACAAGCGCAGTCTGTACTGCAGCGAAAAACGAAAACAAAAACATAAACCAGTGTCGGCTTCGTAGTGACTTTCCAGAATCCAGACCCCTCCCCCCTCACCCCCCCCCCCCCCACCCCACCCACCACAAAAAAACAAAAACAAAAAACAAAACAAAAGGTGACTGCCAAGGGCAGCGTAAAATGCGAAGAAATTCCCATCAAAGAAAAAAACACGCTTAGAAAGTTCAAGATTTTGTTCTGCTTTGTCCCTCGTCCTTGTTTCTTCCTTCGTCGGCAATTCCGCCTTGTCTGTAGCGTTCTGTAGCGCAGGGCTCAGCAGTACATTAACCCCTTGACTGCCCAAGAGACATAAATCCTCATTACCCCCCCCCCCCCGCACCCCCCACCTGGCATTCGCGGGGGGGGGGGGGGGGGGGGGGGGGACTCATGAGGATTTATGTCTCTTGTTAGTCCTGTGTTTGGGATGACTACTTCTGGTCCCATTTCCATTGTGTTCTCAACGTGAATGTCGAGCAGCATGCAGTGGTTTCTGACGCGAAATCCGGGATCACTGACAGCGAAGGGGTTAAAGCCAAACAAAACTGAAATCATGCAAACCTATGGCCTGCAGGCGCGCAATTTCGAAATCGGCACAATAATATATATTTTTTTTTTAAGTCTTCCCACTCAGGATACACCAGAACAGTCCAGAGTACTGAAGTAGCTGAAGACTCACAACATACATGAATAATGAAACCACCTACAGCGCACTTAACTCATTCAGCCCGACGGCCGTATTTCCCCAGTTTTGGAGGCGTCATCTAATGACTATGCACCTGTTGCAGGAGATGGGTCGACCATGATAATTCAAGGGTAGTGCCAGATTAGCTTGGCGCCGACAGGCGCCAAGCTAATCTGGCACTACCCTTGAATTATCATGGTCGACCCATCTCCTGCTGTAGTGCGTCAGGACTGAATGGGTTAATTACGGAAAACTTCCATGAGCGCTGCATAAACCCAAACGTCATGACTGAGTGAATGGGTCTTTGTAGTTCGGGACCTGAGATCGGAAAATGGCTCTCAATGTGGTCTCGGTGATATGAAACACAGACTGTGGTAATGCAATGCCTTTCCACGATTTCACAGCATCTACGTGCAGTAAATAACGAAAATAAAGTGACAAAATCGTTCGGGAGACCGACATTTTTAGTTATTTTTTATCCTACTTTTGTTATAAGCGAAGTCAATTACATAGAAATACACCGACGAGCAAAGGAAATGCGACGTTTTTGGATTTATCAGAGGGACTAAACTTTAATCCTAGGAAAAATTACATTTTGTCCTAGAAAGAATGACATTTTGTCCTCAGAATATTTTTTTTTTCTAGGATAAAATAGTTTATCCTAGGAAAAGATAACACGTGGGACGATTCCTTCTGTCTGCTTGGTTGGAATTAGTCCTAGGAATAATTATTTATTATAGGATTAAATCGAATTTGTCCTAGAGTGTGACAAATTATTTAGTCCTAGCATTACATACGATGAATTAATCAGTAATAAATGGATCGGACAGCAACAGGGCATTGATACAACCGTGAAAACAAGTTACTCTGCCCCAGCCTGTGCAATGAAAAATGGGTTCAATAAATCGTCAGGCACCGAAAGACAAAGTGTCACCTTCAGACAACCGTTAATGTTTTATAATCACTCGTTAGCTTAACCCATTTCGCCCCGAGCCCCTACGGCAGGAGATGGATTGACCATGATAATTCAAGGGTACTGCCAGATTAGCTTGGCGCCTTTAGGCGTCAAGCTGATCTGGCACTACCCTTGAATTATCATGGTTAATCCATCTCCTGCAACTGGTAAGTAGTCATTAGGCAACGCCTCCAAAAAATTGAGAAATGGGACCTTATGGCCAAAAGGGTTAACTAGGAACAACACTGTCTAGTGGAGGAGCAAGGGTCAGTTGCGTGAGCGAGCTTAAATCCTGCGCAAGCCACTATAAGCAATGTTCTATAATTTTGCGCAGTCTACAAAGTAAGGTAACCCTATACTCGCTAAAATCATGCTCAGTGTACTAAGTAAATTCTTCCCGCTACAATCGCTCAAACCGTGCGCAGTCCACTAAGTAAAGTCTTCCCGCTATAACTGCTCAAATCCTGCACAGTCCACTAAGTAAGGTATTCCCACTATACTCGCTCAAATCCTGCGCAGTCCACTAAGTAAAGTCTTCCAGCTATAATCGCTCAAATCCTGCGCAGACCACTAAGTAAAGTCTTCCCGCTATAACCGCTCAAAGCCTGCACAGTCCACTAAGTAAGGTATTCACACTATACTCGCTCAAATCCTGCGCAGTCCACTAAGTACAGTCTTCCAGATATAATCGCTCAAATCCTGCGCAGTCCACAAAGTAACGTCTCCCCGCTATACTTGGTCAAATCCTGAGCAGTTCACTAAGTAAAGTCTTTTCGCTATAAACGCTCAAATCCTGCACCGCAGTCCACTATGTAAGGTCTTCACGATATACTATGTGACTCGCTCAAATCCTTCACAGTCCACTAAGTAAGGTATTCCCATTATACTCTCTCAAATCTTGCGCAGTCCACTAAGTAAGGTCTTCTCGCTATACTATGAGACTCCCTCAAATCCTGCTCAGTCAACTAAGTAAGGTATTCCCACTTTACTCGCTCAAATCCTGCGCAGTCCACTAAGTAAAGTCTTCCCTCTATACTCGCTCAAATCCTGCGCAGTCCGTTAAGTAAAGTCTTCCCGCTATACTCGCTCAAATCCTGCACTCGACAGTCCACTAAGTAAGGTCTTCCCGCTATACTCGCTCAAATCTGCGCAGTCCACGAAGTATAGTCTTCCCGCTATACTCGTTCAAATCCTGCGCAGTCCACCTAGTAAGGTCTTCCTCACTCAAATCCTGCGCGAGCCACTAAGAAATGTGCTCCGCTACAGCGGAGCACCTTGCTTAGTGGCTTGCACAGGATTATAAGCTCGCTCCCGTATTAAGGCTTCCTCAGACGGAGAAACGAAACGAAACATTTCGTCGAAATGTCCGCATTTCAGACATTTCTCCAACATTTCACCGTTTCACGAAATGCGAAACGACACATTTCACGAAATAGAACCTGTCTCTATTTTGCGAAACATTTCGCCGAAACATTTCAACCGTTGCCCAATCAGCGTCGTCCGCTGCCAATCTGACGTCATTCAAGCCCAAACACTGAAGATAGCAACGGTAAAGCGATGCCGTTGGAGTCAGGTCTATTATGGCTAGAATTGCGTGATGTGACGCACGACGCAAGATTTAACTTGAAGCGGAGAAATCATTTTCGAAATGGAATCTATCAAGTATCATCACTAAAGTACCACCAAAATATGATTTTAGGCCGTCAGTTTTCTGAACCCCACTTTCATCGGCTGCTCTGCTAATCCGCCTACAATATGGCGGCTATCGCTTCGAGACCGCGGCATCCTCGATTCACTATGACTTGAACAAGCCCTGTTTACGCATTCAAAAGCGCTAACGTTTATTCGATATGGTCGTAATTTCACTTTAATTGTGTAAGTGAAGGCAAACATGTCTTATATGTTTAGTTTTTAAACGTCAATAGGTAGAAATATGACCCGATATCCACCGACACAAACCAGAGCATGTGTCAATGAAGACTTACTTCCCCTGTACCAATCGAAATGACTTTTCACCGCGTTTCTGCGTGTGCGGAGGAGGCATTTCGATGCATTGAAAATGTTTCGTTTCTTGTGTATTTCGTTTCTCCGTGTAGGGAAGCCTTAACTGACGCCAGCTCTTCATTTTGAACCCGAAAGGCATTAAGTCCATTCGTACGAAAAGCGAGGTTTCCCTTGTAATACAATGAAAACCTCGCTTTTCACAAATATTGACTTCTTTGCCTTTTCCATTCGCAGTGCAGAGCCAGCTATGATCCTGCCTGGGTCTGCAAAGGACACTTCTCAGTTCACGAACCTCGGCGGTTGTATAGGGACTAATGTGAATCTGTGCCTCTTGTAGATGGAAGAGATTTGGAGGACGCGATTGTGTGTTGGTCTGTGATTTCAGTTGAACCTTACGGCCGTCGACCGTAAGGTCCACAATTACAAGCCAGCACACGCAGTCGAAGAAACACGACAGGAACAATCAGTCAACGTCCGGACACTTGTGCACGCCATTGCCACATGCCCAGTGAAGGGCTGGCTATACATTAGACGGCAAATCCATTATATAAAAAGCGAGCTGTTCTTTGCATTACAAGGAAATCTCGCTTTTCACAAAAACGAATTTCCTCTCTTTTGCCTTCAAAGGGCAGGTATACTAAAGGTGTGCTGAAATTGGATTTTAACTCATTCTACCCCAACACCGATTTACTTAAAATTTTGTCGTTGTCCTCTGAAGACTGCATTGCAGTGCAGGACACAGAGCGACCATGATAGTTCAAGGGTGATGCCAGAATAGCTTGGCGCCCATGGGCGCCAAGCTATTCTGGCATCACCCTTGAACTATCATGGTCGATCCTTATCTTGCTCCGCCGTGAGATGGCCTTAGTCGCCTGCTCGGCGTTAAACCCAAATAACTAACTAACTAACCTTATCTTGCTGTGGTGTGTCTGGGGTAGAATGAGTTAGACCATACGGCGCCGAGTTTAAGGTTGAAAATAACAGAACAGAGTAGTTTTTGAAGTCAAGATCGTTTGTGCATGCATGCTTTGTCGTTAAGGGTAGGCTCGAGCCACTGTTGTTCAGCTTTGAAAAGACTCTTGCGCAAACTCAAAGTTTGTTTCGTTGTTTGTTGTGGTTTTTAGTTTTTTTTTAATTGCTAAGCTGAAAACTGCAAAGTCTGCACACAACTGAATGCAGCTCATCAGCGCTTCACTGTGCTGTCACTGTACATAGCTATATTTGAAATTCCGCTATCGTACGTCACCCCCACCCCTTTGGGACACTCGGTAATGCCTTCTCCAAAAATCATCCTACGCCACTCAGGGCCGGACCCAGGGGGGGGGGGGTTACCTGGGTTCCGGAACCCCCCCTCCCAACTAAAAAAAAAAAAAAAAAAAAAAAAAAAAAAACAGTGAATTTTTTTTTATGCAAAGGGAGTTCCAAAGTTTTATTATTTTTTTAATTGTTTTTAAAACATTGCAGTTTTTAGTCACTTTTGATCCAAGGCACAAAGAGTTATTTATAGACAATTCAACGGAAATCCATTTCAAGGGATCCGTTTAAACGTCCAAAACGTTTTCCCGTTGAAACAACCAAGTAACCCAACCCCTAACCCTAAATTAGTAAATGCAGCCATATTTTCTTGTTCTGGCCACAAGCCTCTTCCAGCGCCTTCACCTTGATACAGCCCTAATCCCCCAAAAACGACTTTTTAGAAAGATTAATTAAGACGCTAAGTTGATAATTATGATAATTCGTTGTAACGAACATCCGTTGAAACGACCATCGTTGAATCGTCCAAAAACATCGTTGAAATGGATTTCCGTTGAATCGACCAGGTACCCAAAAGAGTTGCTTTCCTTCAGTGCATGTCTTTCCGAGAAAGATCAGTGAAAAGACGTCTGACGTCATTAAGGTTTGTGGGGGGAAGTTTAAATCTAGATCTATTTTCTTTGGTAACACTTCACTTTTGCTGTCTCCTCGAAAATGCCGAAACTGAAAAAAACAGATGCTGATGGCAGTAGGCGACTGTCATGCTGGTTTTCATCAAGCTCCATTTCAGAAGGTGGGTACATTTTTAAATCCAATTTTGTCTCATAAAAGAAATGTAGTCAGTAGAACTAGGTAAAATTCACCCATTCCGAATTCGATTCAAATGAGCACGTGGCGATGGAGCCGGTACTTCCTTCCTGTGAGTGTAGCCTATGCTGTAGGAGCTGATACTAGCTGCATATAATGAATATCATAGATATAAAACAGCCCCACTTATTAAAATACCAAAACAGGTAACAATTAAAGTAATGCATAGCCTAAAATTTATTTCACAAAGTATTATGATATATAACTTTAAAAATGTCAATTTAAAGAATAAAGATATCGGCATCAATGATCAATATTGCTTTTATATTTATAAAAAAAATCTTTGGACGGCAAAATATCGTTTTCAATAACAAAACCAAGGGCTAAGTTATAAGGTATCGTTTTCACTAGTGCAGCTTACTAGCTATGTATTGTGACGTAAATCTCTTCGGAGAGCAGAACAGAACCGTCTTGATGGCTGACTATGGAAACCATAGCCTATCTGACACCACTTTGACAGCGTCGCCATCAATTGTGACGGCAACATAGCCTTTCCGGGTGCGAAACCGTCATGACGACTTCGGTTTTTGGAACGACAAGAAGCCATCATGACGGCATCCCAACCACTGCCTTTTTCACATAATAAAATGGAAAATAAAAATGTGCTGAAATTTTGCCAACTGCTGAAAATCAGCAAATTTGTTAACAGTTCCTATGCCTGTGAACAGCGTGCTACAAAATAAGATTATTCACCCTTAGGCCTTTTGTTGATGAAATTTAAAATAAGCTAAGAACTAATCAGAAAACCACTGTTTTTTTATATTAAATTATTATTATAAAATTGTAGTAGACGTGTTAACACCTGCAATGCATAATCATATATAAGATGTTGAAAAGACGGTTCTATTTTATTTTACATTTTTGTTGTTGCTTTTAGGATAATTTCATGTTTTAATTTTTATGTTATGTCTTTGTTTTTGTTTTTTTGTTTTTTTTTCTTTTTGTTTGTTGTTGTTGAGTAAATTGTAAAGCGCTTAGAGCTGTTTACAGGTAAGCGCTATATAAGAAAACCTTTAATAATAATAATAATAATAATAATAATAATAATAATAATAATAATAATAAAAGTTGTTTTTCTAAACGGCAGATGATGCAGTTTCCTCGAAAGAGACAAAAATCAACCCAAAGTGAGACCACTGGCAGTGGAGTTCGAAACAGTGACATGGGAACAAGTAAAAGCAGTGTTGGTGAGTAATTTACTGCCCCCCCCCCCCCCCCCCCCCCCCCCCCTCTCAAAAAAAAAAATTAAATTAAATACAACCTGAAATTGATACGTGATTGAGTGTTTCAATTTAATAATTAATATTAAACAAAATGACTGGTGTGTTCCATTGGCTATCATTAGCCTAAGAAGACTCTACGAGTCATAAGGTAGCAAAGATTTTGTCCATCATTTGGGGGGAGGGGTCTAAAAAGAAAAGCTGTTATTTCAGATCATAAATATATATCTAAGCTTGACTGAAGTGTGTAAACGAAGACATATATATGCTTTAAATGTAATTATCTTGTTGCAGGTCTCTCTCTCTCTCTCTCTCTCTCTCTCTCTCTCTCTCTCTCTCTCTCTCTCTCTCTCTCTCTCTCTCTCTCTCTCTCTGATCTCTCTCTCTCTCTCTCTCTCTCTCTCTCTCTCTCTCTCTCGTCTCTCTCTCTCTCTCTCTCTCTCTCTCTCAGTATGTGTGACTCTGTGTGTGTGTGTGTGTGTGTGTGTGTGTGTGTGTGTGTGTGTGTGTGTGTGTGCGTGCGTGCATGCTGTGTGTGTGTGTGTGTATGTGTGTGTGTGTCGGCGTGAGAGAGAGAGAGAGAGAGAGGGGGGGGGGAGATAGCACCTGCATACATATTTGCCCTTGCTGTATGAACTTTAATGTACTTAATGATTCTTTGTTTATTGCTTTACTTTGTATTTTTACTCATTTTATATTTTTGTGCGTACGCGTATGCGGGTAGGAATGTCTGGAGTGCGTGTCCGAGAGCGTGTGTTTGTTTTTGTGCGTATGTGCCTGAGTGCGTGCGTGTGTAAGTGTGTGTGTGTGTGTGTGTGTGTGTGTGAGTGTTCGTGCGTGTGTGCATGCGTACTGAATTGCGGTGTACATGAGTGTGTGTGTGTGTGCGTGCGTGCATGCGCGAGTTGTGATGTGCATGCGTGCGTGTGTGGGTATGTGTGTGTGTATGTGCGTGGTGCGTGCGTGCGTGCGTAAGCGAATGCAGCAGTGCATGCAGCAGTGTGTGGTATGTGTATGTTTACATGTCTATGTCACTTATGTAGTAGATGTAGCAACGGCAAGTTTGAAAACTGGTCCTGTTACCAATAACTTCTACCGTTGGAAAATAAAGGTTCATTGTTCATTGTTCATTGTTCTCTCTCTCTCTCTCTCTCTCTCTCTCTCTCTCTCTCTCTCTCTCTCCTCTCTCTCTCTCTCTCTCTCTCTCTCTCTCTCTCTCACAGGTACACACACAATCGTTTTAGTATTTCAGACTTCTCATAGACCCAACTTTTATTTGTATTTCAGACTCCTCCTCAAGCATTGATCAGCCTGCCGGGGGCCTGCTTTCTGAATCCTCTGCCATGCCAATGACCAACCAGCCTGATGTGAGCCTGCTTTCTGACTCCTCTTCAGATTTCTCCTCTCAGATCACCAGCAACAAAAATATCGATTTTGGTGAAGTTTTCAAGAAACACACGCGAGTCGTTTCACTGTCAAGCCGTGACAAGGAGCATCTTCTAAGGCAACACTGGAGACCATCACCTGGTTTTCAGTTTCCAACAACAGTGATAAACAACAAGAACCGAAAATTTCAGCATGAGTGGTTGCAAAAGTACTCCTGGCTTGTGTATTCTCCTTTCGAGGATGGGGCTTACTGCAAGTATTGCCTATTATTTGCAAAGTCTACTGAAAACCTGGGCAAGTTTGTGAAGACGCCATGCAAGAACTGGAATAAAGCCTGTGATCAGATCAAAAAGCACTCGTTATTACAATACCACAAAGATGCAATGGCAAATGGAGAGCAGTTTTTGACAATCATGGATAAACCAGAGCAGAGCATCGCCAGTGAAATCAATCAGAAAAATGCAGAAAACATCGCTGCAAATCGACAAGTTCTGACAAGCCTCTTCAGGATTGTTGAAGTGTGTGGAAGACAGGGGTTAGCTCTGAGGGGCAACTGTGATGATGGCATTCTTCAGAGTGAGAACAGAAGCAATTTCAATGCCCTTTTGAATCTGTGCATCAATGCAGGAGATGAAACTCTCCGGAAACATCTAGATACATGCGATAAGAAGGCCACATACATTTCAAAAAGTACACAAAACAGACTGATAGAGGTTCTTGGTGATCAGATCCGCAACAAGATTCTTGCAGAAATTATTGCAGCAAAACAGTTTACCGTGCTTGCTGACGAAGTCACAGACAGCTCAAACTGGGAACAACTTTCAATTATATTGAGATTCGTCGATGGAAGTCTGAAAGTTCGTGAAGAGTTCCTGGCTTTTGTCCAGTGCAGAGATACCACAGGTGAAACACTTTACAACAAGATTGTTGAGTGTCTGGGCTTGTGGGGGCTTGATTTCAACAATGTTAGAGGACAAGGTTATGACGGGGCCGCAAACATGGCAGGAAAGTTTAAAGGAGTGCAGGCACGTTTTCAAGCAAGGAACAACAAAGCACTGTACTTTCACTGTGCTTCCCATAGCTTGAGTCTCTGCATTGTAAAAGCATGCGGCTTGCCTGCAGTGAAGAACATGATGGGAGCACTGAGGGAACTGTCACTGTTTTTCTCAAACTCTCCAAAGAGACAACGAAAACTTGAAGATACCATCGAAGCATCTCAGCCTGACACGACAAAGACAAAGCTTGTTGATCTGTGCAGAACAAGATGGGTAGAAAAACATGAAGCACTGGAGGTTTACACATCTCTCTTCCTGGTTGTTCACGACTGTTTGGGACAAATGTGTGAAGACAGTGACAATTGGGACAGTGAGACATTGACCAAGGCAACTGGCTTTCTCCACACCTTGAGCAGCAGTGTTTTCCTCGTTGCATTCGTTGTCGTCCGCAATTGTTTGCGTTACTTAAAACCCTTGACAGTGAAGCTCCAGAAAAGAACAAAAGATGTTGTCGATGCCTACAGGGAAATCAAAGAGGTCAGTAACTGCATGTCTTCTATTAGAAGAGATGTCGACACAGCGTTCGTTGCCTGGTTTGGTGAAGTCAGCAAAATGGCAAATGCTTTGACAACTGATGTTGTTGTTCCTCGTCAAGCATCCCGCCAGACTCTCCGTGACAACCAACCTGCGGCCACTCCAGAAGAATATTTCAAGATTAGCATTGCCATTCCTTTCTTGGAACACCTGTCAACCGAATTGGACTCGAGGTTCAAAAATGCTGACCTAGCAGTTGATGGTCTCTGTCTGGTGCCAAGCACTTTAATAGACAACCAGGATGGTTTCATGCAGGTTCCAGAAGGGGTGAAGACACTGGCAATGTTGTGGGAGTCTGACCTACCAGACAACGCTACCCTTGATGCAGAATACCAACGGTGGGTTTGCAAATGGCGAAGTGCTGCTGAGAATGCGACAGCTATCATCCCATCCACGGCATCAGAAGCACTGAAACACTGTGACAGGGATTTTTATCCCAACCTGTTCATCATGCTAAAGAACCTTTGCACCCTGCCTGTCACTACTGCCGAGTGTGAGCGTTCAAACAGTCAGTTGCGCAACCTGAAAAACTACCTGCGCTCTACAATGGGGCAACAGAGACTCAATGCACTTGCTTTACTGAAAGTGCACAGGGATGTTGATATTGACTTCAAAGAGGCAGTGAACTGTTTTGCCAGAAGATACAATTCACAAATGGTACTAATGCCGAGGAACCTAGTGCAGCAAGACTGAACTGAAGTGAAAGCAGGGCCCTGATGTTCATAAACTACAAGGTAAAGCTTTATACCGTTAACGATCAACGAAAAGTAGTGAATAATAATAGTATACAAAACATCTCTGTTGATAAATAAATGTTTGTGTGTGTGTGTGTGTGTGTGTGTGTGTGTGTGTGGGTGTGGGTGTGGGTGTTTTTTTTAAGGGAGGGGCAGGTGATAATTTTTGTACCCCAGAGTTTGTCAGTTCGATTGTTCAAAAAGCTCAAAGTCCCCAGACCATCACAAATGGCTTTTTCAAGGCTCAGATTGCACCAGATTGCACCATTTTGCATCCTTGAAAAAAAAAAATTCCGGGGGGGCATGCCCCCGGACCCCCCTAGAAGGCTCGGCGCTTCGCGCCTTCGCTTTATACTGAATCTGTAACCCCCCCCCCCCCCCATCGACTTTTCCCAGGTCCGGCCCTGCCACTGAATAAGCAAAGCACATCGCCACTGACTGACACCATGATATGATCCGCGCGGTATACGTCTTTTACCTTTTCTGTTTTGAATTTTCAACTATGCTGAGGAGCAAAAGAAATGCGACATTTTTTTAATCATACGAAACGCTGAAGTGTTTCCGATGATTCCAAAAATGTCGCATTTGTTTTGCTCCTCAGTATAGTACCTGCATCCTTCAAAGAGGAACAAAGCCGCCATTAAATCTTTCGGGACGTGCCGCATCCGGATAGGCGGCTTTAAAGCTGAGAAACAGTCAAAAAACTCCGCCCCGCACGTGTTTTAAAAAAACTTTGCAGGACCCAGCGAGGGCCCTGTCTTCGTGAACGTTCGGCTAACTTCGGCAAACCGGTTTGCAACTGACTCAGTTGACTGAGTTTTCAACTGCGTTTGTCGTGCTGGCAAAACTCCCGTGAAAAAGACAGGCCACTTCCTGTTTGCAGCGAGTGGGAACCGCGATCACTGATCGAAACCAGCGATAATTGTACTGATATCAACAGTAGCAGACGACACTCGACCACCCGACGGACAGAGCAGGCCATTTGTGCCTTGCCTGGACGCACACTGGATATGGACCAGGCCGAGCTATCCGTAAGTTACACAGTACAGCCTGAAGCTTATTTGATATCGGAAGGGTGAGGAAGGAGGGGTTATTTGTCGTTTAGTGTTTGTTGTTATATCTTTTCATCTGGAGTGGCCTACAGCAAATTTTTTTCTCCATACGAAGGGCAGCTACTAAAAATCAGCTTGACCCATGGCGACCTTGTATCTTTTGGCATCTATGTAAACAGTCGATTCTCTCTCTCTCTCTGTCTCTCTCTCTCTCTCTCTCTCTCTCTCTCTCTCTCTCTCTCTCTCTCTCTCTCTCTCATCCAATTTACTGTGTTGGTTGTACATCACAATGCTTCTTTATTTATTTATATTAGCCTATATTGGACTGGAGGTACGTGTTGAAAAAATTCGTTCACAACTACAAAGTGTCAGGAGTCATACTTACAGCATGTACAGCCGTGCATTCTGCCATCATAGTCCCCAGCGCGTAAAATCCGTGGCTGTCGGTCAGTTTCAAAGTGTCACAGAATCGTCTGCTGTTGTCCGATCTGCTAATCGCGATGATTTCCGTGCAACAGGAAGTGGTCTGTCGTTTTCCGAGAGTTTTGCAAGCTCGGGATACGCAGTTGCCAACTCCGTCAACTGAGTTACGAACCGATTTGATCCACTTAGGGGCAGGGCCCAAGCTGGGTCCTGTAGTCTTTTTAAAACACGTGCTGGGCGGGTTTTTCTCATTGCACCTCAGCTTTAAGCTGCATATCCGAATGAGGCACGTCTCGAATGAGTCAACCGTTTGGCTGTCGGTTGATCTGTTTGTCGAAGTAATTTTTGCATGAATCACATCGACAAAGAGCTCTACCGACAAACAAATGGCGAGTTTAAAGCTGAGGTGCAATGAGAAAAACCCGCCCAGCGCGTGTTTTAAAAAGACTCTACAGGACCCAGCTTGGGCCCTGCCCCTAAGTGGGTCAAATCGGTTCGTAACTCAGTTGACGGAGTTGGCAACTTGCAAAACTCTCGTGAAACAACAGGCCACTTCCTCTTGCACGGAAATCATCGCGATTAGCAGATCGTACAACAGCAGACGATTCTGTGACACTTTGAAACTGACCGACAGCCACGGATTTTTACGCGCTGGGGATGATGGCAGTATGTACGGCTGTACAAGCTGTAAGTATGACTCCTGACACTTTGTAGTTGTGAACGAATTTTTTCAACACGTACATCCAGTCCAATATAGAATAATATAAATAAATAAAGAAGCATTGTTATGTACAGCCAACACAGTAAATGGGAGAGAGAGAGAGAGAGAGAGAGAGAGAGAGAGAGAGAGAGAGAGAGAGAGAGAGAGAGAGAGAGAGAGAGAGAGAGAGAGAGAGAGAGAAAGAGAATCGGCTGTTTACATAATTGCCAAAAGATACAAGGGAAATCAATCTTAGGTCGCCATGGGTCAAGCCGCTGATTTATAGTAGCTGCCCTTCGTATGGAAAAAAATATTTGCTGTAGGCCACTCCAGATGAAAAGATATAATAACAAACACAAAACGACAAATAACCCCTCCTTCCTCACCCTTCCGATATCAAATAAAGCTTCAGGCTGTACTGTGTAACTTACGGATAGCTCGGCCGGGTCCATATCCAGTTTCAGTGCATCCAGGCAAAAAAAAAAAATGGCCTGTTCTGTCCGTCGGCTGGTCGAGTGTCGTCTGCTACTGTTGCTATCAGTAGAAATATCGCTGATTTACATCAGTGATCGCGGTGCCCACTCGCTGCATACAGGAAGTGGCTGTCTTTTTCACGGGCGGGAGTTTTGCCAGCACGACAAACGCAGTTGAAAACTCAATCAACTGAGTTGCAAACCAGTTTGCAAGTTAGCCGAACGTTCACGACAGGGCCCTCGCTGGGTCCTGTAAAGTTTTTTTTAAAACACGTGCAGGGCGGAGTTTTTTGACTGGTTCTCAGCTTTAATGTGAACACAACTTATAGATACGAATCAGTCTAGGCAAGACCGAAGACCTAAAGGCGCCAAGCTCATCTAGCACTACCCTTGAATTATCATAATCAATCCATCTCCTACAACTGGTACATAGTCGTTAGGCAACACCTCCAAAATTTGAGAGATGGGATCTTGGGGCTAAAAGGGTTAAACTGCTGGAGGGTCCGCGTGTGGTCAACAACTCATCGCTTAGTTCTGGGTTTAACCCATTTTACCCCAAGACCACATTTCCCAACTTGAATTTTGGAGGTGCTAGTTAAAGATAATAAACCTGTTGCAGGCGATGCGGGATCGACCATGATAATTCAAGGGTAGTGCCAGATGAGCTTGGCGCCTTAAAGGCTCCAAGCTAATCTGGTACTACCCTTGAATTATCATGGTCCATCTGTCTCCTGCTGTAGACGGGGATTTGGGGCCAAATGGGTTTTAACGTCCACGGCACCGGGGTGATAATGGACGGCCCTAGCGGGCGGGTTATAAGTGACAGGGGCAGCTATTACCTATGAAATACGACATGAACACTAATCAATTCGACCGCACCGGCAACTGTGCCACTTTCGATTTACCAGAACCGTATAACGGACATGCTATCTAAACACGCCAGTCGTTTTGCTTGGCTTGAGGCTTACAACTAAGGAATAAAGTTGCAAGGTTATAATTATACTGATAATGGAAAGCAACTTACCTTCGATCGTATCCATTTCCAGGCTGTTGTCTCCCTTCACCAAACCCCCTGTGGGCATGTTAGTCTGGTTGTTGCAGGATGAGAACAATGCGTTAGTAAATCATGCAGTAATTACAAGGGCGGATCAGGGATAAGAAAGGTGGCAGTGGTGTTGGTTTAGACACTACCCCTCCCACCCCGTGCCTAACAACCCCTCCCCCCCCCCCAAAAAAAAAAAAAAAAAAAAAAAAAACCAACGAAAAAATAAAAAATAAAAAACCCCAAAAACAAAAAAACAAAAAAAAAAAAAAAAACGGAAAGGAAAAAAAGCAACAAACAAATAAAAACAAGAACAAAACAACAACAAAAACCAACAACAACAACAACAAACCAAAAGCAACCAAAACTTCCCTTTTTGACATTATAGACCGGATTTTCCGGCCAGTGAAAAAGCCCTCTCTACTTCCTCCCCTCCAACCCCCTAAACCCCACCCTCACCCACTCACACATTCCCCACCACCACTACCACCACAAAAAAATAACTAATTTTTTTTTTTTAAATCGCCGCTTGTTATTGTGTAAGTCAGGAAAGCACGGTCTCTACCCTGGGCGCTTTCTATCACAAGTTAAATGTCTACAAGTTGAAAAACCTTTGGGAGGCAGCTAATCCACCCCTGATCCGCCCCTGATTTATGTATTAAAATATGTGAGCGTCTACATACACTATAAATCCCGTATTAGAGTGAAAGAGGAGGGAAATGGTACGGATGGACAAGAAGAGAACACCAGGATTTCCCAGGACAGGTGAAGCTCGAGTATACATTTTACATAGTTAAACTAGTGGACGTAACCATTCGGAAAACAATAGAACAGCGATGTTGGGTTGCTAGTGATTTTGCAAAGAGAATCAAGCACATTACACGAGGTAGCTACACAGGGCTTTCAGTTTACACGTCAATATAACAGCAGATACAGATGATAAAGTGAAAACAAACTAAATCAGACGATGTAAAGATGCCAACCAGCCAACCTTCCAACCAAAAACTATATCACTTTGTCATTCTCTTTAATACATCTAACAGAAATGGATAAAGGGATCTAACTGGTCCTTAACTGTTTTTTTTTTTTTTCCAAAATAGAGTAATTGCTCTTGGAACGTGTACTGCTCTAGCTAACTGATTAACTCATTCAGCCCGACGCACGTATTTCCCAAATTTTGGAGGCGTCATCTAACGACTATGCAGCCTGTTGCAGGAAATGGATCGACCATGATAATTCAAAGGTAGTGCCAGATTAGTTTGGCGCCGACAGGCGCCAAGCTAATCTGGCACTACCCTTGAATTATCATGGTCGACCCACGGTATTGAATGAACACGTTTAACCCCCGAGTCCTTACAGCAGGAGATGGATTGACCATGATCAGTAATTCAAGGGTAGTGCCAGATTAGCTTGGCGCCTGAAGGCGCCAAGCTAATCTGGCACTACCCTTGAATTATCATGGTCAATCCATCTCCTACAACTGGTGCATAGTCAATAGGCAACACCTCCAAAATTTAAGAAATGGGACCTTGGGACTAATAGGGTTAACGAAGACTTTCAGAAACACAGCTGGCACTGAAAAAGTTTAAGCCGGCAAATATTCGGCAGAAGCATAATCCGCGGCCGGTGACAGTGAAGGGGTTACTCACATGGGCCTGACGCAGCTGCTCCAGTTCCACGGCCAGTTTGTGTTGGGCCCTGTTGAGCGGACTCTGGGTCATGCGGTCACTGAACAGAGCGATCGAGTCACGCCTCACGTGCGCAGCGACCGTCTTACTCAGGCTCGTGTCACTCGACATGGAGTCCAGGGTTTCAGCCGATAATCTGGACGAGTAAATATCGGCATGAGATTTACGGCTGATCAACTTGCTCATGGAAAAGCAGGCAGATCGAAGTCACCTCAAATGTATCAACATTGCCGTCATCTTTCATTATCTATCTATCTATCTATCTATCTATCTATCTATCTATCTATCTATCTATCTATCTATCTATCTATCTATCTATCTATCTATCTATCTGTCTGTCTGTCTGTCTGTCTGTCTGTCTGTCTGTCTGTCTGTCTGTCTGTCTGTCTGTCTGTCTGTCTGTCTGTCTGTCTGTCTGTCTGTCTGTCTGTCTGTCTGTCTGTCTGTCTGTCTGTCTGTCTGTCTGTCTGTCTGTCTGTCTGTCTGTCTGTCTGTCTGTCTGTCTGTCTGTCTGTCTGTCTGTCTGTCTGTCTGTCTGTCTGTCTGTCTGTCTGTCTGTCTGTCTGTCTGTCTGTCTGTCTGTCTGTCTGTCTGTCTGTCTGTCTGTCTGTCTGTCTGTCTGTCTGTCTGTCTGTCTGTCTGTCTGTCTGTCTGTCTGTCTGTCTGTCTGTCTGTCTGTCTGTCTGTCTGTCTGTCTGTCTGTCTGTCTGTCTGTCTGTCTGTCTGTCTGTCTGTCTGTCTGTCTGTCTGTCTGTCTGTCTGTCTGTCTGTTCTTCGTCGTCATCATTATCATCATCTTCGTCGCCGTCGTCAGCAGTATCATCACCGCCACCATCATCATCTTCATCGAGGTCATCATCATTATCGTCAACGACATCATCGCCATCATAATCACCAAGACCCTCCCTCACCTCCCCCCCACCCACCCACCCACACACACACACACACACACACACACACACACACGCTCCTCCGCGCCCCACGCTCCCCGCCCTCCCTCCTCCCTCCACAACCCAGCCGTCACACGTTCAGCCCCCATTACCATTATCTGCACTCCCCTCCCCACCCCCACTCAAGCCCATCTCCTTATCAGCCGTCTCAACCTGCGATATGATTTGACATGTCCGGACAGGCTAGCTCATTCGGGGCCATCCGGATGTGGATGGCCGCTAATGAGTTAACGCGCAGACTTCCATCACCCCCGCCACCTCCCGTGACCTCCACCACCATCACCTTCACCACCACCACTAACACGACCCGTATCCTCCCCACCGGCGAAGTGATTTTCCCCGCATGGACAGGTCGGGCGCGGAGCCGGTTTGCCGCAGACCGTTGTTGAATCGCCGCGAGTAGTGATTGTCTATATCGCCGTCCAGGAAGTGGTCCGGCACACAACCCTGGTTGGTGAAGTCAAACGAGATGCGCTTTCCTCCTCCTCCTCCTCCTCCCCCTCCTCCGGCACCGTTCTCATTGGAACTGTTTCTGCTCAGACGCCTGTAAAGATAGAATGAAAAGTGTGCTGGTCTGTGATTTTCGATCTTACGGATTGTTAGCCGTAAGGTCCAAAATCGCAGACTAGCACACAGGTTAACTGAGTTGGATTTTGACGAAGTCCGTGTAGGTTAGACTGATGCGCATACCCTCCCTCCTGCACGTACCCCACTGTGGAGCTGCTTCTGTTCAGACGCCTGTGCGAATTTAGTTTCTACAACGATGTGCTGTAACTGTCTTTTCTAAGCGTGTTTCTTTCTCCGTTTTGTTTTTCCTCTCTAACGACGAGTTAATGAAATTGTGCTGTTCTCTGATTTTTGGAATTTGGCACTAGTATCAACGTCATAAACCATAATACAGTAAACTTTATATATAACAAATCCCCAGGGGACCCAATTTGTCTGTTGTTGTATCCGATGTTTGTTATAAGCGAAATAATCTACATAGAATGAGTGTTGTCGGGACCTTTGAAGAAGTGTTATTATATCTAACTTTTATAATATCCGAACTTGTTTACTTGCGGTGTAGACTCACAACCTTTTCGCT